>OX381628.1:0-1242609 GCA_947459985.1 Diloba caeruleocephala
CACAAGCTTTTGTACGCTCGTACGTTTGGCAAGTGGTCTCCGTAGTCCGTTTCTGGTGCAGATTGTCATAAATCGTCCTGCAAAACATTCATTTTGTCCAAATTTATAACAATAAAACCAGTTTTTAGACCATAACTTTTTAAATTTGTTCCCGTCCATACCAAGTTTTTTACACCATTGGATAGCCCTCTTCAAGAGCTATCCAACGACGTATCGCACGTGGGGTTTACCTCCATCAAAAGTCAAAAAATTCGTAATAAAAGTTTAAATTTTACTATAAATACCTAAACCGAGTCGATGTGGTGAGTGCAGTTTTCATAAACAATCACATATCTTGGCTTCTAGTAGGCGTATTAGGACGCGGTTTTCGGGCTTCTTAGTTATATTAAACCCATAGCTAGGCAATAGACCCTTAAAAGTGCAAGAAAATACCAAAAATTTTCCGAATTTTCCATATAACAGATATACTTTGAAAAATTTCAGTAGTTTCAGTATTTTGCATAGCCCTCTGGGCCCCACAAGCTTTTGTACGCTCGTACGTTTGGCAAGTGGTGTGGTCTCCGTAGTCCGTTTCTGGTGCAGATTGTCATAAATCGTCTGCAAAACATTCATTTTGTCCAAATTTATAACAATAAAACCAGTTTTTAGACCATAACTTTTTAAATTTGTTCCCGTCCATACCAAGTTTTTTACACCATTGGATAGCCCTCTTCAAGAGCTATCCAACGACGTATCGCACGTGGGTTTACCTCCATCAAAAGTCAAAAAATTCGTAATAAAAGTTTAAATTTTACTATAAATACCTAAACCGAGTCGATGTGGTGAGTGCAGTTTTCATAAACAATCACATATCTTGGCTTCTAGTAGGCGTATTAGGACGCGGTTTTCGGCTTCTTAGTTATATTAAACCATAGCTAGGCAATAGACCCTTAAAAGTGCAAGAAAATACCAAAAATTTTCCGAATTTTCCATATAACAGATATACTTTGAAAAATTTCAGTAGTTTCAGTATTTTGCATAGCCCTCTGGGCCCCACAAGCTTTTGTACGCTCGTACGTTTGGCAAGTGGTCTCCGTAGTCCGTTTCTGGTGCAGATTGTCATAAATCGTCTGCAAAACATTCATTTTGTCCAAATTTATAACAATAAAACCAGTTTTTAGACCATAACTTTTTAAATTTGTTCCCGTCCATACCAAGTTTTTTACACCATTGGATAGCCCTCTTCAAGAGCTATCCAACGACGTATCGCACGTGGGGTTTACCTCCATCAAAAGTCAAAAAATTCGTAATAAAAGTTTAAATTTTACTATAAATACCTAAACCGAGTCGATGTGGTGAGTGCAGTTTTCATAAACAATCACATATCTTGGCTTCTAGTAGGCGTATTAGGACGCGGTTTTCGGGCTTCTTAGTTATATTAAACCCATAGCTAGGCAATAGACCCTTAAAAGTGCAAGAAAATACCAAAAATTTTCCGAATTTTCCATATAACAGATATACTTTGAAAAATTTCAGTAGTTTCAGTATTTTGCATAGCCCTCTGGGCCCCACAAGCTTTTGTACGCTCGTACGTTTGGCAAGTGGTCTCCGTAGTCCGTTTCTGGTGCAGATTGTCATAAATCGTCTGCAAAACATTCATTTTGTCCAAATTTATAACAATAAAACCAGTTTTTAGACCATAACTTTTTAAATTTGTTCCGTCCATACCAAGTTTTTTACACCATTGGATAGCCCTCTTCAAGAGCTATCCAACGACGTATCGCACGTGGGTTTACCTCCATCAAAAGTCAAAAAATTCGTAATAAAAGTTTAAATTTTACTATAAATACCTAAACCGAGTCGATGTGGTGAGTGCAGTTTTCATAAACAATCACATATCTTGGCTTCTAGTAGGCGTATTAGGACGCGGTTTTCGGGCTTCTTAGTTATATTAAACCCATAGCTAGGCAATAGACCCTTAAAAGTGCAAGAAAATACCAAAAATTTTCCGAATTTTCCATATAACAGATATACTTTGAAAAATTTCAGTAGTTTCAGTATTTTGCATAGCCCTCTGGGCCCCACAAGCTTTTGTACGCTCGTACGTTTGGCAAGTGGTCTCCGTAGTCCGTTTCTGGTGCAGATTGTCATAAATCGTCTGCAAAACATTCATTTTGTCCAAATTTATAACAATAAAACCAGTTTTTAGACCATAACTTTTTAAATTTGTTCCCGTCCATACCAAGTTTTTTACACCATTGGATAGCCCTCTTCAAGAGCTATCCAACGACGTATCGCACGTGGGGTTTACCTCCATCAAAAGTCAAAAAATTCGTAATAAAAGTTTAAATTTTACTATAAATACCTAAACCGAGTCGATGTGGTGAGTGCAGTTTTCATAAACAATCACATATCTTGGCTTCTAGTAGGCGTATTAGGACGCGGTTTTCGGGCTTCTTAGTTATATTAAACCCATAGCTAGGCAATAGACCCTTAAAAGTGCAAGAAAATACCAAAAATTTTCCGAATTTTCCATATAACAGATATACTTTGAAAAATTTCAGTAGTTTCAGTATTTTGCATAGCCCTCTGGGCCCCACAAGCTTTTGTACGCTCGTACGTTTGGCAAGTGGTCTCCGTAGTCCGTTTCTGGTGCAGATTGTCATAAATCGTCTGCAAAACATTCATTTTGTCCAAATTTATAACAATAAAACCAGTTTTTAGACCATAACTTTTTAAATTTGTTCCCGTCCATACCAAGTTTTTTACACCATTGGATAGCCCTCTTCAAGAGCTATCCAACGACGTATCGCACGTGGGGTTTACCTCCATCAAAAGTCAAAAAATTCGTAATAAAAGTTTAAATTTTACTATAAATACCTAAACCGAGTCGATGTGGTGAGTGCAGTTTTCATAAACAATCACATATCTTGGCTTCTAGTAGGCGTATTAGGACGCGGTTTTCGGGCTTCTTAGTTATATTAAACCCATAGCTAGGCAATAGACCCTTAAAAGTGCAAGAAAATACCAAAAATTTTCCGAATTTTCCATATAACAGATATACTTTGAAAAATTTCAGTAGTTTCAGTATTTTGCATAGCCCTCTGGGCCCCACAAGCTTTTGTACGCTCGTACGTTTGGCAAGTGGTCTCCGTAGTCCGTTTCTGGTGCAGATTGTCATAAATCGTCTGCAAAACATTCATTTTGTCCAAATTTATAACAATAAAACCAGTTTTTAGACCATAACTTTTTAAATTTGTTCCCGTCCATACCAAGTTTTTTACACCATTGGATAGCCCTCTTCAAGAGCTATCCAACGACGTATCGCACGTGGGGTTTACCTCCATCAAAAGTCAAAAAATTCGTAATAAAAGTTTAAATTTTACTATAAATACCTAAACCGAGTCGATGTGGTGAGTGCAGTTTTCATAAACAATCACATATCTTGGCTTCTAGTAGGCGTATTAGGACGCGGTTTTCGGGCTTCTTAGTTATATTAAACCCATAGCTAGGCAATAGACCCTTAAAAGTGCAAGAAAATACCAAAAATTTTCCGAATTTTCCATATAACAGATATACTTTGAAAAATTTCAGTAGTTTCAGTATTTTGCATAGCCCTCTGGGCCCCACAAGCTTTTGTACGCTCGTACGTTTGGCAAGTGGTCTCCGTAGTCCGTTTCTGGTGCAGATTGTCATAAATCGTCTGCAAAACATTCATTTTGTCCAAATTTATAACAATAAAACCAGTTTTTAGACCATAACTTTTTAAATTTGTTCCCGTCCATACCAAGTTTTTTACACCATTGGATAGCCCTCTTCAAGAGCTATCCAACGACGTATCGCACGTGGGGTTTACCTCCATCAAAAGTCAAAAAATTCGTAATAAAAGTTTAAATTTTACTATAAATACCTAAACCGAGTCGATGTGGTGAGTGCAGTTTTCATAAACAATCACATATCTTGGCTTCTAGTAGGCGTATTAGGACGCGGTTTTCGGGCTTCTTAGTTATATTAAACCCATAGCTAGGCAATAGACCCTTAAAAGTGCAAGAAAATACCAAAAATTTTCCGAATTTTCCATATAACAGATATACTTTGAAAAATTTCAGTAGTTTCAGTATTTTGCATAGCCCTCTGGGCCCCACAAGCTTTTGTACGCTCGTACGTTTGGCAAGTGGTCTCCGTAGTCCGTTTCTGGTGCAGATTGTCATAAATCGTCTGCAAAACATTCATTTTGTCCAAATTTATAACAATAAAACCAGTTTTTAGACCATAACTTTTTAAATTTGTTCCCGTCCATACCAAGTTTTTTACACCATTGGATAGCCCTCTTCAAGAGCTATCCAACGACGTATCGCACGTGGGGTTTACCTCCATCAAAAGTCAAAAAATTCGTAATAAAAGTTTAAATTTTACTATAAATACCTAAACCGAGTCGATGTGGTGAGTGCAGTTTTCATAAACAATCACATATCTTGGCTTCTAGTAGGCGTATTAGGACGCGGTTTTCGGGCTTCTTAGTTATATTAAACCCATAGCTAGGCAATAGACCCTTAAAAGTGCAAGAAAATACCAAAAATTTTCCGAATTTTCCATATAACAGATATACTTTGAAAAATTTCAGTAGTTTCAGTATTTTGCATAGCCCTCTGGGCCCCACAAGCTTTTGTACGCTCGTACGTTTGGCAAGTGGTCTCCGTAGTCCGTTTCTGGTGCAGATTGTCATAAATCGTCTGCAAAACATTCATTTTGTCCAAATTTATAACAATAAAACCAGTTTTTAGACCATAACTTTTTAAATTTGTTCCCGTCCATACCAAGTTTTTTACACCATTGGATAGCCCTCTTCAAGAGCTATCCAACGACGTATCGCACGTGGGGTTTACCTCCATCAAAAGTCAAAAAATTCGTAATAAAAGTTTAAATTTTACTATAAATACCTAAACCGAGTCGATGTGGTGAGTGCAGTTTTCATAAACAATCACATATCTTGGCTTCTAGTAGGCGTATTAGGACGCGGTTTTCGGGCTTCTTAGTTATATTAAACCCATAGCTAGGCAATAGACCCTTAAAAGTGCAAGAAAATACCAAAAATTTTCCGAATTTTCCATATAACAGATATACTTTGAAAAATTTCAGTAGTTTCAGTATTTTGCATAGCCCTCTGGGCCCCACAAGCTTTTGTACGCTCGTACGTTTGGCAAGTGGTCTCCGTAGTCCGTTTCTGGTGCAGATTGTCATAAATCGTCTGCAAAACATTCATTTTGTCCAAATTTATAACAATAAAACCAGTTTTTAGACCATAACTTTTTAAATTTGTTCCCGTCCATACCAAGTTTTTTACACCATTGGATAGCCCTCTTCAAGAGCTATCCAACGACGTATCGCACGTGGGGTTTACCTCCATCAAAAGTCAAAAAATTCGTAATAAAAGTTTAAATTTTACTATAAATACCTAAACCGAGTCGATGTGGTGAGTGCAGTTTTCATAAACAATCACATATCTTGGCTTCTAGTAGGCGTATTAGGACGCGGTTTTCGGGCTTCTTAGTTATATTAAACCCATAGCTAGGCAATAGACCCTTAAAAGTGCAAGAAAATACCAAAAATTTTCCGAATTTTCCATATAACAGATATACTTTGAAAAATTTCAGTAGTTTCAGTATTTTGCATAGCCCTCTGGGCCCCACAAGCTTTTGTACGCTCGTACGTTTGGCAAGTGGTCTCCGTAGTCCGTTTCTGGTGCAGATTGTCATAAATCGTCTGCAAAACATTCATTTTGTCCAAATTTATAACAATAAAACCAGTTTTTAGACCATAACTTTTTAAATTTGTTCCCGTCCATACCAAGTTTTTTACACCATTGGATAGCCCTCTTCAAGAGCTATCCAACGACGTATCGCACGTGGGGTTTACCTCCATCAAAAGTCAAAAAATTCGTAATAAAAGTTTAAATTTTACTATAAATACCTAAACCGAGTCGATGTGGTGAGTGCAGTTTTCATAAACAATCACATATCTTGGCTTCTAGTAGGCGTATTAGGACGCGGTTTTCGGGCTTCTTAGTTATATTAAACCCATAGCTAGGCAATAGACCCTTAAAAGTGCAAGAAAATACCAAAAATTTTCCGAATTTTCCATATAACAGATATACTTTGAAAAATTTCAGTAGTTTCAGTATTTTGCATAGCCCTCTGGGCCCCACAAGCTTTTGTACGCTCGTACGTTTGGCAAGTGGTCTCCGTAGTCCGTTTCTGGTGCAGATTGTCATAAATCGTCTGCAAAACATTCATTTTGTCCAAATTTATAACAATAAAACCAGTTTTTAGACCATAACTTTTTAAATTTGTTCCCGTCCATACCAAGTTTTTTACACCATTGGATAGCCCTCTTCAAGAGCTATCCAACGACGTATCGCACGTGGGGTTTACCTCCATCAAAAGTCAAAAAATTCGTAATAAAAGTTTAAATTTTACTATAAATACCTAAACCGAGTCGATGTGGTGAGTGCAGTTTTCATAAACAATCACATATCTTGGCTTCTAGTAGGCGTATTAGGACGCGGTTTTCGGGCTTCTTAGTTATATTAAACCCATAGCTAGGCAATAGACCCTTAAAAGTGCAAGAAAATACCAAAAATTTTCCGAATTTTCCATATAACAGATATACTTTGAAAAATTTCAGTAGTTTCAGTATTTTGCATAGCCCTCTGGGCCCCACAAGCTTTTGTACGCTCGTACGTTTGGCAAGTGGTCTCCGTAGTCCGTTTCTGGTGCAGATTGTCATAAATCGTCTGCAAAACATTCATTTTGTCCAAATTTATAACAATAAAACCAGTTTTTAGACCATAACTTTTTAAATTTGTTCCCGTCCATACCAAGTTTTTTACACCATTGGATAGCCCTCTTCAAGAGCTATCCAACGACGTATCGCACGTGGGGTTTACCTCCATCAAAAGTCAAAAAATTCGTAATAAAAGTTTAAATTTTACTATAAATACCTAAACCGAGTCGATGTGGTGAGTGCAGTTTTCATAAACAATCACATATCTTGGCTTCTAGTAGGCGTATTAGGACGCGGTTTTCGGGCTTCTTAGTTATATTAAACCCATAGCTAGGCAATAGACCCTTAAAAGTGCAAGAAAATACCAAAAATTTTCCGAATTTTCCATATAACAGATATACTTTGAAAAATTTCAGTAGTTTCAGTATTTTGCATAGCCCTCTGGGCCCCACAAGCTTTTGTACGCTCGTACGTTTGGCAAGTGGTCTCCGTAGTCCGTTTCTGGTGCAGATTGTCATAAATCGTCTGCAAAACATTCATTTTGTCCAAATTTATAACAATAAAACCAGTTTTTAGACCATAACTTTTTAAATTTGTTCCCGTCCATACCAAGTTTTTTACACCATTGGATAGCCCTCTTCAAGAGCTATCCAACGACGTATCGCACGTGGGGTTTACCTCCATCAAAAGTCAAAAAATTCGTAATAAAAGTTTAAATTTTACTATAAATACCTAAACCGAGTCGATGTGGTGAGTGCAGTTTTCATAAACAATCACATATCTTGGCTTCTAGTAGGCGTATTAGGACGCGGTTTTCGGGCTTCTTAGTTATATTAAACCCATAGCTAGGCAATAGACCCTTAAAAGTGCAAGAAAATACCAAAAATTTTCCGAATTTTCCATATAACAGATATACTTTGAAAAATTTCAGTAGTTTCAGTATTTTGCATAGCCCTCTGGGCCCCACAAGCTTTTGTACGCTCGTACGTTTGGCAAGTGGTCTCCGTAGTCCGTTTCTGGTGCAGATTGTCATAAATCGTCTGCAAAACATTCATTTTGTCCAAATTTATAACAATAAAACCAGTTTTTAGACCATAACTTTTTAAATTTGTTCCCGTCCATACCAAGTTTTTTACACCATTGGATAGCCCTCTTCAAGAGCTATCCAACGACGTATCGCACGTGGGGTTTACCTCCATCAAAAGTCAAAAAATTCGTAATAAAAGTTTAAATTTTACTATAAATACCTAAACCGAGTCGATGTGGTGAGTGCAGTTTTCATAAACAATCACATATCTTGGCTTCTAGTAGGCGTATTAGGACGCGGTTTTCGGGCTTCTTAGTTATATTAAACCCATAGCTAGGCAATAGACCCTTAAAAGTGCAAGAAAATACCAAAAATTTTCCGAATTTTCCATATAACAGATATACTTTGAAAAATTTCAGTAGTTTCAGTATTTTGCATAGCCCTCTGGGCCCCACAAGCTTTTGTACGCTCGTACGTTTGGCAAGTGGTCTCCGTAGTCCGTTTCTGGTGCAGATTGTCATAAATCGTCTGCAAAACATTCATTTTGTCCAAATTTATAACAATAAAACCAGTTTTTAGACCATAACTTTTTAAATTTGTTCCCGTCCATACCAAGTTTTTTACACCATTGGATAGCCCTCTTCAAGAGCTATCCAACGACGTATCGCACGTGGGGTTTACCTCCATCAAAAGTCAAAAAATTCGTAATAAAAGTTTAAATTTTACTATAAATACCTAAACCGAGTCGATGTGGTGAGTGCAGTTTTCATAAACAATCACATATCTTGGCTTCTAGTAGGCGTATTAGGACGCGGTTTTCGGGCTTCTTAGTTATATTAAACCCATAGCTAGGCAATAGACCCTTAAAAGTGCAAGAAAATACCAAAAATTTTCCGAATTTTCCATATAACAGATATACTTTGAAAAATTTCAGTAGTTTCAGTATTTTGCATAGCCCTCTGGGCCCCACAAGCTTTTGTACGCTCGTACGTTTGGCAAGTGGTCTCCGTAGTCCGTTTCTGGTGCAGATTGTCATAAATCGTCTGCAAAACATTCATTTTGTCCAAATTTATAACAATAAAACCAGTTTTTAGACCATAACTTTTTAAATTTGTTCCCGTCCATACCAAGTTTTTTACACCATTGGATAGCCCTCTTCAAGAGCTATCCAACGACGTATCGCACGTGGGGTTTACCTCCATCAAAAGTCAAAAAATTCGTAATAAAAGTTTAAATTTTACTATAAATACCTAAACCGAGTCGATGTGGTGAGTGCAGTTTTCATAAACAATCACATATCTTGGCTTCTAGTAGGCGTATTAGGACGCGGTTTTCGGGCTTCTTAGTTATATTAAACCCATAGCTAGGCAATAGACCCTTAAAAGTGCAAGAAAATACCAAAAATTTTCCGAATTTTCCATATAACAGATATACTTTGAAAAATTTCAGTAGTTTCAGTATTTTGCATAGCCCTCTGGGCCCCACAAGCTTTTGTACGCTCGTACGTTTGGCAAGTGGTCTCCGTAGTCCGTTTCTGGTGCAGATTGTCATAAATCGTCTGCAAAACATTCATTTTGTCCAAATTTATAACAATAAAACCAGTTTTTAGACCATAACTTTTTAAATTTGTTCCCGTCCATACCAAGTTTTTTACACCATTGGATAGCCCTCTTCAAGAGCTATCCAACGACGTATCGCACGTGGGGTTTACCTCCATCAAAAGTCAAAAAATTCGTAATAAAAGTTTAAATTTTACTATAAATACCTAAACCGAGTCGATGTGGTGAGTGCAGTTTTCATAAACAATCACATATCTTGGCTTCTAGTAGGCGTATTAGGACGCGGTTTTCGGGCTTCTTAGTTATATTAAACCCATAGCTAGGCAATAGACCCTTAAAAGTGCAAGAAAATACCAAAAATTTTCCGAATTTTCCATATAACAGATATACTTTGAAAAATTTCAGTAGTTTCAGTATTTTGCATAGCCCTCTGGGCCCCACAAGCTTTTGTACGCTCGTACGTTTGGCAAGTGGTCTCCGTAGTCCGTTTCTGGTGCAGATTGTCATAAATCGTCTGCAAAACATTCATTTTGTCCAAATTTATAACAATAAAACCAGTTTTTAGACCATAACTTTTTAAATTTGTTCCCGTCCATACCAAGTTTTTTACACCATTGGATAGCCCTCTTCAAGAGCTATCCAACGACGTATCGCACGTGGGGTTTACCTCCATCAAAAGTCAAAAAATTCGTAATAAAAGTTTAAATTTTACTATAAATACCTAAACCGAGTCGATGTGGTGAGTGCAGTTTTCATAAACAATCACATATCTTGGCTTCTAGTAGGCGTATTAGGACGCGGTTTTCGGGCTTCTTAGTTATATTAAACCCATAGCTAGGCAATAGACCCTTAAAAGTGCAAGAAAATACCAAAAATTTTCCGAATTTTCCATATAACAGATATACTTTGAAAAATTTCAGTAGTTTCAGTATTTTGCATAGCCCTCTGGGCCCCACAAGCTTTTGTACGCTCGTACGTTTGGCAAGTGGTCTCCGTAGTCCGTTTCTGGTGCAGATTGTCATAAATCGTCTGCAAAACATTCATTTTGTCCAAATTTATAACAATAAAACCAGTTTTTAGACCATAACTTTTTAAATTTGTTCCCGTCCATACCAAGTTTTTTACACCATTGGATAGCCCTCTTCAAGAGCTATCCAACGACGTATCGCACGTGGGGTTTACCTCCATCAAAAGTCAAAAAATCCCCTCCCGCCCACCCTGTGTCGTCTAAGCACGTGAAAAAAGGTCATTTTAATAATAATAATTAGATTATTCTTGAGAAAATTAAAACGTCGTCCAAGTAGACCTTACTTTTACTTTACTTTACATTGACGAAAATATCACTCTATTTAAGATATATATAGACCATTGACGCGGAACATTAGGTAAGCTTTTATTGTTAATTTGAGCGACCTTTTTACAATTTATTTTACTATTAACAATCGACTAGTCCTCTGACAAAACATGTTCGCCATTCGTACACCGACCAAAAAGCAAACGGCAACTCGTATAAGCGACCCCCAAAAATCTCCAAACTTGACAGAGATGATGGGACCATCTCAAAAGGACACGTCAGAGACGGTGACAACCTCAAACGTGAGGCGTAGCATCGGAGAATGGGAGGCGGTGACAATAAATACAAAACCCTGTCCTTCAGAAACACACTCACACTCACCGAAAACAGCCCACTTGTTGACACCGGTGTCACCTCAGAAAACCAAGCAGAATCCAGTGCCCCCTCAGGAGTCGAAAGGCGCGACACGTAGAGCTTCTGGTGAACTTCCCGGGACGACACCGGGGTTGGCACAGGCACCTGTAAACTCCACCAACCGTATATCTCAGGCGCGGAACTGTCTTCAGAGAATAAAACACTATGTTAACGAGTCTCGCAATTTGAGGACAGATCTGAAGGCTGGAATTATTGCGGGGGTGGACAATTTGTACCAACTGGTTAAGGAAGCTACGGTAGAAGCAACGTCAGCAGCAAAGATAGGGACAGCAGCAGCAGCAGCCAAACCGATGTTACCTGTAACAAAAGAAATGGGTATTAATACAATAGAGGAAAACGGGGATATAAATGCAGGGACTATAAAACGAAACCAGATGCAAGAAAACATCACGGATAAAGAAGGAAAGGAGTTAATAAAACTCCTAAAAGAACAAGGTGAAAAAATTGACAAAACTGTCAGGGAAATGGAACAGATAAAGGAAAAACTCGCGGATATACCAAAAGCCCTTCCCAAAATTATAACTCCAAGCGAGAAACTGCCACACACGCGGAGCGCATTGCACTCTATTGTAGTGGCATCAAAAGATGGAAATGAAACCGGGGACGAGGTTTTAGACCGGGTTAGGAAGGCCGTCGACGCAAAGGAAGGATGGATTAAGGTAGAGCGAGTGAGGAAGGCAAAGGACAGGAAGATAATAATGGGCTTTGAAACAACAGAGGATAGAAACAAAATTAAGGAAAGATTGGAAAAAGATGGAGTCAACCTCGACGTCGAAGAAGTGATGAATAAGGACCCGTTATTGATTCTGAGGGATGTACTCCTGATGCACACCGATGAGGAAGTCCTCAAAGCGGTCAAGAATCAGAATCAGGAACTCTTTCACGGCCTCGAAAATGTGGATCAGAGAATGACCATAAGATATCGGAGGAGGACGCGCAATCCACATTTGAATCACATTGTGCTTAGTGTATCTCCCACAATCTGGAGGAGGGCTATAGAGTTAGAGAAGCTCCGTATAGACCTTCAGAGAGTACGCGTTGAAGATCAGACGCCACTGGTGCAGTGTACCCGATGCTTGGGGTATGGCCACGGCAAACGTCTATGCAAAGAGCCAGAAGACCTATGTAGTCACTGCGGTGGACCGCACCTAAGAGCAAACTGCGCCGACTGGCTTGCTGCAGAGCCGCCTTCGTGTCGGAACTGCCAGAGAGCCAACCTAGAAGTGACTAAACATAACGCCTTTAGTATTGAGTGCCCCGTCCGTAAGAAATGGGAAAACCTGGCAAGATCCACTGTAGCGTATTGCTAAGGTGGCCCCAGATGAAAACGTAGACAGAGGTTATCGGTATCGTGCAATTCAGGCCAACTTACAAAGATGTCGCCAGGCAACAGAGGAGCTTGTAATGGAAGCAACAAAGCGAAAGATCGCCTTTGCAATGTTGCAGGAACCATATACGGGATCCGCAAAGAAACTAAAGTGTTTCCAAGGCACGCGAACGATACAGTGCGAAAAGAGTACAGACAAGACCAACAAGTCCGCCATCGTACTGTTTGACAGCAACATTGACGTGACCCATTGCCCAACGCTAACAACAGAAAATATAGTTGTAGCGCAACTTAAAACAGAGGCCTGGAAAATCACTGTCATCTCAGCGTACCTTGAAGGAGACGGAAACATAGAGGCCGACATCGATCATATCCATAAGATCATGAACTCAGTTGGAGGGAAGTGCACGATACTAGGGGGGGATGTTAACGCCTGGAATATCTGGTGGGGAAGTGGAGAGACAAACCAAAGAGGAAAAGAGCTAGCGGGTGCATTGGACCAGATGGAACTCTGTATCCTGAATAACGGAACAGAGCCCACATTTGATTACCACAGAGGAGGCAGACGGTTTACAAGCTGCGTTGACATAACAGTCTGTACTGAGGACATGCTTGACAAGGTTGTCAAATGGAGACTAGATGGAGACGTAACAATTTCTGACCACAAGGCAATTCTGTTCGAAGTGAATCTTAAAAAGTCAAAAGGAGTAGAAATAAAAAGAACAACCAGAAAATTCAACACGAGGAAAGCTAACTGGGCAGAATTCCGAGAAGAAGTCTACCAGCTATGGACAAATAAGGAAGTAAACAAAGAAGAAGTTGATAAAATCGAAACAAAGGAAGAACTAGACCAGAAAATAGAAGAATATACGAAAGCAATAGAAGAAGCAAGTGAAAAACACATACCAAAAATAAAGGACAAGAAGCGAACGGAATTGCCTTGGTGGACAGAGGAATTAACAGCAAAGAAACAGGAAGTAAAGAGATACAAAAGACGGCTTAAAAATGCAGCAGCAGTGCGCCGAGAGGGAGTTCTTCAGAAATACCTCTCCGTCAAAGAGGAATACTTGCACCTCATGAACAGCACAAAAACAGACAGCTGGAAGACCTTCTGCCAAAAGCAAGACAGGGAAAGTATGTGGGACGGAATTTATAGAGTAATAGGCCGCACAACATCAAGGCAAGAAGACATACCATTGGTCCAAAATGGTGAAGTACTGGAAGGAGTAGAGTCTGCCAAGGCATTGGCAGAAACCTTCTATCCGGAAGATGAAGCTCAAAAAGACAATGCAGTCCATAAGGTTATAAGAGAAAAGGCGAACCGTGTGAATGAGGGTGAAGATGATGAATCAATTGACCCCCCATTCACGTTGGATGAACTCAAATGGGCTGTAGATAGCTTCAACCCAAAGAAGGCACCCGGGCGAGATGGGTTCACAGCGGACATATGCAGAGTAGCTATCGCTCGTACTCCAGAGTTATTCTTAGCTCTTCTGAATAAGTGCCTGAGCCTCTCCCACTTCCCTACCATGTGGAAGGAAGCAGTAGTGGTAATCCTGCGTAAACCGGGAAAGGAGGACTACACCATACCCAAATCATATCGTCCGATTGGCCTTCTGCCGGTATTAGGAAAGATTTGGGAGAAAATGTTGATCAGGAGAGTTAGATGGCATACTTTGGAGGGAGCGAACAAAAGGCAGTACGGATTTACACCACAACGCGGCACCGAGGACTCCCTGTATGACCTAGTGAGCCACATAAGACAAAAGCTGTCAGAAAAGAAATTGGTCGTTGTGGTATCCCTGGACATAGAGGGAGCCTTCGACAGCGCCTGGTGGCCCGCAATTAGATGCAGACTCGCAGACACGAAATGCCCAAAGAACATACGAAAAGTCCTCGATAGCTATCTTACGAATCGCAAAGTCCAGGTTAGATACGCCGGGGCCACGTTTGAGAAAGCCACAACAAAAGGATGTGTCCAGGGATCTATAGGTGGTCCCACCTTCTGGAACTTGTTGCTGGATCCTCTGTTGAACAGCCTAGAAAAGAGAGGAGACTACTGTCAGGCGTTTGCGGACGATGTTGTTTTGGTTTTCTCCGGCGAAACAGCACTCGAAATACAGAGACAGGCAAACACGACCTTAAAGCATGTCCAGGAGTGGGGTGAAGTGAATAAGCTTAAATTTGCACCTCAAAAAACTAAAGCGATGCTAATCACGAATAAACTCAAGTACGACACGCCACTCCTGCGCATGGGGGGGACAGAGATCACCATGTCAAAGGACATAAAAATACTAGGGCTGACTATCGACGACAAACTTACGTTCAACGCACATGTGGCAAATACTTGTCGCAAAGCGTTGAACATCTACAAACAGCTGGCGAGGGCAGCCAAGGTAGAATGGGGGATCTCGCCGGAGATAACCAGAACAATATACGTAGCAGTAATAGAGCCCATAATAATGTATGCAGCAAGTGCCTGGGCACCGGCGACGGACAAAGTAATGACCCAGAAACACCTAAACGAGGTACAAAGAGGATTCGCTCAAAAAATTATCAAAGCGTATAGGACCACATCCCTAAACTCGGCCCTTATACTCTCAGGACTGCTTCCACTAGACATGAGGATCAGAGAAGCAGCCTCTCTTTTTGAAATTAAGAAAGGACATTCCAATAGAGTTATAGAGGACCGCGACGTCGAGACACCAGTACCCTACACCACAACACCTCACCCACACTTATACAACTGTATCGAATTCGGTCAAATTAACAACCGGGCAGAACTTGCCCAATTAGAAGACAATGGATACGCACTCTTCACGGATGGTAGCAAAATAGAGGGCAAAGTTGGCGCAGCACTTTCCGTTTGGAGAGGTGGCGCAGAGACCATGACTCGTAAATACAGACTGGAACAGTTCTGCACCGTGTTTCAGGCCGAGTTACTTGCCATAGCTAAGGCAACCGAAATTATCAGCAGTCATAAGTCCGGGACATTTTTTACAATTTATAGTGACTCCAGATCGGCACTGGAAGCAGTCACTCGAGGCGTTTCTCTCCATCCCTTGGCTGTGGAAACCAGGCAGAATATCCAGGAGGCGACAAACCGTGGGAAAATCATAAAGCTGTTTTGGATTAAGGCCCACGCGGGAATGGAGGGAAACGAGCGAGCAGATTGTCTGGCAAAAGAGGCAGCACTACATAAGAAGACCAAACCAGACTATGACAGATGTCCAATCTCATTCGTAAAGCGTCAAATCCGCGAGGATACGCTTGGCGAATGGGACACAAGGTACAGAGTGGGACAAACTGGGGCAACTACTAAATTATTCCTACCAGATGCTAGACATGCGTATCATACGGTTAGGAAAATAAACCTAGATCCGTTGTTAGTGCAAGTGCTGACGGGGCATGGAGGATTCTCCGAGTATCTAAACCGGTTCAAGTGCAAGGAGAGCCCGGCGTGCCATTGCGGTACAGGGGACAATGAGAGTGTAGTGCATGTGCTGACGGAATGTCAAATCTATTGTAAAGAAAGGTACGATCTAGAACAACAAATTAATTACAAAATAGACACCAAAAATATGGCAGAAATCCTGTCGAACAAAGATGTGCGAGGCAAATTTATAAAATATTGTAAAACTATAGCCAAAATTGTAAATAATAAAAATAAAACAAGATAAAATGTAAAATGTGTGTAAAATGTATATATAATAATTATATAAGCATTAGTTTACAATAGATTTAAATAGAAATTGTACAATGCATAGCACAAAAAATGTATATAGATTATAAGTAATAGACTAATTAAGATAAATAGGGTTGAATTGTAAAGTTTAAATAGAAATAGTAAAGAAATAGGTAAAAACAAATCACTGTATAATATAATAAAATAACAAAGATAAAGAGTAATTATAAGATAAAACAAGAATAAGTGTAAATTATAGATGTAAGAGCTTATGTAACTGTAGTTTTGCCAATAAAAAACTGAAGTATTAATAAAGGCACTGGTCTACCAAGCCAGTGGAAACAAAGAGAAAGAGGAAAAAAAAAAAAAAAAAAAAAAAAACCTAACCTAACCTAACCTAACCTAACCTAACCTAACCTAACCTAACCTAACCTAACCTACTCTACACCAGCTGCTGCCCAATCCCGGGGGACCATGTGAGGAAGTTCGCCGTCTCTACGAAGGAGTCGTGCGGTCCGTGGTCCTATACGGGGCGCCTCGCGCCTGGTCAGTTCGACTATCAGGCGCCCAGTGCTGTAGAACCAAAATTCACGGTCTGCAGCGCAGAGTGGTTATTCGGATCGCACGAGGTTACCGAACAGTCTCCTACGAAGCGGCAACCCTCCTGGCGCGTTTTCCGCCTTTTGACATCCTGGCGGAGATGGATGCGTGGGTCTACGATCAGACACGCTCCCTCCGCCAGTGCGGCGAAAACGCGCCTCCAGGGGCGTTGGACAGGCTGCGGCAGCTGGCTCGGCGACGCGCACTTGTAAAGTGGCGTCACCGCCTGCGGATGCAATTTGCGACCAAGCGCGTCGTCGAGGCCGTCCTGCCGCTCTTTGGAGCCTGGCTCAAAAGGAGCGAGCGCGTTACCTACCGCCTGACGCAGGTGCTCACCGGGCACGGTTGTTTCGGTGCCTACCTGCACAGGACAGGACGTGAGGCCACGGCACAATGACACCATTGTGACATTGTGATAGCTACCGGGATACCGCACAGCACACGCTCGAGGCGTGCCCTGCGTGGGCCGCCGAGCGGCGGATCCTGGTCGATTGGATCGGGCAAGATCTCTCTCTGCCAGCAGTAGTGTCGGCTTTGTTGGCAGAGCACGAAAACTGGAATGCAGTGGTCTCCTTCTGTGAGAGCGTCATGCTCCAGAAGGAGACCGCAGAGCGGGATCGGGAGAGGGCCGATCCCGCTCGAAGAAGGAGACGGCGCCGGGGTAACAACCGCCCTGGCGCCTAATTCCGATACGCCTGAAAACCCCTGCCGTTGCTATAAGGTGGGGGACCTCTGGGTTCGCGGGTGCGTAGATTGGGGAATCTGCGTGCCCACACCGAGCGACCCAAAAGAAGACGGTAGCACGCAAGTGGTCACACGCTGCCGTGGGACGCTTTGGGGGATCCTTTACAATCTCCCTGGGGGGGTGACCGCTTTACAGTCACCCTCTCCGAGATGTGCCAATAGGCGTGGCACCAGTGGGCGGCTCTAGTGTGATCATACGAGGACCTGGAGCCTCCCTTAGGTGCCGAAGATGACCGCTCCAGTGGTTTTAGCCGGTAGGAGTCCGGCATAATATAATGTAAATACATTATACCCCTTCGCCCTTCCCCGGGGTGAAAAATAAAAAAAGCCTGTAATTATAGCCACGAACACAAGAAATCATAAAAGCTAGATGTTTCGATTTAACGTTAATCACTCACTGATTAAGGTTATGGATTGTTTAGGGTGATCACAAAAAAGATCTAATTAATTAAGAATCATTTAATAATTTATTATAAACTATTATCAATGGCAGTATAACTAATTGAGTAGCTCTATTGAATTACATTAGTTTAAACGAGTCCACTAAATATGTTTCGCAGAGGATTTTCTTTTCTAATTCTGATAGTAGTTGAGGATCTAGAAACCTATTCACGATGTTGGATACTCTACAATCATAAGGTGCTGATGCGTGATCAGATTCTATGTTGACCACTTCCACTGGCTGCTTCGTGTACTTGAATAGGTTGTAGTCATCAGAGAGTATCTCCGATCTTGGATGCGGGATGCCTTTCATGAGTACTAGTTTTGACTCGAGCTTAAAATCAGGCTCATACTGTCTCGCTAACAAGATCCTGTCATACGCCGCTTGTAGCATAGACCTCTTGTATTGGTTAGAATAGCTGACGAGTCCTCTCAGTCTATTTACACAAGCTTCAACTTTCTCCGACCAGCTCTCTAATTTCTCCAAGTCCTTCTTCAGTTCACCACTATCCTTAGCATTTTCAGTCATAAGACGGTACATGTGTACCACAATAGTATTTTGCAATTGTGTATCCGTTAAATTTCCAACATAAGCGTCTAGTTGAACTTTTAATGCATCCGGGCTGCTGTCCAAGCAGTATACGATCCCCACGTGCCCTAAAATAATATTAAAATGTAATCTTCATTAATTAATTCTACGCTTAAAGTGTAATGGCTCAATGTTGAACTTAATCCAGTAATGTCTTAATAGATAACCAAGGGCCAAATACTGAAACGCCACTTAATATTTCTATCCCGCTTCATGATTTGGGACGCCTGACGTCCTACCGAAAACGGGCTTCTCAAATAGTTAAGTGGGATTTAAATATTAAGTGTTGTCTTAGTATTCGGCCGCAAGACCATTAAAAAGGGCTCTATTAAACTCAAACTTTTAAATGAATAAAAAACCTTATGTTCCTGATGTTATTTCTGAGATAGCGAAAGAAAATCAAATTGTTCTGTTAAGTTAAAAAATACACATGATATATAGAAATAAAAACACAAAAACAAATAATAAGGGTCCTAGAGGCAATGTTAATAATTAATTAAAACGTATACGTACCTTCTTTTTCAAATAAAGCAGCTAACTCTAAGGCTACATTTATGCCAAACGAATATCCCAGTAGGTAGAATTTTGATTTCAACTCAAACTTCTTCTTGATGCACTGAAAACACAAAATAATAATAACATTGATTACTTATTGAAATGTAGCTCCGCTCACGTGATAAACAACACTACTCCACTGTTGTGCTATTCGGACCAGCATCTGTATTTTGTTCATTTCAAAACTAAGATTATAAAGATTAAAATGTTATCGTATGGATTAGCATATTATGGTGGATATATATTAAAGATTACCCATCTCTGACAGACCTTGGCCCAATTTTAAAAATTGTATCACCATTAATAAGCGATTCCAGCTGAACGTATTACATTTGTGTATAGCGTGGGTGGAGTTCATCCCATGTGCTTTCGAGCCGACCTCTTTGGTCGGTATGAACCACAGCCCAAAGCAAGAGATCACCACGGTTAGGTCAAGGCACTGTGCCTCCGAAGCTGAGCTCTCCCACAGCATGTGCTACGTCATACCCATCATGCATCCTCCACAGTGATGACAACTGAGCGTCTGTATCTTGTCCCGTTCTTACCGAAACACCCATATCTCAGATCATGACCGTGTCTGCGTCAGCTGGAAGGCGAGGATGCCATGCCCCTGTTTCAGCCTCGCTTTCATGGCTGGTCTTTCTACATATTTTTTTTGCAGCATGCCCTAAATTGATATAGCTTGCTGCCATATGGTCAGCAGACGATGAGCCTCCGAGACAGTCGTTGGCTTGATTAAGTGCATTGTATTAGATTTGTTTTTATTTTGTATCGTCTATTCATTTTACAATTGATTTTAGAGAATTAGTTTTTTCATAACATGGATTGATTTACACATTATTATCAAAATGATATGGCTGATGATCTTCCATAATTAATTTATATATGTAAATGCATTATTATTTTTGATGATCACTCACCTTCATAATATTGTTAGCCATTTCCTGAATAGTATCTTCAATCATATCTGGACCGAGTTGGAAGGTTATTGCTCGGACCTTAAGTCTTTCACAGATGCGTGTAAAAATTCGATGATGGCCTTCAAACCCTGGTATCAGCATCAAGTAGGTCTGTTTTGGGTCTAACTCTTGCTCTTCCTGAAATTACATTTTGTAGGTAGGTTACAAATCGATCAAGAATTGGTGGATGGATGCCGATCTCGATGATATAACGGCCGAAAAGATCGTTGTAAAAATAAATCTAACTATCATCATCATTAGCCAAAGGATATCCACTGCTGAACTAAGGCCTCCCCATAGACTAACCCAATTGTGTCGTCATTTTGGGGGGAGTTTGCCAGTACTCACCATGCTTGGCAGACGGGTTGGTGAGCGCAGTATGGCTTATGTTTCACAAAATGACGCTGCTGCCCATCCCTGTGGTTTGGAGTCCCTTAGTCGCCTTATACGATACCCACGGGATTATTAATCCAGACACCGCATGGAATATAGCTGTGTGTGGAACCACCACCTAATCAAATTAATAAAATCATTACTTAATTCTAATACCTAATAGATATTCAATATCATTACTCTCACCAGTGATCAATTCACTGGCGGGCCTCTTATTGTAAGAGGCTAGCTAGGTAGGTACCACCCATCTGCGTGCCCACACCGAGCGACCCAAGAGAAGACGGTAGCACGCATGTGGTCACGCGCTGCCGTGGGACGCACTGGGGGATCCTTTACAATCCCCGCGGGGGGGTGACCGCTTTACAGTCATCCTCTCCGAGATGTGCCTATAGGCGTGGCACCAGTGGGCGGCTCTAGTGTGATCATACGAGGACCTGGAGCCTCCCTTACGTGCCGAAGATGACTGCTCCAGTGGTTTTAGCCGGTAGGAGTCCGGCATACCCCTTCGTCCTTCCCCGGGGCGAAGGAAGTTCATGATGAAATTCCACTGGGAGAACAATTAAAAAATTAGGTACCACTGCAGTACTAGATATTCGTCGCTAAGCTTTAAACTTTAGACATGCTCTTCCATTAGAGGGGCAGTGTATCTAGTGAAATTGCTGAGAATACATAACTGACTGTCTCGCGGTGTCGCGCAGTGGGATGCCACGCAGACCAGTGTGTCTACTCTTGAATCCAATTCCGATCGATTGGCATTGGGATTAGGACGTTTGGTAATCTTGAATTCGAAACTAGCGCCAAATTGTTTTAATATTGCGTGTCCATTTGGAGGAACTAAATGAAATTGGAATTGAGTTTTGGGGAGCACAAAACGCTACTCTTCATAGTATTTTGACAGCTGTATATTGCGGCTGGATTGTATTGGGATTGTTTGTTTATTGGGATTTTTCTAATAACGAAAGTGTAACTTTTTAGAAATTGGTTTGCGTTTTAAGTGGTTTTTATTAAGTGATAAGCTTGTAATATGGCGAGTTTAGCAATAATATACGATATTTTACGTAAACCTTATAAAAAGTAAATAAAACAAAGGCGAAATAAGCGTCGAATGATGCGCTGTACAGGATAAAGCGTTTTCAATGAATGAAGACGCATTTAGAGCAAATTATAGAGTGAGCAAGGATTTGTTTGATGAAATATATGAAAACACTAAGCCTTTTATACCAACTCGTCAGCGCAAGTGATATATCGCCTAAGTATAAGGTATGTTGTCTTTTATGCATGACTTATAAGAATGTAAATTTTCTTTGGGAAACTACATAATATTTATATAATTTCACTTGCAGACTTTAGTGGCCTTATCATTTTATGCGACTGGGAGTTACCAACGACTAGTTGGAGGCACATATGGCACCCTGATGTCACAGCAATCTGTTTCTCGTGATATCGATAGAGACGTTATGGCAGCTCTTATCCATCCAGTGGTATCAAGCAAATGGATTAAGTTTTCTCAAACTCGCCAAGAACGAGATGCTATAAAAAGATGGTACTGCTTAAACACGTCATTCTATCTGTTTTTCTATTAAATACCTTACAGTACAGTGATAACTACAAATACATACTTTTTTCCAAGTAGGTAAGAAGGTTAATTATAAGCTATGTATAATGTAGTTATGGTAACATTTTTAGGTAGGAGTTTTAAGATTTAATTTTGTTATAGTTTAATTAATTATAAACATTAGCTATATAAATTCAATTCCTTGTTTTATTTTCTCAGAATTGTATAATAAGTAATTTTAGGTATAAATGAGAACAGAAAATTCTTTTATTGTATTCTTTTATTCTTTGTTCAATAGATTTTAATAAACAGCCTTAATACTTAAATGTACTTTTATTTACTATTTACACAAAAACTAAACAATAAAATAAAAACAAAACATTTTCTAAACAATGAAAATGTATGAACTAAACTTAAAAAGACATGGATATTGTAGATAGTCCATGCAGTATATTACATAAAGTAACAATCAAACAAGCTGGTTATCAGCTTGGGGTGGTGATGAACACATTTTCATAATTATTTATGTAATTTTATTATTCCATATGGTTCCTCCAGTTTCCTAAATAGCATTAGCTATTAATGTGAATGCACTTGCTAGATTGCCTGTCTATTCAGAAATTTGAGCAAATGCTGCACTGTGCTTGTTTCAACTTCAACCCGTTGCTCTTCAATTCTCAATAACTTCTCCAATATTTGCATCTAGGCCTCGGATTTAAAGGTCAACGCTGGTGGGGTCGTGACATAGTCGTCTGTTGCTGCTGATTGATTGCAGGATTGCTGGTGGAACTGAAATTTGATAAATACAATGTAGTCAAAGTCAAAAGTTTATTTGCATAATTTACTTGAAATAGGTTGTACAAGATCTTATTATAATTAAAATATTATATTACAACGCTCCCTAATATTCAACTGTAGAGTCATCAATATTAAAGTTATTGACTGTTACAAAATGCAAGTTCAATAAAACGACTGACTGAAGTGTTTGCCATACCCAGAAATGTTTCGGTCCTTAAACACTCAACACTTATGTTGGATAGTGTCAATGAAGGGTTATTTTTATGCTTAACGTTACTAAAGAAATATAAAAATACATACCTATGGATGTTGCTTGTATTGCATCATCGTGTGAATAGAAACTCAACCAAACCTAGCTGAGTGTAACTGGAGCGATTTATCATTGGACCTGGAAAAGATTTTTTTGGTTGTATTGTACAAATATTTTATAAAACAGTGAACAAGAAAATTACTGTCGGTACAGGCAATTCAATGACGTGTGGTGCCGGCTACGAATATCACCAACTCATCTAATCCCGTGGGTATCATGAAAGGCGACTACGGGATTAACTGGAGGATGGGTAGCAGCATCCTTCGAGTGCATTAACATCTCAACTGTGTTCGCCAACCCGGCTGCCAAGCGTGGCGATTCTGGCAAACTTCCCAATACGCACACAAAACACCCAGACCGGCCGTTGCAGCGATCTTTGGGGGAGGCTTGTGTCCAGCAGTGGACTTTATACAAATATTTTGAATGATTTATTACTTCGAAGTAAAATATTGCATGTGATGTACATAATTACTTACTGTATAAACACTGTTTTAATCGCAACAATAAAAGCATCCAAAATAGAACTGCAATGTTTCCAACACACTTGTATTCTTGCCGGCACGAATTTACTTCTAATTTTCTAAATCCACCACATAGTTTATTTTGTTATTGGAGAACTTTATTTTTAATAGTGAAGGCAACCGGCAACGATCCTGCCGCATACAGCCAAAGTCACGGAAAATTTAATTACATTATCACTTTCTTACGCAAAATTGAATGTAAAACGCTATAATTAATCAATAAAACAATTATTCATATCAGACAAATTTAATAGCCTTGTTATTTAAAAGATCAAGCATTTTAAAGTCATATTACCGGTTTGTTGTAATGTTTTTAACAACACTAATTCGGCCCGTTACGTTGCTCACTTCATGCGTCTTAATATAATCGGAGAGCAATCCCAATTTCAATCCAATGTTGACAATATTGTTTTCAAGAGTACGAAATCACGTGACTTTGAAATTGATATTGGAATCGTATTGGTATTGGATTAGAATTAAAATTAGTTTGGAGAGTAGACCTGCAGTCCTGGGTAGCAGTACAATTGTTATGCGCAGGCGCGACGCTCACCGCCAGGGGAATAACTTGCTCATCTCGTCATCAAGTAGTATAAACAATATTTAAATAATAGTTTATTTAAGTTTTTAATAAAGTTAATAATAATTTATTTATTGATTGTGACTACAAAAACGAATTGAATTAGTATGAGATTTGAACGAATCTTATCTAAGAATAAGATTATCATCAAACTAACAAAATGCATAGCTATGGCTTTCATCTACAAGATCGATTAAAAAGTCGTTAAGGATAAAATGCATGTACACATGAGTCTATTAGAATCAAATACCGCAATGTCCATTTTCGTGTTCTGGCCATAATTCATATTTTTTATATACATACACCAATGGATAATGCTATATTTGTAGCATACTTTAATTTTTAATGCCAGTTTTCTACATGACATTGCAGCTTTGGTTGCATTTTGAATATTCAAATAGATTCCTTTTAATCTGTAGATTCATACGGCATAGAAAACGCATTTTTGCTTTTTTATGGACATTGCGGTATTTGATTCTAATAGACTCACATGTCACTTTGTCACATTTACTCGTTAGTTTAATTGGTCGTTAGAAAATCGTTATAATGTGACTAGTATAAGATTGCGGACGTAGTGGCGCTCCGAAGAGAAAGCTTCTCCCTCGTGATGTGCAATTTTGGTACTATTTTGAATATATGGTCAAATAAGCTACAGTGGGTACATGAAGCCGTCTTAAAAGGCGCCCGCTTAGTGCGGTAGCCATTTTTTGGCGCAAATGTCTGCCTCAAACGTTTTCTGTCATAAATTATGATAATGCTGAACAGCGGTAATTAAGTCAACTTTAGAGAACAGTGCGATATGTTATTTTCCCTGTTTTTGTGCCGCTTGCTCAAAGAATGAGTTTGACTTCATCATGACAAATAAAAGATTGATACTCAATGATCGCACGAGCACGGGGGCAATTTCATATCCCCGAACCTGTTCACAGCTGCAATGGAGAATGCCTTCAAGCCTTTGGAGTGGAAAGGATTCCGGATTAACGGAGTTTATCACTCACCTTCGATTTGCCGACGATATTATACAAGATTAAAGAGAAGATATACACACCTCAGAACTATTGCCAAATTTGATTGGTATTTGTATCATGGGTTCCGTAGCCAAACACTCGTCTTCTTCAACGTATGCGTAGAATGCTCCCAGCCCAACGTCGAATCTAGTGTCAGACTTCTTTATCACACCACCAAATTTCTTCAAGCTAAAAAAAGAGGTATATTCTATAAACGGTGTTCGTGATGAATTTGGTGATGAAAACGCCATTTGCTACGTGTAAAATAATAATCAATAATGTATTTATAATTCTTGTACGGTATGTCGGCACACATCATAAATAAATAATAGTTTGCACTTAGAATAATAACGTATTCCAAGGGTTTGCGTCTATAAATACTAAAATCATATATTTATCTATTCATTTATACAAATTCAAATAATTACACCGCGTGCCCAATGACAATAATTAATTTCGAGGTATGTACAATAACAGCATTTAAATAAAATTATAGATTGTCGATTACATACTAGTATAAAGTGATGTCACGGAAACAAGAACACAATAATAAGTGAATATAGTAAAAAAATAGTCAAGCTATGCGTGATAATAAAATTGGTTTGGTAAATGTAAACTCGTGAATTACATAATATAATATCGGAACATTACAGCTACACACAGATTCACACATTCTTCTCAAGGTGCACTCTGACAGAATCACTTTCCATTCATCCGCAAACACATCACCATCAGGTTTTGCGTCTAGGAGAGCATCGAGGGCAGTGAGGGTTCGCGGAATAGGGGACTGAGCACGCGCGACAGTTCGGCATGAGGGAACTGAGAATAGTTCGTGTCTCCTGTTACGGCGGTAATTATTCGGAGTGAAGAGCTGTACCAGTTCACTGTGGAGATCTGGGGTGTCTATTCTTCCACCATCATATATCATGGATTCAACTAGGGCTTTATAACAACCACATAATATTTCCTAAACTGACTTAAAATGTATACTTCCATCACAATATATTATTATTTATTATAAAGAGACACACAGTATAGTATGTTCGCAATGAGGATCAGTCACATTTTTGTTATAATAACAATAATAAACCCCTCTGGGCAGTCGTTATCTCACCATGGGATAATGTGATCCTGGAGGGCAGATTAAAGCAACTACCATATAAGTGGTTGTTTTTTTTAAAAATTATGTTAGATATAGTACTAACCAAGAGACTTGCAGCAAAGTTTGCGTCTTGGGAATTCAACACAGGCGCAAAATCAACATGTCTCAAAGCATCTCGTACAGCAAGATAATTCATCATCATATCGGCCATTTATACGTCCACTGCTGAACAAAGGCCTCCCCCATAGATTTCCACAACTGTATCATCATTTTGGGGGTGTTTGCCAATACTCACCACGCTTGGCAGGCGGGTTGGTGAGCGCAGTATGGCTACCGATTCACAGAAGGGACGCTGCTGCCCATCCCTCTGGTTTAGATTCCCTTAGTCGCCTTTTACGGCATCCACAGGAGGAAATGGAGTGGTGCTATATTCTTAATCCGGACACCACACGGACTATTATATTTTATATAATTAACTTGTTGCAATAGAGTACTGGTTTTTTGAGCTTTTTCTTTAAGGAAATTGTTAGTAACGTAGGACAGTGGTCCGTTATTTGACAGTCAATGACTAATGTGACAGACTCAAACTGAGATTTCAACATGACATGATCCAAGCAGTTTTCGTTTCTTGTTGGAAATAAATGAGTTGGCAGGAGATCGTGAGATGCTAACAGATTTAGATAGTCACCCGATCTGCGGTCAGAAGTGCTGGCTTTTATGTCAATGTTCACGTCCCTTAGTATACATATATTAGCAAATGTGTTTAAAGTTGCCAACACATCGTTTAACCCATTCTAGAAACTGTCAATATTTTGGAATGAAGGTGATCTATAGACGGTTACGAGTGCAATTCGTTGCAAGTTTAACTTATTAAACAGTTAAATTCTTTAAATTAAGCCCCGTATTAGTGTAGACAACGATACCATCATTTTAATTTGATATACCTTGGGTAAAATGTGATACATATCTGTTTAGGACTGGAATGGATGGGGTTTTTGACAGCCAACATTCTGTTAGTATTAATATGTCACAGTAAACATGAATCGATGTTAGCCAGGCTTGTCAACTACTAAGTTGAAGTTTTTATTGATACTGCGAATATTTAAATGAAATACAAAGAAAGGGCTAGTTCATTTGTTCTGGGCAACACCCTCAAAAGACTTTGGACAGAAGCTTTATTATGTTTAGGGCCCTGGGGCATTTTTTCATACCAGAAATATTTCTACTTAAATTATCTTACCTCGCAACATGCAGTTGTGCCACATTCTCAGTAGAAACATTGATGTCGTAAACGGTTTTGATAAGGAATTTAATTTCTTCCAAACTGATGTCATTCACACTCAAGTCGTTCAATGTAAGGTCCTCTCCAATGTTGTCAATATGTTGCACTCCTAGATGTGGAGCCAAGAGTAATATAAAGTATGATTTGTATTTTACAAGTAGTTTTACATTCCTATATTTTTAAGCCACACATATTAAAGCATTACTCAGTAGACCTACATTAAATTTTGTATTTCCCATGGGCCCATACGACAGTCATCATCAGCCTATATCGGTCTGGTCCACGCCGCAGAAAGCTTAGAAAGAAAGGAGAGCGCTGATGGACCTCCAGCGTTCATGACTTGCAGCCTGCGGGTGACGGACTGCCCCCGATTCGAACAGAAGCAGGCCCGAGACGGTGGTGCGTTGTAACTGCGCGCCTTTCTGGACGAACAGGTCGCACAGAGACGGGACCAAGACCAAGTGACGGGCGACGACTTTTTTTGTATTGATGTCCAGTGGATATTCTACATGGAACTTCCTTCACCCCGGGGAAGGGCTAAGGAGTATGCCAACTCCTATCGGCTAAAACCACTGGAGCGGTCATCTTCGGCACCGAAGGGGGGCAAGGTCCTCGTAAGATCACACTAGAGCCGCTCATTGGTGCCATGCCTTTAGGCACATCACGGAGGGGATGACTGTAAAGCGGTCACCCACTCTAGCGGAGGGAAGGCGACTGTAAGAAAGTCGCCCCCCCAGGCACTTCTCGGCGACACCTGCCAGGGTTAGCCCGGTAAACACCCCACGCTCAGCCATAGGTAAATGAAAGGGGCACCGTGACCGTGGGTCTTTAGCCAGTAAGAGCCCGGCATGCTCTTCCGCCCTTCCGAAGGCGGAGGAAGTCCCTGAGGATTTCTCTACGACAAAAAATTGCTATTATTGTCAAGGGACAAAGTAGCAAACAATAACAAACAAACTTACCGAGAATTTTTGCGACTTTCCCCAAGAAGTCAGAATGTTTGCGGCTCTTCAAACTGTATGTCACAACATTGTTATAATTGAGTTTTAAACTTGTTTCTAAAGCATTCATAACTGTTGTAAATTTTTGTGGTCGTGTTTTCGTTTCCTTATTCAAGGCAGTTGCGAACTGAAACTTCAATATTTTAAAAAATATTCGATGACATTGAATGTATTTTTCCCTATTAAACATAAGACATTTCTTATACTGGTATAGCTCAAAATGTATATATTATAATCATCATATAGTACCTCATATGGTATGCTCCCACTATCTATATGTATGAAAGAGTTGTGAAGCAGAATAGCTTGCGGTGCCTGGTAGTCCCGCTAACCATAACCATAAATGGCCACCGTCCTATTTACATATATATGCATATGCATGACGTCTGATTATCAAACAGATGATATTATACGATTGCATTCATTAGCGGTTATATCCTTAATTTTTTGTTTTGTATGTAATAAGCACCTTGAACTGCCATATTGCATGAAATGCAGTAACAAATCCATGACGTGTTTATTTCAATACAACTTTTACTTTAATATCAACATTCATGCATAACTATAGTACTGAAATTTGAATACACATGTACCTCATTGATAGAGTGGCAGCGGAAAACGAGAGCTGGCAAGCCTGATTCATTGCGTGCTTCACATATTTTCTCAACTAAGGAATTCGCGCACCCGTCACTGGCTCTTTTAGAAGAATAATTGAAGACTACAAAATATCTGCAAAATAATATTACAATGAAAAAAAGATATAATTTGTATGCTAATACCAGTAATTTTGGAATTATTAATGATGATATCCTAGCTAGCGGAATACACCACCATTTTTAGATAGAGGTTTTAAACGCTTATATAACTAGTTGTTGAAGCATAGTACGCTTCAACAACTAGTTAGAAAACCATTTTTAAAGGTGAACAAGGTTTGTCACAAAAAAATAGCTACTTATAAATTCGCTGTTGCTTATCAGCCAAGCCTTTTTTTCCTGTGTTGGGGTCATATCTCTGTCTAATCACGGCGGATTAATATAACTAGTTATACAAAGTGAGGTCTATCTGACCTTCGCAATTCCATTGCATCGGGGGGGACCAATATCCTAAGGCTGACAATTTGACAGAATTTCGGGCTTTTGACTGCCCACAATAACTGTCATAGGTTTTCGACGATGATTTACGACGATGGAGACTAACAGCTTAACCTGATTTGCGAGCACAAATCACGCCAGGAAGTTGTTGCCTGCCTAAGGCATGACCGCGACAAGCGTGAACTAACCTCGCAGATCCATTAATCTGTGCTTTAGCCGTTTCGACACAAGTCCCTTGCTGTTCATATTTGTCTCTCTACAGGGGTTATAGTCTCTGCAAAGTAGAACCTGGCCTTCTAATGGACTTACGCGGGACATACCAGCGTGCGCCACAGCACCCGGTCATCAGCATTCCGCGTCCAGCCGGACCCCGCGACCTCGACATTACGTTTTCCCGTACGCGGTCTGCACTCTAGAACTCGTCTGCATACTGTCCTGTTCGCCAGCTCGTTTTGTCTTCAAAGCTATTCGACAGATTATTGTCCGAAGTCGCGGTGAGCACCTGTCGCGGGTTGGTGCAGACCTCATCCACAACTAATATTGCTGCCGGCGGCGGCGAGCGATTCTTTGCGTCCACTCGTAGCCGGAGCAGGCATTGTCCCGGTGGGATGGGGTGGCATTGGCTGTCAGCCTTCACATTGTCAACGCCTTCTTACCCGAAGACTCGCTGAGCACCTGTGGCCCGACCTGGTCGAAATTCAGTAGGTATGGCTTCCGGCAGCGGCGGTCCACAATCGACACGATTCTTCGCGTCCGCTCGTCCGAACAGACAGTGTCTTGGTGGGGTGGGGTGGCATTGGCTGCCAGTCTAAACATCGTCAACGCCTCCAACTCCATTCGTCATAAATCATAAATATTCATTTTTTTCTTGACGGTAGGATGTTTTTATGGTATACTAGCCTTTGCCCACGGCTTCACTCGCGCGGTATTTGGAAATCAAGATCATGTTATTGAAAACATGCTATAATGACCTGTGCTTTTTTAACGTGCAATAGGTGTAGAGGGATCTTGCTATATCTCCGAACGACACGACCCATAGGCCTGCCGCATATTGCATCCAGCCCAGCCAGCCGAGTGCCAGACCGTGCGATATTGTCTTTTGTTTGGAAACGCTTCCCACATGGCACTGGGTGTCGTCATCAATAACTTTCATTACATGCAGCTTGCCGTTTTCCGCCTAGTATTAACGGTCCAATCACTCACTATAACCGCACCGCTATTTTGTCATTTAAATTGGGGCCTAATTATTTAGTCGTGTGTCGTAAAAATTAGTCGTGTGTTGTACAATACTTTTAAGTGCATATATGGTCGCGATGTAGGTGTCGCCACATACGTATTTAAACTATAAATTTTTCCTGCGCGTATTACGATAGGTACCGAAAATTAGTGATGAATGGTGCTGGCAACCTATGGACATCATCAATCTACTGATTACTGAGGCGTTGGAATAACGTGTGTTCCAGTGAATTCACTGGTTGTTCTTGACCTCATCCAGTTATTATGGCGGGTTAAATAGGTAGGTAGTATTACCGTTTTTTATTCATGTCCAGTGGACATTCTTCATGAACTACCTTCGCCCCGGGGTAGAGCCAGGGCGGTTGTTACCCCGGCGCCGTCTCCTCTTTCTTCGAATAGGATCGGTCCTCTCACGATCCCGCTCTGCGGTCTCCTTCTGGAGCATGACGCTCTCACAGAAGGAGACCACTGCTTTCCAGTTTTCGTGCTCTGCCAACATAGCCATAGACACTACTGCTGCCAAAGAGAGAACTTGTCCGATCCGATCGACCAGGATCCGCCGCTTGGTGACCCTCGCAAGGCACGCATTGTGCCGTGGCCTCACGTCCAATCCTGTGCAGGTACGCACCGAAACCACCGTGCCCGGTGAGCACCTGTGTCAGACGGTAGGTGACGCGCTCGCTCCTTCTGAGCCAGGCTCCAAAGAGCGGCAGGATGGCCTCCACGACGCGCTTGGTCGCGAACTGCATCCGCAGGCGGAGACGCCACTTGCCAAGTGCGCGCCGCCGAGCTAGCCGCCTCAGCCTGTCCAACGCCCCTGGAGGCGCGCCTTCGCCGCTCTGGCGGAGGGATCGTGTCTGATCGTAGACCCACGCATCTATCTCCACCAGGATGTCGCGCCAGGAGAGTTGCCGCCTCGTAGGACACTGTTCGGTACCCTCGTGCGATCCGGATAGCCACTCTGCGCTGCAGACCATGAATTTTGGTTCTGCAGCGCTGGGCACCTGACAGTCGAGCTGGACATAGAAGCGCCCCGTAGAGGGCCACGGACCGCAGGACCCCCCCCGTGGAGAAGGTAGTATTACCCCTTCATTTAAAGCTGTACTACCACTATAAAGTATGCTTCTTTACTGATCGCCGTATGATATATTTTGTTTATCATAAGAATTGACAAATCTGATCTAATATGCCCTTCAGGGTTGATTTATCATAACGACTGCTGTAGCGGGGAGTTAATTTTTTGGAGGTTCGGCTTCCGGTATTAATAACGACGAAACATACTGATGGCCATTGGGGAAAAATGGTTCCCGAGCAAAAACCGCGCACCGGAAAACAGCGTGCGACGGCCTCCAACGAGATGAGCAGACGGTCCGAAGGTTACTGGGAGGCGTTGGATGCGAGTGGCATGCAACTGGCCGTAGTGGAAATCTATGGGGTTTGATCAGTAGTGGCGCAGCAGCCTTTGGCTGACACGATGATGATGATAAACTAAACGCAGCAACATTTGGGCTACCAACAGTGTTGTTACTGCACGATGGTACTTTGTGATGATGTGGAGGCTGTAGCCTCGGTCTAGCCAGCCCGTTAATCAAGCCAACTAATGACTACAGCTAGGCTCTTCCACACCAAGTTTATAACATTAAAAGTCCTTTTCGGAATTAAAGGGTATTAGTGGTAGGTACTTACTCCAAGTTACTGCAAAGCTTTCTAGAATTTACATCCAAATTGGCAACTACTGGAACGATTTCATTAAATTTCCTTGCCATAGTTTCCGACTCTAAAGTTACTTCTTTGGCTTCAATAATATGATTTTGAATTACAAAGATTCCGAGAACGGGTGCCATTTTTGTTCCCGCATTAAGTAAGTTTATGCAACCTTTATCTGATAGTAAGTTTTCAGACAAGACATTGAAAGTAACTTTAAGTTTTTTCCATGACCTAAAAAACGATTAAAAAGGTAAATATAAATTGTAAAATATCTATCATATAGTCTGTTTGTGAGGAGAAATAAACGATATTATATTATATATTATATAAACATTATGTCGATAATAATTCATTATTTACATATTTCTAGTGTATAATAATAAATTGTCATTATATTTGCCGTGTGGTGCCGGCTTTGCCGTGTGGTGCCGGCTCAGAATGCCACCACCCCATTTCGTCCCATGGGTGTCGTAAAAGTCGACTAAGGGATTAGCTGGAGGATGGGCAGCAGCGTCCTTCGAGTACATTAACAACTCAACTGCGATCGCCAACCCGTCTGCCAAGCGTGGCGATTATGGCAAAACCCCCCAATGTGCTCACAACACATCCATATCGGTGGTTGTGGTGATCTTTGGGGGAGGCCTGTGTCCAGCAGTGGACTTCATTCGGCCGAAATGATGATTATATTTGTTTAAGTCATAAGCTGACAATGCACACCCCCCACCCCCAGCATCAGACCCTCGTCACCAAGTGTAATGTATAGAGCTCGTTAAAAAAACGTAATGATCATCGAGGGGTGTTAATGAGTTCTACTATCAATGTCCTGGCTCCACCGTGAGATCAGTTCGATGGTACTAAATTATTGAATTGTCAACTCGCAAAGTTTTAAATCGATACGTTTAGAAATGGGTTATAATCGACTTCAAGTTTGTTAACATAGTTACAAGTGAAACTAATAAAAGCGTGTTTAAAATCAATAATTAGTAATATATTCAATGTCAATAAAGTTTTCGGTACACTACTACACGGTTTGTGCAGCAGTGATTAGTTTGCAGCACGACGTGTCGCGGATTCAATCCCCACACAAAGCAAATATGTGTGTGGTTTATAGATAGTTGTTTCTGGTATGAATATTTGTGCATGTGAGATCTTATCTGTAAAATGGGTATGGTACAAGAGAATTCTTAGAATTGTGCACCGTCAAAACATTGCCAATTATAAAAATAAAATAAACAATTTACATGTCAAATCACAATATACAATCATAAGTAATAAATTCTAGGTCAATAAAGCAAAATTATTAAAAATATTGTCATGGTTGTAGAATATTTAGTGGTAGGCTGCACCACATGGCTGACCAGATCAGATCACAAGATCTTGCGAGTGAACGCTATGGCTGCGAGATTGTTCACATTCCGAGTACGTGTGTGAGCCGAGCTTGTGAGCTCACTTGGACGTACATTGTCAGCTGCAACGTCATAGTGCCAACCATTTTGAGTGAGGTCTTTCTGAGTTGAGGTATACCTACTGAGGCTCAGACTGCACGTTTATTATACATCAAGTATAGGCACCATAACACAGGCAAGGGTCTCAATATTTATTGAGATGTGTTACCTCCTTGATGAACATAAGTTAAATATCAATGCGATTTTATATTAAAATGACTGAACCGATTAATAATCTTAGAGGTAAACGTTCAAACAGTGAAATATAATGAAAGAAATACTTACAAAAACTTAGTATAACAATACCCAGCCAAAGAATTAGGTTTCATATGTACAACAAGTTTTCTAACGCCTCGCCTCACTAAACGGTCAGCTACTTCGATTCCGAGCTCGCTTTCATCGCAAATAACAATGTAGGTACCATTCGATGAATATGTTAGCCTAAAAGTAGATTTTTATTTAAACTATGATTAGTAAAGTGTTTTGTTCGTTTGTTATGTAAGCATGATGTTGGTACTGCTTTGAAATGAAAAGAAACTTATACAAATGATTCAGCATATCCGCCATTTATGCGCTTATTGCTGAAAAAGGGCTCCCTTATAGAATTCCACAATTGTGTCCGCATTTTGGGGGATATTTGCCGATACCCACCACGCTTAGTAGGCGGGTTGGTGAGCGCAGTATGGTTCTATTCCACAGAAGGGACGCTGCTAGCCTGCTGCCCATTCCTCTGGTTAAGAGTCCCTTAGTCGCCTTTTACGATATCCAATGAGAGAAGATGGATTGGTGTTATATTTTTAATCCGTACACCACACAAAAGAATAAAATGATTAAGTATGTGTCAAAAAAAAGGAAGAAACGCACCTTGGTGTGATATTCAACTTTTGCTTTAAACTCTGAAGATCTTTCATTCTTAAAACAACCTTACCATAGTGTCTGTTCAGGGACAGAAGCCTGAAAGCCCTGGACACATCCAAAGGAGAATATACTAGTCGGCTGAAAGGCCTAACTATGCCCTTAGTAATTCCTTCGGCCACCATATATTGCAGCATCTTAAAAAATAGGAAAACGTCAACAACATATTTATTGGGGTCATTTTGTAGTCGTTGTTTGTCAAGCAAAATCGTGTTATGAATTACAACAATTATAATTTCATGTATATATACATACTAATCTGTGTTGTTAGAACACAATTCAAACAGAAATAACTCAGTGACTTTAAATATTATTCTTTCGAAATTATTGCTTACCTGCTTCTCATGTGCGTATTCTGGTTTAAATATACTGCATAACCTAATACCTTTGTAGTTTTTCTGTCCGAATAAATATGACATTCCAAAATCTTTGTTATTTTTCATGTCCAAATCACTCACATCCAGAACGTACCCAGAAAATCCTACACACTTCATAGCAGACTAGAAAGAATAACATATATTATTTGTATTTATACTAAAACGGTCATTAGTAACAATAAATATTGGTTATATAAAGACTATGGAATGAACATCATTTTTAAAAACCTAGTGCAGGTAATAAGCTCAACCGCATTGTACCACGTAAACATCGTCAAGCTGCCAGTGGCTATATGTTGAACAAGAAACTCACTTCACGCAACGCTCCGCTGGAACAATTTACGACGATGTTGCAACACTTCGCCCCGGTGTTGATAATTGCTACATGATGAGCAGAATCGATACGGGAACAGCCAATGTTTTTCTCTATAACATAAAACAAAGTAATAATAAATGAAAAAAAACAAATATACCTGTTCAAGCTTCGACCTCGTGGTGTTGTGCCGGTTCATAATACCGCCAACCCATCTCCTCCCGTGGGTGTCGCAAAAGTCGACTAAGGGATTAGCCGGAGGATGGGCAGCAGCGTCCTTTGCGTACATTAACAACTCAACTGCGATCGCTAACCCGTCTGCCAAGCGTGGCGATTGTGGCAAAACCCCCCAATGAGCCCACAACACACCCATATCGGTCGTTGTGGTGATCTTTGGGGGAGGCCTGTGTCCAGCAGTGGACTTCATTGGGCCGAATTGATGAAGCTTCAACCATTAGGCGATTACGTTCCGTGAAATAGTAACTTTACTTTTACTACGCACTTATTTTAACTTGGAACACTAGCGTCGATTACCGGATCCGGTCGCCAATCTAATTATATATAACATTCGCAAGCTATCCAACAACCCACATTTTATGTAAAGCAAGTAGTCAGATAAACGCCTCAATTTATGAAGTATGTTAGTTTTTCATTTAATGCAGCTCCACCTCGCGCCTTCGCCGCTGCTCCAACAATACTTTGCTTGTTTAAACACTGTCGCTGAAATGTATTATCTATACTCGTATAATAATAATGATAAATAATTCTTACCATCCAACTGTGGAAACATTCTGAGCAAATATTCTTTCTTCTGCATATTTTCAACGGATGCATATACAGAAGAACCCATGTAAAGAGCTAGCGATATGATTGCCTGGCCCAAGGGCTCAGTGGCGCCATTCACAAACACGGCTCTTTGCTTCACTGCTCGAGCGGCAACTGCCTGTAGAATAGAATAGAATGGAACATCTGTACAACGTAGCATTGCATTCAAAAAGTTCGTTTGATCACTTATTATTTTACCATATTAAATTAGTCGGAAGCTACTCAACACGGATCACGGATTCCCGTGGACAAATTTCCGGTTTTCCTAATGCAGTTCATAATAGGCCAGGAAAATTTGGATATAGGCCGATTACAACTAGTCGCATTGCACGTTTTAAAAATAATATTTGTTTAATAAGTAAACCCAGTCGAGCAGTCGATCAAGACTGCGAGTATGAAAAACATTAAGTAATTACTCCAAGATATTTAATAAAGTGTGTTTTATGCCTATATCCATATATTTATTTGTACTGGAATTAAAGTATTGGAGTACCTGAATCCTAATGACATATATGATTCACTTTTTAATGTTGTAAAAAATTAGTTCCAGAGCATTATTTAAAATACAATACAGATTGTGACAGTGTGTGCTCGTAGTCCTGTCTTGGGCGAACTGATTGCGAGGTGCTACAATTGGGGGAGTTTTGGTTCTTACTTTTGGCGCGCATGTAACATATCTACTTCTTTTAATATATAATATCATTGTAGTCTTATTAACTGCATCCATGTGTTTGTCGAATTTTCTTCCACCATCACTTAAACTAACTTTTCATTATTTAATATTTTTTTACTCCACTGGGTATTAATAATTAATAATAATAATTCTATTAAATATCAATATTTATATATATTAAATGAACTAATATAAAACTTTGACATCAAACGACATTTGACACATACATGCATACATGCGCAACTCAGAAGGAGCGCAGAAAAACGTAACGCATTTTAGTTAACGCTCGACAACATTTCACCCCTAATAAATTCTTCATGCCTTAAATATAAATCAATTCTTAAAAAAATACGTATAATATTAGTCTAGTTCATAACTCTGTTCGATACTCGATTCCCCGACAACGCGCCACGCGGCGAGAGTACGAACGACATATTAACTAAATCACGCCCAAAAACCTACGATTCATGTTCAAGGTATCCACTTAACACAACCTTTGATAAATAAATCGAAAATTTATATTAAGTATCTACACAGTTGTACATAGTTAAAGATAAATAATGAAATCATACCAGACAATAATACGCGTGTACGTATGCCAGCGGCACCGTGGCCGCATCTTCCAGGCTCCAGTCCTCTGGCACGGGCCACAACAGCATCGGGTCCGCCTCCACTGTGCTGCCCAATGCACCATCGGCGACTAACCCCATAACTCTATCACCGCTGGAAAATCAAAATGTTCAATTGGAAAAAGGCAAAATATGTGGTGGACATTCTGTCTGGCAAACAGAAAGAACTTCGACGCGATTATTCTTTTCTTTTTAGTACGTTAGTGCCCACAGATGAGTAAAGAAAAACATTGACACAAGGACGTAACAGTTATATGTTTATTGTAATTGGTAAGTATTAATATAAAACACCACACTACAGCGATTCAATGCTACAAATTAATTAAAAACATATAAGGTTCTGTTATTCTTACTTTATATTAATACCACTGAACTCTTTGCCAAAACCTTTGTTTGGTTCTACAGCCGTACCGCCAGCGATCTGACCATCTTCTGATGAAAGCCCAACATAGCATACCTGAACAATAAAAAGGAAATATACAGTAACAATTAAATTAAGCGACATCTATGTACATAAAATGTAGTAGTAGTAATAGTATTTAGTTAGTATTATAAAGAGTTTATATCGGAAAGTAACTAAATAATTAAATATATTCCAATATATTATTAGAATATTTTAATATACATGTAGGTAATTTGTATGTAAATAAATACTAATTACCTAGTTAATGCTTAAGCATTAGGAACAAGTAATTAGTATGTATATCATCAGGTAATCAGGTAATCAGGTAACTAGGTAACAGTAACAGAAACGGATATGGTTCTGTTGCACAGGCAAGATCGTCGACTTTGTTTGAGTTGATTTTGAGACTCACAGGAGCTCAACATAAATACTATAAAAGTATTTATTTAACCTGAATAATGACTTATGTACAAGAAAGCCGACGAAGTAAAATTGAGGAAAAAGACGCCCAATACGCCTAAGTTTTAAATAAAATTAACAGTTATTTATAAGCCTCGTGTGAATGTGTGACGCGGCGGTGTTCCAACATCATTTATCATTGTTCACTTGTGTACCAATAATATAATAATTGTATGTGCTAGGGCTGCACGTTGCACGTATAGATGCTGTACGTAAGTATATAGAATTAATTAATTAGACGCGATATATTTCCGTAAGCTATTTTCGATTCAATGGATGCTATTTGCGTAAACTTCAGAAAATATTATATTCACTTAGAGTTTGTATTAGTACAATACTGATAGTATATGTTTTGTTTCACGATTTACAAAGCATGTTGGATTGACCATCTCCGTAAGAAAAGGTTTATTACATATAATATTATGGTATTTCCACAGAGTATATGTCAACTAGATATGTGCTTCGTAAGCAGTACCGTCGGCTACAATATATTTCCGGTAGTTGTTCGTCATGATAACTTCGTCCATAATCGCACAGACAAAACCTTCGGTTTCCCCAAAGAGGTCGCCAAAACTTAACAAGGATACTGATGCTGGAAAATCTACATCGGGTCCATGGAGGGCCCGATAAAAACGTCCATGCAGCTCCTTGCTCTGCCATACTTCCTTGCGGTCATTGGTACTGAGTACTACAGGTTTGCGCCAGTTCTCTTTTGCCAGACCAAGCGGGGTGAGCCCGTTGTCCACTGGCACTACATCTCGATGCATCCCCACGTGAGTATGGAAAAAATACTCCCTAAGACTGCACACCTCGCGGTTATGGAGGGTCTTTGTATTTAAAAAGCCGCGACCCCCACATCACCGCGGGATGTAAAGTCTCATTACCGAGGATCGTGGGTGATGCATCCGATTTGCAGTCAGCAATGTGCTTCAGGGCATCCAGTTCTGTTTGAGTCCATTTGAGTATGCCGAAGGAGTAAATGAGAACTGGCATGACCCAGCCATTAAAGGCGCGCACCTTGTTACCGCCTGATAAAAGACTTTTTAGTACTTTTTTTCAGGTGGCCGAAAAAGCGCTCCTTCTACGTCACTGTCAGCCTCATTGATACCCAACGCCTCCGACATACCCAAGTATTTATAGGTCTCGATTGAGGAGAGAGATCGAAGGCTCAAAGAATCCGAGAGTTCAATTCCCTCGGATCTATAATTACCCCTTGGTTCACGTGCATGACTGCACATTTTTCCACACCAAATTCCATCCTGATGGAGTTACTAAATGCTTCAGTCACTTTCAGTAACTCCAGCAGTTGCAACTTGGTGCGAGAAAATAATTTTAAGTCATCCATGTAAAGCAAGTGGGAAATAACCTGACCGTCTCTCCGCAATCGATAGCCTAGCCCTGACCCCTCTAGTAGATTACTAAGAGGGTTCAAAGCTAAACAAAACCACATTAGACTGAGGCTGTCACCCTGGAATGTACCACGCTTGATAAAAATTGCCTCACCGTCTCCCAGAATCTGGCACCACCCCGGATAGCGAAGAACTGTCTTGCATTGCCCCATACATGACGTCAAGAAGGTGCACAGGGTTGTATTTATTTTGTACAACTTCCGCACCCTCATGAGCCATGTATGTGGCACGGAGTCGTAGGCCTTCTTATAATATATCCAACATGTCGACAGATTCTTTCGGTTATGGCGGACTTATTGGCATATAGTCATATCAATGAGGAGCAGCTCCTTAGTACCGCGGGACCCATTCCTACATCCATTTTGAGAAGTAGACATGATAGCGTTATCGTCACTGTGTTGATTAATTTTCACTCTCAAAATGGATGTAAGAAGTTTATAGACTGTCGGTAGACAGGTGATAGGCCTATAATTCTTGAGTTCCGCGGTGCTACCTGATTTATGGAGCAGGTGGGTAACACCAGTCGTTACGAACTGTGGTAGCGACCCACGTTCTATGGACTGTTGGAATTGAGACGCCAAGCAAGCGTGCGAGCTTTGGAGCCATTTTAACCAGAAACTGTGTAGTCCATCCGGCCCCGGGGATTTCCAGTTTGGCATCGGACGGGCCGCACTGGCCACATCTTGAGCGTCTATAGTTATGGCCCCCGTGTCCTGTATTGGCTCGCACACTCGCTCAACCTCCCGCATCCAATCGCCCTCAGTGTGATTGACGGGCACCGACCAAATGTTGCGCCAGAATTTAATCGTGGTGCTGGCCCGTCCCTCACACTTGGAACGGGTCGCTCCCAGGCTCTAAATACCCACTTTGTTCACTTTGGAACATGCGATTCTGCGTATATCGCTCCACGCATTCCTTATACCGTCGAATACGGTTTGCCCATGCATAAACTTTCTGCTTTCAGCTTCAGGAAGTCAATGCGCTCTGTGACTTGTGATGCATATTCTTGAGGCTTGAACCACCCCCAAGAATGCTCGCTTCACAAAGCGTATTACCCTTGGGCGATTATTGCTCCCCCTGAAGCAGATGAGCTTGCCAATGAGTGCCCTGGCCTCGTCAATACGACGTTCGATTCTGCATTGCCATGCCGGTACAGATAATTTAGGTCGTGCAGCTCCATCAGGTATATCAAATTTAACGTGAGCTACACGACATGCCGCTACGGCAGCGCAATACAAAAGCGATTGGGTATCGCACAAGTCTTCACTGTTATCTAAATACCTGACAACAGCGTATCCAGGGCAAACACTAGCGCTCTATTTCGTTTGTGCATAGGCAAACGCGGTAAACGCGGTCTCTGCTCTGGCGTCATGGATCGATACTTCCAAATCGCATCTTCCAACGCGTTCCTCAATTGTTCATTGCACTGGGTACTTACATTTGTAGCCCTGTCATCATCTTCCTCATCGGTCCTATTGTGCTGCAGTGGGTTCACTATAAGGACTTCCGAATGAACTGCAGTCTCCGACGAGGCTGGGATAATACGGCTACATTGTATTTCTGAACGAAGCCTGTCAAGCACGATGTCATCCAACCTATGGTTTCGTTGAATGACTCGTACTTGATCCGACAGTCGCTGGACCGATTATTGTTATTATTTACATGGGTGTAAAGTCGAACTTATTTATACTTAATAAGTTCGACTTTTTATTTATGTATACATACTAATAAAAACATTTAACCAAATCCCTTATGAGGCCGTGCACAAAATTTACTCCCTCGAGTTTAGGTAAATTCACCGCACGTTATGTTTGTGTGCGCCGTTACACACAGTTACACGGCTACAGATCGGGCGTAATGAGCGCGTAAATAATATTGATCCTTTGGACGATAATATGCAGTCTACAATAATTTTATCCATGGAGTTTATCTATTTGTTTATCAGTTTAGTAGTATATTAAGTACAAGTAACATACAAATAGTAAAATAAAATAAAATGGTAAATGATGAAAAAAATATACCGACAGAAACAGCTAATTCCTTTTTTTTTGTCTTTACACGTGTGGTCCGCCCACCTGCCCTAGGCCAGCGTGGTGGACTAAGACCTAACCTTTCTCATCATGAGAAAAAACTGCGGGACATGGGCTCGTTATCTTATATCTTATCTTATATCTTTAAATGAGCAATTCTTGTATATATATAATTGGAATCTCGGAATCGGCTCCAACGACTTTCATAAAATTTAGTATATAGGGGGTTTCGGGGGCGATAAATCGATCTAGCTAGGAGTCATTTTTAGAAAATGTCATTTTATAGGCATTTGAGTAGTCTCAACTGAAAAATATGACTCTTCCTGACGTCTATTGGCGAATAATAATACTATTTTTTGTGAGCAACTAATTGCTTTACCGACACAACAGCAGATGGCGTTGTTAAGTAACACGAAAATACCGAGCAAAGCTCGGTCATCCAGGTACTTTGTATTAAACTGAAAAAGACTTCCACACTTTAGCGCTAAGGGTAGCTATTATGGCAAAACGCCCCAATAAGCACGCAACACTATTGGTGGTTAATATAGCAATCAATCTATGAATTGTCAACGAGCTATTTTACAATTGGTGAATATTGACCAATTAATCTTGTGTCAAAGTAAATATTACTCATTAAAAGGCTAATGACATGAATAAATAAATGTCGGAGAAAACTTGACGTCATCATTTCGGCCGAATGAAGTCCACTGCTGGACACAGGCCTCCCCCAAAGATCACCACAACCACCGATATGGATGTGTTGTGAGCACATTGGGGGGTTTTGCCATAATCGCCACGCTTGGCAGGCGGGTTGGCGATCGCAGTTGAGCTGTTAATGTACTCGAAGGACGCTGCTGCCCATCCTCCAGCTAATCCCTTAGTCGACTTTTACGACACCCATGGGAGGAAATGGGGTGGTGGCATTCTGAGCCGGCACCACACGGCAAACTTGACGTAAACTCAATAATTATAAAGTAGGTTAGTAAATACCAGTATGTATGTTTAAATAATAATATTTAATAATTAACTGAATTTATTACTTATTGGTAGCTATCAAATATATTAATTGAATTTGAATAGCTTGGCATGTAATAATTTTTTCCACTATTGTCAGAAACTCCCTTTTTCTGTATAATTTTTTCTAGACATTGTCATAAAATTGCCAAACCGACCGGTATGGTTTGGTGTTGCGAGCCCATTGCGGGGTTTTGCTATAATCGCCACGCTTGGCAGATGGGTTGGCGATCACAGTTAAATTATAAAAGTGCTCGACGGGCACTGCTGCCCATCCTGCGGCTATTCCCATAGTCGCCTACTTTTACGACACCTTTGGGATGAGATGGGGTGGTGGTATTGACTGTCCGCGCAGTGAGAGATCAGCTTATATGTAGCCGGTGTGTACTATGATAGACCATCAAAGGACGGGGTTTGTACGATATAAATAAATTTGGATGGTGAATAAAAACAGAAATAATAAATAAACTGTTATTGATACTGTTTTCGTATTTCTACGCAGAAGTATTCCGATTTTAAATTACCGGGACAGACAGGCAGTCTTTTGATAACCTAACTTGCCAAAAAACGACCATCTATCTCTTAAATGAAAGAGACGACGATATGCGCTAGACAAAAACAAAACAAAATTTCCCGAACGCTCCCGAACAAGACGCGTCTACACCAATTAGCAAATTTTTCGATAATTTGCATTCCAGAAGCCCGCAGATTGTGACAGACTGTTAATGGACCGTTAATGGTGACAGCTTGTTAGCTAATTCGCCATTTTAACCGCCTTTCATAAACCGGCTGTTAGTCTCTCTCAACTCTTCAGTTTTATTTAAACATTATTATTATAGCTTCATTGATGTACGAAGTCGATATAAATGGTAACACAATTTGCGATGTTATATAAATTAGCTATCAATAGTATAGTTAGAAATATAATCATTGCAAGTATCAAAAATAGGTTTCACATTTCATCCTTTCATACTTTTAAAAACACGTTACATTTACAGTCAAATTTCACACACGACTACCTGCAGATCATGCAAATATAGGATCCACTCGGGAATCGAACCCGCAACCCGGAGTGCAGCTGCCGATTGTACCAACCAACTGTACTGTCAAAATGTAAAATGATAATTATACTAAACATAAAATCGCCTTAAAATCTAAAATGCTAATGTTTATAAAAACGACTTAAAATATAATCAATACTTGATTGTATCAAGCATAGATTATACACTAATATTGAAAAGTATCAAGGTGTGGTGGTCACAGTATATTTCGTGAAAATCCCTACGTGGAACTCGTGAGCGCCAGTGACACAAAGTGATACGTCCTCACGCTGGGAAGGTCTGACGCGATCGGTTTTGCGCGCTTGATAATATCACTATATTATATACATTTGGCCTTTTAATATTATATAATTTAATATAATGTATTTTATGAAATAAAATTTAGATTATATTTAAACAATAACTTAAGATTAATGTGTCAATTTTTAAATTTCTTACTTGGATTGCAAAACTATAGAAAAAAATACATATTTAACTAGAAGTTTGTAAAATTTTACATTAGTTCAACATTTTTTTTTTCTACTATCTTTTGTAAAGAAGTAAAAAAAAGTGATTTGATATCATGCAAATAGACCATATGTACATGTCAATAGATTTTTTAAAGTTAGGAATTAGTAGTAGTATCTTGCAAAACGGTGGTCAAACGTCCCTCGTACGAAGTTTTTCGGAAAAAGAGTTGTGAAAATTGGTGATTTACCGTTATTACAGAAATAATTTTAAAAATCCTTTCACACTACGTGTAAGATTAAGAATTGTTCTATTAAAATCACACACAATTTCAATTAAATTCTCTTTCGTGTTCTCACAATCAGAGAACAAAAATGTCGAAAATAAGTCAATTGGCAGGACGGCCTCTTAAATACTCAGTATAGGTAAGTCATACAGTCCTCGTTAAAAACATAATGTTACATTAGTGTCAAAGAGAGCCGGAATTCGTAGAAATGAGTGAATAGTTACGCTCCAATCCAATTTTAAAAAATATAATCTGGCGTAAACAGATTCGATGCCATTTCAAATGCCAAAGATCTTATGCCATTGCGAGAACTTTTCAAATATATGTTTTTAATGATTTATATTGTAATTAATGATTACAGATCCCTAACCTTAGCTTATTAAACAAAACTCTAACATTAAAGAATTGGCCCAGCTAATTTAATTCAAAGGATTATTTTCTTGCCTCTTGTTTATCTTATTATTCTAATTGTAAATACCTTTTTTGCTTATAGATATTTTTTTATTAATTTGGATCATTCTCACCTGAACAATCCTATTGCTTGGAGGCGTTACAGGCGCTTCGACCCATTTCAAGCTATCAAGATCACTAAGCACGTTACTTCTTAAGGTGATATTTCCAATGTTAATAGCTTTAGTAGTTGGTATGTAGTAGTAACCACCCCATTGACCCTAAAAAGGAGACGTTATATATTAAGACTCATCATCATATCTGTCAAAGGACGGCCACTGCTGAACAAAAGCCTCCGCATCAATTTCTACAAGTGTGTCGTCATTTCGGGGGAATTTGCTGATACTCATCACGCCTGACAGTCGGCTTTGTGAGAACAGTATGGCTACAGTTCTACAAAAGGGACGCTGCTGCCCACTCTTCTGGTTTAGTCTCTTAGTCACATTTTGTGACATCCACGGAAGGTTATGGAGTGGTGCTATATTCTTAATCCCGAAACAATACAGAATACTAATACCAGATGACATTAAGGTAATGGTGCGAAAGATATTTCACAGTAAAAACATTTAAATACGTAAAAAAATACTTATATTGGGTTTAAGAGAGATAATAATATTAGTTACCTTCTTCAAAACGTTTGTTACTAGTTTTTTCTGAAGTTGTTCCTTGAATATATCACTTTCTGGGTTAAAAGGCGACAAGTGATAATCTTCGACTATTACCAACCCAATTCTATCGCCATACTCTTCCCTAAGCCGCTCTACCATACCTGAGGGAACACAAAGGGTTCATAAAGAAGTTAATAAGAAATATTAATTTTTAATATGACAAGAAGTAGTTACAGTCGCAGTACCTGAGGTACCAGAACAAGCTCGTGACCCAGAGAGCAGCACAAGTGTTCTTGTCTTTTGAAGCTCCACTTGCACTTGTGGAACCCACGAGAACTTATCATCATAAGATATAGGTAAGTATGTAGTATTTTCATTGTTGCTTGAATCATTGTTTTTTAGTAAAATCAACATATTATGATTTTGCACGCACATAACTGTAACTACATTAAATACTCTGTATTTTGGATGTATCTTGGCTGTATCTTTTTCTAATGCTAATATGAAGGTATTTATGGGTAAATTTGTGAATAACCATTCCATTTTCTAAAAATGAAAATATGTCATCAGTTGTTAAATATGTTATTTTTGTATAAGAGTTCCTATTAATTTACACTCCTACGCATTATACTAACTTGCTCATCTTCCAACAAGCTATCAACAAAAAAAACAATAGATGCGTCCACAACATCTTCAGTTATTCCATTAAAGAAAAAGTCTTTATTTGGAATTTCGTTAGTAACTTCTTTAACAGCAATCGATATTTTTGGATATTCTGTTGAAAATAGTTCCTTTATTCTGATTCGAGGAGTTGTAGTGTTGTCAGCTATAATTTGTAGGTTCACGTGAAGCACTGATTTTAACTGAAATCATATTTATTATATGTATATGTCTATAGTTATTACGTTAATATTCAATTGCTTATCATATTTATGTATACATACATCAATATTTTCCGGAAGAAAATGTGGCACAAAGCAACATGTATGTAGAACATCAGGATCCGTTTCGACCATTGGCTTATCAGTGTACGTGATGGTATCAATTGTTATACCACCGGACCTATAATAATAAATTGACAAAGTGCTCATAACATCAACAGATTTATGTTTATTTGTGAGTTTGGAAACCGATATTTTTAGGTTTTTTTAAAGTGCACTTACATGGAGACATTGTACACGTCATAGAAATCAGCATTCAGACATTTGACACCATCTTCATAAATGTGTTCAGTGGCTGTATGCTTTTTTACATCGATAGTTAATTTGTTAATATGTTTCACTGTAGATATTCCAGCGTAGTCTCTCTTAAAAACGTTGAATTGTAAAATCGAGTCCAGGAAGGGAATCCATTCTGTAGTATATTTAATAAGAGCTGTTGTACGTTTACAATTTGTAGAATGAATCGCTTTAAATTTACCCCTGAAGAATAAAAGAACTTTGAGTATAACTTAAAAATATTGTATTGTGTTGACTCTATTATTTTATGAACTTGTATCACTAGGATTTTCAGATTTGAGTATATTATACATATATAAACACTAACTTGTATAAATATCCTCTCATACGTAGAATTTTGTATATATCTTCGTGATTCAGACGCACATTGTTTTCTTCTACAAATTCTTCTAAATTGCTCCGAAAATCTCCATTTGCAGTGTAAATTTCATTCACATATCCAGTGGCTACTATCGTTTCGTTGTGATTTATCTTTAATTAAATACAAGTCAAGTACACATCACTTCAGATGTTGTATTTAAGTCTTAATAATCTACCTTGAGGTTTTATTCGAATGCAATTATATTTTAAGTAGGCGTTGAAACGTGTACGAATCGCTGTTTAAAATGTCGTCGGCAAATGTGCTTAAATGTAATAATTGTCAGTTGTAAATCTAGTTGTTAATGAACTGTTAACGTTTGTACAACAGAAACATGACGTAATGGATAGTGAAAGCCTGGTGAGGATATGCACATCCTCGTTCTCATTAGAAGACATCGAAAAAGCTAAGTCCTTACGGTTTCAATCTATCTCTACTGATATACGGCAAATACAACGTAAAAATAAGGACGGAAAAAACAAATAAAGACTTGTTTGATATTATTGATGTTTTTAAATCTGTAGACCTAGAGAAAGTCCCAATTTTTGTAGCTCATGATTTAAATAAACTACCCCCAATTACTATCAATCATGTAGATGTGACTCGACGTTTAAAATATATTGTCATTCTACAAAATGAAATGAAATTGGTCAAAAGTTCATATGTGACAATGAATCAACTACTACAAACAAAGGAGGAGTTGATGAAAAGCAATAATAACGGTGTAACAGGGAAGGAAAGTTTAAATCACGTAGTAGAGAATTCGAATAGAAACATTAACTGTCGCAGAGGTGCATGCTTAGCTAGTTTTGATTATGATGGTGGTCCATTGGGTCTTCCACATAAGTCCTCAAAGTCAATGACCGTTAAAAATTTAACACCAACAAATGTGAATTACCGGATTGATAACAGCAGCTATGATCGCTCATCCCGCTCGCACGCGAGTAATTCTGATATAACTTTGTCACCTACACAGTTTGACCAATTAGAGCGCCTGGAGACCTCTGACATGGTGACTGCGGTTTCGATAGAGAAAGGATGCGCAGGACGCTAAGCACACAGAGCGCGATACAAATCCCACTGCGGTCTCTATCGGTAAGGAGGTGGCAGCGCCGGCGCCCGACAGATGTTTAGTTAATCGATCGCTTGCAGAGGTTGCACGGGCAGGCGGAGAATGGAAACAGTCCGAGATAAATAGCGAATGACAAGTAATACAGAGGGATAGATATATAAACAGATTTATAGGAAAGAAGGGAGTAGCTACAACTAAACCAGAATGTAAGTTTAAAGCCGCTAATATAAAAATTCCTTTGTTTATTAATAACGTTGACAAAGGAGCTTCACCTGCGGACATTACACACTATATTAAGGAAAATACACAAGTATGTGTTACTTTGAAAAAATCATAATGAAGCAACAGAAAGAATTTGATGCTTATAAAGTACTAGTGCCTAGACATAAGTTAGATTTATTCATGGACGACCATTTATGGCCTGAGGGTATATCTTTTCGACGTTTTATAGACTTTGGGAACAGAAGATTTAATAACAAAACGCAAAATGGATAACAGTCAACTAATTTACTAACAAAATATGGACCATGGTCTGAAATAAAATGTATTATTATGTCACTCTATTACACGGGTTTATATCCCCTGTAAGGTTCCCCCGGTCTTTTGATAGGCTTACGCGGGGACATGGGTCCAACACGCAGAGGCCCTTTAGAGAATTTTAATCTAAAATGTAATGGGACACTAACCGGCAACTCTCCATGGCTACACTATAAAATGCAGTCTCGGATTGTCCCCGGAGGTGTAAAACTATTGTATAAGATGGAAACTACAATTATAAGGTCTATTGTAATGGGTGCTAAATGGATTATATACTTCTAAAAACGGAAACAACGGCGTCTACCTTTCAACCCTTAAAGTGAAATTCTGTGGCAGACGGTGATTCGCCACTCACAAGATGGGCCCCCTAAAACAGGCGACAAGGAACAATACCGGTGTGAGCGGCTGGGGGTGTAGAGAGGTGCGGCACCGGTTTCACCATCGCGCGTCTCGAAGACTCGGAGCGGGATTCCCCGTTATTACGCCATTAGACACTTCCACCCCCGAGCATATAGCTCTGGCGGCCCCTCTCTGTTCGGCCAACTAAGGCAAGCCAGAGTTGAAAATCCTACGGGCACTCATGGGGTACCACTCCAACCAACCAATAAAGGCAAGCCGGAGACGAGGCCCTGACCGACTCTCTGGAGTATTCGGGTACGCAGTGTCGCCACTCACATTCAGCTCGCCACAAACTGCCCTGCGTTCTGTAAGCTACTTAATATACTGTTTTTCTTTTTCTTTTTTTCTTATGATATACTTTTTTTTAATATCAGAAGGTAGGAAGAAATCTAGCAGCTACTTTAATCTGCCCTCCAGGATTACCTTATCACATAGTGAGATAACGTTTGCCCAGAGGGGTTTATTAATATTTTGTTTTAATGGAATAGGCGTACTATTTTCAATCTAAGTAATATCTTCAATGTTTTAAAATAATGTCTAATGCGTACCTCAAAATGGTGATTTCCCTTATTAATCATAATACACAGCTTAAGAGGATCATCAGCCTTAATTTCAATTTCTTCTAGGAAATTGACATTATTAAATTTAACTGACATATTTCTGTAGTCGACCCCTTTATACATTGCCAGGGTCTCCCAAATAAGAATCAATAATCCAGCTTCAGGGAAAATGTAGGCTCCTGAATTAAAAAATACTGAATTATTTGATATCGCACCTTCATACAAATGTCTAGTCTCGGTCTATGGGTGTAGGAATATTGTTTTTAAATCATATTTAAATTCGGCCACTAAACATCAAATGTTTATCAAGAAATATGTCCCAGCCTGAGTACAAAGTCGAACGGTCTTAATGAACTGAACGAGAATAATGGCGCAATGCCAAATGCGCACGCTTCATCTGCTAAGCGTGGAGACTGCGCCATTATTCTACCAAGAGAGAGCGCAGTATGTTAGTAGTTACTGACACACTGGTGGACCCTGCATCCGTTTTATAATCCCTTCTTCGTTTTTTAACGTAGGAAAGTGGTCTATTCTTTGCCGGTATTACCGAATGTTCGGTTTTTGAACAGAAATATTGTTTAGTTGTAACAAGAAATAGATAATTACCGTCTCTCTGATAACCTTCCAAATATTTGTAGTCATCATCATGGATGGACATAAAACAATCTCTGCTTATTGTACTGATTCTGTCCTTTGCGTTGAATTTCGCTACAGGCCTGTGTGAATGTTTTAACTTGGTTATAGTTTATATGTATATAATAAAATTGTTTGTTTGTTGCTAATCACATCTAAGTATTAAGGTTTTATAGAATTATTTTCATATATATATATATTTGGTTTAGGATGAAAAAAAAACCAGTCACGGAAATAGATATTACATAGAAAAATGATCATACCAGTCTTCACTATGTTCCCACTTCACTAAGTGAGAAAGAAGAGGAGTTTCTGTGGATACAGGATACTGTATTATTGGGTAAAGGACTTTTACTTTCGGAGTGAGGCCTGCTAAATACAATCTGAAAGTAAATAAATACATGTTTAAATGACTGACCATCTTCCCATCAACAATTTACATAACAAAGTATTAAATGCATCTTTTAGTCATCAATATTGCTTGAATACATACATTCTAGCATTGAAAAATTTGTGCAGTTGTGACGATGTGCAGTTAGTATGGAACGAAATCATTGATAACTAGATAAAACATTAGAACAGGTCTTTTCAAAATAGTTTTGGTATTTTACAAATCAATTCTTTGCAACGAATTTAAAACAAACTGTCGCACATAGATACAAACATTATTAACATCTGTACAATACTAATATAACACTAAATGCTTTTCAGGGAAACCATATATGCGAAAAAACGGGGAGGGTCGGTGACACATTTGTGTAACTTGTTGTAAGAAACGTACACAATTCTTTAAACATTAAACATTTATTTTATTGGATTTGGTTAAGTTCAATTAAGAACTACTATTGTGTATTTATTTCTGGTGATTATGCTATGAATTTCACTTAACGTACATATATATTAGCAAACAATCTAATTGATGGCAATCGTGGATCATGAGTTTATAATAGATTACCGATATTGTATGTTGTGGTACGAAAACGGAGTCAACCGCAAGTGGTGCATATAATCAGACGCCAGCTAACTTGTCGTAAACTCAAATGTAACTTAGCTACAAAGATTAAGTTTTCTTACTTGCCAACTGCTTCCAGGAAGAACCTCACGGGATCGGAATACCCACGTTTGGTTAATGGGATATGCGTACATTCTGGTAGTGATCGCTTCAGAATAGCTTGCAGAAGACCATGAGGAGCTATCTCGATCACCAAAGCATTCGCTGGTATTAGCCTGGAAGCTTCTTCGAACAGGACTGCATTCTATTGTAGAAATAAAAGAAGAACATTTAGTATAATATTCTTGTTATGTTACGCGAACGGCATCCGTTGTATCGAAATAGGGTATATGGCGAGAATAATGATAATGACGCTAAGCTCTGTATATTTTTTATTTCATACAAAGCAAATAAATGTCTACCTTTTGCAGCCGAAAAAAACATCCGCTACTGGACACAGGCCTTTCCCAAAGATCGCCACTAGTAACGGTTTTGGTTTGTGTGAAGTGCTAATTGGGTGGTTTCGCCACAATCGCCACGCTTGGCAGGCGGGTTGGCGATCGCAGTTGAGTTGTTAACGTACTCGAAGGACGCTGCTGCCCATCCTCCGGCTAATTCCTTAGTCACCTAGTACAACACCCACGGGATGAGATGGGTCGGTGCTATTCTTAGCGGGCACCACACGGTATGTCCACCAACCGGTACCGACACACTGTCAGCATTCATATTTGTATGGAGGCGGGTAGATGTGTTGCCTTATCTAATAAACTATCATCATCATCATCAGCCTATCGCAGTCCACTGCTGGACATAGGCCTCTTCAAGTGCATGCCACTGATCGCGATCCTCGGCTACTCTCATCCAGCTACTGCCAGCCACCTTGCGCAGGTCATCACTCCACCGAGCTTGAGGGCGTCCTACCCTACGTCAACCGCTCCGGGATCCACGTCCAAAACGCCTGAGCCCCCGCCGTCGCTTTATGGCAGGGGGCCTCGGGGTCGTGGGTGTGCAGATTGGGGAGCTTGTGTGCTCATACCAAGCGACCCTTGGGAAGACAATGGTGCGCACGTGGTCACGTGCCACCTTGTGCGCAGCACAGCGCACAGCGAGGCTTGGGGGGATCTTTTTCGTGCCTCCCCAAGTGACTCAAGTGCCTGGGGAGTAACCTTCTTACAGTCGCCTTCCCTATGCTAGAGGCGGGGACTGCTTTACATTCATCATCTGCGAGATGTGTCTACAGGCGTGGCATCATGGGCGGCTTTAGTGTGATCATACGAGGACCTGGAGATCCAACCTAGATTCGAATATGCTTAGTACATATAACAGCTTTTATACTATTTGTGTTTGTTTTGTGACTCAACAGCTATCTATATTTTTTGTCTATAAATGAAAAACTTTGTACCAATAAATGTTATGTTGCTTACCAATAAATTGTTGGTATGATATTCAGCCGAAGAGTATTGAGCCGCGGGATCATTCCACTTATTTTGCGGTACTGATGTAGACACCCATTTATTGCTACGTTTCTTCGGATTCTTGATTATTTCGCTCAAATACTTCAAAAGGCCGGGACCTAAGAATAAGATATTGTTTAAAATTCTACTGTGTAGTATAGTGAAGAGCAAAAAAGCCGCCATCTTAATTAAAAAAACTACCACCACATCTAATTCGGAGACAAAGCGCGATTAATAACTACCCGCTTTCTAGATTTTTACTGGGTCAAATGTAGTAAGTCATAAATACGTAATTCAGCCTATAAATTAAATAAATACACCTCTTTACAGTACGCTACATAGACGTTTAGTTCCTTTTCGTGGTGTTTCGTGTCAGTGTGGTGACACCGTCGACCCTCTGGGATACCGTAACACATACTGCAGTAAAAGAGCAGATCGCACAGCAAGCCATGCCAATATCAACGACATTAATCGTCGTGCTCTTTTCATTGCTGGCGTACTAGCTGTATTAGTCTGATATGTTGATTCTGCCATTGAAGATTATGAGGCGGCCCCATCTTGCCCATCTTCAAATATATCCTCATCGGAAATTATTGTTTTGAAGCATTTGGGGGCTCAAACGCTTGGATCATGGAGTGCACGTATCCTTTCCATGTTGCCAGATGGTTGGTCGATACTTCACATGACCAGAGGCAGGCCTTCTCTTCAAATCCAGAAGATAAGCAAATCATGTCAATGTGTACGTTTTTACTATAAAATCCCAAGTCAACTAACTCCCCAAGTAACTCCTCAACTGTCGAATTTCAATGTTGAATTGTTTCTGGCAACTGACAGTTAAAAGGTGAAGCAGAAGCTATGTAGAAAGGGTTTTTATAAAGTTACAGAGTTAGGACGACAATAAAGCTTGGGATTGAGCTGCTCCAATTGTCAGAGGCGTATATTGTCATTGTTGGTATTGATGTAGGTATTAAATACATCTGCGATTTTTTTATGTTTACATTTAATAACGCCGTGTCAAGTCAAATATTTTTATTTCAAATAAACCAAATATTGGCGCTTATGAAATGTCAGAATCTAAGTTGCACGGTTCCAAATAGTTGATCTATGGAGAAGAGCTGGCAAGAAACTTCATAGATAATCTTTTAAAATAATTGAGATTTGTAATCTTGTTGATAAATACACATTATTGTAAAATATATACCGAGAAAAATAATAATAAATTATTTGCCGTGGCAGTTAACAGTTGACCAGTTCCAACAGACGGCACCCGTTCACGAGCATGACGTATGCATCAGCATCGCTTAGCTCAACCATATTGTAGGGAACCGAACGACCCGATACACAACGCCACCACCAGCAAGACATTTTAGTGAGCATGACACACCGGTACAGCCAGGCAAAAGACACAATCAATATAAGTAAAAAAAAAACTTTTTTAACAAAAAAAAATACCGACTTCAAAAACCCTACACGATATAAAAATATTAAAACCACTCCTAAGGAAAAAAGTCGGGCGGGGCCAGATATAAAATGTAACTCGTTGTTCTCGTTGGTCAGCATGAACCATAGTTGGGGTCCCCGCCCAACTCCATAAATAAAGTTTTTTTTTTCTTTCTCAGTGGTTTTAATATTTTATATCGTGTAGGGTTTTTGAAGTCGGTATATTTTTTGTTAAAAAGTTTTATTTGTTTCTTTTTAGTGAAAGTAAATGTAAGAACTTTTTCCAATTTGTTATCAGTATTTAACAATAAAAATAAGAATGACTCAAATCGGCTCTCTGATCTCGGAAGAATCGACTATTAAGACATCATCTAGATAAGCGTAGTCAAATTAACCTGTTTATTGAAGCTGGCTAAAAAACTACTCAATCAAATGCAATGAAATTTATATGGGACTAACCCGAAAGCATTTTGCACTTGTTAAAAAAATAATTGCTCATGTCAATCTACAAATTTTGGAGTAATCAGTGTAAATACATAAAAATAATACGCATCGAATTGAGAACCTCCTCCTTTTTGAAGTCGGTTAAATACATTGATGGTTACATACTGCTTACACATTTACAGTTTTGTATGAATATTATAATTTAATGTTACAAGAATAATATGAACAATAACTAATGTTCAATCAATGCCATATTATCTATATTACTATAATAAAATCGTAGAGAGACAAAAACTGTACAATGAATATTTTTTGAAAAAAATCACTTCCCCGTGCTCCAGGAACGAGACTGATGCCAAAACTACAATTTTTTGAATTTCTGTGTTTGTCTGTTTGTCTGTTTCTATGTTGGATGTTACCGCTAAAACTACACTATAGAATTCGTTGAAATTTGACAAAAATGTCCGTTACTATCCAAGGATGGATCTAGAATACAAATCATCACGCTTTTGTACATAGGAGGTGAGTAGTATAACAATATGTCTACAAAGTTTTGTTTTAAAGCGAATATTATGAAACAATCACACAATTGAACACATTCGTTATCAGTACGTAATACGATTTATTACAAAAAAAACATTACTATCACGCTACATCTAAAGGGTAGCTCCCTTTGACACAGAGACAGATTTAAAAAATGAGAAAGCTTATTTCGTTACCTTGCGCAACTGGTTACGTAGCCTGCTAAACTAACACGCGGGTTGTCATTGCTTTGTTCTCGGGATCAAACTTACCTCTCTCAAATCTTACTTTTTGGATTTTGTTTTGCATTAATTTTATTCTCTCGAAAAGCAATTTCTATATTGAATAATCTGTCTGGTCTTTAGTTGATATTTTATTATATGTTATTGAGGCGCTCAGAGCCAGTTGCACTCACTAATCGGTAAACGATTGGCGAGGTTAAGCAACGCTTGGCACGGTCAGTCTCTGGATGGGTGACCGCATAGTGGTATTTCAACTGAGCGTCTCCGTCCCGGTTGTTGTCATTAGACAGCAGTCGTTAAGCCAAATCGGAGGCCTTTGGGCGGCTTGACAACTCTGACACAAGGGTGGCCACTAACCATACGAAATATATCTGTTGTTTATTATGAGACGGGTGCAAACCAAGGCAACAGATGTCGCTAGCAGTTCTTTCTTTTGGACTAATTCATAAGTTTTCATTTGTCATCATTTCGGCCGAATGAAGTCCACTGTTGGACACAGGCCTCCCCCAAAGATCACCACAACGACCGATATGGATGTGTTGTGTGCTCATTGGGGGGTCTTGCCATAATCGCCACGCTTGGCAGACGTGTTTTGTTTTCATTTGTATTTCGCATAAATTGTCATCATGAAAAGGACTTATTTTAATAAAGTATTTGTTTGTCTATTTATTAGTGAAAAACTATTGACTTCGGTGCCAAAAGTGCATTTTCGTAACTGCTGAGCTGAACCCTAAGCCAAAAAGTATGATACAATATTTGTGTTGTTATACTTAAATAAAGTATAATATATTCTATTTATTATAATGTTTCTGGGTTAAGTTAAGTTAAGTTTTATAATTATTAAATTTATAAAGTTTTAATACTTATTTCTGTCTTCCAACTAGATGGCGTTACTGTCTAATTACATCACGGTATGGCTTCGTTCGTTCGTTATTCCGTGTGGTGTCCGGATTAAGAATATAGCACAACTCCATCTCCTCCCATGGATATCGTAAAAGGCGACAGAGAATCTAACCAGAGGGATGGGCAGCAGCGTCCCTTCTGTGTACTGGTAGCCATACTGCGCTCACCAACCCGCTTGCCAAGCGTGGTGAGTATTGGCAAATTCCCCCCAAAATGATGACACAGTTGTTGAATCTATGGTGGAGGCCTGTGTTCAGCAGTGAACATATAAATGGCCGATATGATGATGGCTTCGTTGGCAAAACGTGAAGTTAAGGGTCAGCTCATATTAAACGTAGTATTTTTCCTAATCTGCGCCAAAGGGTACCGCTACCGATGTCGATTGTCGCGATCTCCACGCAAAGCGTTACCTACATATGTTGATTTATATATATTATTATATTCCTATTAGAAACGATGCCCCTCAGTAGGGTTTCTCCTGTGTCATGGGTGCGTTTACAGAAACAAATTCACACTCAATACACCCACCCCGGAACAACTATCTGCAGATCATACAAATATTTGTTCCGTGCGGGAATCGAACCCGCAACCCGAAGCGCAGCAGCCGACTGTATCAGCCACTGCACCAACAGTGCCGCCAGTGTCTGTGACTTTGTTGTTATTAAATATTAATTTTCTCTACAACTTACTAACCTTACCTACGATATTTTATTTATATGTGAATTATTTGAATAATTGCCGATTCTTACGGGCCAGTGTTGATTAATTTGGTGCTCTGTGTATAGAGCATTGTATTCACGTTTAGTAGCTAACTGAGCCTTACGATCAACTGCAGTTTTGAGAGATCGAGCTAGCCTTTGCATCTTAAAAGCCCACAAGCCTTGAAAGATATTCCTCTTTAACTGCAGAAAGCAGCACGCAGCGCCAGTCGCGGTTAGGTACCCAAAGAGTTGTTATTGCTGCCTCTCCATCACAAGATAGTACTGAAGGACATGAAGGACGTCTCGCAACCGATCGGAAGCTCCATGCTGCATCACGCGCCTCATAGACTTACACCCAGTGTGAATCGCAATCGAGCTCGCAGGGTATCTACACTGCGACGTCTCTATACATGATCAACATCCAACGGTCATGCATGTGGACGTCCATGTAGAGAATGGCTAGCGAATTTATTTCAATTCTGAAAATGTCGTAGAGCGCTTGGAAAATCCGCGTCAAACTACGCTTTTCGTATTTTTTCAACTGTGCGGAGAGGATCTGTTCGCCAAATCGCGAACGAATGGCAAGATGCTGTCATACTATACGTATGAGAGAAAAGCAAAGACATGTGTTTGATCAACGTGGGCGTGTAGAATATGGTTTCTCGGGAGTTATGAAAGACGCCGCATTGGGTAAGACACGTGCTATTTTTTGCGCATTTTACTACACACGGTGCTTTTGATGCCGTTAAGTTTCCCAAATATTACCCAGACTACGGAGCGACTTGCTACGAGCTACTTGACGGTGATAAACACTGAGACGAAACTCTGGAGAAGGTCAGCGACAGTCCCAGTCGTCTGCGACATTTGTTCGCCATCATGTTTGTCTTCTAAGCGCCGACAGTCAAGGTTCGACTTATTGCTGTTCACTCAGTGCACATGATAGTGAGTGATCTCAAACGTGTGTCTGTATAATGGGCGGCAGTGGTGGGGTCGGCATCAGATTCCTCGCAATCGGCACGCTGTATGCTCGCTTGAAGCGCGCGATCTGCTCACTCGGTCTATACGCTGTATGTGGGATGGGAGCATGGCAGTTGCGAGCGCACTCGCGAAATGTATCTTGATATTATAAAAGTATTGTACACACTACTTAAAGCCCTAATTTATATGACAAAATGAGCGGTGTGGCTATAATGAGTGATTGGACTGTTAATACTGGGCGGAAAAGGGCAAGCTACATATTATGAAAGTTATCCTCCGTTTCTAGACTAGTTAGGAATTACTCTAAAATATTTAAAAAGGTTTGCTCTTTGGCAAAGTCGAAATTTATTAGTGATAAAATCAAACAATCGCCTAACATAGTAAAAGCTACATGGAAAGTTATTAATAATGAAATGGGCAAGTCACTTAGACATGACAAACTTTTTGAGATTATCCACGATGATAGGTTAGTTAGCAAAGGTCATGATGTAGCTCAGGCCTTTAATCAGTTCTTTGCCAACATACCTATAACTACGACTCGTTCCTTAAAGTCATGTTCAACTGCCGCTGAAAAATTATTGCATGACAGCGTGTCTGAATGTAGTACCTCTTTCAGATTTGAACATATTACACCACATGAGGTAATTAACGTCTTTAAGTCACTTAACCTTAAAAATACTGGTGACTTTTGGGGAATTTCTATTAGACTAATAAATAATATAATTGATATTGTTGCCCCTTATCTTGCTGTCACTTTTAATAAATGTGTCGATTTAGGATTTTTTCCTGATCTTATGAAGTATAGTAAAGTCATACCTTTATTTGAATCTGGTTCCAAAAGTGACATAGGGAATTTTAGGCCGATATCCATCTTACCAGCATTCATCAAAATATTTGAAAAGTTAATTCTCAAGCAGCTACTTAGACATTTTAATATAAATAGCCTACTTCATAATGAACAGTATGGTTTTACAAAAGGTCGTTCAACGACCGATGCAGGGGTAGCTCTAATTAAACATATTTATAATGCATGGGAGGACTCGAAGAATGCAATTGGAGTGTTCTGTGATCTTTCGAAAGCATTCGATTGCGTGCACCATGACACTCTTATACGAAAATTTCGTCATTATGGTGTCCATAATGTAGCACTTCGTGTAATTAAATCTTATCTGGATCAAAGGGTTCAGTGTGTCGAGATAAATGGAGAAAAATCTGCCGGACTACCCGTTAAATTAGGCGTGCCTCAAGTCTCGATACTAGGGCCGTTCTTGTTCTTAGTATACATCAACGATTTGCCGTAAAGAGTAGTAGAGAGAAATAGACAACATTTTGACGAAGTGAACAGTGCTCTGTCTCAGGTTACACATTGGTTTACGGTAAATAACCTAGTACTAAATGCCAAGAAGACGAAGTGTATTAAATTCGCAATGCCGAATGTAAAAGATCTAGGACCCAACATTGTTCTCAATAATGAGGTACTCGAAAATGTAGATACCACAATGTTTCTGGGTATTACAACAGATAAAAGACTCCAGTGGGGCGCTCAAGTGTCTTGTCTCGCAGGAAAGCTCAGCTCTGCTGCTTATGCAGTCCGAAAAGTTAGGCAACTTACTGACGTGGACACAGCTCGGTTGGTTTATTTTGGCTATTTTCATAGTATCATGTCCTACGGAATTCTGTTATGGGGCAAAGCTGCAGACATTTAAAGTGTCTTCATTCTGCAGAAACGAGCTGTTCGAGCTATATATCAGTTAGGCGCAAGGGTTTCTCTGAGAGATTATTTCAAAAATATTAATATTCTCACAGTTGCATCACAATTTATTTTTACTAACATAATATATATTAGGCAAAATATAAGTTCCTACGTCAAAAATAGTGACGTCCATAATGTCAATACACGAAATAGACATAAATTATGCGTTCCTTACCACAGATTACACAGAGTGCATGGTTCGTTTGTAGGGCTTGGCATTCGCGTTTACAATAAACTACCCCATCGTTTACTAGAGTTACCATTTAGTTCATTTAAAACTAATGTTTAAATCTATACTTATTCAAAAAGCATACTATACCGTAAACGATTATTTAGATGATAAAAATTGTTGGTCGCTGTGTCCAGCACAAGACAATCTCATATAACATGTACAGAGTGAGTTGAATTCAGTGAATATTATATTATTCAAACATTTGTTTTTCTTTCAACCTTGACATTTTTTTGTAAGCATTTCTTACCATTTGTTTAATAACTTTTGATATTTAATATGATTGCAAGTGTTGCAACGTGCAATCAAAGGTTTAGATCTTCGTTTAAAAATTGGAATTAATTATATTATTAATGTAAAATAATAACATGATAGTTGACATAACTCATTATTTTGATGTTATTTACTTATAAATTGCATTTTTTATGTTATTTACCTATAATTAATAACTTGACATTTGACTTGACTCAGTTGAATTTACATTTTTTATGTTATTTAATAACTTGACATTTGAATTAATTAATTGAAAAATTCATATTTTTTATGTTATTTACTTATATAATGGCATTGATTGAACATAAGTTATTGTTAATATTGTTTATTGGACATATTCATACAAAACTGTAAATGTGTGAGCATCATGTAGCCACCAATGTTATTTTTGTTACTTATATTGATTGTTTTTTGCCTGGCTGTATTGGTCTGTCATGCTCACTACAATGTCTTGCTGGTGGTGGCGTCGTGTATTGGGTCGTTCGGTTCCCTACAATATGGTTGAGCTAAGCGATGCTGATGCATGCGTCATGCTCGTGAACGGGTGCCGTCTGTTGGGACTGGTCAGCCGTTAACTGCGACGGCAAATAAACTATTATTATTATATTATTGTCTTACACATTGACCTACATTTTTCTCGGTATATGTTTTACAATATTTTGTATTAATCAACATTGTATTCTCAATTATTTTAAAAGAGTATCCATGGAGTTTCTTGCCGGCTTTTCTCCACGAGATCAACTATTTGGAACCGTGCAACTTAGATTCTGACGTTTCATAAGTGCCAATATTTGGTTTATTTGAAATAAAATACTTTGACTTTGACTTTGACTTTATTGATGACGACACCCAGTGCCATATGGGAAGCGTTTTCAAACAAAAGACAAACGCTTTTGGTTTGGCAGTCGGCTAGCTGGGCTGGATGCAATATGCGGCAGGCCTATGGGCCGTGTCATTCGGAAATATATCATGATCCCTCTACACCTATGACAAGTTCCTAATAAAAGCTCAGGTCATTATTGCATGTTTTCAATAGCCTGATATACATTTCTAAATGCCACGCGTGCGAAGCAGCGGGCAGAAGCTAGTTATTAACATAAAAAATATGAAATTTCAAATTAATTTACTGAAAGGTCAAGTTATTAAATGTAAGTAAATAACATTTTTTTTTTTATTTCAATTGAGTCAAATCAAATATTAAGTTTGCCGTGTGGTGCCGGCTCAGAATGCCACCACCCCATCTCCTCCCATGGGTGTCGTAAAAGTCGACTAAGGGATTAGCCAGAGGATGGGCAGCAGCGTCCTTCGAGTACATTAACAACTCAACTGCGATCGCCAACCCGTCTGCCAAGCGTGGCGATTATGGCATAACCCCCCAATGAGCCCACAACACATCCATATCGGTCGTTGTGGATCTTTGGGGGAGGCCTGTGTCCAGCAGTGGACTTCATTCGGCCGAAATGATGATGATGAAATATTAAGTTATTAATTATAAGTAAATAACATAAAAATATGCAATTTTAAATGAGTTATGTCAACTGTCAAGTTATTTTACATTAATAATATTTTATTTTTATTTTTTAACACTAAACCTTTGATTGCAAGTTGGACAGTCGATTATTCTATTAATTCATACCATGAGAATCAATGATTGTATATTTGTTTAAATAACATTAATTACTTGTTAGTTTATTTCTAGATTTACTTTAGTTTTGATTTGTTTCTATAATTGCAGTGCGAGAACCATGTAGGTTATTTATTATTTTGTTTAATGGACGTGATAATTGTCTGGCAGTTTAGGTATGTCATGCTCACTCAAGTATTCTGCTAATGATGGCTTCGTGTATGAGGTTGCTAAGTTTCCCTACAACATGGTTGAGTTAAACGATGCTGATGCATGCGTCATGCTCGTGAACGAATGCCGACTGTTTGGACCGATCGGCCAAACACTCAGGCTTGTATGTAGACTTTATAATAGGTCTAGACTCTTTTCTCTTACATTGTTTTTAGAAAAAAATACCATGGAGATTCTTGCCCGTTCTTCTCTATAGGAAATCTACATCTTGAAACGCGGCCAACAGTCTCGACTATTCATAAGTGCCTGTATATGGTTTGAATGAATAAAATTATTTTTATCTTTATCTTTTTATCTTTAAAACAATGAGTACTTTGACGCATAAGTTCCTACTTTGTTATTCGGTTTTAGATAGTTCTAGCATAAAAAGTGTGAATTGTATAGTATTTATGTTTAATTACAAAGAAATATGTTATAAATAATGCATGCAAATATTTGAATAATAATTTACAAGCATATCCTTACCAGCATCCTCGATGTATCTCGAGTGGTACGCAATGTTGGAGCAAGGCACTTCCGTTGCAAAAATGCCACGGTATCGGAGTTCTTCTACAAACTTCTTCATACTATTAACTGGACCCGATAGAGTTGAGGATTCGGAGCTGTTGTGGCAGGCTACTTCGATTTCTGGAGGGCAGAGGATATTGACCTAAAAAAAATTATTTTATAGTCTCCGAAGACGATACCTACTACTTCATGAGCTAAGGATGCTCTAGTGATTCTTAATTTATTTTTAAACAATACCCTATTCTCTTGTTACTCATGGGTACAGCTTACAGACATAAATCTCACACGCACAAGCAGCCAGACCCGAAAAGCCTATCTCCAGATCGTACTCATATTTATTCTGTAACGTAGCGTAGGATGCCACTACTACGCCAATACAGGCTGTATTTAGTATTTACTGACAATGTACCGAAAACTTTAGAAAGAGATTACAGTTAGGCCTATAATAAAAATATGGAAGCCATTTAGAAATTACGTACAGTCGTTGTTATTTTTGAGCACGCAATATATCGTAAACAACGCGACCAAAACGCTGCGCGATTATTGTACGTATATTATGATATTGTTATGCTATTGCGACTACTGCAAGCCTCATCCATGATTTGGAGTGAAACAACAGCCGTTTATTATAATAAAACACATTTAAAAGAATGACATCGCGTATATTACAAATTTTTGTTTTTTTTCTAGACGTCTCGCGACCAGTGGTTATTGACAGGCGAGAGGACGGAGGACAGGTTTCTTCAGTGTAATTGACGGGCACCGACCAAATGTTGCGACAGAATTTAATCGTGGCGTCATCATCTGGCGGTGGCCCGTCACTCACACCATGGTCGGTTCGCCCCCAGGCTCTAAATACCCAACTTTGGTAAATCGGCGCCACGCGGTTCTTATACCGCCGTATACTGTTTTCCCATGCACAAACTTTCTGCTTCTGGAAGTTAGTGTGCTCAGCGACCCGTAAAGTAAATTTTTGAGGACTCGTACCCGTTCGCAAGAATGCCCGTTTCACAGAGCGCTTTACCCTTGGGCGATTATTGCCCTTCTGAAGCAGACGAGCATGCCAATGAGTGCCCTAGCCTCGCTAATACGACGTTCGATTCTACATTACCATTGTACGGACAATTTAGGTCGCATAGCTCCATCAGGTGAACGACATCGACGACGACGACGCCGCTACGGCAGCCCAATACAAAATAGAAGGTGCTCTGCCATACCTCCCTGCGGTCAGTTCTCCTTAGCCAAACCGAGGCGGGTTAGCCCTTTGTCTATAATCTATCCAACATGTCGATAGATTCTTTCGGGAGCGACAAACTTGTTGACTAATGGTCATGACTATGGCACGGGACCCATTCCTACATCTATTTTGAGAGGCGGACATTGTGGTAATCTTGTCTATATGATCATTAATATTCTCTCACAAAATGTGTGCAGTCAGTCCGGTCCCGGGGATTTCCAGGTCGGCTCCGGACGGACTGCACTGGCCACGTCTTGGGGAGAAATCATGATTTCTCCCATCTCTTGTATACAGACTCTTGTTCACAGGCTCGCTCGACGTTCCGCATCCAGTCACCCTCGGTGTGGTTGACAGGCATAGACCAGATGCTGCGCCAGAATTCACTCATGGCGTCATCATCTGATCGACAAACGTCAGCTACACTTTGGTACAGCTTCAGGTCGCTTCCAAGGTATGTATGCCCGCCTTCATCGCTTTGGAATATGCGATTCTGGTAAAATCATTCCAGTCGTCGCCTATACCGGCAAATACGGCTCGCCCATACATAAACCAGCTTCAGCAAGACGATGCGCTCTTTGACTCAGGGCATATATTCTCGAGGAATGGTCCCAGTACCCGAGAAGGCCTGTCACATAAAGCGTATAACCCTCGGTCGAGTGTTACCCTCTCTGAAGCAGATGAGATTATCGATTAGTACCTTAGCATCGTCGATACGCCGCTCAATCCTGTACTACCAAGCTGGTACGGTTGATTTTGGTTGTGTAGCTCTTTCACTGCATGGTAATTTCACGTGAGCTACACGACATAATGCTACAACTACACCATACAGGATTGAGTTCGTATTGCCGAGATTGACGCTGCTTAAAATAGCTAGAAAGCAGCGAATCCAGGGCACATGCCAGCGCCCTATTTTTGTTATACATGGGAAAACGTAGTAGTCGCGGTCTTAGTTCGAGTGGAGTGGTATGACAGTCCCAAATCGCATATTCCTCCTCCGTGCGGTCAGACCGCGATGGAATTTCTGCAAATTCTTCCGGTCGTATCGCGGTATATGGTGGGGGAGAAATGACACGGCTATTCTGAACTTCGTGGCGTAGCCGATCAAGTGTGGCGTCATCCAACCTGTGATTGCGTTGTATGACCCGCATTTGATCCGACAATTTTCGGGCCGAGACGGTGACGGTTGGTTCAAGTGTCTGAAACAAAGTTAACATCCTGCCACGGTACGCAGAAAGACTAGTTCCTCCATCTGTAGACGCATAATATGCGCGCATGACGTTCTCGTTCAGTGTTGGAGTCCATTTCATGCGCTGCACATAACCACTGGCAGCGGGAACCCGGCTCGGGGCCGGTTGGCCCCTAGGCTCAGGCATGTCGGTGGCCGGCCTGTACCCTGCCGATGTACAGCTGATGGCGACGTCGGCGGAGAGAAAAACTTGTCGCTTGAGCTCAACGCGGTGGCTGCTGCTGGCGTCACCAGTGATCCGGAATCCGGTGGCTGCGAGGCGGAGCTAGGCGACGAGTCCATGGGTGGTAGGAGTGTCCTAGCTCTGGTCAATATTTTAAGCTTTCCATATCCATTTCTTCTTCTCTTAGATTATGGCTTTCCATGTCCATTTAGGTGTCATTCCTTTTCTTCTTCTTCTATCAGATTATGGCTTCTTTAGAGTATCTTCCACAGTTTCGCCATTGTCAAGTATAAGGCAACGTCGTACGGTGTTTAGATGAATAAATCTTTACATATTCATAAAATATTTCTCAAAAAAATCATAATTTCGTCATTCCTTTTGATTTTGGCGTTGTGCTTGGTGACAACACCTGTCATCCTTGTCTTTATATTTTTATTATTTATAAGTGCTTTTATTTGTAGTCATATCTGTTTTAGATGAAGGTTCTGCACTTTTTTGTAATTATTAAATTCTTAGCCGGTCTATTAGTCATCATATCATCATACCAGCCAAAGGACGTGCACTGCTGAACAAAGGCCTCCCCCTTAGATTTTCACAACGAGCGGTTACATGCTGCCCTCATACAACGACTCCTAGCAAGCTTCACCAGGTCGTCTGTCCACTTCGTTGGTGGTCGTCCCACGCTGCGTCTTCCGGTGCCTGGTCTCTACTCAAGAACCCTTTTGCCCCAATGGCCATCAGTTCTACTCCTACGAGCTAATTGCCCCGCCCATTGCCACTTCAGTTTACTAATCCTTTCAGCTATGTCAGCAACTTTAGTTCTTCTACGTATCTCCTCATTTCTGATTCGATCTCGTAGAGAAATACCAATCATAGCTCTCTCTATAGCTCATTGAATGACCTTTAGCTTTCTTATGAGTCCCACGGTGTTTGACCACGTCTGTGTTCCATAAATCATCACTGGTAACACACGCTGGTTAAAGACATTCGTCTTAAGGCATTGCGGTATTGTTGACGACAAGACATTGATTGACATACTCGCCATTGATGTTAATGCTGAATCCTTCCCACTCCAGTAGCTCGAAGGCATCCTCCATTGCAGCGGTGAACAGTTTCGGGGAAAAAACGTCCCGCTGTCTCATGAAATTTTTGGGTCTACCTTTATGGTGGGTTTTAAAGAACTCAGACCCAACCGTTTGGACAGTTTCTACAAGCCTACCGTTTAAATCGTCCACAGATACGCAATGTTCTAGGCACTCGAAGCGATTTTTGAGTTCGAGTTGAAAGCTCTCGGGGTTTTCGATATGAGTGGTAGAGGTCTATTAGTATTTTATAGTGTCTCTCTTTTCACAGGTTTAAATCCTCTGTAAGGGGGAACCAGGCTTGTTGTGATTACTATATTATAAACATAAAAATAAATATAAACATAACTAAATATGAACATAAAACTAAATACTAATTTCATATCTTTAAAGTATAATAAAATATGGTATACGCAAAAAAGAATACAGATAAAAAAATAATACACTTTAAAAGATCTTTATTTGAAATTGACTGGGGAAAAATTATTGATTAAACTAAAAATTGTAATGAAAACTATACTTCATTCATTACAACCGTTACGCATCTTTTGGATAACCTAATACCAAAGCAAACAGTTAAAATAATAAATTAAAAAGATAAAGGATGGATAACAACAGGTTTAAAAAAATCATGCAGGCACAAAAGAGCACTACGAATTCTACTAAATGGTACTAACAATAATATTATCAGAGAATACCATAGAACATATAGTAAAATATTAAAACGTAGCAAAAAAAATCAAAGAAAATTGCATATATTAGAAGAATGAACAAATCAGATAATAAGACCAAAACGATGTGGAATATTATTAACATTAAAACAGGCAAAAATAAGATTAATCAATAATTATAGTAACATATCCTTAAAAACAAACAATGAAACTGTCACATGCCCAAAACAAATATCAAATATATTCAATCATTTATTTGCTTCAGTTGGAGGAACAGTAGTTAGCAAACATAATAATAACCATTCCAAAACTGGAAGACCTGGTAAAAGCTCTCCGTGTACCTCAATGTATCTACGTCCTGTAGATCAAAACGAAATAAATAATATAATTTGATTTGATTGATTGATTTGACGGCACGGTTGGTGCAGTGGCTGATTGATACAGTCGACTGCTGCGCTCCGGGTCGCGGGTTCGATTCCCGCACGGAACAAATATTTGTATGATCTGCAGGTAGTTGTTCCGGGTCTGGGTGTATTGTATGTGGAATGTATGTCTGTAAACGCACCCACGACACAGGAGAAATCCTAGTGTGGGGCAACGTTTTTTTAAAAAAAAAAAAAAAAAACAAAAAAAAAAAAAAAAATCAATTTATAAAAAATAAACTTAGTTGCGGAATAGATGAAATATATTTTATTAAAACAATGCGCTGAGGAGTTCTCAGCAAATCAGAGCTTCCAGGATGGCGAATTCCCAGACATGCTAAAAATTTCACTCGTCAAACCCATACACAAAAAAGATGATACTGATACCCCTAGTAATTATAGACCCATAGCGCTATTACCTAATTTTTCAAAGATCTTTGAGAAAGCCATGTGCAACAGATTAAACGTTTTCCTGGAAAAATTTAACGTTCTCGATGACTGTCAGCATGGTTTCAGGAATTTAAGATCCACAACTTCCGCAGTCTACAAATACGTTCACACAGCCCTCCAACCAATAAACGACAAGTGTGCAACAGGACTGTCACTGGACATGTCGAAGGTATATGATAAAGTACTATATAATGTATTATTGGCAAAATTATACGGCTCTGGCATACGAGGTCCTGCGTATCTTTGGTTCAAATCATATTTCAGCGAAAGAAAACAAATAGTCCAGATTAAATACCACAACGCCGAAAATAAAGAAATAACAACGGTACGGTCCCAAGAAATAAATCTAACGAGCTCAATTCCTCAAGGAAGCGTTCTGGGCTGCATACTATTCCTGATCTATATTAATGACCTTCCGAAAGTTTTAAATAAAAAGTTAACACTGCCAGTATTGTTTCCCGATGACATCTCAATACTTGTTAAATGTGACAAAAATTGCGAGCCGAACTTCATCCTACAAAACACTCTTCACACTGTAACCTTTTGGTTACAAGATCATAACTTAGAAATAAACTAAAACTATACATTTTCTACCATATAATAAACCTGCCCTAAACACTAACATAATCTTTAATGACACGCCTATAGAAACAGTCACAACATTTAACTTACTCGGTATAAATATAGACACACATTTAAATTGGAAAACACACATTCAACACATAAAATCCAAATTATATTCATATTCATTTTACATATAATTATATTCCGTTGTCATCTCATTATGTTATTAGTAACTTGTGGAAACTGTTCATGGATTATGTATTATCTATATGATACTTATCTAAAATCATTATTGTATCTGTTTGTTTCCCTAATAAATAAATAAATAAATAAATCTAAATTCACCTATGCCCTTTTCCAGTTAAAATGTAGTACAGATTTAAAAACAGCCCTAACAGCATACTACGCATACGCTTATTCATGGCTGAAATATGGAGTGATGCTTTGGGGAAATAGCGTTGTTGCAAATGATTTATTTATAATGCAGAAGAAATGTGTAAGGATTCTAGCCCATATTGATAATACAGAAAGCTGTAAGTCCCACTTTATAAAATTAAATCTTTTAACTTTAGCATCCATTTATATACAAGACATATTTGTATCCAAAAATCTTAACATTTTTCCAAAAGTCAAAGATACCCATAACTTAATACGCGCCACAAGAATAGATTATATCTCCCACAAGCCCGAATCAAAATGCTAAATCATAGCCCATACTATATGGCAATTAAAATCTATAATAAACTTCCACATCAAATTAAAGAAGAATCCAATTTTATTTCATTTAACAAGAAACTAAAATCATATTTAATTCAAAATTGCTTTTACTCCATTTCAGAATGTTACAAGTTTGGACATGTATGACTAAACGTATGGTTGTCTGCCACTTATTACAAGTCAGTGCTACCTTTTTTTTCTTTTTTTTATTCATGTCCAGTGGAAATTCTACATGGAACTTCCTTCACCCCGGGGAAGGGCGAAGGGGTATGCCGGGCTCCTACCGGCTAAAACCACTGGAGCGGTCATCTTCGGCACCGAAGGGGGGGCTCCAGGTCCTCGTAAGATCACACTAGAGCCGCCCATTGGTGCCACGCCTTTAGGCACATCTCGGAAGGGATGACTGTAAAGCGGTCACCCCCTATACAGTCATCCCTGGTACACTGATGTTTGTTTGCCGCAAGTTATCCGCGAGCTGAAGAAACTGCGACCAAACTCGCGTCTGGGCAGTTGGCACTTGCACCATGATAACGCTCCTGCTCATCGAGCGACCATTACTCAGGAGTTTTTGAAGCAATCTGGGCTTACTGTGCTGGACCACCCTCCTTATAGCCCCGACCTCACGCCATGTGATTTTAGTCTCTTCACGCTGATCAAGAGCCAGTTGAAAGGGCGGCGCTTTGCAACTGATGACGAATTAATAAGTGCATGGGATGAGGCCTGGTCCAGTGTCACAAAGGACCAGTGGAAGATAATGTTTAACACGTGGTTTGAACGCGTGCATAAGTGTATTAACAGCGATGATTCTTATTTTGGAAAAGTGTAATAAATAGTTAGTTTTTTGCAACACTTATGGAACATCCTACGTATATATATATATATACGAGGGCGGTTTAATAAGAAACCCTCTTTTTACACATACATTTTGACGTGACAACGTCTTATAAATTGGTTTGCCCGGTGACACTTCAAGAAACTGCGTTACGCTCCGCTCACGTTATGCGCTCACAATGAGAGCGAGTGAGAGGCACGCGTCCCTTCCACTCGGGCATGGTTAGCCCGCCTAAGAGCGAGAGAGACAGACATAAAAAGTGATAGGCACGCGTCCCTTCCACTCGAGCACAGTTAGCCCGCCTAAGAGCGAGAGAGACAGAGCGAGAGAGAGAGAGTGACCACTCAAAGTCGTTGTCACGTAAAACTTTCGCCCGTATACCGACTTTACAGGGAACCAATTTTTTTTTTCTACATAATCTCCTTTCAACTTAGTCCAGCGACGTTCCAACCTCTTCAACCCATCAAAAAACTATTTTTTGTCAAACCCTGAAAAATAGGCCTCAGTTTCGGCTACCACCTCTTCGTTTGACAAAAATCTTTGCTCGCCAAGCCTTTTCTTCATGTTTGGGAAGAGGAAAAAGTCACAGGGGGCTAAATCTGGCAAATACGGAGGGTGTGGCAATAATTCGTATCTAAATTCGACAATTTTTGATGTCGCGATTGTAGACGAGTGGGCTAGTGCATTATCCTGATGAAATAGAATTTTTTTCTTTACTGGATGCGGTCGTTTCTTGATCAACTTTGTATTGAATCTATCTAACAATGCAGCATAGTAACTTCCGGTTATTGTCTTGTATTTATCCAAAAAATAGATGTAAATAACCCCTTGGCTGTCCCAAAAGACTGTGGCCATCACTTTACCAGCCGAGCAAACAGGATTTGCCTTCTTTGGGGCACGTTCCCCGGTAGAAGTCCATTGCTTCGACTGTTGCTTAGTCTCTAATAATAATATAATGATGGACCCACGTTTCGTCAACTGTTATGTACCGACGCATAAACTCACTCGGATTAGAATAGAATAGAATAGAATAGCATCATTTATTCAGTAAATAGGTCCTAACAGACACTTTTACACGTCATATTGAAACAACGGAGGGCATTTCGCTACATGACAACCTCTGAGAAGAAATGCTGAAAGAAACTCAGGGTTAGGTCTTTTTTGTCATTTTTTTTACGTCTTTTACAAATCTGTTCGTTACAAAGTATTTAAATTAGTCATCTATATATAAAAGATAAATATGGCAGCTATACAATGCAAATATCACTTCAGATATATTAGGTTTCCAGGGAAGCTACATGTGCAGAAAAGGGCTAACGCCATATGTCCCTATCGTCAACATAGTCTTTAATCCTATAATATGCTTTTTTTACAAGAATTGATTTGACGTGCGATTTAAACTTCCCGACTGTCAGATCAGTAATTTCTTTTGGTATCTTATTATAAAACCGAACGCAGTTACCTAAGAACGATTTGTTGGTTTTGGACAATCTAAATTTAGGTACTACTATTTTATGTCTATTTCTGGTATTTATACAATGAATGTCACTTTTTACTTTAAACATTAGCAAGTTTTTACGGACAAACATAATATTTTCAAAAATGTAAAGAGAAGGCATTGTTAGTACATTGATATCTTTAAAGAGGTCTCTAAGTGATTCGCGAGGGCTCATATTATATATTGCGCGGATGGCTCTCTTCTGTAATATAAATACTGAATCTACATCAGCTGCTGCTCCCCACAGCATAATGCCATATGACATTATACTGTGGAAATACGCAAAATATACAAGTCTGGCCATAGCTACGTCAGTTAGATGCCTAATTTTCCTAACTGCAAATGCAGCAGAACTTAACTTACTTGATAAAGCCTTTATATGAGCACCCCATTGTAGTTTATAATCAATTGTTATATCTAAAAATACGGTTTCATGTACAATCTCAAGATTGTTGCCTTCGAAAATTATTTCCAATCCGACTTGAGGTACGTTTGGCAACGAAAATTTTAAACATTTTGTTTTATTTGCATTTAATAAGAGATTATTTGCAGTAAACCATTTAGACAGAGAGATTAAACTCTCATTGACATGAACAACTTCATTATCTTTCCTGTTTATGTTAAAAATAAGCGAAGTGTCATCAGCAAATAAAATTGTATTACATAATGCTGACATCATATAAGGCAGATCATTAATATAGGCTAAGAACAGAAAGGGGCCCAAAATTGAGCCCTGTGGCACGCCCATTTTTATTAGAGACCCTGATGATGTTATACCATTTATACCTACTTTTAGCTGTCGTTTGGAAAGGTATGATAATACAAGGTTGAGAGCTGGTCCACGAATTCCGTAGTGACCCAATTTACAAACGACGTATTGTGATCAACGCAATCAAAAGCCTTGGCGAGATCACAGAAGATACCAAGGGCATCCTGTGAGCCCTCCCAGGCTTCTAGTATATGAGTGATTAGTTTCGCGCCCGCGTCCGTAGTCGATCGACCCTTCGTGAAGCCAAACTGACGATCATGCAAAATCTCGTTTTTATTAAAATGAACCATCATCTGATCAAGCATAACTTTTTCAAAATCTTTACTCAATGTTGGAAGCACAGAAACAGGTCTATAGTTAGAGGGATTATGCTTACATCCTGATTTAAACATTGGGATAACTTTACTATGTTTCATTAAATCAGGGAATGTTCCACTATCGATACAATCATTGAAAAGTTTTGTAAGAAATGGGGCGATGTTATCGATGATAGACCCTACCACTTTAACGGATATACCCCATAAGTTTTCAGTACTTTTCATATTTAACTCTTAAAAGATTTAATAACTGTAAATATATTGACATATCGGAATTTAAAAGTTGGAATGAATTTAGTAAAATATTGTTTAAGCAATGACTCTGCTAATGAAGGGGACGAATCAAGTGAACTAGTTACTTCGATCGGGATATTGTTGAAAAAATTTTTAAATGCGTTGGTTACTTCTACTTTGCCCGATATGGTTTTATCTTTGATTTTTAAAGATAATTCGGGATCCCATCGATTTATTTGCCCAGTTTCATTATTTATAACCTTCCATACTGCTTTTATTTTATTATCAGATTTACTTATTGTGCTACTGATTAATTTTGATTTAGCAAACGCGCATACCCTCTTAAATATTTTCGAGTAATTTCAAACATAAGCATTAAAAGATTCATCCGACGTAAAATATTTTTCAGAATACAAACTGTAAAGCACATCTCTACTTTTTCTAATGCCTTTAGTAGCCCATTCATTAAAATTACGTTTATTGTTTAGTTTAATATTCTTTATGGGGCACGATTTATTGAATTCTTGGCATATTACATGAAATAACTTATTATAATCTGTGTTGGGATCAGTTGAAGTTAAATTTAATGTGGACAATCGCATTTTAAGATTATCCTGCAGTGAACGCAACTTGTTTTTAGTCAGTGGCCTAATTTCAATGCATTTGGTTAATATAGACTTCTTATACGCTTTAAAGTTTATTAGTTTACCTGCATGGTCAGATCTAACGCCACTGATCAAAGAAGTGTCGTTTACCCTACAGTTGGTAAAAATATTATCTATACATGTGCTGGAAGTTGCAGTAATCCTAGTGGGTCGATCTATTAAATGTTTTAAGTTGAATGAGTTGAATAACGATAAAAGTTTCCACTTGTCGGCGGATTCAACTAGGATATCAATGTTGAAGTCACCACATACGAAAATTAACTTATTATTATTCCCGAGCACTTTTCCTAAGATATCTTCCATTGCAATGAGAAAAGAGGAAAAATTTGATGCTGGTGGTCTGTATGCACATATTACGATATGATTTCCTATTTCTGCACATGCTACCTCACATAAGCGATCAATAGATAAAGAGCTGATGTATTTTCTTTCCTTAAATTTTAAACTATTGTCACACAAGATTAAAGTGCCACCTCCCTCAGCTGATGATCTATTATACACACTGGCAACTGTGAAATTATTTACATAAAATTGCATTTTGTTTGGTTGTAACCATGTTTCACAAGAGCATAAGATGTTAATGCAATATTTATCCACTAAAAGTTCTATATCTAAGATTTTGCCAGAGAAGCGATTAATATTTTGGTTAAAAAGTACAATGTCATTATATTGCTTCTCTTTTGTCGGCTCTAGGAGTTTAAAGAATTAATCACAGATTGCGATTATACATGGCTAGGCATTCCTCAGAAGCTGTTACAGCTGCTGTTTCTGGTCGACTGTTAGTAAACACGGCACCCATCTTGCAGAAAGCTTTTATCACAACGAAATTCAGTGAACCACTTATGTACCATCCCATGAGAAGGCGCGGAACCGCCATAACACTTTTTCAATTTGTCCTTGGTCTGCTTAGTAGTTTTACCACGTAAAAAATAGTGTTTAATTAGCACCCGAAACTCGCTTTTCTCCATTTTCAAAGAATACTTAGAAGTCGCCTAAGTTTTTTGTTTCTAAAAAGCTTGTTTTCGCGCCAAATTTGAAAAAAGAACGGGATGCGCTTCGTAGTGAGTTTCCAAATATGAGACATTTTTTTTTTATAAAAAATGTTTTTATTCAACCTGAAAGTCATTGAATAGCCAAACTGCCCTCGTATATTGTAAGTCAATCAATATTTTTACTAACAACTAAGATAGGCTAAGGCCATTAATCATAGAGGTGAGTATCTGCAGACTTTTTGAGTTAGTGCCTACTATGGATTTATTGTACTTATTTTATAGGTATGTTTATAATAATACGTGTTTCTCATCAACATACATCCAATGTTGTATATATGGGTATATAAATATGCATTATTGATTGATTATTTCGCTATATTATTATTTTTATGCAATTTTTTTTAAAACGTGCCGCACACTTATATTTCTTCTGTGTCGTGGGTGCGTTTACATACATACATTTCACACACAATACACCCAGACCCGGGAAAATTACCTGCAGATCATACAAATATTTGTTCCGTGCGGGAATCGAACCCGCGACCCGGAGCACAGCAGTCGACTGTATCAACCACTGCACTAACTGTGCCATCAGGCAAGAACAGAATGTTTTAAGGCAATTCTGCGCAACAGGGTAGCCTCTCTGATGCGTCGCTTACGGGACAGCACCGGCAGCCTCTTCTATAATATGTTGAATTGATTGTTGAACGTTGCCCCATGGCAACATTTAAAAAAAACATACCTGATGCGCTACAGAAACGGGGCAGACCCAAGGTCATCCTAAAGCCACTATTATATTGAATACGTATGGCATCGAGTGATCTGAATCCTGACACATAAGCTGCAGGTATAAAATATCTGGCAGTAAGCCTTGAATAAAGTAATTTTAACTGCATTTGTATTCGTTGCAAGCCTACTGGCCAGCACGTTGCATCTCACTGCCAACGCCCTACGCTGCCGCTCTATATCTAGGTCATCCGAGAGGTTCTCGGCGACCCAGTGGCCCAGGTACTTGAACTTAGTGGATCTCCTCGAGGGCATTCCGCCAAGTCTGACGAGAGGGATGGACTCGGGTACTTTGTTAGCTGACTTAAATACAAGGACTTCACTTTTATTTGTATATTATATTCATTCTGTGTGGTGTGCGGATTAAGAATATAGCACCACTCCATCTCCTCCCGTGGATGTCGTAAAAGCCGACTAAGGGAATGTAAACCAGAGGGATGGGCAGCAGCGTCCCTTCTGTGAAACGGTAGCCATACTGCGCTCGCCAACCCGCCTGCCAAGCGTGGTGAGTATTGGCAAATACCCCCCAGAATGATGACACAGTTGTGAAAATCTATGGGGGAGGCCTTTGTTCAGCAGTGGACGTATAAATGGCCGATATGATGATATTGTTAATGTAACAAAAATAGGCTTTAAAAATCTTACTGCTTTATATCCGAGTCCGACTGCTGCCATTGAACCACGAATAAGTGGTGTTTGAACAGAAACCAGACCGCGACTGTAAGCCGACAGGATCATTTCCTCGGCTGTGAGGCCGCCGTCGGCGTACGCGCAGCCCAGCTCACCTACACTGTGACCTGTAATAAAAACAGAACTATATATAAAACCCATTTCTAGTTTTAAACTATACGTATCGATTTCTTTTAACTTAATTCTTTGGCGAGCACTCCACGCTTGCTGGATGACGACCGACACAAAGAGTTTATTACATTACAGTTTGCAGGTACTCGGTTCAAAATCTAATATATCCATCACCATATCAGCCACAGGTCGTCCACTGCTGAACAAAGGCCTCCCCCTTAGATTTCCACAACGAGCGGTCACATGCCGCCCTCGTCCAACGACTCCCAGCGACCTTCATCAGGTCGTCTGTCCACCTCGTTGGAGGTCGTCCCGCGCTGCGTTTCCCGGTCTGCGGATGTATCTATTGGTTTAAATATAAGGATATCTTAGAAAAACTAACGCATGAACTGACACGTCAGGCAAAGCGCCAACGACGCGCGCCTTCCATACACTCAATGACTTTATCTTTGTGCTCTCTGAATGAGTTTTCTAAAATTGCTTAGAATGTGTTATGTTATTTATAATAAAATTAAGGACCACATTACCGTATTGGGACTATCCTGTAATGTTAGCTATGTTTGAGATAAGAAAATAAATAAATCAAACCTGAAACGTATGACCTGAGGTAAAAAATTAAGAATTCTTTAAGTTTTCAAACACACGAATATCGATCGAGTAGGTTTTATAGAATTGTTTAGTTATATTACAAGTAAAAGAAAATCTGTTACATGGTAAGCTTATATGGTCACACTATAATAAATTGTTAGCGACTAATGACCGCCCCTTGTGAAGCCATCACAACATGCGTCACATCCCCATATTTGTTTATATTTAGACTATGGATAATAATCATTTGGGACCTGTAATATTTCATTATTTATGTTCTCAATCAGTATCTCCTATTTATTATATATTAATATCATTTACTTTCATTGTCCATCTATTTAAGTTTACCAGTAGTGACGTCATATGAGATTGTCGGATATTAAATAACTTGAGTATAAAATAATCACTTAAATAATTTAGTTAATCCATTGTTATTCATATTTGAATATTTAATGCTTGTAATAGTTTGTTTATATTTCGTTTTTCAAATAACACTGATTGCATTTTTAAATACCTTCAGTTTTATCTTCGAAATGTATTGTAACGGATACTGAACCGTATAAAAGTAAGAGCAATGCAGTATGAAGGATCTTTCTGTAAACGAGTAGTGTAAGGTGGAAACTCTGCCCTAAAATATACCTGTAATATAATTGTGAAATCGAGTTTTAATTTACTCCACGGTCTGTTACAAAATATTAAAAAAAACTCAACATAAATGTTTCGCAACTTACCGATGATTTTGTCAGGTAAAATTCCCATCTCCGTCAGTACATCAGTGAGACCTATTTGAACGGCGGCGATACCGACAAACGAGTGAAGAATGTTATCGTAGATAGTTTTGTCTGGGTTGGTTAAAATGTTAACCACATCTATACCTTTAGGCCCCAGTACTTGATGACACCTAAAATTTGTAATAAATTCAATAACAGTTCCCAGTGAATTCTGGTTAAGGATGGATCAACATTAAAGGTTTAAAGGTTTTTTATTAACGTTGGACTAACTAGGATTTCTCCTGTGTCGTGGGTGCGTTTACAGACATGAATTTGACACACTATACACCCAGACCCGGAACAACTACTTAACTTACTACTGCAGATCATACAAATATCTGCTCCTTGCGGGAATCGAACCCACGACCCGGAGCGCAGCAACCGACTGTATCAGCCACTATATTACACATTATTAACATCTTGCACTTATGTCTCAGGTCCTGATAATGGCAATACTACAATATAACAGTTCGAACAATGTATGAGGTTTCAGTTACAAGGGATGATGTTCCGCTATGGATTTTTGCGGTTTAGAATAGCAATAAATAGTAAAGATCACAAACTTCTTAATAGCAGCAGCAAATATTGGTATGCGCATCAGCTCAGCGCCCATCGTGGCCCATTGCGAACCCATGCCGCTGTACACAAACCACACTGGACAGGCCGCTCCGTCCGTGAACTGCACTTCTTTGGCCATACACACTGTTTCTTCCCTGTCGTTCGATTCTGGAATTTGTTTGCTGTGGCTTATTTTACCATCGAAAGTTCGGAACGAGTTTTATGAATATCCAAAATGTAAATAATAATAATGTGCAGTCATGCATGTGAACCAAGGGGTAATTATAGATCCGGGGGAATTGAACTCTCGGATTCTGTGAGCCTTCGATCTCTCTCCTCAATCGAGACCTATAAATACTTGGGTATGTCGGAGGCGTTGGGCATCAATGAGGCTGACATGAGGCAGACGTTGAAGGAGCGTTTCTTCGGCCGCCTGAAAAAAGTACTAAAAAGTCTTTTATCAGGCGGTAACAAGGCCTTTGATGGCTGGGTCATGCCAGTTCTGATGTACTCCTTCGGCATACTCAAATGGACTCAAACAGAACTGGAAGGCCTGGATAGGAGAGCCCGCACATTGCTAACTGCAAATAGGATCGACCCAGTTCTCGAAAATAGTCATATCACATTGTACTGGACGTTACGGTCTACGGCTTGATCGCCAAGAGCCTCGACCAACATCTTAAGAGGCTCTTGTTAGGCGGCTGGATCAAGGGCCTGATACAGAAAGTGGTTCTCCTTGACACGGCACGTATTGTCAGGAGGTCCCTCTCTCTGGAGCCCTAACCACCGGCAGCGCGGACTCTGTTCCCGATGCCGGTTGGTCACTATTTTTATATACAAGGTCTTATTTTAATAGTCCACGATATTGTGCATGCAGCCTATGTGAATGCTGACGATAATGTAGGTATCACTATATAATAAACAACAAAAGCAAAATTTGTCTGTCATATTTATTAAACTATACAACATATTTTTGACGATTTTAGCAACCCGGAACACTTTTACATAAACAACATCAGGAAAAAGACATCTGTATATAATTCTTATAATTCAATGAACCATAGTCAAATTTTACCAACTACATACATTATGCATCGAACTGACAGTGACAAGGAACGAAAAATTCTGAATTTTTTTTAATACACGAAGAAAATAAAGTTAAACAGCAATAATAGCCATAAACTAAAATTGGAATTGGAACAGCAATAATACTAATATTAAGACAACTGAATATGTTAACAAGGGCCAGAGCAAAAGCTCAAGTTCTCCGGACTCGTCGCCGAGCTCCGCCTCACACCCGCTGGTGTTGGATCAAGCCTCACCCACTGCTGTAGTAGCGTCGAGCTCTAGCGACGAGCATTTCTCTCCGTCGTCGTCGCCGCCACCTGCACGTCGCCGGGGAGTATCCCGGCCACCGGATTGCTTAGGACCTCGAGGCCGGCGGGCTTCCAATAGGATCCCCGCTTCCGGTGGTAGTGTGCAGCGCATGCGATGGTCACAAGTGATCAACGAAAACGTCATGCGCGCATACTTTGGGGCTACAGAGGGGGGAGCTAACGCTAGCAGGACGATGCAATTCGGAAATATCGATCCACAACACCTGAGCATAGACCGCGTCTTCCACGTTTGCCTATGCATAACAAAAATAGGGCGCTGGTGCGTGCTCTGGATTCGTTGCTACCAAATTATTCTGATAGCAGCAAAGATCTTGCTGATACACATTCAATCCTCTACTGTGTGGCTGTTGCGGCATGTCGTGTGGCTCATGTTAAATTTCAAAATGACAGAGCTATACGACCGAAACCTGCCGTGCTAGCTTGGCAGTATAGGATTGAGGGTCATATTAGTGAGGCTGGGGCACTGATTGGCAAACTTATCTGCTTCAAAGCTGGCAACACCCGCTTTGTGAGACGGGCGTTTTCGGGAACTGATATTAATCCCCGAGAATATATGTACCATGTCAGAGAGCGCATCGACTTTTTGAAGCAGAAAGTTTACGCATGGGCAAACCGTATCCGTGGATACAAGCGGGGAGTGGAGCGATATACCCTGAATCGTATATTCCAAAGCAAAGAAAGGTGGGTATGTAGAACTTGGGAGCGACCTGATCAAGATGTGGATGATGTGCACCTGCCGGATGATGATGTCATGCACACATTCTGGCGCAGCATCTGGTCGGCGCCCATCAGTCATTCGGAAGATGATTGGATGCGGGACATTGAACAAACATGTGAACCAATAACAGAAATGGGGGCAATCGTAATTAGCCCCCAAGACGTAGCCGGTCCAGTCCATCCGTTGCCCAACTGGAAATCTCTGGACCGGATGGGTTGCACAATTTTTGGCCGAAGTGGTTGCGTAGTTCACATGCCCGCTTGGCGTCCCAATTCCAGTCGTCTTTAGAGTCTGGATCGCTACCACGGTTTCTTACTATGGGAGTTACCCACCTGCTCCATAAATCTGGTAGTACCACGGAACCCAAAAATTATAGGCCGATCACTTGTTTACCGATGGACTATAAACTTCTTACATCCATCCTGAGAACAAAGATTAACCATCAAATTGACACCAATTCTATCGTGTTTGCTTCTCAGAATGGATGTAGGAATGGGTGCCGTGGTACTAAGGAGCTGCTGCTTAATGACATGACCATTAGCCAACAGGTTAAACGTAATCGTAAAGATCTGTCGACATGTTGGATAGACTGTAATAAGGCCTATGACTCAGTGCCACATACAAGGCTTTTGAGGGTGCTCGAGTTGTATAAAATAAATACAACTCTACGCACCTTCCTAATGGCATGTATGAGACAATGGAGGACGGTTCTTCACTATACAGGATGTCGACAGATTCGAGAGGACAGTGAACCGATAAAGATCGAGCGGGGAATATTCCAGGGCGACGGTCTGTGTCCACTGTGGTTTTGCTTAGCCTTGAACCCTCAGAGCATACTGCTGGAATATCTATCGGATGAGAAAAGGTGGTCAGATGATATCCCACCTTATGTACATGGATGACCTGAAACTCTTTGCCCACACCAGTTTGCGACTGATGGAGTTATGAATACTAACTGAAATGAATACTAAAGTACTACTAAAGATAACTGAAACTGTCAGTAACTCTATCAGGATGCAATTTGGTGTGGGCAAATGTGCAGTCATGCATGTCAGACGAGGAGGGATTATGGAATCCGAGAGAATACAACTTTCGGATTCCATAAATTTCAGATCCCTCTCCTCAACCCAACGGGGCTGACATGAAACGATTGTTGAGGGAACGCTTCTTTGGCCGCCTGAAAAAAGCGCTAAAAAGTATTTTATCAGGCGGTAACAAAGTGCGCGCCTACAACGGTTGGGTCATACCAGTCCTAATGTACTCCTTCGGCATACTCAAGTGGACTCAGACTGAATTGGACGCTCTGGATAGACGAGTTCGTACTTTGCTGACCACATACCGGATCCATCACCCACGTTCATCGGTAATGAGGCTATACATCCCACGAAAGTGGTCGAGGCTTTTTAAATGCCAACCAATGACCCTCCACAATCGTGAGGTGTGTAGCCTCAGGGAGTACTTTCTCCATGCCGAAGTGGGGATGCACCGAAATATGGTTGCAATAGACAAGGGACTCACCCCGCTCTCCTTGGCTAAAGAGAACTGGCGTATGCCTGTAGTACTGGACACTAATGATCGTAAGGAGGTATGGCAAAGCAAGGAGCTTCACGGACGCTTTTATAGGGCCTTACATGGGCCCGATGTAAACTTTTTATCGTCCGTATCTTGGCTACCCTTCGGTGACCTCTTTGGGGAAACCGAAGGTTTTATCTGTGCAATTATGGATAAAGTTATCATGACGAATAACTACCGAAAATATATTGTGACGGACGGCACGGTGGACATCTGTCTGGCATGTCAACGTCCGGGCGAGTCCATCCGTCACATTATTTCCGGTTGTTCTCGTCTTGCTAACGGCGAGTACTTGCACAGGCATAACCAAGTGGCCAGGATTATCCACGAGCAACTTGCAATGCAATACAACCTTGTGACTTCAGAAGTACCATACTACAAGTATGTGCCCGACCCTGTTCTAGAAAATGACCATATCACACTGTATCGTGATCGATCTATCATCACTGACAGGACTATTGTAGCCAATAAGCCTGACATAGTGGTGATAGATCGAACAGAGCGACGCACAATGATTGTGGATATAACTATTCCACATGGCGAGAATCTCGTGAAAGCCGAGAAAGATAAACAAATTAAATATCTTGACTTGGCCCACGAGATTGTCGACATGTGGGAGGTAGACGGTAATAATTGTGCCGATACTCGTTACGGCCAATGGTCTAATGCCCAAGAGCCTCGACCAACACACCGGTCCGCCAATATGATCAAGATGCTGTTGGTACTACTACGCAAGCGTGTTAGGATGGAGGCGCACCGCTTGCGCATGACTGTAGCGAAACTGTCAACATTTATCTCAGCAAACATGCTGGAAGTGCTACAATACCGTGGCAGCCCCATCAGCACCCTGAACGCATTGTTGTACTGTACGCGCAGGTCGCTGTATGCCCTCAGTGTATAGTCAACCCACAGGCTGCACGGCAAAAAGGACTGGCAGACTGCTTTAAATAGCTTTTCCTTTACTGGTTTTGTACACCGGGCAAACCTGCAAGCTAACATATTACATCGGACAGCTAACGACCTGCGCTCTCTCTCAAAACTGTCCTTCAAGTCATTGGTGACCCAGTGACCCAAATATTGTAATTTTGTTACTCTTTTTAAGGAAGTACCATATAAGAGAACGTCTGGGACATTCTCCATTTGACTTTGTTTATTTGGTTATAATACCAATGCTTCAGTAAAGACACAATTTCTCTGATACACTGGTATTACATAACTTTTCCCATATTTTGTTATATGACACTACATGAATCTAAGAACCAGGCATAAACTGGGCATAAGAGTCTTCCTAGCAGTGTAGTAGTGGACAGTCTACTTAAGTGACAGAATAGCACTTTCAGTTGAGAGGCCTGCTCTAAAACCAAACTGCATAACTCAGTTTCAAGTGTGCCTCTAAACGTCAATCAATCAGAGTGTCCAGAGCCTTAGCTATAATTGTAGCCAGAGAGGGCGGTCTATAATTGGACACCTCTGAAGAGTCACCTGTTTTAATTTTAATAATAGGGACCACTATAGTTATGTACGTTACAGTAAATGAGCATTTACTTTCTCTAACCCTGCTAACCTAATCTCAAGATATAATAAAAATAAATAATCTTTAAGTCCTTGAATATCGTATTTAATATCAAAAGACAGATTTTAAATCGTTATTCTTGTTTATTTACCGGATTTAGCAATGCAACAAAAATAAATTGGGTGAGAATATTTTTTTGTATGTACTGGGTAATAACATTACTGTAATATTTAAATAATCAGTATGATACGAATTTCCAAGACTGCTTAACTTACCAATGATAGTATAACCTCTGCACGTATGTCCAGAAATGTTCTTTTCGTGGATGTCATGTATGAGACTAATTTGTTCAGGATCCACCGGTTGATTGTTCAGATGATTAATAATGGCTTCCACACATTGATCTTGTCTGCCAGATGTGAGAACAATGTAGGGAATACTACTTTTGTAGCGCTCGGAATCCTATGGGAAAACAAAATGGTTGCTGTTGCTGGGATTAATAACGTACATATAAATCGCAAGTCAGTGCGAGTGTAGATTTCTTCAACAGACATAATAATCACTCGCAGGACTCAGTTCTGGCATGCCTTAGGAGATCAGATAGGGTCGACCGTGCTATCGGGAAAACCCGCTCCGAATATTTGAGACGCACGATGGTGAAACCGTCACTACACCTCTTGACACCCGAACTGCTCACTCCGGTGTTGCTCCTGTCACTCATACTGGTTGCTCTTTGGTGAGCTGTTCGACTATGAAATGCATTCATGCACCGCTTCCTGTGTAATGTACGCAATCGCTGCCGAAATATTATCTGTCATATTCATTTGCTATTTCTTTTCAATATTCTGATTTACATGCAATATTTATTAGTACCATCATTTCAGCCGAGTGAAGTCCACTGCTGGACGCAGGCCTCCCCCAAAGACCACCACAACCACCGATATGGGTGTGTTGTGGGCTCATTGGGGGGTCTTGCCATAATCGCCACGCTTGGCAGACGGGTTGGCGATCGCAGTTGAGTTGTGAATGTACTCGAAGGACGCTGCTGCCCATCCTCCGGCTAATCCCTTAGTCGACTTTTACGACACCCACGGGAGGAGATGGGGTGGTGGTATTCTGAGCCGGCACCACACGGCATTTATTAGTACATATATACAATATATTTATTAGTGTTATTATACTAGTGTGTATTTTATTTATTATATATTTGTGTAATATTAAGTATGCTTAACATTGTACATTTAAATTTAGACTGCCCGTTATCTCTTTCCTATCTCGCGTATACCCATCCAAAGATTATCTGGAAGAGATCATCGTGTGCGATAAGACCACCCATTGTGCATTAGCTATTATGTACCTATATTTTTCCTAATTTTTGTTACCTGCTGTACAATAAAGTGTATATAAATTATTATAAATAAAATAAATGTTTAATTATTCATAAAATATTTCGCAAAAATGAAAATCTATTTCGCTAATTCAACATGTCTGTGACACAATTACGGCCGAATACTGAAACGCCAGTTAATATTAAGCCCCGCTTTAAACTATTCGAGAAACCCGTTTTCGATAGAAAACCGGGCAGCTCAAATAGGTTAAAACGGGACTTAATATCAACTGGTGTTTCAGTTTACGGCCGTTAATCTGCGCCATTAAGTCAAATGCCCACTGTAACATCCCTCTTGCTGTCAAAAATATGGTTTTGGAGAAAAGGAGGCTGAGGCGAATATGGCACTCATCTCGTAAAACTGAAGACAAAATGGCACTAAATAAGGCATCGGAGGAAATAAAGACTTTCCTGGCTGAGGTAGAAAACCAAACACTTCAGGATAGACTGCAGCATATGTCTGTATCAGGGAAGAAAGAATACTCTATCTGGAATGCCCTAAGGTCAACGAAAAAGCCACAACTTACCAACCATCCTCTAAAGTTGGATAACAATTGCTGGGCTAAAACTGACACGGAAAAGGCCGATACTTTTGGGGAGTACCTGCAGAAAACTTTTACACCTAATAGTGAAGAAAACAATGAATTTGACAAGGAAGTAAGTGATTACTTGGATAGTGACTTCCAATTGAGCTTACCAATTAAATGTTTTTCTCCTACTGAAGTTTGGCGAACAATAAAGTCTCTTGAGTTGAAAAAAGCTCCAGGGTTTGACCTAATTACAGCGGAAGTCTTAAGAGAATTGCCTAAAAAAGCCATTGTCTATCTGACTTACATATTTAATGGTATCCTTCGTACGTCATGTTTCCCTCAGCTCTGGAAAATATCCCAAATAAAAATGGTACCCAAACCGGGAAAGGATCACTTTCTTGCGTCATCATATCGGCCTATCAGCTTGCTGCCAGTGTTATCAAAGGTATTTGAAAAACTTCTTTTAAATAGGATGAAAGGAATTATAGTTGAGGGATCACTAATACCTGACCACCAGTTTGGATTTAGGGAGAGGCATTCAACAGTGGAGCAAGTCCATAGGGTAGCAGACAAAATAAGACAAGCATTAGAACGGCGAGAATACTGTTCTGCTGCATTTTTGGATGTGCAGCAGGCTTTTGACCGAGTCTGGCATAAGGGACTATTATATAAAGTCAAAATAAATTTTCCACACACATATTATACTTTGCTGCAGTCATATCTCAAGGATAGAATCTTCCAAGTACTTGTCAACGAAAGCTCGTCCAAATTTTATGACATACGTGCTGGCGTACCACAAGGATCTGTACTTGGACCTGTCTTATACTCCATATTCACAGCAGATCTTCCACATACAACTGGCGTCCTAAGTGCCACGTTTGCTGATGACACAGCAGCGCTCAGTAATCACCCTATACCAGCTGTTGCGTCGTCGGTACTGCAAACACACCTCACCAAAATATCGCAATGGTTAGACAAATGGAAGATTGTGGCAAGTGCATCCAAATCCACACATGTCACTTTTGCATTGAGGCACGGAAAATGTCCGCCTGTGAAAATTGGAACTGATATCCTACCTCAGAGTGATACTGCAAAATATCTGGGCATCCATCTAGACAGGAGACAGACATGGCAAGCGCATATTAAGAAAAAAAGAGACGAGCTAAACACCCGGTTCAGATCCCTAACGTGGCTCATGGGTAGAGAATCTAAGTTGTCACTAAGCAACAAAGTTTTAATATACAAAACAATTCTGAAACCAGTTTGGACATATGGAATAGAACTGTGGGGAACAGCTAGTAATTCTAATCTAGAAATCCTCCAAAGGTTTCAAAATAATGTGCTGAAAACGATCCTTAGAGCACCATGGTTTACAAAATCAGCAGAAATGCATAATTACCTGGAAATTCCTACAGTCAAACAGGAGGTTCATACTGCGTCTCAACGCTACCAGTCCCGAGTAAACAAACACACAAACCAACTAGTGGTAGAACTCCTTAATACGACAAAAACTACTAAGAGACTTAAAAGGCATGAAATCCTAAACTTGCATATGAGGCATTGAGGCCTGCGACCTAATATGAGAAGAGCCCTCTAATGAGAGTGCCATCTCAAACCTCCAAAAAATCACTCATAACTTCTGCTCATAGTGGTAACACTGATCGCAGAAAGACAAGAAAATAACAAAAAAAAAAAAAAAAAAAAAATCTGCGCCATTTTATTAAAATAAATCCAAATAATTATCGTAGAGTCATCATGCAATTCAAATGAGTTTTCAATAGTAGATTTTAACTGAAATAGATCACATTCTTTGAAAGAGATTGGATTATAAAAAATAAGTGCATTATACATGTTGCTTCAAGATGATTAAGTACTTTTTTTAAATCTTTTAAAATTATTGTATTAATACTTTGCATATTGATTTTGACCAATACACTACTGAACATTTTGTATTAAGGAATGTACAACGGCCAGGGCCACGTTGTATATTTTATTTGATATTTCCCAAGCCTGAAATATAGCAAAATTAAAGGCGTTTTTCATATTAAATATTAGCTCGATAAATAAACAATGAAAATTGCCGTGTGGTGCCGGCTAAGAATACCACCACCCCCTCTCATCCCGTGGGTGTCGTAAAAGGCGACTATGGGATTAGCCGAAGGATGGGCAGCAGCGTCCTTCGAGTACATTTATAACACAACTGCGATCGCCAACCCGTCTGCCAAGCGTGGCGATTATGGCAAAACCTCTCAACGAGCACATAATCTTTGGGGGAGGCTTCAGTCCAGCAGTGGACGTTTTTCGGCTGAAATGATGAAATAAACAATACAGATAACAATAAACTTTATGTATATATAGTCGATATATAAATAAAGTTTTATGCATCGACTACAGAACAACACCTACCAACGTACGATAATAATGTAGCGTAACGCACAGTGCTAGTAACACAGGTTCCTGTGTGTATTATTTGTTTGAATGCCATATTGCAACATAACATTGTTTTTTTTTATAAAACGGTGCCCCACACTAGGATTTCTCCTGTGTTGTTTACACAAACACAAATTCCACACACAATTCACCCAGACCCGGAACAACTACCTGCAGATCATACAAATATTTGTTCCGTGTCGTTCGTGAATCGAACCCACGACCCGGTGTGCAGTAGCAGACTGTATCAGCCACTGCACCAACCGTGCCGTCGTCATGTGACAAGAAAAAGGAGTAAACTTTATGGGAATGTAAATAAAATGTATCTTACAATAGCTAAACAATTTGACGACTCATTACCTTTGGTTTATAGTGTCCTTTCAGAAGCACATGGACGTTAGCACCACCGTACGAAAACGAATTCACAGCGGCAAAGCCCCGTCCGAAGGGTACGTTCTTAGTCACAATTTGAACTTTTTCATCACGAACTGATGGCATGTGGTACTGGGCGTCGGAGTAGTGCAAATTGCTAGGGAGTTCTCCCTTGTGATATGCCAGACAGATCTGAAAGTGGCAGAGTTTAAAAACATTTATTATTAATATTGCATTTTAAGTTGAGATAGACAAACAATGATACAGCTTTAATAGTATTAGCATTCGTTGTCTTTTTACTAGGAAAAGAGACAGACATACTTCCGTTATTAAGCTACAAAGGATATGCCACACGGTACGTGGCGGTGCTGCAGCGCACCGTGTGGCATCGCCCTAATGGCGTTATCTAATATGAGTTTGGTCATAGATTCATAGGTCACATTTATAGCTTAAGGAAAGACGGCTGCATAGCGTCAAACAAAGAAATACGAGGGCGGCACTGAAAATTTCGGGAATCAAGGAAGTGACACAACATTACTATTTAAAAATGTATTTATTGCTTTTCGAAGTATTCTCCGCGAAATTTGACACATTTTTCCATACGATGGAACCAATCATTGAAGCAACCATTCCATTCGGAAGTTGGGGTCTCCAAAATGGCCGTTTTGTAGGCGTCCACAGCTTCTTTAGGTGATGAAAATCTCTGTCCACGCAATTTATTCTTTATTTTAGGGAAAGTATAGAAATCATTAGGGCTTAGGTCGGGGCTGTACGGCGGATGGTCTAATAATTCTATGTTTTCTTGCTCTAAAAACTCTTTTGTTCTGTGCGCGGTGTGAGAACTCGCATTGTCGTGATGGAGGATGATGCGGCGGTTGCAGTTCTCTCTACGGAGTTCAGAAACGACCTGTGGCAAACAAATGCTAGCATACCATTCTGCATTAACCGCTCTTTGTCCCTCAAGAGGAATAGTCGTAACATGGCCGGTCTTGGAGACAAACGTGGCCACCATTTTTTTTGCAACACTCCGTGAACGAACAATTTTTGTTGGCTTTAACTCATTTTCGAACACCCAAACTCGTGACTGGTTTTTTGTTTCGGGTTCGTACGCATATATCCAGGATTCGTCACCTGATACGATGTTGTATACAGCATTTGAGGATCCTGCGTGGAATCTTTCGAGAGTTCTGACGCACCAAGTAACGCGAGCCGCTTTTTGCTCTTCACATAGCAAATGCGGTATCCGTCGGGAAAACAACTTTTTTACACCTAATTGTTCATGCAAGATTATTTGTATTGGACTCATGCCAATGTCTAAAGTTGCCTGAATTTCGCGGTATGTCACATGTCGATCTTCCTCAATCAGCTTACGCACAGCATCAACGTTTTCTTGGGTGACTGCAGTTTTTGGACGACCTTGACGAGGATCATCACGGAGCTTGACACGTTCACGTTGAAATTCAGCAAACCAGCGATAAATTGTGGTTTTGGATGGGGCTTCATCACCAAATGCAGAAATCATCCGGTCAACACACTGTTTTTGTGTTGAACCACTTCGAAAGTCATAATAAATCATCGCTCTTGAATTTTCTCGAGTCAATTCCATTCTTCTTCTTCTCTTAGATTATGGCTTCTGTAGATTATCTTCCACAATTTCGCCAATGTCAAGTATAAGGCAACGTTGTACGGTGTTTAGATTAATTAATCTTTACATATTCAATAAAATATTTCTCAAAAATGAAAAAATCTATAAAATATGTCGGCAACGTCGTACGGTTCAATTGTTTTTTTCTCAATTCCATTTTCTCAACGACTAAACAAGTTTGACAAAACCTTGTTTTTTTTTTTTTTCTTCATTCGCCCGTTTGGGCAGGCTATAGTCTATTGACCATACTGCTTGGTCTGTCGTTAATTATTTCTTCCGTTTTGTAAGTCAATTTAATGTCTTTCGTACAATTATATGTAAAATCCAATATTATATTAGTCATATCCATATTCATCATCTTCATATTAATATATCCATATTAATAATCTTCACATTAGTATAATTATTATCTTCATTAGTCATCTTCAAGTTTATCGACCTTCGTCAAAGATTGAAATCTTCGTTGTTAAAACCTGTAATGTCTCATTCAAAGATTAAAACAAATTATTATTGTTATTCTATTTAACTTAAAATTAATAGAAGTGCTAACGTAACCCTACTAGACTTCAACCTATCTATACTATTAACAACTTATTAATAAAGAGACAAGGGACACAGCAAAATTACTGTATCCGCCACAGACTACTAATATGTTATCAGATACCTTAGAAAGTATTTAAATTTCATTCACAGTATTTAATATAAAATTGTACAAAAATTTAAAAGTTGAGGCATTCATAAGTAATTCCTGTATGCATTGCGGGACCTGTTCAGGTTCAACATACATTTTTAGAAGCTCATCCGACAACACAAGGCGCTGAATGTTGAAAGATGAACACTCGAAGAAGATATGATTTAGTGATTGAACCTTTTGCGATTGACAATAATCACAATAGGGAGAATTGACCATTTTGAGGCGATGGAGGTGGTAATTCAATCGACAGTGACCAAAGCGCATACGACATATAGTAGAATAAAACTTTTTGTTTCTATAAGTTTTAAACCTGCAAAACCAAGGTGTGGAATTTAACTGGACATCCAAAGCATTATACCAAGTACCTTTACCATTGATATATGTGCACTCATAAGAATGTAAACCCCATACTTGACACATCCGTTGTTTTAAAAGATTAACTACATCTGTAAAAGGTAATAAAATATGTGCATTGCCCCTAGGATCAGGAATAACATCTGCAAACTTAGTTATAGTGCTGGCCAAATAATCAGCTTTCTCATTTCCTACAACACCTATATGTGAAGGCACCCATACAAAAGTAACTTGTATATTAGAGTCTGATAATACAGCCCAAAGCTGTTTTATATGATAAATTAAATAATTAGTACCAGCATACATACATACATACATATAATCACGCCTCTCTCCCGTAGGGGTAGGCAGAGACCACTTCTTTCCACTTGCTACGATCCTTACATACTTGTTTCGCTTCGTCCACTTTCATAATTCCCTTCATACATGCTCTTCGGTTTAGGGTACTCTTGACCTGGCCTTTTTCCAAGACGTCCCTGATTTGGTCTTGAAACGTCCGCCTAGGTCTACCCCTTCCAGCACTTTCATTCACACTCGCCTTATACACTTTTTTCGTCAATCGTTCTTCATTCATTCTCTCAACATGGCCAAACCATCTCAGCATACCTTTCTCAATTTTTGTCACTACATCTTCTTTCAGACCACAACGTTTTCTTATCTCACTATTCCTTATCCTGTCACTCAGTTTAACTCCTATCATACTTCTTAACGCTCTCATCTCAACTGCATTTATTCTGCTTTCATGTTTCTTCTGCCATACCCAACTTTCACTTCCGTACATGAGTGTCGGAACCAACACCCCCTCATGCACAGCCAAACGAGCCTTGTAAGACACCTTCCGACTGTTCATAAAGGAGTGCAAAGCTCCATTCACCATGTTTCCTGCATTCACTCTTCTTTCAATATCACTCTCACACTTTCCATCTCTTGTAAACTTTGAACCCAGATACACAAACTCATTCACCTGTTCAATTTGTTCATCTCCAATCACGATATTGCAGTCTGTCACTGCCTCATCTCTTTCAAACACCATCACTTTCGTCTTCTTTACATTTATCTTCATTCCCTTTCTAACAAGAGCTCCACTCATAGCAGTTACCATCTCCTGCAACTCCTCTGCCGAGGACGCAAGTAATACTTGGTCATCAGCATAGAGAAAACATTTGACGAGTAACTCATTCATTCTCAACCCACTTTCATTCTCTTTTAAATCTGTCAAGCAATTGTTCATGAACAGATTAAACAGCCACGGTGACGCTACACATCCCTGTCTAACACCTTTTTCGATACTAAACCATTCAGTGTACGCCCCGTTTATCCTTACACAAGCACTAGAATCCCTATAAAGAGATTGCAGTGCTCGTATGAGGATACTGCTCACACCGTTCACGGACAATGCTGACCACAATTCATTTCTCACCACTCTATCATAGGCCTTTTCTAGATCAACGAAGGTGCAATAGCTTTTCTTGTTTTTAGCCAAACACTTTTCGGCTATACACCGCAGGGAAAAGACCTGATCCGTACATCCCATTCCCTTTCTAAATCCCGCTTGTGCATCCCATACTTTTTCGTCTGTTTCATTCACAACCCTTTCAATCAACACTTTCGCATACAATTTACCGACGACGCTGAGAAGGCTTATACCGCGGTAATTTATGCAGTCCTGCCGTGACCCTTTTCCCTTATACAATGGCACAATTACGGCTTTGCACCAGTCTCCCGGTACTTGCCCAGTTCGCCAGCATAAATTGAAAAGGTGGTACAGCTGGCTAGCCACTATGCCCTGTCCAGCCCTCAGCATCTCGACGGTAATCCTGTCATACCCTGCAGCCTTACCTAATCTCATTCTTTCCAACGCTTTCACTATTTCATCCATGCTTATCTCACTTTCATCATCATTTATATCAGTTTCCATGGAAGGTGTCGGACGTTGTACCTGCTCTTCCTCTCTTTCAAACAAACTTTCAAAATACTCTTTCCATCTCTTTAACACACATTCTTCTCCTTTTATAATGCTCCCATCTTGACTCCTGATTGTACTCAGCTCCGAGGTAGAAGTTTTTCCTCTGGCTGTTTTGATCGATTTCCAGAAAAACTTGATGTTTGACTGGAAATCTTCAGTGAGCCTCCTATCAAAATCATCCTTTCGTTCTTCTTTCTTTCTAGACACAACTTCTTTCGCTGCTAATTTCAATCTTTTATACTTCGTTCTTGCTTCCTTTATCTCGTTATCCGTTGCCTTCCAAACTTTTTGGTTAGCTTTTGTTGCTAACCAATCCAACCACGCTTTCTTCTTTTCTTGCACAGCCCTTTGTACATCTTTATCCATCCACACATTATAGTTCTTTCTTCCTTTCCTTCTTTTAGCTACCCCGCATACCTCAATAGCAACATTCACGACCCCTTTCTTAAATGTCTCCCACAAATCCTCAATCACACCTAACTCTTCCATGCCTTTAAAACTTTCTTTCAGTTTCTCTACATACTCAACTTTCTTTTCTTTTTCTTGTAGATTTTCCACTTTTACTCTGTCGAAAACACTCGTAGGCTCGGCCCCTCGGTGTCGCCACCGTTTAAAGAGGCCACGCATTCGGGCCATGACCAGGAAGTGGTCTGTGTCGAGGCCTACACCGCGGTATGCCCGAGTGTCTAGCACTTTCTTCCTCAGTCTTTCATCCACAATTACAAAATCAATCATACTTCTAGACTCACCCTCATCTCTTGTATACAAATGGATCTTTTTGTGGTCAAACATTGTGTTGGCCACGTAAAGATTCCATTCCAAGCATACTTCAAGCAGGCTTCTCCCATTGTCATTCACTCTCTCGTCCCCAAACGTACCTAGAACTCCTTCATACCCATCACGCTTTACTCCAACCCACCCATTAAAGTCTCCTAACATCACGATCCGTTCATTTTCTCCGCATTTATTCAAGACCTCTCTCATGCTATCCCAAAATTCCTCTCTCTCTTGTTGGGCTTTTATTGACCCACCTCCGCGCTGATCCGTCGGTGCATAGACCCCAAGGATAAACAAGCGAGTGAGTCCGACTTTTAACCTAATCCAGAGGAGTCTTGGGCTTACACATTCGTGCTCCTTCACGCATTCAGCTATTCGAGAGGAAAGAATTACACCAACTCCCTGACAGCCTCGGCTGGTTTGGGGGACTCCCGACCAGTATGCCGTGTAGGGACCATGAACCGTGGTGTCACATCCTTTCCTCTTGGTTTCGTTCACGCACAGAATATCTATGCATCGTTCATCCATCATCTGACATACTTCATCTACCTTACCATCCATTCCTCCTCTTACATTCAACGTAGCGAAGCGGCTCTCCATGGGCCGCTTTTCGCCCCCGCGAGAGACGAGACGTGATGGGTGGCGAACCACATCGCCGCCATTTTGGTTAATTAAATTATTATTATTATCCATTTCGTTCCCACGAATAGCAAGGGAAAGGTTTGTCCACCCCAGCAGAGCCCCGCATGCCAGGGTAAGGCTAGCCTAATTCTGGGTCGCCCGGTCCCAGGGCAGTGTGGCACGCTAACGACTAGGCTTGCCCCTAGCCATGCATCCATCCGCGCGGCAGACGTTGGATTGGCGGAGAGGGTAGGAATAGGGAAAGGGAAGGATAGGTGGTGTGAAAAGGAAGATCGGTAAGTTAGAGTGGGAAATAGGAAATGTAGGATATTACCGCCCAGGAGGATAAGGGATAGGACAGTAATAGCTAGGGAAGCCGGGGTCGCATACCCGTATACTATACCACAACTACCGGACAGTTAAGTTGGGTATGAGTATCCCATGACTAGTACCAGCATGTATATTATTATTAGCTAAGTTTTTCAAAACACTCATGCTATCACTAACCACAACCCATTTAGTATTACCTAGATTAATACTTTTAATGTGTTTCATTGCACTCAAGATAGCTACAGCTTCAGCTGTAAAAGTACTAGCATGTTTATCAATTTTATGTCCAACACCTATATTTGAAGAAGGCTCATATATAGCAAAAGATACAGCTTTGTCAGTCTTGGATCCATCTGTATAAATAAATTTATGTTCAGACCATTCTGATAACATAGCATATACTTCTTCTTTAGAGGGCAACTTCTTTTTATCTCTTATTACTATATTTATTGGTGGATATTTACTGATAAAAGATCCCTCAAAACAAGGCAAAATGCAATTTGATTGATAGATGTTTAATTTTTGAAGAAAACGAATGAAACATTGAAAATCCTGTAACAAATAAAATTGTTTTATTGCTGACAAATTTTGTGTGTTTAACAAATTAAGTTAAAGGCTATTGCCCGAAACACTATAGAGTTTTAGTAAAAACCTTTCTTTAAGGTAGTTAAATCGAATGCCTATTGGTGGAAGATTGCACTCAATTTGCATAGCATTAATTGGAGTACTTCTGAATGCCCCAGTTATCAAACGCAAACATTTATTTTGGATTATATCTAATCTATTTACATTTTTAGCATCTGCAGCAAAACAATAAAAACCATATTCAAAGTGACTACGAACTAAAGATTTGTACAATATTAACAATATTTTTGGGTCTGCCCCCCAGTATGATCCGGCCAAGGATTTCAGTATGTTATAAGCGTTATTTGCTTTATTTATTATATGTTTTATGTAATTATTCCAGGTAAGACTATGAGAGAAAATAACACCCAAAAATTTTACTTCATGTGAAAGGGTTAGTGGGCAACTATTGTAAACTACAAGAGGCATATTAAAATACCGTTTTCCAAAAACCACAACCTTCGATTTGGAGGGATTAACGTCAAGATCAAGGTAAGAGAAATATTCATAAAGCTTGCCTAAGGCATTGTTAAGAATTGTAACTACTTGAGATAGATTATTTCCAGATGCATACACAACTAAATCGTCAGCAAACTGAAGATTTTTAACATCTGAACCTAATATTAAATTTAAACGACGAATATATAATATAAAAATTAGGGGTGATAAGATCCCACCTTGACAAACACCTTTAGATGAAAGTCTGGGACCATACAGATGCCTATTAAATTTGATGTAAACTTCTCTACTACTCAGGAAGTTTTTAACCCAATTTAAAATCTTTTCAGGGATACCTATTAATAGCAATTCATGACAAAGAACATCTATATTGACACTATTAAAAGCACCTGCAACATCAAAAAAGACACCAACTAAATGACAATTTGCTACTAAAGATTTGTTTATATCAAGTTGCAATTGACAAATACTTTCCCTCGCTGAATGATTTTTACGGAAGCCAAATTGATTCGAAGGTAATATATTATTTTGTTCTATATAAAACTCTAGACGTTGTTTCAGCAATTGTTCAAATATCTTTCCAAAGCATGAAGAAAGCGCTATTGGTCGATAAGAATTTGGAGATAGTTTAGGTTTATTAGGTTTTAGAATTGGTATAAGACAATCAATTTTCCAATCTTGAGGTATGATATTATTTTCCCACAACAAATTTAGAACTTGAAGGAATATTTTTAAATTATTATCGCTGAGATGTTTAAGAAGTTTATATGGTAATCCATCAAGACCAAAAGCAGTATCCCTTCGAGAAGAAATGGCAGCCCTTAACTCACTAATTACGAAAGAGTTGATGAGGAAACTATTGATAGAATTTACGCCACAATTAGCAATAATCATGTTATTTGGAACACAGTCTGGAGTGTATTTCCTGAGAAAGTCTAAAATCCAACTGTCATTTTCATCACTATTGAAAGTATATGTTTTGTTAAACTTCCTCATAAATTTCCATATAATTGATAGTGGTGTACATCTATTAAAATTTTCACAAAGAGACATCCAGCTTTTCTGCCTTTCAATTTTAAGTGTCAGTTTTTTAATTGCTCTGAGTCTTTTAAAATTCGATTAAGCCTCTTCTGTTGGGTTGTGCTTAAAATTTAGATATGCTTCTTTAAACTTAAGGACAGCCTCTGAACAGTTACGGTTCCACCACGGTAGGCTAGGTTTTTGGAAACGACTTTCTAGACACAAGCGACTAGTACTAGCAGAACAAACTAAGCTTTTAGGACGAGGGATAGAATTTTCGGCTGCTGTGCGTAACATTTTACAGAATAGCAAATATGTATCTACTGGTTTTGTGACATCTATTTTAAAATTATCCAGCAATATGTCAAGATGATTGCTAAACATATACCAATCCACCAGTTTGTAGTTTGGATAGATTGGTATATGCTTATTGTTATCACAATTTATGTTTGAACCAATGTTGTTGCTAAACGAAACCTTAATCATTACAGGAAGGTGATAACTAGTACCAAGTGGACTATCATTAATTGACCATTCACACTGCAGTGCTAAAGAGGGTGAAACCACGGTCAAATCTAGCGCATTTGGACGCCATGTTAAGGAGCCAACAGTTGTTGCTTGACCATTATTGAGTAAAATCAAATTGTTGTCATCAATAACTTCCAAAACCTGCCTGCCCCGAGGAGAGTCTGAACTACAACCCCAGGAGGTGTGAAGAGCATTAAAATCCCCTGCTAGTATTAATGGCCCAGGAATAGACTTCACTAATGCATCAAATTTGCCTTTATTGAAAGATGGATTGCAATTTAAAGGACTATATAAACTGACAATACTTAAATCTTTATTATTTATTGTAGCTCTGATGCAAATGTTTTGTAAAGAATTATCAAAATATGTGTTGATTTTAGTGTATGTAATACTTTAATGAATTATAATAGCTACTCCATTGTGATTGTTGCCACAATCATTTCGCTCTATATTATAACTTCTTATTTTAAAGTGTTGAAGTGATTTAAACCAAGTTTCAGATATTATTGCTATATGGATATTGTGTGTATAGAGATAATGTACAAAAATGTTCTTGTTACTGTTAAGACTGTGCATTCCACTGAATAATGTTTATGGTATTCATTAAGAAGGTGAATGGAATTTGTTACCGACAGTCTTTTTAAATACCTCTCGAATGGATGCTGAATTAACAGGAACATCCTTACTACTAATAATTTTTGTAATTGATTCAACAATAAGACTTATAAAGATATCCGATTTCAAAAGGTTGTTTATTTGTACATCAATAGTTCGTGCTGCAAGTGCTGGAAAAGATTTTTCATCAAATAAATTTGAATAAGAAACATTTCGGGATTTAATCTTATTTTCTTCAATTTTTTGTTTTTTCATTGGGCAAGCTGAAGCAATGGCTATATGATTTCCATTACAATTTGCACATTTAGCTTGTTTTGGGTCTATTGTACAATGTCTAAAATTATGATTTAGTGTGCAAATTGAGCAAACTTCTGCATTGCGACAAAACTTGGCAATATGTCCATATCGCAAAAACTTTAAGCATTGCTTCACTGGTGGAATATATGGTTTTACCTCATGTCGCCATGAGTCCAAAGAGACATAATCAGGCAAGTTTGGTGATGCAAACGTCACAGCGACTGCCTGTGTGGGCACAAAGATAGCGCCATCCTCTCCTCTGACTTTTCTCATAAAGCGCCTAACCTGTATTACATTTTTAGAGCTGCCAATCAATGAAAAGATCTGCTTATTACTCATCTCTATTGGAACTGAGGTGAGTACCCCAGTAACCTCAGTGTCACCGGCCGGAATTGTCGCCTTTAACGATAATTGGTCAAGCAGTTTTTTATTTTTTTAAAACACGTTGGCATTATTTGGCAGATCAAAAGTAATACCGACCTTATATTTGTTAGTAGTTTTCAGGTGCATGACACCTGAGACCCCATGTTCACGCAGCCCTTTAGACAGCGCCATACGATCCCTATCACTAAACACACAATTGTCTAAAGAATGAGAAAGGAAAACGATGTACTCATTTTTTTTCGAGTCCTCAGGGTATTTACGACAGTACCCCGAAACCTTGTAGATTCCATACTTAGCTGCTGTTGAGGGTACTGCATCTGACTCCGCATATTCAGAGTCTGACGACTCAATGTTCGAGGTATGCTGCGGATCCGGAGAGGGCGGAGGTTCCTCTTTTCGCCGTCTTTTTTTTGCCATGCTTATTATTTACATAAATATTCACTAAGCTATGTATAAATTACTATTATTAGAATTATTTACAAGTTATTATACAAAGTTTAAATGAAAAGTTTTTGTTAGATGTAAAAAGCGCGCCTTGTCGTATTCGCAGTTCCCGCTCTTCCCTTAGATCACACACAAAACCTTGTGACAAGACCGTGAATCTTTTTTTAAATAAATAAATGGTATTCGATTTGTAAAACCAAGGAGTTTTCAATTAAAAAGATTTTAATATGACAGGAACATTGGAAATATTCCATTCCCGATACTTTTAGTGCAGCCTATGTACTACAATTGCGAATGACTACCTCTGATTCTACAGCAACATCCCAGGTAATATCAAATTTGAGGTTTTAATAAATTCAGTTATTTATAAAGCAGAAATTGTGTTCCTATAAATTTAAAGATCATATGGTTAAAAATGCTTGGGACTGAGCTGCTTTAATGTAACAAGTTTGTAATAATAATATTGCATTTATAATTTTACTTTAAATCTGGATATGTAGGCATTGAATAATAATAATTGAATATTGATGTTACCATCCCGCATGATGAGAATCTCGTGACAGCCGAGAAAGTTAAATAAAGTAGCTTGACTTGGCATACGAGATTGTTGACATGTGGAATTTTGACTCAGCAATCATTGTACCGATTGTTACGGCCAACTACCTAATGTACAAGAGCCTGGACCAACATCTTAAGAGGCTCTCATGCAGCCGCCACTGGGTCAAGGGCCTGATACAGAAATAGGTTCTCCTTGACACGGCACGTATTGTAAGCTCTCTCTAAAGCTTAGGGCCGCCAACAACTTGGACCCTGTTTCCGATGCCCATAGGTCACTTTTTTTATTTTATTTATATATTTGTGTTGTTTAAATGTATGGTTATTTAAAAATGTAAAATGTATGTTAAGAAAATAAATAATATTTTATACAAAAGCGCATGGTTTGGTACTCGGCTGGCTGGGCTGGATGCGATATGCGGCAGGCCTATGGGTCGTGTCCTTCGGAAATATATCATGACCCCTCTACACCTATTATTACAAGTTCATGTGGTATTGCGTATTCACATTCTTAAGATAAAATGGACTACCTATAAGAATAGCCTGACATTTACCAGCGTTAACTGTAACTCCGTGTTTATCAGACCATTCTTCAACTGCAAGTAGATTAGCGTTTAGGCAAGTAATACTAGTATTTAAGTCGTTTAAATCAGTTTGAGTGTACAGTTGCAAGTCATCAGCATACAGATGGTATGAGTATTTGAGGATGTTAGTGACTGAGTTACTATATAAAGAAAACAAAAGAGGAGAGAGTATTCCGCCTTGGGGTACACCAGTTACAAGGTTATACCAGGCCGAGATTTCCTGGTCGACTCGTACTGCTTGCTGGCGCCCACGAACATAGGATGAGAACCAACCCTGAGATGACGACGAGATCCCTATTTGAGTCAGGGTGGCAAGAAGAATATCGTAGTCAACGGTGTTAAACGCATTGGAGAAGTCAATCAAGACAAGCACCGTTAACTTCTTGGCCTCCACACCAAACCTTATGTCTTCAATTACCTTAAGATGAGCAGTGGATGCGCTATGTGCAGGCCTAAAACCTGATTGTAATTCGGATAGCAGTGTATTTTTGGATATGTGCGAGGAGATTTGTTTGTGGACAACTGCTTCCAGGACTTTGGATAGGAATGGGCGAATGGAAATTGGCCTGAAGTTACTAGTTAAACTGGGGTTAGGGATTTTAGGAACAGGAACGATAAATGCTTTACGCCAGATTAAAGGATAAACCCCAGAATGAAGTGAAAAATTGACAATGTGGGAGAGAATGGGAAGAATAGTATCAATAATAAGGAATATCATCGTCCTGCTCACTCCATGACAGCCGATTGCTTTAGATTTGATTGACTTTAGAACAATAAGGATCTCGCGGTCTGTCACAGGGGAAAATGAAAACAAATTAGGGGGTAATATAGGCGTGGAAGATATACTCAGGGTAGTTAGTAAAATTATATAGTATAATTATTGTTACATATACGTGTACAATTTACGTGACTTTGTGCTAATTGCATGGTTTTCATATTTTTATTATTATAATTTCGTCTAGTCAAGAAACCTACTTGCTAAATAAAGTTAATTTATCATTATCTCATTAATGCTAGATCGACTTTTATACTTAAGTCAGCGTCACGCAGTAAATTGACACAAATATGACAATAAAAATGTTACTTGACGATTTTCTTCGACAAGCTTTTGTATGTGGAAAAGATAGCTCCTATTCCATCGGAAACCTTTAAATAACCTTTAAATACGCAGTAAATTGACACAAATATGACAATAAAAGTTTTACTTGACGATTTTCTTCGACAAGCTTGTGTATGTGGAAAGGATAGCTCCTACGCCATCGGAAACCTTTAAATTTTATGTGTAAAATACATTGTTTGTTTATTTACCTCTGCATATATTTCACTGGCTAGAATGTCAGTAGGGGCAGAGTAGAAGAAATTATAGTAACCTTTGTAAGGGAGCAAACTCCTGATGCCGGTTCACTGTGCCCCATATTGGACTTGACGCAACCAACTTGAATTGTATTGTCTTTTGCGAACACTTTTCCAATTGCTTCTAGCTCATTACCGTCCGCTTCAGCAATAGCTGTCAAGAAATAAGGTATGAGTATTCAAATGCCAGAATGCTTTGGCAGAAAGTTCCTCCATGCACAACTTTTCATTTTACCAACAAGGTTTTGGTAAGATCTTCAAATAATATGGTTACAAATAATCCTTGCATTGCATCCAAAATACTGCCTGAATTTGTATTCAGAAACTTAAAATAACAGCTTGACTTACCAGAACCGCAAGCTTCAACATACTCCACGTCGTGTGGTGAAACACTAATTTCCGAATAGAATACTTCCAAAAAATTTTGAATGTCTTTCGACTCCCGAAGTGGCAGAAAAGACTTTCCCATGTTTCTACTGTAGCTGGATTTGGTGTGGCATACTTCGGAGTAGATTCTGAATTAAAACGGCAAATTAATAATATTTAACTAGACATAGAGTCCGTGTGGTGTCTGGACTAAGAATTTAGCACCATCTCCATCTGGAGGTCGTAAAAGTCGACTAAGGGACTCTTAAGCCGAACGAGGGGCAGCAGCGTCCCTTTTGTTAAACAGTAGCTATTCTGCGCTCTCCAAATCGCCTGTCAAGTGTGGTGAGTATCGGCAAATTATTTACTTATTTATTTAAACTAATAAACACGGCTACACCAATTACATTAATTAAACAATGACGACAATAAATAGGTAAATAAAAATTATATAATAATGCGCTTCGCTCACAATACTGCAAGCATATTGAAAAAATTTCAGTAAATTATGACACAATTTAAGCACCGGCCAATTTCCTGGAGCCCCGTTTTTCCTGGTCTTGGTAGCGGCCATGATAACGATGGAGCAGGGGATGCCTCCAGTCTCCAGATGGAATCCTCCTACCAACCCAAACGAAAACAGGCCCTGATAGCATATCACGCACGCACACTGACGGCAGACGATGTGTTTGTTGAGCTGGCAGAAGAAATAGATAAGTTATGTCGCTGGGATGTCATGGGTTTATAAGTCCGAAGAGAGGCGAGGACACGTTAACCCTGAAATCCGGAAACCAATTCTATTACCGGGAAGGAAACCATCTGTCTCAAGGTGGTGTCGGGTTTCTGGTGCACAGGTCCCTCATTAGTTACCATTGAAAGTGTGTCAAGCAGGGTAGCGTACCTTATACTCAGAATAATCGAGAGGTAATCATTGAGTCATATAGGTCTACGCAACGACCTCGACACACCCAGATGATGAAGCAGGGAGTATGTATGAGGATGCAACACTGCACTGTTGTGAGGGGGGGACTTCAACGCCAAGCTAGGCACACAATGCAATGGTGCATTGAAAGTGGGAGTATTTGGGTATGAGCAACGGAACCCCACGGGACAGACGCTGGCCGACTTTTTGGAAAAGGAGGGTATCTTCGTGATGAACGAAATATGATCATGTGTCAGAATTTCGTACTAAACTCAAGTGGCTTCCAATACGCCTTCGTCGGAATGCTCATATTCTTCCCTACTTTACAGTATTCTGTTCAATCCAGCTTCCCCTCTTATCTTAAAGAACGTTTTGAGTTCACCCGTGATACGCTCTTACTATCCTTAAGATCATCAGAAACTTTAAAACTGAAAATGCATATGCACAAAACAAGTTTCTTTGACCATTCCTTTACTGTTCAGGCTACACGTTTGTGGAATGCACTACTAGGCATGCCTTTTAAGTTCTGTCGTTTCCATATTTCCCGGCAATTTTGAATTTGGAACTGTTCCATATTCGAATGTGTTTAAATTTTGAATCTCAAAACAGTTGAAAGTATTAGGATTAATGCTATTTTTTTGTCACAGCGTCGATTGGAATCTGTCAGGTTACGAACGAAAATGAATCTTTCTTTGAAGAGCTAACATCTGTGTTCAGTGATGAAGCCCCATGTCTGCGGACTGTCGAACACTAGTATTTAGAATTCCACCGTGGACATACTAGTGTTAGTGGCAAATCTCGCGAAGGACGCCCAAAATCCACCTTCACTGAAGATATCATCATTGCTGTGAGACAACTAATTCTCGAAGATCGTCATGTGACGTATCGAGAGATAGAGGCTCTATTAGGCATCTCGGGGACTACCATTCAGAAGATCTTGCATGAAACGCTTGGTGTGAGAAAGCTAGTTTGCCGTTGGATACCGCATCTGCTTTCCGACGATCACAAGGCGGCCCGCGTCAGATGGTGTAAGAAAACTGCAAAGGTTCAACCGAGGAGAGTCAAATCACGTCTACAACATCATCAGTGGTGACGAATCTTGGATCTATGCCTATGATCCTGATTCCAAACAACAATCTACAATCTACAATGGGTCTTTCAAGACGAGTCAAAGCCGACTAAAGTTGTTCGTTCTCGAAGCACTTCAAAGAAGATGGTGGCCACGTTCGTTGGAAAAACCGGCCATGTTGCGACTATTGCACTTGAATATCGTAGAACGGTTAACGCAGAGTGGTATAACACAGTTTGTTTACCACAAGTCATCGCCGAACTTCGAAAATCTAACTCAAAGCGACGCGTCATCCTGCACCACGACAACGCAAGCTCACACAGCGCCCGCCAAACGATTGAGTATTTGAAGCAGGAAAAAGTAGAAATTCTTGTCCATCCTCCATACAGTCCTGACCTAAGCCTGAATTAATTAATTAATTGAATTAACTGACCAAAACTTGATAGTAATATGTTTATACAGGACTCCAAACTCTGACATTAGTATATTTTTTAATAAACTTGACATAATATTACATAAATTCGTATATAATTCTAAAAAAAAAGTAGTAATCGCTGGCGACTTAAATATAAATACTTTGCAAATGACTAAACAATCAATTGAGTTAATAGATTTGACTAGAAATTTTAACTTAATACTACATATAACCGAGCCAACACGACAAAAAACCTGTATTGATCATCTTATTAGCAATATCAAATCAGCCAAAGGCCAAATCCTTCATCTTGGAATGTCTGATCACGAGACAGCCCAATTACTGACTATTCCTGTAACTAATAGGAAAACTTTATTTACAAGCTACACAATATATAAAAGAGATTTTTCCAATAAAAATATACTTAAATATAGAGAGTGTATGGCAAGTCTTTCTTTTGGTGACATTTATAATGAGTCAAATCTTGATTTAGCATATTCTAGCTTCCATGAACTGCTAACTACTTTTTTTATCTGTGTTTTCCGATACTGAAACGCCTTTAATGACCATTTCATAGATTCTCATACACAATTAAGTAATATTGACCATCAAAATATAAATGATATAAACATGCCTAGTACATGTAATAGTATTTATCTTAGACCATGCGACTGTGCCGAAGTTATGAGGATTATCATATCACTCAACAACACAAATTCAGTCGGCTATGACGAATTTAACACAAGAATTTTAAAGGAGTGTGCTTTTGAACTCACACCGGTCCTAACTTATTTAGTTAATCTCTCGTTTATCGAAGGTCATTTCCCTAGCTTACGCAAGAAATCTATAGTAAAGCCATTGTACAAAATAGGTGACTAAACTTTAATAGGTAACTACAGACCAATAACACTTATTCCCATTATTTCAAAGGTATTCGATGCATGGGCGAATATTATGATTTTGTTACAAAAAACCATATTTTGAGAAATGAGCAGTACGGGTTTCAAAAGGGAAAGTGTACAACTTTGGCATGTTTTAATCTTGTTACTAGAATATCTGAAAACCTAGATAGTAATAAACAAACAACTAGCATATTATTTGACATGAAAAGTGCTTTTGATCTCGTTTCGCATAAATTGTTATTAAATAAAATAGAAAAGTATGGTCCTGCCTACAAATGGTTCGACTCATACTTGAAAGATAGAGAACAATGCCTTGAAATTATGAGCGTAAATCATAAAAGAGAATTAGTGGCACACAGATCTTCCTATAGGGTCAGTATCACTGGGGTACCCCAAAGCAGTATTCTTGGGCCTCTATTACTCTTGATTTACATCAATAACCTGCCAAGTGTAACCCTTGTATTTTATTTGCAGATGACATCTCTCTTATTATGACATCCAATTATTCCAATGTTAATTATGTAAATGATATAAATAATACAATTACTTCCATAATTCAATGGCTACTTATTAATAACCTGCAAATTAATTTGACAGATACTCATTACATCTAATTCGGCACTTACGGTAAAAGGCTTCAAAATTTGGACATTATTTATTTATTTATTTATGTACCAGACTGAAAATATAACACAAGTAAACAATACTTCGTTTCTGGGTATAGTTATAGACAAAAATTTAAACTGGAAGGTACACGTAGAAAAGGTGTGTAATAAAATAAATAAATTTGTTTACGTTTTAGCAAAACTTAGAAAAACTTCGAATCCTGAAACAGTACTCATGGCATATCATGGCTACGTCGCATCAGTATTGAGTTATGGTTTGGTACTTTGGGGAAATTCTACGAATGTAATAAAGCTTTCATTGCCCAAAAAAAGTCCCTTAGGGCCATGTGTGGAGCAGTTCCATGGCATTCCTGCAGGCCCTTGTTTCGGAAGTTAAACCTATTGACCCTGCCCTGTATGTATATTTATCAAGTTGCTAAATTTGTAAGGCAACACCCTTCCTTCTTTGCTAGAGCAAATGAGGTATATCCGAGAAATACCAGAAATCCGGATAGAATTGTCTTACCACGAGTGCCAAGAACTACTCTTTACAAAAAAAAACTGCTTTGTGATGTGTGTTCGTATTTATAATGCAATTCCTAATAGCTTTAAGCTACTACGAACCTCCCTATTTTTTTAAAGAACTGAAATACTGGCTTATTCAGAAATGTTTTTATAATGTGGAGGAGTTTATAAATAGTGATAAAAATAGTCATTGTGTTCTGTGGCAAATGTTTTTCATAGAAATTTAAAATAATGATATTTAATAGTACACCAATAGTCATATAAGTTAAAATTGTGAATATAATAGAATAGAATTATTGAATTGATAATGAATGAGGCATAAATAATTAATTACAAAATATTGACGTCATTTAATAATTTCGTGACTACACTGTTTGCGTGTCAATAATCTGACAAAGATGTGCTGATCGATAACTCACTATCATATCACTTGTAACAACCTATGTACCTACCACATTTTCCTGCAAATAAAGATTTTTTTATTATTATTATTTATTATTAAAGCCCTAACGATTTCTTTACATTTCCTAAAATTGAGAAAAGTCTTCGTGGTCAAAGGTTCCAGTCCGGTGAAGAAGCAGTCGACGCTTTGAAGTCAGCCATTTTGAGTGGAATAAATGTTATAATAACTGGTTGGAGCGATTGGAAAAGTGTATTAAGCTACGTGGTGAATACTTTGACAAACAGTAAAAAGTACTATAAGGTTCTAGTTGTGTTTTTTTCTTCGAACGACGAAACTTAAAAGGCATGCCTCGTACCAGTGTGTACTGTAAGTGAGACGTGCTAAATCGATGGGGACTTTCAAAGGAATGGTAAAGGAATATTACTTGTCTTTGTAATTGTTACTATTCTACTTATATATATTATATCTTTGTGAAGGAGTATGTATTTATATTTGTCTATTGAATATATGCATATCCCTAATGCGTTTTCGTTTTGTATTATATTCAAATGTTTGTTACTACAGTAGTACACCACCAACTATCCTTTATCACTCTTATTTTATGATTTTTGTCCATCCAATGGTTGTATGGAAAAATCGCTTTTAGCGATAAAACCGCCAATTGTACTGTTATGTTGTTTTATAACTTTGTATTTATTTTGGTGTACAATAAAGTATACTCTACTCTACTCTACTCAACTCTGCTAGAGTGAAAAGGATTCGGCATTCACATAAGTTTTCTTTTCTTTTTTTACTTTTCCCTTTTTTAATTTTTCATATTATTTATTCATACATTAAACATTCTTCGAACGGACAGTATCGCTATCCTGTTCAACGTTACACACACGTGCGTGCCAAATTATATAAAGCATCAGTCAATGGCCGTTGGCGCGCGGAGTGCTACGTGACCGCAGAGTGTGTTTTGCGCAGCGTACCCGTACCCTCCGAAACTAAATCGCCCGCTCGGCCCGCCTTACGTTCCCTCCACCAAACCTTAGTTACTAACAACAAAACTACCCCGGATTGCTTGGTGTGGTGGCAGCCCACCATAGCGGTCGCGGCGGTCACGTTACGTGATGCCGTCGCCGGGTGCCCGTGGCCCTTCTCAGGGCCGGGTGCCAAAAACAAAGGCTCTTCTCAGGGCCACCCACAACAACAAGTGCCAGTTAAGGACAGTGCTAGTGATCAAGCAGATCCCAAACCCCAGCGTCGGGGCCGCTCATCAAGACGACGGAGTAAGACCCCCGTCGGTTCGGAAGCGACCCGGACCGGAGGAACGTCGTTCCTCCGTGAGCCGCTCGTGGCGCCACCGTCGGCCGCCCCGATTGGCGCGCCCCCTATCCGTCGCGATTGCCTCTACACCCGCGTCGTCGAAAACTACGCACAAACACGAAGCAACCACACATCCATCATTCATCTGCTCTGGAATAACTCCATGACAGAGACAAAAATCCTCGGGGCGGAAGAGGCACGCGACGGATTTCTATAGCAATGTAGAAAAATAAGATTGTTTTTTTGTTTAAAAACGTTGCCACAAATTCTACACACAATACACCCAGACCCGGAACAAATACCTGCAGATCGTACAAATATTTGTTCCGTGTGGGAATCGAACCCACGACCCGGTGCGCAGCAGCCAACAGTACCAGCCACTGCACCAACAATTTTGGTAGGCTCAAAGCGGCTTTTTACATCGAAAATATACGTCTAGTTTTGGAATAGGTGTAGCTGGTGTGTTGAATGAGATGGGATCTTAAGCCAAAAGTGTATAAAAGTTCCCACTAACGTATAGCTTTGGTTCTACGACATTTCAAAACATTAGAAACGCAGCTGTTTGAATGCGACACCGCAGTGTAATAAATTAATCTTTTATAACTTTATGGCCAGCTGTTTAGATTTAAGAACATTATTTAAGCCGCAAACTTTTAGTAGCCCTAACATAAGTACTTACTTCTTAAAGTATTATTAGTATATTGCCGTGTTGTGCCGGCTCAGAATACCACCACCCCATCTCCTCCCGTGGGTGTCGTACAAGTCGACTAAGGGCTTAGCCGGAGGATGGGCAGCAGCGTCCTTCGAGTACATTAACAAATTAACTGCGATCCCCAACCCGTCTGCCCAGCGTGGCGATTATGGCAAAACCCCCCAATGAGCCCACAACAGACCCATATCAGTTGTTGTGGTGATCTTTGGGGGAGGCCTGTGTCCAGTAGTGGACTTCATTTGGCCGAATTGATGACTTGAAGTATAACAACATAAAAATACTGTAATTTGACAGGAAAAACGTTACGGTCTTTCGTAATGTTAACATTCTCTGTTCAACAGTGAATGATTCATAAGTGAATCTATAATTTCCCGCTGCCTTATAAAACTTATCTTATGTGATAATTATTGATTGAATTGAATTAAGAAGATTGTTATTACAAATCTTACCTCTTTGCATCCTTAGCCTTCTGCAGGAAGAGGATGCTAATGGCATCAGACCTGACGGCGCCGTCTCCGTTCTTGTCAAAACATTTGGTCTTACCGTCCAAGCACAGGAAGCCATATCTGAAAAACATCATTCATTAGCTTCGACCTACAATTTTATTCTTCATTGAAACGTTGCCCCACCCTGTAAGTTTCTTTTGTGTCGTGGGTGCGTTTACAGTCACACGTTGCAGACACTATACACGCAGACCCGGAACAACTACCTGCAAATCATACAAATTTGTTCCACGCGGGAATCAAACCCACGACACGGAGCGCAGCAGTCGGCTGTATCAGGCACTGCACCCACTGTGGCGTCTTATTTAATTATTGAAATAAAAAATATATAAAATCTGTTTAATCACATAGCAAGCTTTAGATGAAAGAACCTATATAATGGAGTTACTTATCTTAGGGCCGATTTTTTAATCGTAGACAATAATAATAATATACAATAATAATCTTCAAACAGACAGCATTTATTCAACAGATAGCAAAAAAAATGCAATCGTCAGGTAGGCTTTATTTGATGAATATGGCGACAACCTGAAGAATAAATTTAAATTATATATGTCCTTTAACGGCCAGATAGAGCGATATTCGAGCGATGGTACCATGCGGGACAGATGGTGTAAATAACAATAATAATAATAAATGTTTATTTCAGACTAAGTCCATAGATTGTTTTAATAGTATCAATAAAATAAATAAAAGAAGTTTATGCTTAGGCAGTGTGCAATCGCATCCAGTGCCGCAACATTGGCGAGTCCCAACGGTCAGCCAATAATAAATAATACATCTACTATTTAGAATTTTTGGTTTTGCGTTTCGTACCAAGTAAAATTAGCATTGATGACCTTAGAATTGACGAAGAGAATATCAAATCAATAAATGAATTCATTAATCCATCGCGAAGAAATATAAGAATTGTCAGGTCCAGGCCGATCACTTTACATGTGGTACACTTTACCTTTTATGACAGTATTTTATTGTATTTTTTTTAGTTCTTTATTCATTTATTTAAATCGCACGTTACCGTTACCGCGTCAGCCCATGTTCTTTATACTTGTCGATTAAATTCACAACTGAATCTCAGCAGTATGAAAATTCGCCAAACATTATCTTTTCTTCGATTCCATTGGAAATAAAATATAATTACTTTACGTACACAATAACAGGAGCCTTAAACAAACTAAAAGTAAAAAATCACAACCAACAAACATAACCTCGAATTTATTACACTACGCCATCTACGTATAATAGTGATATATTTTGCCATAGAGCATGGAATAGTATATCCTGCTCTAACATCTGTATATGCATTATGTTTGTTACATCTACCTGAAGGTAGCGTCGTACCAGTTATCAGACAGATAAACAATGAAATAATTTTATTCGGTACGTAGTTATTAGACGTTTTATATAACAATTAATAATCGGCCCTTAAAAGATTGAGCATTAACCAATGATATTATATATTAAAAGAAGTAGATATGTTACATGCGCGCCAAAAGTAACAACCGAAACCAGACCCAAGACTCCCCCAATTGTAGCACCTCGCAATCAGTTCGCCCAAGACAGGACAACGAGCACACACTGTCACAATCCATATTGTTTTATTAATTAAGTAATAAAAATGCCGTCGTGCGTATAGAAATTGCATAAACTATCAAGCAAAAATAAATAAAGCATCTCATATCATGAGTATAACTGAATAAAATATTTTTTTTAAATACTGTTCAAGTTATCTATAGATTAATACTCCCGAACAAAACACAGGCCACGCAAAGAAAAGAGACAACACATATATTCTATCACAGGTACGACAAAGACATTGAGTAAACGTATTGTCATTTTATATAGCTCTCTCTTTTACTCTCGTAATTTTTGTATCTTCCTTCTTACAGCATAGGTGTGTATTTTTATGGCTCCAGTGTGATCTTACGAGGACCTGGAGCCCCCCTTCGGTGCCGAAGATGACCGCTCCAGTGGTTTTAGCCGGTAGGAGTCCGGCATACCCCTTTGCCCTTCCCCGGGGCAAAGGAAGTTCCATGTAGAATTCGAATTCCACTGGACAACAATAAAAAATAAAAAAAGGTGTGTATTTTTATAGCTTTATACCTACATACAGCGAAACTGAGTTTTGAGCGCCATTTAATATGGACGTAACGTATCTATGGTATAATATCATTGGTATTAACAATACCTTGCGATATCGATGATGTTAATAGGGGTTAGTACTAGGATTTTAGTAATTACCTTCTCATATTCAACGCTCCAATAGGATGCATACACAGGTTACATCCACCGACTATAGCTGCCTCACACTGTCCTGTACTGATGCTCTTGTATGCATGCTCCAGACAAGCCAAGGAGCTTGCACAACCGACGTCGAGGGTATACGAAGGACCTTTGCCATCGAGCCAGTATGAAATACGATTAGCGTACATGGCTTTGTTGCAGCTACAAAAAGAAATACGTCACCTACAAGTAATTGTTGTGTGCAGGACTATGCTAGTTACAACTATTAAGGCTTCATGCCATAATCGCCACGCTTGGCAATCGTAGTTGAGTTATAAATGAACTCGAAGGACGCTGCTGCCCATCCTCGGGCTGATCCCATGGTCGCCTTTTACGGCACCCACGCGATGAGATGGGTGGTGGTATTCTTAGCTGGCACCAGGCGATACTATTACATTATGACTTCAGTCTACATAAATTAAAACAAATACATCAATTAAAATTATCATATTCAACCGCAAGCACTGTCCATAGTATCAACGATCGACACTATGAACAATTGCAAAGGAAACAAGTGATGTAATAATCTTGTTTATAGACATGTATTAATACTTGAGTGTTATTTGTGTCCAATACGCATGATTTAAATCGATTATACGAGTATTCGAGTAGGCAATCTCCCGACTGCTTATTGCGAGGCATAGTATTGAGTTTTATATTGAATTCATATTTGAATAAATAGTTTTTGTTAGATTTTTAACTGTAATTTAATTTAACATTAAAATTATTTAACTCTTTTAAACAACGAAATGTAAAACAAAAACTATTGTGTTTTTGCTATCTCGGAAACCCCAAAACGATACGATGTATATTGTGGTGTAGTAGTATGTCCTATAGATATATATCTACTCTGGGTATTCTACTCTATATAAAGCGTGGCTAGACATTACAGTGACTTATTGGAGGCATCTGTAGTGCCAATGTCCACGCAATCCTGGTCTCCGAGAGTTGGCTCAAACCTAACATTCTCTCTACTACTTACCCACTACCTGGATTTATACTCATCCGGAATGACAGGACTGAAAAAGGAGGAGGCGGTGTGGCCATCTATCTTCGCAGTGATTTCCAGCATAAAGTTCTTGCCACTTCCCCGTCAAATTACTGTGCTTCTGCCGAGTATCTCTTTCTAGAGATTAGCATCAAAGGGGTCAAAGCTCTCTTTGGAGTGGATGACTGTCCTCCCATGGTTGACTACTTCTATAATTTAAATGTCGGATTATGCACATCTCGTCATTGTGGGCGATTTTAATACAGAACTTACTCATAATTCCTCTCGTTCCTGTAAATTACTTGATATCATTGAGTCAGCCAGTCTCCATGACCTGCTACTCCAAGCTACTCACTGTAATATTACAGGCAATTATACTTGACTGGACCTAATCCTTACATCCACTCCATCTCTTGTTTCCTCTCATGGCCAATATCCTGCACCTGGTTTTTCCCATCATAGCCTTATTTTCCTCTCGTACATCCTTAAACCCCCAACACCTATCCGTAAGGTACTGCAAATGCGTTGTTTTGCACCCATGGATTCGGAAAGGTTACGCAGTGACGCTTCTGAGCTTGATTGGAAACACCTTATGGCAGCTAATATGGTTGATGATAAGGTAAGTATCCTGAACCGGATGGGTCTTTCTCTTTACGATGTCTATGCCCCCATAAAGAGAGTAAAACTAACTAACTAAGCGTCCACCAGCTTCTTGGATGACGAAAGGGATACAAATGGCGATGAGGCGTAGGGACCGCGCCTTCCGTAAATTTAAAAAGGATCGACGGGATGAACATTTGTTTAACTTCAAGGCAGCACGTAATAGGTGTACCCAGATGATACGCAACGCAAAACGCCGCCATATTCTCGATAATCTCTCATCTTCCTCTTCAGCCAATGTCTGGAAGTTCCTCGAAACCCTAGGTATTGGTAATCCACGTCATATAGAGCTTCCGAACACAATTGGATTGGACGATATCAACTGTGATTTCATCACTATTGTATCTGGATCGCCCAACCATATGTCAGACCGTTGACTACATCGCTGGCCTGTCTCGTGCTAGTGTTGATTTCTTCCGATTCTCTCCTGTCACCTCGGGTGAAGTTAAAAAGGTCATTCTATCAATTAAATTCAAAGCGGTAGGCAACGATGATATTAGTAGCAGTATGATCATTTCAGTCCTTGACTTTCTCTTACCACCGGTCTGTCATATCATCAACTTTTCCCTTGACTCTGGACAATTTTTCTTTATGGCGTAAGGCTTTCATTCGTCCCCTACCCAAGTTTTCAAATCCTTCACTTCCGAACCATTTTCATCCCATATTTATTCTTCCCTTACCATCTAAGGTGCTCGAGGCTTGTGTCCACAAGCAGTTCTCCAGGTTTGTTTACAAAACCTCATAAGCCCATTTCAGTCGGAATTCAGGCCGGGACATACAGTTTCCGCTCTCCTTAAAGTGAGTGGTGACATACGGGAGGGTATGGAGAATACCAAAGTCACTGTCTTAGTACTTTTATTTTTTAAATGCCTTCAATGCAGTCACGACCTTCTTTTCTCTATCCTTTCCTATCTTATGGTTTCTCCTGAGGCACTAGAGTGGTTCTCTTCTTATCTTTGGGGGCGCGTTGACGAGACCTCATCGAGTTGGCGCAACCTGGATACTGGTGTTCCACAAGGTGGTATTCTTTCTCCATTATTATTTTCTATCTTTATCAACTTCATTACCCATAAACTTCAGTGTGCGTATCATCTCTATGCTGATGACCTCCAATTGTCTAGTACAACGTCTGTGGATAACTTGCCAGATGCAAACGACAGTTTAATTAAAGATTTAGACTTCATCAATAAAAGGTCTGATTAGTTTGGCGTTTCCTTGAACCCCACAAAGTGTCAAGCCATAGTTATAGGAAGCTCACGAATGATGGCCGAAGTACAGAAAACATCTTTTCCAGACATTGTATTCAATGGTGTTGCCATCCCAATCAGCTCCTGCGTAAAAGATCTCGGGTTACATCTCGACTCTGCATTTAACTGGCAACCTCAGGTTTCCAGTGTAAGTAAAAGAGTTACTGGTACTTTGCGTTCGCTTTACCGTTTCTTACTACATATTCATACTTTCTATCGACTAAAACCAAAACAATGCTTGTGCAGGCCTTCATATTTCTTTTAGTCGACTATGGTGACGTGTACTATTATGACTTGAACGCAGACTTACTTATTAAGTTCGACAGGCTTTTCAACAATTGCATTCGTTTTATTTTCAACTTATGAAAGTATGATCATGTTTCGACTTACAGATCTCAACTCCAATGGTTGCCCATTCGGCAGCGAAGGAGTTCACGGGCTTTGACGTTGACGGGCGCTTTTCTCCCTACTTAACTCACCCACTCCTCCGTCTTATCTCATTTCCCACTTTCAATATTTATGCTCTACTCACGGTAGGAATTTGAGTTCTTCCAACAATCTTCTCTTACCCTGTCCTTCTCACAATACTGAATTCTTCCTTCCACACTCAATGCTTTGGAATGCGCTTACTGTCGAGATCAGAATGGCTACCAATAAAGGCGTATTTAAACGAAATATCCATAAGTAGTATTTTCACAACAATTTGGCAAAATCATCTCATCATCTAACAATTTTACATAAATTGTTAGATGATGAGATTATATATATATTATAGTCATCATATCAGCCACAGGACGTCCACTGCTGAACAAAGGCCTCCCCCTTAGATTTCCACAACGAGCGGTTACATGCCGCCGTCATCCAACGACTCCCAGCGACCTTCACCAGGTCGTCTGTCCACCTCGTTGGAGGTCGTCCCACGCTGCGTTTTCCGGTGCGCGGTCTCCATTCTAGAACCTTTGTGCCCCAGCGGCCATCAGTTCTACGAGCAATGTGCCCTGCCCATTGCCACTTCAGTTTACTAATCCTTTCAGCTATGTCGACAACTTTAGTTCTTCTACGGATCTCCTCATTTCTGATTCGATCTCGTAGAGAAATACCAAGCATAGCTCTCTCCATAGCTCGCTGAGTGACCTTGAGCTTTCTTATGAGGCCTATTGTGAGTGACCACGTCTCTGTTCCATATGTCATCACTGGTAACACACACTGGTTAAAGACTTGCGTCTTGAGGCATTGCGGTATTGTTGACGAAAAGATGTTGCGAAGTTTCCCAAACGCTGCCCAGCTGAGTCTAGTAATATGTATGAATTTATATATTCTTATTAGATATGTATGTATGTATGTTACCTACCATGTCATCTCTGCGTCACCCTAAGGTTGACTGGTAGAGAATGCCTAAGGCATTAAGTCCGCCTATGTACATCTGTTACATAAAGTTTTAATAAATAAATAAATATAATCGTATATAATCTGTGTATAAGTTAGTAATTATAGAGTATTCGTGAACATCACTTGTTTTAATAATTACTCCTCGCTTCGGACCTCACGTGGCGACCATGCCAGCGAGTATATTGTTTAAAAAAACAGTGACGCCACTGCAATTACAGTAGATGTGATTTTATTTAGGTCGCGATTAGGAATCGTGAACGATATTGTTTGTGCAGTCTTATTAGATTATGATAAAAGCACAGCCAAACTTGAATAATGTTAAGACTAGATCTTTGTGTTAACAATTTCGTTTGAACGTTTATGATCAAGTGTGATCCCTATAGTACCTATTCGCTTATCTATACATAGGTGCTGCAGTGCAAAGTGAAGTTAAATTATGATGATGAATGTGGTTATTTTTTTTAAACCTAAATTCTTATATTGGTTTTATAATAGATATTAAGTACAAATCCTTAAGGTATGCGTGTAAAATTTATAAATTGTTTTATGAATGAATGAAAGAATGATTTATTTGCCAGAATATAGGTAGGTACATATTACATGGTAAAATTACTGAATGGTTTCACTATACTCGACTTTACAGTCGTGCAAATTTTTATTACGTGCATACAATCATAAAATTAAAATTAATGTAAGTATGGTCCCATTTCATTACAAAATTCAAGTTTACATTATTATTTAAATACATTATTACTTGTCAAAAACATTGAGATATTACCTAAATGTCAACAACTAAATATTAATAAACAAATGTCAAATTCTCTTCATAAATATTAAAATGATTTAAAGTTTATATAGTCATCAATTGAATAAAAACATCTGTCGCATAACCAATAATATAACATTCTACCAAATTCAAGGTCATTGAACTTTATCAATTTTTCCGGAATTATAGTTTAACAGCCATGGCGTAGCAGTTTCTGTCACAAAGTTTAAGTCTACTACGAGGCACTACCAGTGGCTTTTGAGCTATCTTCCTTTTTAATGGAGCCTTTTCATCCTTTTCAAAAAGAGACATGTGGTTTCTAACAAATTTACACATTTCAAAAATATATATAGACGGAAATGTAAGCAACCTTTTGTCAGTAAACATTGGCCGGCAAGAATCAGTCCACTTAAGATTAAAGATTGATCTTATACATTTTTTCTGATCTATGAATGCTCTCTGGGCATCCGTAGAGTTTCCCCAGATAATTATCCCATATCTTAATAAGGAGCACACGTGACTGTGGTATACCATTAAAGCTGTTTCTATATTTGTAATATTTTTTATTTTTGTTGTCCGTATATAAATTTATTTATTTTCTTACATACATTATCTACATGAGATTTCCAATTGCAAAATCTGTCAACAGTTATTCTTAAAAATTTTATGTCCGCTACTTCTTCAATCGCATTATTATTATATTTTATTTGTAAGTGTAAGTTTAATATGGTATCCTTTATATATATTTTATTATTATATGTACAGTTTCTCATAAATTTAGTTTTATCAGTATTTATTTGTAGATTATTCAGATTTAACCAGTCATTTATGTCTTTTAGGGCTTTGTTTGTGATATTAATCGCCTGATCGATAGTAGCCTCTTTAGTCAAAATAGTAGTATCGTCTGCAAATAGTACCGTGTATTGTTATATATACCGTATATACTTTCATATACATTTAGTAAAAAGCTGTTAGTGTGACATTACAAACAGACACTTCAATTTTAATTATATATATAGAATTCGAAAATATTAATTTGTTTGTTAGAATTCGAATATTCTAACAAACGAATTAATATTTTCGAATTCTAACGTTTTAAACATATATATAAAAAAAACAGAATAGTATTTTATTAACTTACCCAGTAATACCAAAACCGTTTCGCTGTTTAGCCTCGTAGATCGCTATTTTCTCAGACTCGGAGAAAGCTGCGCCGATAAAGACACCAACTTTTTTGCCTCGCAGTTGCAATGGGTTGATACCTGTGTAAGTAATCAAGAATATGTAATTTAACAAGTCTACTTTACATTAAGTTAATGCTCATTGACAAGCGCATGGCCCTTCATTTGAGGGTTGCAATCACTTTATCCTCACAAGAATTACATGAGAATTTTTAATACTAAACTTAAGTCAGCATTTGTGGACGTATTGCGAAAAAATACATTGAATTCAATGAGATTTCGTTTGACACGCTAGCTCAAATGTACGAGTAAAACATTTTGAAATACAAATCAAATCAATCAAATCGCAAGGAGATATGGTAAAGCAAGGAGCAACATAAAATAAAGTAAGTTGACATGACTCATTTAAAATTGTATTTTTTATGTTATTTACTTAAATATTTACACCTTGACTTTTGACTTGACTCAGTTGAAATTACATAATTTTTTATGTTATTTACTTATCTATCTATCTATACTATAATAAAATCGTAGAGAGACAAAAACTGTACAATGAATATTTTTTGAAAAAAATCACTGCCCCGTGGTCCAGGAACGAGACTGATGCCAAAACTGCAATTTTTAGAATTTCTGTCTGTTTGTCTGTTTCTATGTTGGATGTTACCGCTAAAACTACACTATAGAATTCGTTGAAATTTGGCAAAAATGTCCGTTACTGTCCAAAGATGGCTGTAGAATATAAATCATCACGCTTTTGTACATGGGAGGTGAGTTGTATAACAGTACGTCTACAAAATATTGTTTTACAGCGAATATAAAATATATTATATGAAATATAGTATAATATAAAACAACCAGACAAGTGAACACATTCGTTATCAGTACGTAATAAGAATTATCAAAAAAACATTACCACCACGCTATATCTAAAGGGAGATAAGCGACAGATTTTAGGAATGAGAAAGCTTATTTCGTTGCCTCTCGCAACTGGTTACGTAGCCTGCTAAACTAACACGTGGGTTGTCATTGCTTTATTCTCGGGATCAAACCTACCTCTTACATCTTACTTTTTGGGTTTTGTTTTGCATTAATTTTATTATCTTGAAAACCAATTTCTATATTAAATATTCTGTCTGGTCTGTAGTTGTTTTTTTTTTATTATGCTATTGTGAGACGGGTGCAAACAAGATGTCATGGGTTCAAGCCAGGCAGGTATAAGTTTTCATTTATATTACGCATAAATTGTCATCATGAAATGGACTTAGTCTAATAAAGTATTTGTGTTTATTAGAGAAAAACGATTGAATTTGGTGCCAAAGGTTCTTTTGAACGCCTCATTGTGCATTTTCGTAACTGCTGTGCTAAGCCAAAAAGCGTGATAAAATATTTGTGTTGGTATCCTTAAATAAAGGTTAATATTTCTCTATTTATTACGACGTTTCTGGGTTACTTAGTTTTATAATGATTAAATTATTAAAGTTGAAACACTTATTTTTTTCTTCCGACTAGATGGCGTTACTGTCGAATTACATCACGGTATGGGTTCGTTGGCAAAACGTGAAGTTAAGGGTCAGCTCATATTAAACGTAGTATTTTTCCAAATCTGCGACAAAGGGTACCGCTACCATTGTCGATTGTCGCGATATCCACGCAAAGCGTTACCTACACATGTTAACTTATATATATTAATAAATTCTTTTAAAAACGATGCCCCACATTAGGGTTTCTCCTGTGTCATGGGTGCGTTTACAGACACAAATTCACACACAATACACCCAGACCCGGAACAACTATCTGCAGATCATACAAATATTTATTTGTTCCGTGCGGGAATCGAACCCGCAACCCGAAGCGCAGCAGCCGACTGTATCAGCCACTGCACCAACCGTGCCGTCAGTGTCCGTGACTTTGTTGTTATTAAACTTTTATAAAGTAGTATAGATCGAGCTATCCTTTGCATCTTAAAAGCCCATGAGCTTTGAAAGATATTCCTCTTTAACTGCAGAAAGCAGCACGCAGCACCAGTCGCGGTTAGGTACCCAATGAGTTGTTATTGGTGCCTCTCGATTACAAGATAGAAATGAAGGACATGAAGCACGTCTCGCAAGCAATCGGAAGCGCCATGCTGCATCACGAGCCTCAGAGACTTACACCCGGTGTGGATGGCTATCGTGTTCGCAGAGTATCTACACTGCAACGTTTCTATATACGATCGACATCCAACGGCCATGCATGTGACCGTCCACTTAGAAAATGGCTAGCGAATTTATTTCAATTCTGAAAATGTCATAGAGCGCTTGGAAAATCCGCGTCAGACTACGGTTTTCGTATTTTTTTAACTGCGCGAAGAGGATCCCCTTCGTTCGCCAAATCGCGAACGAATGGCAAGATGCCGTCATATTATACGTACGAGAAGCACAGAGTTGTGTTTGATCGACGTCAACGTGAGCGTACAGAATGTGGTTTCTCGGGCGTTATGAAAGACACTGCAATTTTTTCGCATTTTACTACACGGTTCTTTTGATGTTAAACGTTAAATTTCCCAAATATCACCCAGACTACAGAGCGCTCCATCTACTTGACGGTGATAAACACTGGGACGATACTCTCGAGGAGGTCAGCGACAGTCCCAGTCGTCTGCGACATTTATTCGCCATCATGTTGGTCTTCTAAGCACCGAAAGTCAGGGTTCGACTTATTGCTGTTCACTCAGCGCACATTATAGCGAGTGATCTCAAACGCGTGTCTGTATAATGGGCGGCAGTGGTGGGGTCGGCATCAGATTCCTCGCAATCGGCACGCTGTATGCTCGCTTGAAGCGCGCGATCTGCTCACTCGATATATACGCTGTATGTCTGTGGGATGGGAGCATTTGCAGTTGCGAGCGTACTCGCGAAAGGTATCTTGATATTATAAACGTATTGTACAACACACGACCTTATTGACAAATGACCTAATTTGTCAAAATGAGCGGTGTGGCTATAATGAGTGATTGGACCCTAATACTGGGCGGAAAAGGGCAAGCTACATTTTATAAAAGTTATTGATGACGACACCCAGTGCCTTGTGGGAAGCGTTTCCAAACAAAAGACAAAAGCGCATGGTTTGGCACTCGGCTGGCTGGGCTGGATGCAATATGCGGCAGCATTCCGAAATATATCATGATCCCTCTACACCTATTTCATTATTGCATGTTTTCAATAGCATGATATACATTTCAAAATTCGACGCGTGCGAAGCCGCGGGCAAAAGCTAGTATTCAATAACTTGACATAATCTTGAATGAATTCATTTAAAATTTCATTTCTTTTAATGTTAGTTTCTTATATTTAATATTATGACATTGACTATTAGTTATTGTTGATATTGTTCTTGTAACATTATATTATAATATTCATACGAAACTGTAAATGTGTGAGAATCATGTAGCCATTGATGTTATTTTTAGAACTAATATTGATTGTCTTTTGCCTGGCTGTATTGGTCTGTCATGCTCACTAAAATGTCTTGCTGGCGGTGGCGTTGTGTATCGGGTCGTTCGGTTCCCTACAATATGGTTGAGCTAAGCGATGCTGATGCATGCGTCATGCTCGTGAACGGGTGCCGTCTGTTGGGACTGGTCAGCTGTTAACTGCCACGGCAAATAATTATTATATTACAGTAGTATGTTCTTTTTATACATTAATCTACATCATGCTCGTTATAAGATTTACCATAATGTCTATCAATCAACATTGTAATCTCAATTATTTTAAAAGAGTATCCATGCAGTTTCTTGCCGGCTCTTCTCCACGAGATCAACTATTTGGAACCGTGCAACTTAGATTCTGACGTTTCATAAGTGCCAATATTTGGTTTATTTGAAATAAAAAAACTTTGACTTTGAATATGGATATTTCTATCGAACGCTTCATGATCATCATCATCATCATTTCGGCCATATGAAGTCCACTGCTGGACACAGGCCTCCCCCAAAGATCACCACAACGACCGATATGGGTATGCTGCGTGCTCATTGTGGGGTCTTGCCATAATCGCCACGCTTGGCAGACGGGTTGGCGATCGCAGTTGAGTTGTTAATGTACTCGAAGGACGCTGCTGCCCATCCTCCAGTTAATCCCTTATTCGACTTTTACGACACCCACGGGATGAAATGGGGTGGTGGCATTCTGAGCCGGCACCACACGGCAACATGATCACAATCTCAATTTCCTAGCGTCCGTATCCTAGCTACGCTTCGGCGACCTATTCAGAGAAATCAACGGTTTTGTTTGTGCAATTAATAATAATAATAATAATAACCCCATCGCTGTATCTCTACGTTGAAGTCGTGGTGGGGCTTGTGCGCTTCAGTGATCCTTAGAGCTATACCAGTAGAGCTACTCATGCTGGACTGGTTTAAGGTGAGAAGACAGACCAAGAGGGATACAACCCAAGCCAAGATGGAACAGCTTACGTCGAGGGCTTCATGGCTAAGGGGGAGCTTAGTCGTTAGTATGCGAACTCTGGACATAAGGGGATCTCCAGTTTAAATTACCCTTGCCGCGGTGAACGCAGGGCTCTGCCGTGGTCGACCTCAAAGTCCCTAGCTACTCGTGGGATCATTATGTTAACAAGGTCTAAAACAAAAAAAGCTTTCAAGTCAAATTTATCATCTATAGACGATGAAAATACACAACTTTCTTCATCATCTTCTCCGAAGTCCATATTTTCATCAATAGTATCATCACCACTTTCATATTTATCAACGACATCAAGGACATCATCTACTACATCATCACCGTTGCCAGTAGACGTTGTGTTGGAGGCTACAATTGCCAAAAATCCATCACCCGCTACTGTCTCCAGAATTACGCGCAAAAAATGGAATGAAGAAATGAACAAATTCATTTGGCGTACCTATCTCATAATCACAAATTTAGAAAGCGACACCAACTCATACCTAACATCATTACATCAACAGTTCATAGAAAGATTTCCAGATATGAATGTCTCCAAACAGAGAATAGGAGATCAAAGAAGAGCAATTATAAATAAAAAGTTATTACCATCCATTGCATTGGAAGAAATACGGTCTGAAGTAAGCAACAGTTTACTTGCAAAAAATACACAACTGCAGAATCATCCATCACACTCACACCAGTTAGTTACAACTCAAATTAACAAGCAACCACAACCGCAAGTCTCACGTAGAATGAGATGGTCAAATGAACTCAATGAAGCCCTCATGAAGTGCTACTTTATTACTACAAAAATGGAAACGGATATGACTGTATGGAGAAGAAAGTTAAGAGAAAAATTTATAGAATGGCACCCATACTTATCTCATTTATCAGAACAGAGATTATCGGATCAAAAAAGAGTTATCGTTAATAATAATATGATTTCAGAAACACGACTACAAATCATAAAACTAAGCATAGAGCATGAGTTAAGTGAAACAGATAATAATTATAGACAAGAGTTTCATATAGCTAATAAAAATGTACTTCCACAACGTACCCCGGATGATAATACAGAAACAGAAAACTTCAAACAGTCACAGACACAACAAACAGAAATAGAAAACGAGCTCAATAGCTTTAATGGTAGAGACATAGAACAACTTTCACAATCCCATGCACAAAATACCAGCACTAATGTAGAAACAAGAAATGACAGAAACAACGAAATAGATGAAACATTTTTACATACACTTCAATATTATACGAATACTCACCCTACCAATCGAAGTTACATACCTAAACAAAAAGCATCAAAGAAATTTGCAGAAATAGTAAGTTACATTAACAATATAATTCTACCAGAACATATAAACAGAGATACAAACTATAATACCTTACAAACAATAATATATAGTGCTGCTTGGACAGCTGCTAAGTGTAATGGGAGTAAAATTTCGCTAGTGCCTGCTGAAAACGTAAATTGGCATCAAAAAGATAATCCTAAATGGCAAAAAAGACTAGAACGTAAAATTGCAGACATTAGGGCTAAAATAGGCAGACTCACTCATTATATACACGGGAACAGAAGTAGAAAAGTGGTAAAAGAGGTAAACTCTATCCTAGAACATTACAAAACACATTCATCACACGAAGAACCCAATACACAACTCACACATTTTCTAGACACCCTTAAACAGAAACTTACTGTTGTAAAAAGCAGATTAAGTAGGTATTTAAAATGCACACTTCGTAAAAAAACAGAATACCCAGTTTCAGAATAACGAGAAACTATTTTACCGAACGTTAAAAAAGGCCACTACAAACCAAACAAGACCTAACGATTCTGCAAACAATACAAATATTAATTTACCACCGATAGACGAGATACAGAAGTTCTGGTCTGGAATTTGGGAAAATCCAGTTTATCATAATGCTGAAGCTGAATGGATCAAAACCGAGTTGACAAATAACATAAACACCGGACAGATGGATTTTGAACATGTCGAAATAGGAACATTCCATGATGTACTTAAAAAAATACACAATTGGAAAGCACCGGGGTCAGACAATATACATAACTTCTGGTACAAAAAATTCACACATATACACCCACACCTTTATAACCATATAAATTATTTCATAAGTAACCCGACGTCCATGCCTGCATATATAACAGCAGGTATTACGTATATGATACCAAAAGATTCTAACGACACCGCCAACCCAGCAAAATATAGACCAATAACTTGCCTACAAACGATATACAAGATTATAACGTCGTGCATAACTCATGTAATATACCAACACCTTGAAACACATAAAATATTAACGGAAGAGCAGAAAGGGTGCAGGAAGTTTAGTCAAGGCTGTAAAGAGCAATTAACAATTGATTCCGTAATACTCAAGCAAGTTCAACGTACCAGGAAAAATCTTTGCACAATGTATATTGATTACAAAAAAGCATACGACTCAGTACCTCACTCGTGGCTGTTAGAAGTTTTAAGCGTATACAAAATACACCCGCGATTAATACAATTTTTAAGAAATATAATCTCTCAATGGGAGACCCGATTACATTTGACCACCTCTACAGGAATTGTTGAGACAGAACCGATAAAGATTCAGAGAGGAATATTTCAAGGAGACTCACTCAGCCCATTATGGTTCTGCCTTGCATTGAATCCTCTTTCAAATAAACTCAATGCCTTAGAACCTGGATATCTACTGCAATATAGTGATGCAACGACTGACACACTAACGGACAGACATGCCTACAAAATTAACCACCTTCTTTATATGGATGATATTAAATTATATGCATCCTCACCTAACGATCTTTCTGAACTAGTTAATGTTACTGAACAATTTTCGAATGACATAGCTATGGAATTTGGTATTGATAAATGTAAAATTAATTCAATTAGAGCAGGAAAAAATTATCAACATTCATATGTAATGCACACTGGTGAATCCATACATGCTTTAGATGAAAATGAGACGTACAAATATCTAGGATATACTCAATCTAAACAAATACAACATAAGGAAATAAAAAATACACTCAATAAACAGTTTAAACACAGATTAAAAACAATATTTAACACTCAATTACATGCTCGAAATACTATTAAAGCCATCAACACCTACGCCATCCCGGTCTTAACCTACTCCTTTGGGATAATAAATTGGAACCAAAGTGAACTCAAAAATATACAGCGCGTCATAAACACCAGTTTAACCAAATATAGGAAACACCACCCCAGGTCTTGTGTACAGAGATTAACACTGCCAAGAAAAGAAGGAGGAAGGGGTATAATAGATATCACTAATCTACACAATAACCAAATCACAATTTTAAGAACCTACTTCAATACCAAAAGTACAACATCAACCCTACATAAGGCCATTTCTTATAATGACCGAAAACTAACTCCGCTGAATATGTATGATAAGATATCGCAAAAGAACGAAATACAGACTGACCAACAAACAAAAATTGTAGAATGGACCCAGAAGTCACTGCATGGAAGACATCGCCAGGACATTAGCCAACCTAACGTCGACAAGATAGCGTCGAACGAATGGTTAAGCCGCGGTGACCTTTTCCCTGAGACGGAAGGGTTTATGATAGCAATCCAGGACCAAGTTATAGAAACCCGTAATTATCAGAGGTACATCATGCGAGTCCCCCTACCGACCGACATCTGTAGACGATGCAATAGTTCCTCTGAAACCATCCAACACATCACTGGAGCGTGTAAAGCAATAGTCCAGACCGATTATAAACACAGACATGATCAAGTATCAAAAATAATTCATCAAAGTTTAGCAATTAAATATAATCTAATTTCTACACAACCTACACCTTACTACAAATACAACCCTGAAACCATCCTAGAAAACACATCTTACAAACTATATTTTGATCGTGCAATCCTCACCGACAGAGCAACACATTACAACAGACCAGACATTACCTTATTTGATAAAATTAATAAAACTGCACAAATCATTGACATAGCCGTGCCAAACACACACAATCTACAGAATACAATAGCAGAGAAACTTTCTAAATACACTGACTTAAAAATTGAGATCTCCCGAATGTGGAACTTAAATAACGTCACCATTATTCCAATAGTATTATCAACCACTGGTGTAATCCCTAAACAACTTCACCAATCTTTAAAATCATTAGACATAGCGCCTTATACCTATCGAAAACTACAAAAGGCCGCTATCCTGAATACTTGCAGAATTGTCCGAAAATTCTTGCAAAATAATATCGAGACGCAAATGACCTCATCAGACACACAAGCATCGCATATCATACAACCACACGGTCCTACACAATCACTGCAAGATAGCAACACCCAATCATCCCAACATGTCACCAATCCCATAGGTTAACACTTGGCTTTGGCCCGTGTTTACCTAAAACACCGGCAATAGCCGAGATATAGTAATGTATGACAAAATAATAATAATAATAATCTGGCAACACTAGAGCAGTGTCAACATTTTTCAGATGTCTTATAGAAAATTATTTTAAAAATAATTTTAAATTGCTAATAACGGAGATAAAAACACATTTAATTGATAAAAAAATACAGTATCTCAACCTCGATCAAAAATGACGATAAATAAAGCCACTATGGAAATATAACAGATATATGAACGGCAAGGATGACAGCTATTGTCATCCAAGATAATGCCAAAATGAAAATCGAGAAAAAGGATATACAAATGATATTTTTATAATGTTGACAAGAGCCAGGTCGAAGTTCGCACACCTACCACCCCCGGACTCGTCGCCCAGCTCCGCCTCGCAGCCGACTCCAGATCACCAGTGACGCCGGCAGCTGCAGTCGCGTCGAGCTCGAGTGACGAGTTTTTCTCTCCGCCGACGTCGCCACCATCTGTACGTCGGCAGGGGAGACGCCGGCCACCGAACAGTTTAGGGCCTAGGGGCCAACCGGCTCCGAACCGGGCCCCCGCTGCCGGTGGTTATGTGCAGCGCATGAAGTGGACTCATACTATGAACGAGAACGTCATGCGCGCATATTACGGGTCTACAGAGGGAGGAACCAATCTCACTGCGTACCGTAGTAGAATGCTTACTCTGTTCCAGGAACTTGAACCAGCCATCAACGTTTCGGCTCAACGACTGTCGGATCAGGTGCGGGTCATCCAACGCAATCATAAATTGGATGACGCCGCACTCGATCGGCTACGCTCCGAAATGCAGAATAATCGTGTCATTTCTTCTACGCCTCGGACTGCGGTACAACCTCAAGTGATTGCCGAGGTTCCGTCGCGGTCCGACATCTATGAGGAAGAGGATGACATGACTATAACTGTAAGTACCCAGTACAACGACCAATTGAGGAGCGCATTGGAGGATGCAATTCGGGAATATAGAACCACCCCCGCCGAACTTAAACCACGACTACCACGCTTGCCCATGCATAATAAAAATAGGGCGTTGGTGTGTGCCCTGGATTCGCTGCTCTCTAGTTATCTAGAAGGCAGCGAAGATCTCGGTGATACTCACTCAATCCTGTATTGTGCAGCTGTAGCGGCATGTCGTGTAGCTCACGTTAAATTCCCAGTTGGTGACACCGCTACACGACCAAAATCCGCCGTACCAGCTTGGCAGTGCAGGATTGAGCGTCGTATCGACGAGGCCAGGGTACTCATTGCTAAATTAATCTGCTTCAGGGATGGTAATACTCGACCTAGAGTAATGCGCTTTGTGAGGCGGGCATTTTCGGGGACTGGGATCAGTCGTCCAGAATATATGTCCCGTGTCACAGAGCGCATCGATTTCCTGAAGCAGAAGGTTTATGCTTGGGCAAGCCGTATTCGCCGGTATAAGAGGCGAGTGGAACGATTCTTTCAGAATCGCATTTTCCAATGCGATCAAAGGCGGGTTTATAGATCTTGGGAGCGACCTGACCAAAGTGTGAGCAATGTGGGTCGCCCAGATGATGAAGCCACGAATGCATTCTGGCGCAGCATCTGGTCGACGCCTGTTGGTCACACGGAGGGTGAATGGATGCGGGATATTGAGCGAACGTGTGAACCCATACAAGAGATGGAGGAAATCACAATTTCCATCCAAGACGTAGCCAGTGCAGCCCGTCCGATGCCGAATTGGAAATCCCCGGGACCGGACGGACTGCAAAACTTTTGGATCAAATGGCTGCGTAGTTCACACGCTCGCTTGGCATCCCAATTTCAGTCAGCCTTGGAGTCTGGGTCGCTACCACAGTTCTTTACAACTGGAGTTATCCACCTGCTCCACAAATCAGGTAGTGCAGCGGAACCCAAAAACTATAGGCCGGTCACATGTTTACCGACGCTATATAAACTTCTTACATCCATTTTGAGAGAAAAAATTACTAACCATATTGACAACAACGCCATCATGTCTGCCTCTCAAAATGGATGTAGGAATGGGTCCCGCGGCACTAAGGAGCTGCTCCTCATTGACATGGCCATTAGCCAACAGGTTCGCCGCTCCCGAAAAAATCTGTCGACATGTTGGATAGATTATAAGAAGGCCTATGACTCGGTGCCGCATACATGGCTCATGAGAGTGCTGGAGTTATATAAAATAAATAAAACTATACGCACTTTCATGTTGTCATGTATGGGGCAATGGAGGACGGTCCTTCGCTATCCAGGATGTCGACAAATTCAAGGAAACGATGCAACGATCAAGATTGAGCGGGGAATATTCCAGGGCGACAGTCTGAGCTCCCTGTGGTTTTGTTTAGCCTTGAACCCTCTCAGCACATTGCTGGAGGGATCAAGGCTAGGCTACCAATTGCGGAGAGGAGGTCAGGTAGTATCTCACCTGCTTTACATGGATGACCTGAAACTGTTTTCCTCAAGCAAATTGCAACCAATAAAGTTACTGAAAGTAACTGAAACTTTCAGTAATTCTATTAGGATGGAATTTGGTATGGATAAATGTGCGGTCATGCATGTAAAACGAGGGGAGATAATGGAATCCGAGGGAATTCAACTTTCGGGTTCTATTAACCTTAGATCGCTCTCCGCAACAGAAACATACAAATACTTGGGTATGTCAGAGGCGTTGGGCATCAACGAGGCTGACATGAAGCAATCGTTAAAGGAGCGTTTCTTTGGCCGCTTGAAAAAAGTACTTCAAAGTCTTTTATCAGGTGGCAATAAGGTCCGCGCCTTTAACGGTTGGGTCATGCCAGTTTTGATGTACTCCTTTGGCATACTCAAGTGGACTCAGACAGAACTGGATGCCCTGGATAGGAAAGTTCGTTCATTGCTGACCACAAATCGGATGCATCACCCTCGATCTTCGGTCATGAGGCTGTACATCCCAGGCAAGTGTGGAGGTCGAGGCTTTTTAAATGTTAAGACTCTCCACAACCGTGAGGTGTGCAGTCTCAGAGAGTATTTTCTACATACCGATGAGGGAATGCACCGAGATGTGGTCTCAGTGGACAAAGGACTAACCCCGCTCGGTTTGGCTAAAGAGAACTGGCGCAAACCTGTCGTACTCAGTACCAACGACCGCAGGGAGGTATGGCAGAGCAAGGAGCTACATGGACGCTTCTATCGGGCACTTCATGGTCCCAATGTAGATTTTCTAGCGTCCGTGTCCTGGCTACGTTTCGGTGACCTTTTCGGGGAAACCGAAGGTTTTGCTTGTGCAATTATGGACGAAGTTATCATGACGAACAACTACCGGAAATATATTGTTAAGGATGGCACCGTTGACATCTGTCGGGCATGTCACTGTCCTGGTGAACCACTAAGACATATAGTTTCTGGTTGTTCTCGTCTTGCTAACGGCGAATACTTGCACAGGCATAACCAAGTGGCCAGGATCATCCATCAGCAACTTGCTCTAAAATACAACCTTGTGGAATCTGAGGTACCGTATTACAGGTATGTGCCCGACCCAGTTCTTGAAAATGACCATGTCACGTTGTACTGGGATCGATCTATCATCACTGATAGGACTATTGTCGCCAATAAGCCTGACATAGTGGTGATAGATCGATTAGAGCGCCGCACGATGATTGTTGATGTTACAATTCCGCATGACGAGAATCTCGTGAAAGCTGAGAAAGATAAACAAATTAAGTATCTTGACTTGGCACACGAGATTGTCGACATGTGGGATGTGGACTCTGCAATCATTCTGCCGATAGTTGTGACAGCCAATGGCCTTATTGCCAAGAGCCTCGATCAACATCTGAAGAGGCTCTCGTTAGGTGGCTGGATCAAGGGCCTGCTGCAGAAGGCTGTAATTCTCGACACGGCACGCATAGTGAGGAGGTTCCTTTCTCTGGAGGCCTAACCACCGGTAGCTTGGACCCTGTGCCCGTTGCCGGTTGGTCACTATTTTTTATATTTTTAAATGTATGTGTTTTTGTTTTTGCTTTATATATATATATTTAAAAATGTAATTAATATGTTAGTTAAGTAAATAAAGGAAATAATAATAATAAATCTTTATTTCTCCTCACAAAACGAGACCTCGTGATACAACATAAGATAAGAACTTACGGAAAAACAGATGACAGTCAAGTGTATGTGCGGAGCTGGTGTCTATTATAGGTATTACCCTGTATTACAGATCACCAGGTCCTCACCCCTATGAGTAGAGTATAACATAAAAGAACTTAAATAGGATCACGTATGCAAGTATTTTCAGCTTATCTAGTTGCTAAGGAGACAAGATAGTAATTTTAACATATTATGTAAAACGCAATTCGCCCCTTAGCATAAGAGTATGTAGAGTAAATATTGTAGAGGCGTACAGAGTATGTGTGAGCGTGTGTGAAATGTGTGCGTGCTTTGTGTGCTTGTGTGAGATTGTGTGTGGCGGAGTGTGTGTCGGTTAGTGTGTGTGCGTGATTGTGTTTGAGTATATACCTAATTTTTATTTTTATTTTTGTCAGGTGTCTATTAGTGCATTAGGTTCTCCGTAGAACCATACTCCAGGTTTTGCAGCCAGTCCCCGACTACAGCCTTACATTTGGTTTTTGGGAGAGAGTAAATTGACAATATCCTGTTTATTTTATTGTATAGATTACAACCTTGAATGCAGAAGAAACGATGTGCAAAACTGGTTTTTAACGCTGGTTTTGTACAGACTATGTCTTTTCTGCGCCGTTTTTCAATCAACTTAGGTTCATATGTCAGTAAAGAATGTTGCTTATGTTAAACGACTATAAATAAAGGTATTGATTATGAGATTGTCAGTTGTGAGGGTGTGTGTTAGCGTGTGTTTATTAGACTACCCCCAAGTTATACTAGAATGGTAGTATATATATCGGGACATCTTGTTCAGAGGGCCATTCGTTCCGCAGCAGTCCAAGTGTAAAGTTGTCTCTGTGAGTATTTCAATTCGATTATACAATAAAGTGTGTAAAGTGAATAAACAATATCGTCAAAAGTATTGCATTGTTGTCATTCGACACGATTCTTATCGAAGTACGTTACATCTCAGAAGTGGGATACCGGAGCAATTGGTGCTGTCAATTGCCTCTTTACGCCCAAATCGCATCCAGACAAAAATGCCAAGAAGTAAAGATACGCAAACCAGCACTCCAGTGCTGACCGAGTCCACCAGGCGAGCCCGTCGTCGTGAAGAAACTCGACAACGGTCGAGCGGCTCTAGTAGCAGTGATGACGACCGAAGAACCCGGCATCGAAATGCGAAACGGCGACAACGGAGGAAGCGCCGGGAATCCAGCTCGGGCTCCAGCGAAACATTTGAACGTAGGACCAAACGTTCTCGAAGGTACGATAGTCAAAATAAGTTTTTAGAGCGGTTTGTTGATATGATGAAAAATGTTAATAACGTGAATCAACCCGATAAGTTTCCTGTACTCAATAATGTTGTACCCGCATTCGATCCAATGTTAAAAGAGCAGACGATGGATGTATGGATAAATAAGGTTGAGGAATGCGCACAAATATACGGCTGGAATGATAGACAATTGATCCACTACGCGTTGCCCAAATTAAGTGGAGTAGCAAAGTCCTGGTATGAAGGATTGCCTACAGTTATGTATTCTTGGTCCGAGTGGAAAAATAAGCTTAAAGAGTCCTTCCCAACACGGGAAAATTATGCTGATCTGCTAACTGATATGCTGAATAAGAGAGTTCGTTATGGGGAATCATTAGAATTGTACTATTATGCAAAAATGAATCTCTTAAACCGCTGTAAAATTACTGAGAAGCGTGCTGTAGATTGTTTGATAGCCGGTATTGATGATCGTGGTGTAAGATTAAGCGCTCAAGCAGTTGAATTTAATGAGCCAGAACAGGTACTGAAGTTTTTTAAAACTGTAAAGTTAAGTCAAGATAAAGTTTTTTCTGATAGTTTGAAAAATAAAGATAAGGATAGACGCGCTGTTACTCAAATTGCACAAAGTGTAACAGAGAACTCTAAAAATGCCCAATCAGGTCCCAAATTCAATCGCACAGTATGCTACAATTGCAAAGAAGTAGGTCATCCGTTTTTTAAATGTAATAAACCTAAAATTCAGTGCGCCAAATGTAACTTGTTAGGACATTTAGATAGAAATTGCCCAAAAGTAAATCAGGGTGACACTTCTGAAGCTCTTGCTAAAACTGTTATGCAAATAAATAGTACTAAAGGTTCAAATCAAAAATATAAAATGCCAATAAAACTGAATAATAATATTGTTGAATGTTATGTTGATCTTGGAAGTGATGGTACCCTAATTCGATACAGTGATGCTCTTAGGTTAGGATTAGCGTGGCAAACTGTACAAACACCATTACTTAAGGGTCTGGGGAACGTACCATATCAACCCTTAGGTTTAGCTTTTGTTACTATTGAGATCCAGGGTATCGTAGAACACGATGTAGAGGTACTTATAGTTAGCGACAGACTTATTAATGTTCCTGTATTACTGGGACATACATATACAGAAAGGCCATCTATAAGAATTGTTAAGACTGCTACTGATTTAATATTTCAAAAAGTAGACATTCCGACTAGTGAGTGCGTGAAGATCCCCCTCATTTGTGTTTCTGATATTAAAGTCGCAATAGGCGAACTTAAAGTGATTCCAATTAAGTACTTATACGGGTATACAGGTCAAGTCTATGTTAACGGTTCCATTAGAGGGTGCAAAGGCTTGGAACATTATCTGTTACCAGGCGAATATCCATTGCAAAAAGGTTTAGGCAACGTTCTTATACAAAATATCAGTAACAATGATTTAGTGATACACAAAGATGAGTTAGTAACACGCGGTTATAATCTGGACTGTTGCTTAAAAATAAATAGAGTACATGGAGTATATGAAGAGTCCTTGAGTAAATCACCGCTTAAGTATGGCGATAGTCTTTCATCCGAACAAATAACAATTTTGAGACAGTTACTAGATAAATATAGAGATTGTTTTTCAACCAACTTAAGTGATCTGGGATTTACAACAACCACGGAAATGGTGATTAATCTGAAGGACTCTGAACCAGTAGTTTACCGACCATATAGATTGTCATATTCAGAGCGTGAATACGTACGTAAAATGGTACAAGAGATGTTGGACGCGGATATCATTAGAGAGTCAAATTCTCCGTTTGCAAGTCCTATAGTTCTAGTTAATAAGAAGTCAGGTGAGAAGCGATTATGCGTCGATTACCGCGCCCTTAATAGAAAGACTATACGTGAGCACTATCCATTACCTAGAATTGAGGATCAATTAGATTTGTTGGCTGGAAGTAAACTATTTATTACATTAGATATGTATTCTGGTTACTACCAAATTCCTATTGCCGAAAACTCTCGTGATAAAACTGCATTTGTGACACCCGATGGGCAGTATGAATATAACAGAATGCCTTTCGGTTTAGTAAATGCCCCTTCAGTTTTTCAACGTACTATCAATAAGATTTTGCAAAAATCTCGTGCAAAATACGCTCTTATATTTATGGATGACGTACTAATACCAGCTAGTTCTTTCGAAGAAGGTATTAGGAGGTTAGAAGAAGTAATGATTTTACTGAGAGAAGGTGGCCTTACTTTAAAAATGTCAAAATGCAACTTTTTCTATGACAAAATTGACTATTTGGGGTTTGAAGTTAGTAGTACGGGTATAAGACCAGGGTCCTCTAAAATAGAAGCTGTATCTAAATTCCTCGCACCCATAAATGTACACGAAGTTAGGAGATTTCTCGGTCTAGCTAGTTTTTTTTAGAAGATTCATCAGAGGTTTTGCTAATATTGCACGTCCACTAACTCGCCTTTTGAAAAAGGATCAAGTTTGGGAATGGGGTAAGGAAGAGTCTGGTTCTTTTGAACAGTTGAAGAAAGCCTTAACAGAGCGACCAGTGTTGTCACTGTATAGGCCGGAGGCGGAGACACAGCTTCATACAGATGCGAGTAAATATGGTATCGGTGGTATTTTGATGCAGATCGATGAAGCTGGGTCTTTGAAACCGGTAGCTTACTACAGCAGACAAACAACTGTTGACGAACAAAAGTTACATGCTTTTGAGCTCGAAACTCTTGCCGTTATATCCTCCCTGAGCAAGTTCAGAGTATACCTACTAGGTATAAACTTTAAAATTGTTACCGATTGCAATGCTCTGCGCACGACGTTGACTAAACGCGATCTGATACCACGCATAGCCCGATGGTGGGTACAATTTCAAGAATATGATTGCGATATTGAGTATAGACCAGGTCACAAAATGGCACATGTTGACGCCTTGAGCAGAGCTGCAATCGAGGTAGATAATGATGAGCTAAATATTCTAGACATACTTACCATAAATTCCGAAGACTGGATAGCTACAGTCCAACAAACTGATGATGAGATCAAACGGATTTCTATCATTTTAAACGATCCGAATTCTAAAGACGTTGCAGAGATACATAATAATTATAAGTATAAAAATGGGCGCGTTTACCGGATAATCGATAAAGATAACCTACGGTGGGTCGTACCTAAAGGAGCTCGGTGGCAGATCTTGAGAAGTAATCACGACGATATAGGGCATTTTGGTTTCGAAAAGACTCTACAACGTATCGCGTCATTATATTGGTTCCCGAAAATGCGACGCTTTGTAAAAAAATATGTATCTGCCTGTATGGAATGTGCACATCATAAATTACCTAGTGGTGCTAAAGCCGGGGTACTACATCCAATCCCTAAAGTTAGCAAACCATTCCATACAATACACGCCGACCACCTTGGGCCGTTTATCAGGACAAAGCGTGGCAATACCTATATATTAGTAATAGTTGATGCATTTACCAAATACATAAATTTAACTGCAGTTCGAAACACAAAATCTGCCACCAGCGTACGCGTCTTTCGTGAACATTTTAGCTATTTCGGTACACCTAATCGTCTTATAACGGACCAGGGTAGTAGCTTTACCAGTAAAACTTTTAAAGAATTTATTAGGGCTAGTGGTATTAAACACGTATATAACGCCGTTGCTACACCGCGTGCAAACGGCCAGGTAGAGCGTTACAACCGAACCATACTATCGGCGCTAGGAGCCATGAATCACGATAAACCTAATGGTATTTGGGATGAGCACTTGTCAAATATACAGCTAGGAATTAATACTACACCGCATTCTACTACTAAAAAGACCCCTTCGGAATTATTATTCGGTATAAATGTTACAAATCCTTCTCAGGGTAAACCCTGGTAAAGGGTAAACTCAGTAAACTGAGTGAAGTTATATCAGAGATATTGCCTTTTAGTACAGACAATAATTTAATAGAAATTAGATCGAACGTAGAACAATTAATAAAGGAACAACAAATTAAAGATAAAGAAAGGTTTGACAAAAAAAGAAAAAAGAATGTCACTTTCTCTAAAGGAGATCTTGTTAAGGTAATTAGAGCAATCACTGGAATTGAAGGTCAGTCAAAGAAATTAGAGGCAAAATGTAAAGGACCCTACAGAATTAAAAAGGTTCTACCAAATGATAGGTATGTTATAGAAGATACTCCACTTACTAAAAAGGGTAGAAAATATGAGGCGATAGTATCCCTAGACAAGATATCTCCGTGGCTCAGTTTTAATGATCCTGAATCGGACTCTATTGAATCGGCCGGTGATGATGGCTGTAGCGATGAGTGATGTGTATGTAATGTGTATTTGACGATAGTGAATAATAGGTGTATGAAGTAATCTACTCTAATTTAGCAAGTGTAGTAAGATAACAAATTATGTAACGTTTATTATGTAGTATTATTATATAGTATAACAATGTTTATTGAATGTAATGTAATGTCATGAAGTTATGTATGATAAGGGATACACTATGACGTTGTCATGGATCATTGTGTATCCAGGAAGAGCGTTTGCGTTGGTCAAGGTAACCGGCTAACGCAATTGTTCGACCAGTTAGGTATGTTATGGGATGCACTATGACGTTGTCATGGATCATTGTGCATCCAGGAAGGGCGTTTACATTGGTCAAGGTAACCGGCTAATGTAATCGTTCGACCCTAAGGTTCCCAGTCAGGTCACCGACTGGTATGTTTAAAACTCGAAGCATCGTGAAGGCGTTGGTCAGTGTCATGGACTAACGTAAAGTCGAGTATTTCTACGTATTACCTAAAGCTAAGATGTATTGATAAGGGATGCACTGTGACGTTGTCATGGATCATTGTGCATCCAGGAAGAGCGTTTACTTTGGTCAAGGTAACCGGCTAATGTAATCGTTCGACCCTAAGGTTCCCAGTCAGGTCACCGACTGGTATATTTAAGACTCGAAGCATCGTGAAGGCGTTGGTCATTGTCATGGACTAACGTAAAGTCGAGTATTTCTACGTAATTATTACCTAAAGCCAAGATGTATTATTAGAATAAGTAATAAGTGATAGATGTATTTTTCACTCATAGATGTAATTGTGAATATTTTATTATTGTGGTTATAAGAGTGCTAAAAACCAACCTATGGTTTTATTTTTCTATACGATGGGTCTCGTTGAGGAACGGATGGCCGAGCTGTTAAACGACTATAAATAAAGGTATTGATTATGAGATTGTCAGTTGTGAGGGTGTGTGTTAGCGTGTGTTTATTAGACTACCCCCAAGTTATACTAGAATGGTAGTATATATATCGGGACATCTTGTTCAGAGGGCCATTCGTTCCGCAGCAGTCCAAGTGTAAAGTTGTCTCTGTGAGTATTTCAATTCGATTATACAATAAAGTGTGTAAAGTGAATAAACAATATCGTCAAAAGTATTGCATTGTTGTCATTCGACACGATTCTTATCGAAGTACGTTACACTTAGTAACAGTGTGCAGGATATAAAGCTGACGGACCGTAAGGACCTTGAACTGCTTATAAACATCAACGGTGGGGTGAAAAAATGGTAGAAAGAGACTTACTTTTAAAACAGCTCTCTGGGCTCTTTCAATTTTTAGCAGAAGGGTTTTTGTTGATCCACCCCAGGCAGAGATACAGTAGGTAAGTTGTGACTGGCCAAGTGCAAGGTAAACAGATTTTATTAACTCTTTGTTAGCAATATGTCGTAAATTTTTAAATATATATATTAGTTTGCGTGTTCTTGCTGCTAACAGGTCAATATGCTCCTTGAAGCTTAATTTACTGTCAATTACAATACCCAAATACTTAATTATATTTGTCCTTTCCAGTCTAGAACATGAACAGCTGGAGTCAGAAAAATTTAAGCATTTATGGGATATTATTTTATATTGGGTAATGTCAGCTTCTGTGTTCCGCAAAGAGAAAGTGATGAATTTTGACTTACCAGAATTAAGAGTTAAAAAATTTACATTTAACCACTTTGTTACACTATTAAAGCCCGTCTGTGAGTTTGAAAAAACTTCTCTCCAAGTTTCCCCGCTGAAGAGCAATGCTGTGTCATCAGCAAAGGTTACAATTTTAGCTTTGGGAAGGTCTAATTGACACAGATCATTTATGTAGACGAGAAATAAAGTTGGGCCCAGAATGCTGCCCTGTGGAACACCAAACTGAACTGGAACATGATCACTTGTTAGATTTTCTATTTGCACACACAGCGTTCTTTCGGATAAGTAACTTTCGAACAGTTTCAACTGAAGGTCCCTAATTCCCATACACTCTAGTTTATTTAGCAAGATTGGGATAGATACTGTGTCGAAGGCTTTGGCAAGGTCTAGAAATATTGTAATAACTTTCTTTTTGCTGTCAAGATTAGTAACTATAAAATTTATTAACTCATGAACTGCATCTGAGGTTGATTTATTAGTCCTGAATCCGAATTGTGATGGAGATAGCAGTTTTTTATCCTCAAGATATTTAACTAGCCTCTTATTCATGACCCGCTCAAGGATTTTTGATAAGGTTGGCAGAATGGAAATGGGTCTATAGTTCTCGACACAGTGTCTATCACCACTCTTGTAAATCGGGCAAATTCTTGTTTTTTTTAGTGCTATAGGGAACACACCCGTCGATAATGACAAATTACAGACGTAAGTTATGGGTTTTATTAAAGTCTCTTTATTTTCTTTCAGAATGTCTGCGGAGATCAAATCTAATCCAGCAGCGCTGTCGCTTTTAAGATTTGATATTAATGCTCTAATCTCATTTTCATCAGTAGGTAGTAATGCGAATGAGTCAGGGCATGATTTTAAGATCCTAGGTTGAGAATAAGTATTTTGGTTCTTTATCTTTTCGGCTAATGATTTACCAATATTTGCAAAATAATTGTTAACGCTGTTTATAGATTTTACTGGGTTGTTTGTATTCATCAATTCAAATGGGGTATCTTTTGGTTTTACTGTATGTGTAATTTCTTTTATAGCTTTCCACAGTTTTTTGTTGTTTTTATTTGCACTTTGTAGCTGTAGTTTTTCGTATTCTCGTTTTAATTTCTTTAACAAGGAGGTGCAGTAATTTCTGTACCTCTTGTAGATAGTTTTCAATGTGTCATTGTTAGGCTCTTTTTTTATTTTTTTGTGAAGGTTATCTCGATTTTTTAAACATTTAAGAATACCTGGTGTTATCCACGGCTTCAATTGTTTTTTTCGTTTTGAATGTTTGATTATTTTTATATTACGTATAATTAATGTATGAAGTGTATTTATAAAAAAGTTAGTAGTCGAGTTGGCGTCTTCTATCGTGTATAAATGACTGAAATCTACAGCAGCTAAGTCTTTAGAGACACATGTATGGTTTATTCGGTTAATTGTTTTCGCCGGTTTAAGTCTGTGTCTAGTTGTAATACATAGCGCAACACAATAATGATCTTTGAGCGATGTTTGGAGTACGAGGCTACGAGCTGATAACTTAGTCTTCAGCAATACATGGTCAAGACACGTTTTGCTGTGAGTTGGGAGTGTATGGGCCGGTAGGATTCCGTGGTATGCCAACATGTCCAAATACGGGGAGGAACTTGGATCTGAACTATTCTCACAAATATCAATATTTATGTCTCCTAATACTATGATATTCTGTAGACTTGTGTACCTTATTAATAAGTTATTTAAAGAGTGAATAAAGTTGTTTACATTTTTGTATCCAGGAGGCCGATAAATTGCCAGTGCTACTGTATTGTTGTCAAGTTTTATGGCTAGGCAATTTGCCTCTGATAATTGTGGTTCTTCAGTCGAAATGAATAAGTCATTCCTACAGTAGACAACAACGCCTTCATTTTGCGTATAGTTGTTAGTGGTAGCACAATGATTATAACCATTTAAGTTTGGTATATTTAGATTGGAAGGCAACCAACACTCTGTCAACACGATGCAATCCCAGCTCATGCCACTTCTAACAATTAATGGAAGTAGCCCAGCCATATTACGTTTTATACTTCTAATGTTTTGCTGAAGTATTTTAAAACTTTCATTTGAGTCTGACATAATTATCGGACAATCCTCAGCATCACAGAGAGCGGATTCGGCTATATTAAAAGAATCGATATCATTTTGTATTTGATTTATGTGTAAGCCCAGGGTCACACTGAACTATTTCCCTACAAGACACTTATTAAAACACTGTTACGTAACTTGAACTCTTTAATACACACTTACTTGTACTGTATAGAACTGTTGAACTGACTTGTACTGTATAGAACTGTTGAACTGACTTGTACTGTATAGAACTGTTGAACTGACTTAATAACACAAATATTATCACGTCATGTCATGATTTGCCGGAGAATCTTAACAGCGCGATTCAGAAAATGCAATAATATATACAACGCCCTCTGTTGAGAGAGAAAGCAACAAACCTTACTTTAATGGCGTGAACATACCGCCCACCAAGGACATTATTGAAGAATTAATGTCCTTTACAAAATAATACTATCAAAATATTACTAAGACTGAAGTAATGTCTTTAGAACTAAAATAATACACTGTACTCATTAAACAACTGATATGGTATACAAAAAAAGTGGCATAAATAGTATTTGCAATGTATGCCGTACTACCGTACTATACACAAATATGGCTTTAGATTCAAAACTTATGGACTAAACAAACTATATGTGATCTTTCACAATAGGCTTTCTATAAACTAAAACATGCTATATATTAAATTTTAATCATTGACGGGCAGAACACATAATTTTGAAGTAGGGCGTTTAAGAAGAGCTCCCTTAGCTCGTAATGTGACCACTCGGGTGATATTATCTGGACCAGGATGTTTTTCGACTATTCGACCAAGCAACTAGCAAGCAGGGGGTAAGCCAAATTCCTTCACTAGGACTACATCACCGATATTTGGTTCTGGAGTTTGTACTGACCATTTATATCTATGAATATTATTTAGATATTCCGAGACCCAACGCTGCCAAAAACCTTGCAACATTTTTTGCAAAAGTTGCCACCGATTCAGAGAACTTATGTTCGAAAACTCATAGCTGGCATCAGGAACAGTAACTAGCGGTTCACCAACTAGAAAATGACCTGGAGACAAAGGCATGGGTTCGTCAATGTCTTCGCCATTAATAACGGTAATGGGTCTTGAGTTAAGACACGCTTCTATCTGACTGAGCAACGTGCTCATCTCCTCATAGGTGAGAGTTGCATCTCCTATGACTCGCTTTAAATGATGTCCTTCAAACCAAAGTTTATGTTCCGACAGTAATGCGGGCGGAACCCCTCTTGACGCACAGTCTGCGGGATTATCTTTAGATGATACGTGTGCCCATTGATCGGCATTGAGTGTGGTTAAAATCTCCGAGACTCGGTTACCCACGAAAGTCTTCCACCGACTAGGGTGACTATTTAGCCACGCAAGAACTACAGTCGAGTCCGTCCAGGCATGCACTTTATCCTTCCCAATATTCATTGCCTTTGCGTCGTCAGCTAGCAATCGTGCTAGTATTACTGCAGCACAAAGCTCCAGACGCGGAATACTGATGGTCTTTATCGGTGCGACTTTCGTCTTGGCCACTAAAAGGGAAACGTGAATATTTCCTGAACTATCTATGTGCCGAGTGTACACGACTGCTGCATATGCCATCTTTGAAGCATCGCTGAAACCATGCAACTCAACAAGTTGACTACCATCTCCTGATGTTCCTAACCATCTAGGCACACGTACTTTGGATAGCTTCAACAATTCTTCACGGTAAGTAGTCCATTCTTGTTGTAATACATTTGGTACATCGTCATCCCATCCAACTCCTGCTAACCAAAGTTTCTGTATAAGCATCTTAGCTACTATTATACTTGGCGCTATCCAACCTAACGGATCATATAAGCGCGCTATATCCGATAGAATACTGCGCTTAGTTACCTTTTCAGATCTTGAAGGAAGCTGCACGGTGTATTTGAACTCATCTGATCTACGGCACCAAGTAAGTCCCAATGTTTTAGTATTTTCAAATACCTCCCTTTCTTCCTTGCCTTCACACAACTCCTTCTCCTTCAAGTCCTTATTCCACTCTACCTTCTTTAGTAGTTCCTCACTGTTGCTGTTCCATTTCTGTAATTCAAACCCCGCCTTACCTAACAACTCCTTCATTTCCCTGCTATTGCCACCAACACAATGCCGGCTTTTGATCCTTGAATGGCAACCTTACCACGTAACGGCCGTCTGCAGTCCTCGTGGTAGTAGAGGCAAACAACTCTTCACAATTCTGTTCTTGTTCTGTTAGTATGCTTTCCAATTGTTTCGGCTGATCTTCTATTTCCCAAAATCGTTTGAGCATCTCGTTTTGGTCTATTTGAGCATACATTGCCGTGAACTCTGTACTTCTGTTATCCCTGTCTAGGTTGGCTACTCCAGATATAATCCAGCCTAAACTGGTGCACTGCGCTACTAAAGAACCGGTTGGAGCCTTCTTCACTCCATTTCTCAATACTTCACTGTACACGTCAGCACCCAACAGGATGTCTACCTTGTTAGGTCTGCTAAAATGAGGATCTGCCAAAACCAGTTGATCTAACTCTGCCCACTTGATTGGTTTCAGCTGCCTTTCTGGGAGATATGACGTAATGCTATTCAAAACGAATGCTTTAACTTCAATCTGAACTTCAGACTCCGTTAAAGATTGAAGTAGCAACGTAACCATGTTGTTGGCCATAATCTTCCTTTCATTACCAAGACTAGAAACAATACCTCTAGTCGAGCTCTTTTTTAGTCGAAGTAACTGTACAGCTGCTTCCGTTATAAAAGAGGCTTGTGAGCCTTGATCCAATAAGGCTCTAATTACCTGGTAATCTTGTGCAGCCGTCCGAATCTTAACCAGCGCAGTAGCCAGAAGAACCTGCCCCGATCTAGCGACTGTCTTCGTAGATAAACATGAAACAAGTGGCACCCTGTCCGTCGCATTGGACTCTTCCCTGGAGGTGTTCTGCTTTCTCTCCTGATCCTGCTGTGCATTTTGGGTATCAGGGCCAGTATGCAACAGGGTATGATGTCTTCTACGACAAATTCGACAAGCCATAGTGATCCTACACTGGCTCACCATATGGTTGCCACCGAGACAATTGAAGCAGATCTTGTTACTCTGCACGAACTGGCGTCTCTGGTCAACATCAAGCTGGGCGAACTTTGTGCAAAAACACAGCTTGTGACCTTCGCCACAATGTTCACACCGCATTGCAGCCTGCCCTGTCTCTGCCGAACTACGTGTACTAAATAAAACCTTGTGGGTCACTTCTGTTCTTGAACCACCACGTGACTGTCCCAAAGTCCTCTGAGGCTCTATAAACTCCAGGGCCCTGAAACGACATTCTAAGAATGTTTTGAACTGATCTAACTTTGGCAGATCGGTTGACTCTTCTGAGGCAACCTTCAACTCCCATTGCTTGCGCGTTTCCTGGTCTAGCTTGGATGCAACTATATAGATAATGATAACATCCCAGGTGGTCACATCAATCCCCAAGTTGCTCAATGCACTCATACAGTCGGTAGTTGTATCTACTAAATGTTTTATTGTAACAGCTGATTCTACACTAACTCGTTTTTGATCAAGAAAACATTGTAATATACTATTTGCTAAATGACGTTTATTATTGTACCTTTTTTCGAGCTGTGCCCAACACACAGAATAATTTGCAGCCGTTACTGGGATTTGCCGAAGCAATTGTTCAGCTTCGCCAGTAAGACAACTCTTTAAATAGTGTAGTCTTTGTACATCATCTAATCCTTTGTTTAAGTGCACGAGTGATGTAAAAAGATCTCGGAAACTAGTCCACTCAGCGTATTGTCCCGAAAGGGAAGGTATGTTAATTTTTGGTAGCGCAACATTAAAGCTTTTACTCTCACTAGATATTTCCTCACGGGGTTCCTTTACTACAAACTTCTTCAGATGATCTTTCAGTTCTGACTTGTATATTATGTATGTTTCTTCAGTTGTATCATACATGTCTGAACTAAAATATACATCTTTCATGTCATCTATTGTGGCCCCTTCAATTATTTTTCTATGTGTATTTACAAATCTTTTCCATTGCTCTTCTATATTTTCTAATCTAGTTTCTGTATATCCCTGTGTTAGTCTATATTTCGGTGATTTTTTAAAGTTAATTCTCCCCTTCTCAATAATATTCCTAGCATCTACTTGTAACTTTAATAATGACTCCATGTTTAATGTAACAACACCTTAGTAAATGACTGAACTATAAACGAACAAAGTTATCTATGATATTTGGAAAGTACTAAAGTAATAATAGAAAAACTTGACAATTTTCAAGTATTTTAACACAATTGACAAACAGAAAAAAGAACATACAAGTCTACATACAAAGTTTTAAATTCAGTAAACAATTTTGAAACTTTTTAAGTGTAATAAAACAACTTTTTAACCTTCTGAAATAGAGGTGCTCCGTAGTTGCCTTTAAGGAAATTAAGTCTAAATACAAAATCAGTTAACTATTAGAATATTTTCTAAGTGTTTATAAAACAAATTGAAATGAAAAATCGGGCATAGGTTCCCCGTCTTAACACTTTTTCATAAATTGACTTCTACAAATTTCAATTAAAGTTTAACAATGCCACAATTAATCGTAATGAAATTCTCTGGTTCTCTTCAAATTGGTTAAGGTTAATTTTAATTGTACTCACGGTTTATCCATTGCACTCACACACTATAAACACTTGATCGGCTCACGACAGACTTCTCGGAACCACTCCCTGCTTCAGCTTGTCACTGCTTCAGTAAGGCGACCGCAGCTTAGCTGATGATCTGGATACCACTCCCGCTCAGGAGAATTTCCGCCTCTGGATCCGCCGACGGTGTGACCTCGGTCTTCTCTGGAACTGCTCCAACCTGGTGCGTCACCAGCACCTAGGCGCCATCAGTAGCGATCCACTACTGTGTCGACGCCTACTCCACCACCACTTGACTGGGTCAACGACTCAGTCACACTCACATATCCGGCTCGAAGGACCATATGTTTAAGCCCAGGGTCACACTGAACTATTTCCCTACAGGACACTTATTAAAACACTGTTACGTAACTTGAACTCTTTAATACACAATTACTTGTACTGTATAGAACTGTTGAACTGACTTGTACTGTATAGAACTGTTGAACTGACTTAATAACACAAATATTATCACGTCATGTCATGATTTGCCGGAGAATCTTAACAGCGCGATTCAGAAAATGCAATAATATATACAACGCCCTCTGTTGAGAGAGAAAGCAACAAACCTTACTTTAATGGCGTGAACAATTTAACTCATTGAATTCTAATCATATATTTGTCAGAAGGATATATTAATTGAGGTAATACAAGTGAAGAAAAGATCATATTATGTTGATGGAGACGGTTATTTTTCATGTTTATAATAATTAATGAACTTGTAAAGCCTAACTGTAGAATAAAGGGATAGTTAGGCATATCTTTCATGTAGTGTATTTTAGTATATTTGTCAGTGTTGTGTACTTTCTGTTTGTAAAGTTGATAAAGGTATGATGTGTGTGTGGAATGTGAGTTAAGTGTATTGTAAAGCATGCAAGGCTTAGGCGCAAAATTGTATATTAGTTTGCGCAAAATAAGGTAACATGGGCAGTTAAGAAAGCAATAATTTTGGCATGCATAAAACTTTAAAAATAGAAATAATGTGTAACTAAACTTAACTAGTCAGAAGCTACTTTTAAGGTTTTCCAGAGCTTCTTCACTGTCAATGCATACTCGTTGTTCAGTTTTGTTGCGTCTCAAGTATACTTTTCCATATGAAGTCCAGCAGCTATCATAGTTGTTGCCCTTTGCGAATACTCTAGCTAAGTAATGCAGTCGTTTGGCTTTCTTTGTTAACGATTCGGCAACATAAATGGGCTTAGCAGGTCCTTGCATTTCTAAAATATTAGTATTCAACCGTTGATCGGCGTGTTTTTCCTTATTATATGTTATTGTAGATTTTATTAGGTTTTCTTTGGTAATTATTGAATTGAAATCCACCACTATGGGACTGTTAGGCTTATCCTTTATTTTTAGGCGGTATACATCACGGATATCGGAATCATGTATAGGTGTATTGATAATCGTACCGATATTTTATGTCAATTCGATTAGACTCTGCTTCGTTTCCGATTCCATTTTGGGTACGTTGCGCAACTCGACAGAGCCAGCACGTGATTTTTTATCTAGCTGTTCCAATTGTGCCTCTAATGTCTTTATGTGGTTTTTATTATTACTATTTTCCTGCTGGAGTTTCTTCATATTTGACAAAATATCATCATATTTATCGGATAACAGGTTCATTGAAGTTTTGATCTCATCATTTTGCCTTATTATAGCATCCATGGTGGATTTTAGGGTATCAAATTTGGCTTCCTGTCTGTTTTGTAAGTCTTCGAACATGTTCTTCAATTCAGACAAAGTAATTTTAGTACTACTGTCAGATGGGTCGTCAAGCCGCCGTTTAAACCTTCTAGTTACATTGAAGTCCGACTGTACTTGGTTTACCATTGTATGTATAGCTGAGTCAGACCCATAATGTGTAGGGGTGGGGTTTTCGCTATCAGTCTTAGGTGGTGTTCTTGCGACAGACATTATAGAGCTCAACAGAAAAACGAAAAATATAACGAAGAAATGAGCAATCAATAATAATTTATATTATAATATTCACCACAACGATTTGTGCTTGGACCAAACATTTCCGGCGGGAAATATTTGGTATTAATATATCGCTCCGCCTATGAATTGTGGCAAACGCGAGTGACGACAATGAATGCGTGCACGCAGCGTAGCTCAGCCGTCGTTACTTCACCCGTGTTGTTGTCCTTTACTCGCAGTAATCGGTGTTTGCCGCTGCGCTAGTTATGCGCGCCTGGTACTCCACTGAATTTAGTGTTTGTATTTATTTGCAAAAAAATGTGATTTATAAATTAAAATCTTATTACGGATGCACACGTCCATACGCTTTCACGGTCCGGGGGTAAGAGGACGAGGAAGTCAGCATGACGAACAACTTCCGGAACTATATCGTTAAGGATAGCACGGTTGATATCTGTCGGGCATGCCATTGTCCTGGTGAACACCTTAGACGAATAATTTCTGGTTGTTCTCGACTTGCTAACAGTGATTTTTGCACTGCTATAACCATGTGGCCAGGAACATACATAAACTACAACATTTTGGAACCTGAGGTACCGTTTTACAGGTATGTGCCCGACACAGTTTTTGAAAATGGTCATGTCAGGTTGTAGTGAGATTGTTGAGTTGCTATCCCGCATGACGAGAAACTCGTGAATGCCAAGAAAGATAAACTAAGTATCTAGTTATATTATATGTGTGTGTCGTAAGTGGGTGGCATCGACGATCAGGGCGAGAAATAATTTACTCGGTATTACAACTTTTAATGAAGCGCGTTACTCACTCAGCTATGTTTAAACTTGCTGTTGTTGTAATTGTAGCTGAGCAGCGCAGGAGTATCGCGTCAGTCTCAACTGCCTAGAGAAGTCTGCGTGATTCATGCTCTACGCGTTGACAAGTTATTTTGTAGCCCGTATTATTATAAACTGTTTTTAATTAGTAGTCACGACATCATAAAATCGAAGACGATTTCCTAAACTAGGTCAGTCCATACATATCCCCGGGAAGACGGTGGCGCGCACGTGGTCACGTGCCGCCGTGTGCGCAGCACAGCGCACAGCGAGGCGCGGGGGGATCCTTTACAATCCTCCCCGAGAGGTGCCTGGGGGGCGACCTTTTTCAGTCGCCTTCCCTCCGCTAGAGGGGGTGACCGCTTTACATTCATCCCCTTCGAGATGTGCTTAAGGCGTGGCATCGCTGGGGGGGCTCTAGTGTGATCTTACGAGGACCTGGAGCCCCACCTTCGGTGCCGAAGATGACCGCTCCAGTGGTTTTAGCCGGTAGGAGTCCGGCATACCCCTTCGCCCTTCCCCGGGGTGAAGGAAGTTCATGTAGAATTTCCACTGGACATAAAAAAAAAGGTCAGTCCATACTACTATATATGTTTTATGGTTAATGATCGACTTTAATTACTATGATTTATTATTTGCGAGCACAGTACGTTTGCGTGTTCATGCGTTTTGGCCCGCGGGGAGGTGTGGTAGGTAAGTCGATGTTCTTTATATTCTTCTTATTTTTTTTCTTTTTAAAAACGTTGCCTCACACTAGGATTTCTCCTGTGTCGTGGGTGCGTTTACAAACATGAATTCCACATACAATACACCCAGACCCGGAACAACTACCTGCAGATCATACAAATATTTGTTCCGTGCGGGAATCGAACGCAACAGTCGACTGTATCAGCCACTGCACCAACCGAGCCGTCATATATATTTATTTAATCTGACAAATACTAACCTGCATCATAAATAGCGCTGTATGCCTGCTCTAATAGTTTCCTGCTCATCGGGTCCATGACGAGCGCTTGTTTATAGTGCACCTTAAAGAACTGGGCATCAAACTTTTCCAGTCCGTTGATAATTCCGAAGTGTTTCGGGATCTCGGGGTGGCTGATATTCCAGCGCAGATCACATGATACCATGTCAACCTATTGAAAAAAATCGGAGTTCAATCCTTGAAAACAGTTAACTTACATAAACAAGCTTAGATGACCCATATATGGTCTGGTTAAGTGGGGGACAGTGGCTAAATGGCTACTACGAAATTGTATCGATGTGTTAAGTTAAACACGCTTTCCTAGACGGGTAACTCTTCTTTACACTTTTTGAAGAAAAAAAGCTCGTTAAGCCGTCAGATTCTTTTATTGTATGATATTATATGTTATATGTCATGCATACATATAAATTTGACTTATGACAGCCTGTACCTAAAATAAGAAATCTGAAATTTCAATATCTACTACTTACTCCCAGTAAGAAACAAAACTGTGAAATACTAATATTCGGCCAGACTAGAAGCTGACCACAACACGCAATTTTGTTAACTTTCAGCCTCCCGATCTCACGAATGGTCTCTGAAAAGGTTTCAGTACCATAGACCACATCCATACACTGCGGCAGGTTATACAGAAGACCGAGGAGTATAATCTGCTACTACGCTTGGCGTTTGTGAAATATGAGAAAGCCTTCGATTCGATTGAAACCTGCGCAGTGTTGCAATCTCTGCAGCGATGCCATAATGACTATCGATATATCTTAGTGTTAAAGTGCTTAATTATTCAGAAACGCCACCATCCGGTCCGATTACATGAACAGAGCACGGGGGCAATTCCTTTGCAGATTGGTATGATACTGGGGGATGTCATTTTCCCAAAAGTATTCACCACTACAATGGAGGATGACTATAAGCTACTGGAGTGGAAAGGATTCGACATTAACATCAACGGCGAGTATATCATTCCCCCTTGGAATTCTCGATGACATCGTAGTCATCGCAGATCTATACAGAGTTTCCCAGCAGGTGAGCCATAAAATGTGCATGTGCAAGACGAAATTTATGTCAAATGCCCAAGTCGTGCACATCCCAATATCCCTTGGGAGCTCTGTTCTCGAGATCATTGACGGGTATGTCTAACTGTCCAGTTAGGTAGGTCCAACTTCGAGAAAGAGGTCAATCGTCGAAACCGACTCGGCTGGGTAGCGTTCAGCAAACTTCGCAACGTCTTTTCGTTAACAATACCGCAATGCCTGGAGACGAAAGTCTTTATCCAGTGTGTGTTACTAGTGATACCATATGTAACAGAGATGTGGTCCCTCACTATAGGCCTAGTAAGAAAGCTCAAAGTCACTTAGCGAGCTATTCAGATTCAGCTTTGACTTGACTCAGTTGAAATTACATATTTTTTTGTTATTTACTTATCTTCTTATATACTATGTTACTATAATAAAATCGTAGAGACACAAAAACTGTACAACGAATATGTTTTGAAAAAAATCACTGCCGCGTGCTCCCGCACACAGAAGGGGCCCGTCAATCATTGACGGGCCGATACCTGCCGGGGGAGCGGTCCAATGCAGAAAAGCGTACAACTCACCCCCGGCTAGAGGTAAGAAGGACACCGTGGGGTTTTAGCCGGTTTGATTCCGGCATGCCCCTCCGCCCTTCCCAAGGCGGAGGAAGTCCAAGAGGATTTCCCCACGTAAAAAAAAGGTATGAGACTGATGCCAAAACTGCATTCTTTTGAATTCCTTTTTTTTTTTTTTTTTTTAAATAAAATGTTGCCCCACACTAGGATTTCTCCTGTGTCGTGGGTGCGTTTACAGACATGAATTCCACATACAATACACCCAGACCCGGAACAACTACCTGCAGATCATACATATATTTGTTCCGTGCGGGAATCGAACCCACGACCCAGAGCGCAGCAGTCGACTGTATCAGCCACTGCACCAACCGTGCCGTCATTTCGGTCTGTTTGTCTGTTTATCTGTTTGTCTGTTTCTATGTTGGATGTCACCGCTAAAACTACAATATAGAATTCGTTTAAATTTGGCAAAAATGCTCCGTTAATGTCCAAAGATGGCTCTAGAATACAAATCATCACGCTTTTGTACATGGGAGGTGAGTAGTATAACAATGTCTACAAAGTTTTGTTTTATATTATGAAACAATCACACAAGTGAACACATTCGTTATCAGTACGTAATAAGAATAATTAATAAAAAACTTTAACGTCACGTTATACCTAAAGGGAGCTAAGCGACAGATTTTAAAAATGACAAAGCTTATTGTACAACACACGACTTAAAGCCCTAATATAAATGACAAAATGAGTGTGGCTGTAATGAGTGATTGGACTGTTAATACTAGGCGGAAAAGGGTAAGCTACATTGCTGGGCAGCAGCATCTTTCAAGTACATTAACAACTCAACTGCTATCGCCAACCCGTCTGCCAAGCGTGGCGATTATGGTAAAACCCCCCAACAAGCCCACAACACACCCATATCGGTCGTTGTGGTGATCTTTGGGGGAGGCCTGTGTCCAGCAGTGGACTTCATACGGCCGAAATGATGAAATGTTGAATCTTAAATACATACGTCTCATTATATAATATCACTTGCATAGATTGTTTACAGTATACACTTCATATTGGTACTAACCACTAGATAGTATAGGTGGTCTAACTAATTTTAAACATTAAACAATACGGAGCACAATTGGGTCGTGCTGTGCTATTCTGCGGCGTTAGTAAGACAGAAAGGCTGAACGGTTAGTGACAAATTGGGCGCAGAAAGATACTGTTGCCAACAAGGACTCGAGTACTCCTCATGTTTCAGAAGCACGATATAGTCATTGTGATCAAGTGGGCCTTATCGTGTGGCGAAAGTTATTCGTGCTACAGTTGACAACTGGTTTGCACAGCTCACTCAGGCTGCCGCCGAGGACATGGTTGCTTAGCGAGAACAGCAGACCCCCGAGCGTCTATTAAAAAATATCTTAGCCCTTTATCGGCAGTAGTTATGTACCACTTCATTCAGAGTAAAGTGACTTATTGATTGATTGTTCGCAATTGGTTAAAACAAAAAATGTAGCAAATGTTTATAAAGCAAAATAAATAAAAAGATTGTAATTATCAAAGTTAAACGGTACGTACATACACTGCATAGAAACAAGAATGGTGAAATATTTTATTAACATAAATGTGTAAGTAAGAGTGTATTTATCTGGCATGTATGCAATAATTATCCTCTCACAGCTTTCCATGAATGTGTTGTAATAGTAAGTCTGAACCATTTCCACAATTTTAAGTTTCCATGGAGCTTCTAGCCAGTTCTTCTCCATAGGAATAACAACTGGAACCGTCGAAAGGTTCATTCCGACTATTCGTGAGTGCCTGCAAAAAGCCTACATGAAAATAAGTGTCAGTTTTAAAATAGAAAGTCCATTTACCGTAACATGTTTCTTGGTCATTCATAATTTCGGCCACTGCTGGACACAGGCCTCCCCCAAAGATCACCACAACGACCGATATAGGTGTGTTGTGGGCTCATTGGGGGGTTTTACCATAATCGCCACGCTTGGCAGACGGGTTGGCGATCGCAGTTGAGTTGTTAATGTACTTGAAAGATGCTGCTGCCCATCCTCCGGTTAATCCCTTAGTCGACTTTTACGGCACCCACGGGTGGAAATGGGGTGGTGGTATTCTGAGCCGGCACCACACGGGTAATGCAATCATTGGCCTATTGATTAAAAATTAAGAAATGTATTTCAGTGGCTCTTGGCCATTAGGCCATTGGCTGTCCCCCGGGGGGTAACCGCTTTACAGTCGCCCTCTCCGAGATATGCCTATCGGCGTGGCCCCAGTGGGCGCGAAAAAAATACGCTTCGAATTGAGAACCTCCTCCTTTTTGAAGTCGGTGAAAATGGTTTCGTTTCTAAATTTTATATTTAAACATCTTCTCTTCTCCTTCGAACTCCGCGTCACTCCTCAAGCCGTTATGACGGATCCTTTACAAGTCGTACAGTGCCCTACGTTCGTTTACACTTAGCCCTTCTCTGGACGTTTTCAAGAGCAGAATTATGAAGCATCTCCTTTCTTATTAACATACTAGCTGGGACCCGCGGTTTCACCCGCGTTTAATTTAAAAGAAATTTTCAGTACTTCGACAGAGACACTTGACATAGAATAGATATATTGTTTTTCAAGGGTTTTATTTCTTTGCGCGGAACCCAAATTATTTTGCTATAATAAAAGTAGCCTAAGTTATTCCTTATAATATCAGCTATCTGCTAGTGAAATTCCCGTCAAAATCGGTCCAGCCGTTTCGGAGATTACCCGAAACAGACAGACAGACCGACAGACAGACAAAAAAAATTAAAATAGATTGTTTGTTGTAGGTACCGTATATACTTTCATATGCATTTAGTAAAAAGCTGTTATTTTGACATTACAAACAGACACATCAGTTTTATTTATTTGTATATAGGCTATCCATTGGTAGGGATATATTTTCTATTGCTCATAAAGTCAAAATATTTACTATTAATTATAGTTTTTAAGTACGTGTAGAGCAGATAGCGTTCGATATCCTCTGAAAAGAGGTCCGGACTCCCACCGGCTAATTCGTAATTTAAAAAATACTAAACTCTCGTAAGATTTCGTTAGATTGGTGCCACGCCTTTAGGCACATCTCGGATGGGATGACTGTAAAGCAGGCATTCCCTCTAGCAGAGGGCAGGCGGCTGTAAAAAGGCCGCCCCCCAAGCACTTTTCGGGGAGGATTGTAAAGGATCCTGTGCGCTGTGCTGCGCACACGGCAGCACGTGTCACGTGCGCACCACCGCCTTCCCGGGGGTCACTCGGTATGAGCACGCAGACTCCACAATTTGCGCGCCTGTGACCGAACCGACTTCAAAACCCTACACAACATAAAAATATTAAAATCACTGAAAAGTAAAAAAAACTTTATTTATGAAGTCGGGTGGGGCCAAGTATAAAATATAACTTCTCTTTCTCGTTGACCTGCATGAAATTTGCTATAGTATTTAACACTAAAAATAAGGACTCAAATCGGTTCTCTGATCTCAGAGAAATCGAAATTATTGAAACATCATCTAGATAAGCGCAGTAAAATTAACCTGTTTATTGAAGCTGGCTAAAAAACTACTCAATCAAATTTATATGGGACAAATTCAAAAGCATTCTGCACCTGTTAAAAAAGAATTCCTCAAATCGGTCTACAAATCTCGGAGTAATAGGTGTACACACATAAAAAAAACATACGCATCGAATTGAGAACCTCCTCCTTTTTGAAGTCGTTTAAAAAATAAATGAGAAATAAGTAGTAATAAATATAAAGATTTCTATCACTTTGTCAGCCAAATAAAAGACCTTGAACTAGCTGAAAGTGAAGTGATGGTCAGTTTTGATGTGCAGTCTTTATTCACCAACTTACCAGTAAAGGACTGCATGGATGTTGTTAAGAAACGGTTAAGTGAGCATGGCAGGCCTCTTCAATATGCAGAGTTACTTGAACACTGCCTTACCAATGGCTACCTTTTGTGGGACAATGAGTTTTACCTGCAAACTGACGGTGTGGCCATGGGTTCACCGGTCTCTCCTGTAGTCGCCGATATTTTCATGGAGGACTTTGAGGAGAGAGCACTGATGACAGCCGCGACTATACCGAAGATGTTCAAACGGTACGTAGATGACACTTTTACCATCTTGCCTCACAATAGGGTGACTGCATTTTTAAAACATCTAAATTCAATACATGGTAAAATTCAGTTTACTATGGAATTGGAGGATAACAAATCCTTAGCCTTCCTTGACATACTTCTCATCCAAAATCCTGATCATTCTGTTAGTCACACCGTGTATAGAAAGCCTACCCATACAGACAGGTACCTTAATGGTGAATCTCACCACCATCCTTGTCAGTTAGCTACCGTGGCCAAATCTTTGTTACAGACAGCACATGGCATCTGTGACGCCGACCATCTGGCAAGGGAACTTAAACATGTGAAGCAAGTTCTTCAAAATAACAATTTGAAAGCTCCACATCCCCGTCGCAGAAGCCGCCCTAAACCCACCACGGTTGATCGACGACCCGCTGTTTTACCATTCATTAAGGGAGTCACCGACAAAATTGGTCACATCTTACTTAAATTGGTGGCGTCTTACTCGCTGCGCGAGCTCCCATCCTATTACAACGTCGACCTGATCTTGAAACGAGTAGCGGAGAGGATCTATGGGCGAGTTTTGTATGGCATGGTCGCCATATCTATGTGTGTGCTGTTTACATCAAACCCAGTGCTTCTGACGGCGATTACATGGACTGGTTCTGTATGGTTGAAAGTTTTATTAATTCTTTAAAAGGTCAATTATTAATCTTTGGTGATTTGAACCTAAAAAGTGCATCAGCAAATGTTAATAATTATTATAGCTATTTTTTATCTTTTTGTAGCCTTTCTGAAAGGAACATAGTATTAAACTCTCATGGCGGTATGCTAGATGTAATTCTGGTCCGGGAGAGTGAAGGCACCAGCAAAATCACTGTTGCTGCGACAAAAGGATTAGTCATTCCTGACGCTTATCACCCTCCTTTGGAATTTGAGGTACAAGTCTATACAGCACATCACTCTGCTTATATCGAGCCGAGTAATATCGATCCAGCGAAGGACTGGAACTTTAAGAAATGCGACTACGAGTTATCGTATAGCCTTTTATCGGAAACGTCTTGGGATGAGGTTCTTCAAACCAAAGATGTGTTTAGCGCTTGTCAAGGCTTATATAAAATTATTTATAACATATTTGATAAGTGTATGCCTAGGAGGCGACGGAAATCTGGTAAAGTTAGAGGTTACCCTATATGGTTTACAAGTGACATAATTTATGATACCAAGCGAAAAATAAAGTTACATGCGGCTTGGAAACGGACGAAATCTGCAGAAACATACGGCTTATTTTCAGATCTCAGAGCAAACTTAAAATCACGCGTTGAATTAGCTTATAATAAACACATCCAAGATATTGTGGCTAAGATCAAACTAAATCCACGTAAATTCTGGCAACACATTTCAAGTCTGCGGTCTAAAGGAGGATTCGAGCCTACAGTCACATACCAAGAAAAAACGTACTCAGGATCTAACGCAGCTGAGGCGTTCGCGGGCTATTTTGCCAGCGTTTCTTACCCGGCATGCCTAAACTGAATGTCGATAACGCGAGCAACATCATTGACAATAGCAGAAACAATAACGACGTAAGCATTGTGGAAATTACTACCAGTGACGTTATCTATGGAATAAATAGGTTGAAACCGAGCAGCTCCATTGGCCCTGATAATATACCACCTTTCATGCTCAAAAACGCAAAAAAGTCGTTATTTGGACCCCTTTGTCATATTTTTAACCTTGCATTAAAAGTAGGAACCTATCCCCAGCAATGGAAAATATCAAGGTTACACCAATTCCAAAGAGTTCAAACAAATCGGCTGTGGAACAATATCGCCCTATTGCTATCTTATCATCTTCTGAAAAAATATTCGAGAGTATTCTTCATAAGTACATATATGCACAGGTTGATAAATATTTGTGTAATGAGCAGTATGGCTTCAGGCCTAAAAGATCTGTCAATACTAATCTACTTACGCTTGTAGATTAGATTTCTACACGTCTTGATCAAAGACACCAAGTAGATGTACTTTATTTTGACTTTCGAAAGGCTTTCGATAGAGTTGATAATGACATACTGTGCGCGAAGCCTGCCGCCATAGGCTTTGCCCCGGGCCTCCTCCGGTTACTCGCCGATTACCTGCGGGATCGCCAGCAGTATGTCAGTCAGTATGTCTCGGTATTTACGAATCTCGACCCTATCACACGCGCTCTGGAGTGAGTCAGGGGTCGATACTTGGTCCTCTGCTGTTTTTACTCATGATTAATGACCTTCCGGATGTTGTAACACATTCGCAATGTCTACTATATGCGGATGACTTAAAGCTTTTTACCGAGATAAAGTCACGGGCCAATTGTCTGGAGCTGCAAAGTGACGTCAACGCTGTTTTTGAGTGGAGTGTGGTCAACAAAATGGACTTCAACCTAAAAAAATGCTACGCAATGTCTTTCGGGCGAATGAGACACCCTATCAGTTTCGATTACACAATAAACAACCATGTAATCACCAAAACTGATACTATTAAAGACCTAGGTGTCACATTCGACCGAAAGCTCACTTTTCATGGTCATATGATGACGTTAGCAATGGAATCGTATAAACGACTGGGTTTTGTTCTCAGGAATGTTAGAGACTTCCAAAATGATCAGGTGATACGCTTAATTTATAGTGCCCTTGTAAGATCTAAACTCGAAACCAGCGCATGTGTCTGGAACCCATACGAGTGCAAATACACACTTTTGTTGGAAAAGGTGCAAAAAGCCTTTTTGAGATTTCTCTACAAGCGCCTTTATGGATATTATCCATTCTTATACCCTACCAGGTTTCTTCTCGGTTCTTTGGGATACAACTCATTAGAAGCTCGGCGTGCCTATGACCAAATTACGACGGCATGTAAAATTATTCGCGGGAAAATAGATGCTCCAGGGCTTAGTGATGGGTTTTGTCGATTTTTTGTACGAAACAACTTCCTTCGGAATCGTAAACATAGGCTCTTCGCAGTGCCGCTGACCCGCACCGTGGCGCGTGCTAACTCGCCTTTACCCCGTATTCTCGCCGAGCTCAACGCTCTCCTGGACGCTTATCCTGCATGCGATTTGTTTGCAGATACATGTACTGAATTTTTTTTAATATGCTTGCAGTACTGTGAGCGAAACGCATGATTATATACTTTTTTAGCTATTTATTGTCGTCATTGTTTAATTAATGTAATTGGTGTAGCCGTATTAATTAATTTAAATAAATAAATAAATCTTGAAGCGTGCTTCTATAAAAACCTAGTTCAAGCCGCATAAGAAGATCAGCCAACTTTTAAAACCGGCAAAATGTCACATACCTTTACAAGATGCAGGAGTCTACAAGATTGACTGTGATTGTGGTTTGTCATACATCGGGCAAACAAAGCGTAGCATAGCCACCCGAATAAAAGAACATATAGCTGACGTCAAGCATAGACGCTCCACAAAGTCTGCAGTGTGTGAACATGCTTTAGGCAAACCCAACCACTATCTTCGTTTTAATCAACCTCAAGTCTTTGCGAAAGGGAACCGATATGTACCAAGAATGTTTCGTGAGGCTATTGAAATTAAAAAACATCCTAATTTTAATAGAGAAGATGGTTGGCAGGTACCACCTGTTTGGAATCCAGTAATTAAAATAATAAAGTCTCAAACAACATACCGCACTAAAAAACATCAAGGCACTGTGAGTGATTACTGCGTGCATCGAAACTAATTTTTTGATTAAAATTGTACGGTAGATAAAATAAAATAACTTTTTAAAATCTGTAACGACGCCTGTCACCTTAGTCATCCTGCGATCACGAATGCTGCAAAGCATGCGAAACGTCAGGAAAAACAAAAATCTAAAATATACGCGATAGAATCCGATTAAAAGTGTTTTATTATAATAAATGAGAAAGTTTGCATGTTGGAATATTTGAGGTTCCATCACTTGGAAACGGCTGAACGAATTCTGATGATGGTGTCTCAATTAGTGACTTGCGGCAGTCCATAGACCCTAACCATTGTAGATTCATCTCATGCAATAGTCGTGCAACTCTAGGAGACAATCCGTGACTGTATTTTGACAGTGCAACTATAAATAGTCTCCGATTAATGTCCCATTACATTTCAGATTTAATTTCTCTTCAAAGCATGTTGCATGTATGTCCCAAAGCAATCCTTGTAAATGACTGGAATTCTCCTAACATTAGAAAATTCACTCACAAATTACACCCAAAAATAACTAAAACGTTTAAAACTTACCTGATTATATAAATTTTCCATTAGTTCTAAAGTATTGTCAGACTTTGGAAAAATGCCTGATATACCGCTGATCACTATTTCTTCTCCTGACAAAGGCCTTGATAGGCTTTCCGCAGGAACTTTCTGATCAGTGATCACAGTCTCTGGGTTTGCTGCCATAGTTGTTAAGTATGTTTGCAGATAATAGCAAATGCTACTGTGTCATAATTTGAGTCTTATATATTTCCTTCTATCTGTTGACCTTTAACCATACTTGTGTACAATATTTATATATGCACTCATTATTCCATTTGATACGTCGGTTAGAATTTATATTCACTACTAGCTGTGCCTGCGGTTTCATAAATAATTTAGAGTACGTCGGTATAGCTAATATTGTAAGTTATATTATAAAAAAAAAGACATTTTCGTGTGGTATTAGTATACTCGTATACTGGATTTATTGACATAGGCATGCACAGTTCGGCTCTTCTCTGTAATGGTTGATTATTTTCGGCCGGCTTCCGACCCTGGGCACCCTGGTCCCTCTTGATACGTCCGGGGGGAAGAGCAGTTGTCGGGCCGGTGCATCCTGGGCACCGGGCAATAACTTTTCCACTTTTTGGAGGATCTTGTTGCCCGGTGGCTAATATTCTGACAGAGATGGGCCCAGTTGTGGGCTGTAGGTAGGCCGTATGGTGTTCCTCCGTTTTCGGAGGAGCATTGGCGGGCTAGCGGCGGGCTAGTGTGCTGCCCTGAGCAGGTAGTGGGAGGACTCCCCTTCCCTGCCCCCGTCGATATCGTAACCTCGGTTGGAGTATCGTGGTCACGTCTCGCGGCTTCGACCGGGACCGAGGATCTTGGCTTAGCCGCCCGGATCGCGAGGAAGAAGGGCTCTATAAAAATTCCCCGAACCCAAGCTCTGCGTGCGGCGATTGGTGCATGGCTGATAGGAAGTTCAGTCGGCGAGCACGCCACCCCGGGACTGGCGGAACCGGAAGATGGGATACGCTCGCCTGGATACAGGGGGCACTGCCCGGGTCGCCCATTTATTTCCCCCATACTCGTGGGTCTAAATATGGAAACATTTAACTAGTCAACAAAAACAAAACACGTGAAGAAGGTGGAGACAGAGAAGGTGGGAGGCGAGAGGTTTGGTTCGGTGTCGGAGTCCGACAGCGTACAGATGGACATGGAGTCGGATGTCCGGTTCAGGTACCGGGACGCGCAGTGCGCGTAACATGCGCGCCAGCGCGCGTAACTTGCGCGCCAATGCGCGTGCGCAGCGGGCGGTCGTGTCACTGCCGCGTCCGGGTTCGCCATTGCCGCTGGGTGGGGTCAGCGACTCCGAGGAGTCCTTGGACCCTCGGGGTTCGCACGCCTCACTCAACATGGTGTTGGGTGCTGAGGGCCGCAAGCGGACCCTCCCGAAGGCGTCAATCGGGTCATCCCCTGATGCCAAAAGGTCGGCCCGAAAGGAATCGAACGTCGAAAGACTGGAGAGGGAGAACGCTGAGTTGCGCTCACAGCTCGCCAGCCTCTCGTCGCAGATAGCGAAACTGACGACGGAGGTGGGTCTCCTTCGTTGTCAGGCCAACGCTACTGCGAGCCCCAGGGATTAAGTCGCTACGGCATTCTTGTCGCCGAATGCAGAGGCGGAGTTTCGGCGTTCCATTGTCCTCGAAGTCGGGGGGATGATGGACGCCAAACTTACGCGGCCTTAGCGGTGCGGCTCCCACCGGAGAAGCGCCTGCGCCCTCCACTGGCGGCGGATTCCCGACAGCTGCAGTCGGAGCCGCAGACGGCCACGTATGCTACCGCTGCCAGGGGGACGAAGAGCGTGGTGAAGGCTGCGGCCCCCGGTAAGGTGCAAAGTAGCCCTATCGAAAGGGAAGAGTGGGGGTCGCGGTATGGCGAAGGGGGCTGGAGCTTTATGCCGACAGGCGGCAGCTGCGGGGGCTGCGCCGACCACTGCATTCGCGCCACTCCAGCCAGCACCAGCCGAGCCCGACTCTTCGCAGTCCGTAATGGAGACCACTGAGGGTTGGTCCATTGCGGGCAGAAAGAAGCGGCAGCCCCGGACTTCTTAGGCCCAACAGTCCGAAGCTGCGCAGTCTGCTAAGTCTTCTTCCCAGAGTGGGGAGAAGCGACGTGGAAAACGGGGCGGAAAAAGGAAGGAGAAGGTCAACCTCCCTAAGGTTCCCGCATCGGCCGCCATAACAGTCACGGTGCCCGAAGGTTCACCCGACACAAAGTTGGGTGAAGTCATGGCCGTGGCTCAGCGAAATATTAAGCTCGCAGGCCACGGTATCGGTCCGGATACCGTGACCATCAAGAGGTCAGTCAGCGGCGGAATTGTGCTTTCTGTACAACTATAGATAGTCCTAACAGTCGAACGAAGAGACACCTTAAGCCTATAGAGCCTATCGGGCGGCCACGCTGGTGTTTCAGACCGCCATCAGCGAGGCGAACACTCGGTCCTGGAACGAGCTCCTAGAGGGTTTGGACAGGGATCCGTGGGGGAGACCCTACCGTAGGGTAGTGGGCAAGCCATGGCCCCGGATTTGCTGGAGGGAGTACATTCAACGCTCTTTCCGGCGGTCCGGGACCATCCTGGGGATGGAGAGGGCCATCCCCGATTGCCTCGGACTGGGCCATAGAGTTGGGGGTTTTGGAAGAGGAGCTGGGCAGAGCCATTGGCCGCCTGAAGAGTCGCAACTTCGCACCGGGTCCGGACGGCGTACCGGGCCACGAGTGGGTGTATGCACTACAGTCTTTTGGGGACCGCTTGAGGCGGCTGTTCACCAGTTGCCTCCGTAGTAGCGTGTTCCCGTCCGGCTAGAAGGAAGCCGGATTGGTTCTCTTGAAGAAGGAAGGAAGGGCTGCAGAGTCTCCCTCTGCATACCGTCCCATTTGCCTGCTCGACGAGGCTTCGAAGCTATTCGAAAGAATAATTACCCGAATATTCGTTGAGCACCTGCCGCGAGTTGGCCCCGACCTGGCCGAAAGTCAATATGGCTTTCGGCAGCGGCGGTCCACCAGAATCGCGAAGAATCACGTCCACGCGCTGTCGGAACAAGCAGTGTCCCGGCGGGGTGGGATGGCGTTGGCGGTCAGTCTAGATATTGTCAACGCCTTTAACTCCATCCCGTGGGGCGCTATTAGGGCGGCACTAGTCTATCATCGGTGTCCACCCTACCTGCGGGGCATCATAGGGACCTAACTGCGCGATAGGCACATACGCTACGTGGGCAGGAACGGTAGCGTAAAGCGGAGGGAGATCACGTGCGGGGTTCCACAGGGGTCAGTTCTCGGCCCCCTCTTATGGAACCTCGCCTACGACGCGGTCCTGCGTGTCGTTCTCGCTGCTGGCGTCAGCTTAGTCTTTTTTTTTTTTTTTTCAGTTTAGTCTGTTACGCTGACGACACTCTGGTGTTGGCCAGTGGGGAGTCCTTCGAGGGAGCCATCCGGCTTACGGAGCAAGCGGTGGCAATTGTCCTGGCCAAAATCCACGCCCTGGGTCTGCGGATAGCGCCTCAAAAAACCGAGGCGCTATAGTTCCACAAACTGCCGAGGAGCAGAGAACTACCCAGTACGTGGATACGCGTTGGTGACGCGCGAATCGGGGTGGGCCGGTACATGAAATACCTGGGGCTCACCCTGGACAGTCGTTGGGGCTTTGAAGAGCACTTCCAGCGCCTCATCTCCCGAGTCGATAGGGTAGTGGGTGCACTACACCGGCTGCTGCCCAACCTCGGGGGACCATGTGAGGAAGTTCGCCGTCTCTACGGGGGGGTCGTGCGGTCCGTGGTCCTATACGGGGCACCTGTATGGTCAGCTTGACTATCAGGCGCCCAGCGCTGCAGAACCAAAATTCACGGTCTGCAGCGCAGAGTGGCTATCCGGATCGCACGAGGATACCGAACAGTGTCCTACGAGGCGGCAACTCTCCTGGCTCGTTTTCTGCCTTTCGACATCCTGACGGAGATGGATGCGTGGGTCTACGATCAGACACGCTCCCTCCGCCAGGGCGGCGAAGGCGCGCCTCCCGGGGCGTTAGACAGGCTGCGGCGGCTAGCTCGGCGGCGCGCACTTGTAAAGTGGCGTCATCGCCTGCGGACGCAGTTTGCAACTAAGCGCGTCGTCGAGGCCGTCCTGCCGCTCTTTGGAGCCTGGCTCAGAAGGAGCGTGCGCGTAACCTTCCGCCTGACGCAGGCGCTCACGGTGGTTCCGGCGCGTACCTGCACAGGATACGACGCGAGGCCACGGCATAATGCCACCATTGTGATAGCGACCAGGACACCGCACAGCACACGCCCTGCATGGGCTGCCGAGCGGCAGATCCTGGTCGATCGGATCGGGCAAAATCTCTCCCTGCCAGCAGTAGTGTCGGCTATTTGGCAGAGCACGAAAACTGAAATGCTGTGGTCTCCTTCTGTGAGAGCGTCATGCTCCAGAAAGAGATCGCAGAGCGGGAGCGGGAGAGGGCCGATCCCGCTCGTAGAAGGAGCGGGAGTGGGCCGATCCCGCTCGTAGAAGGAGGAGACGGTGCGGGGTGACAACCGCCCTGGCGCCCGATTCCCATACGCCTGAAACCCCCTGCTGTTGCTATAAGGCGGGGGACCTCTGGGTTCGCAGGTGCGTAGATTGGGGAATCTGCGTGCTCACACCAAGTGACCACGCATGAGAAGACGGTAGCACGCATGTGGTCACGCGCTGCTCTGGGACGCTTTGGTCCTTTACTATCCCCCGGGGGGTGACCGCTTTACAGTCACCCTCTCCGAGATGTCCCTATAGGCGTAGCACCAGTGGGCGGCTCTAGTGTGATCATACGAGGCAGGTCCTCGTATGATCGTATGAGCCTCCCTTGGGTGACGAAGATGACCGCCCCAGTGGTTTTAGCCGGTAGGAGTCCGGCATACCCCTTCGCCCTTCCCCGGGGCAAAGGAAGTTCATGAAGAACAGAAATTCATCGGACAGCTGCGTTCCGAGGTTGTTTTAAGTTCGCTGCTACCCGCTGCTGGAACGATCTACCACCACCACTACGTGCTCTAAAAACAGTTTATAGATTTTGTACCAATTATAAAAAATATCTAATGGGTGAACAAAGCAGGAACATATAAACTCACCTAGGGTATGCACACTAATAATAATGGTGGCGTTACGTTGTTCCCGTATTTATTAGTCTTTTTATTCCATGTAACACCCATTGCAATAGACCTTATCGTTATAGTTTCCATCTCATACAATAGCCTTACACCACCGGGGACAATCCATGACTTCATTTTATAGTGCAGCCATGGAGAGTCCCCGGTTAGTGTCCTATTACATTTTAGATTAAAATTCTCTAAAGGGCCTCTGCGTGTTGGACCTATGTCCCCGCGTAAGCCTGTCAAAAGACCGGGTTCCCCCTTACAGGGGATATAAACCCGTGAAAAGAGAGACATGGTGGCGTTAATTAAATACGGGAACGGGCATCAATTAGATTATTCTTATGCCATACATTTAGACTTGACTCATGGCATCTTTGAAAAAATATTGGATATTTTCTGGTGATAAAATAGTGAATTTATACAAAATTGTAATTATACACAACTTAACATATTAATTATTCTTTAGATTGTTTCTGAGTCTTACTTTTTAATATTCTTTCACGACAAAATAGCTTTCAGGCAAGGCAGCCATTATTTGTTTGTTTGTTTCAGAAGTTTTTCACTTAATAGCTCTTTAATCTGTGGTTTTCAAATGTGAACCCCGCGCTTATTAACACTTCCTATTGTAATAGACAATAAGTAGAGGTGGACGCGAGTGTTGCACAAATCGACTAAATATTTGTAATCGATTATAAATATTATTATAGTTTAATCATTATGTTCAGTTATTGAATTTCAATTATTGTAAATGTTTAATATTAAGTATAAAATTCTATAAATCATCTTATGCTTTCAATGCGAATTTCTATTAGTATGTGAATGTTATTGTATACATAAATAATTTATCTGTATAATTTTGTCATATGTAGCTGTGCGTGGCTTCACTTTGGGCCCTATCGGAAGACCAGCGCTGCAACATTGTTTTGTTGCAGCTTATAGCTGAGATAGCGGCCTTTTCTGGCGTCACACAGTTAACCTTCAAAATCCTGGTGACTCACTGGTGACATACAACGTCATCCCACATATACACAAATAAGGCGATCCCAAATACGAAATTTTGATTCTCTTTCTCTCCATAACATGTCACTTGGCGTCACGAGTGTTGTTCCGTCCTCTAAAGTTTGTATGAATAATTACAATTTCTGATGACTGTGTGCGTTTAAGAATAAACGTTTTTCTTTCTTTCTTTCTTTCTTTCAAGAATTTCCACAGGGCACCAAGAAAAAAAATCCGTCTCAGGGACAACAGTCAGAAGATCTTGCATGAAGCGCTTGGTGTGAGAAAGCTAGTTTGCCGTTGGATACCGCATCTGCTTTCCGACGATCACAAGGTGGCCCGCGTCAGATGGTGTAAGAAAACTCTGCAAAGGTTCAACCGAGGAGAGTCAAATCACGTCTACGACATCATCAGTGGTGACGAATCTTGGATCTATGCCTACGATCCTGATTCCAAACAACAATCTACAATCTGGGTCTTTCAAGGCGAGCCAAAGCCGACTAAAGTTGTTCGTTCTCGAAGCACTTCAAAGAAGATGGTGGCCACGTTCGTTGGAAAAACCTGGCCATGTTGCGACTATTGCACTTGAAGATCGTAGAACGGTTAACGCAGAGTGGTATAACACAGTTTGTTTACCACAAGTCATCGCCGAACTTCGAAAATCTAACTCAAAGCGACGCATCATCCTGCACCACGACAACGCAAGCTCACACAGCGCTCGTCAAACGATTGAGTATTTGAAGCAGGAAAATGTAGAAATTCTTAACCATCCTCCATACAGTCCTGACCTAAGCCCTAACGATTTCTTTACATTTCCTAAAATTAAGAAAACTCTTCGTGATCAAATGTTCCTGTCCGGTGAAGAAGCAGTCGACGCTTTCAAGTCAGCCATTTTGAACACCCCCACTTTCGAGTGGAATAAATGTTATAATAACTGGTTTGAGCGAATTTAAAAGTGTATTAAGCTACGTGGTGAATACTTTGAAAAACAATAAAAAGTACTATAAGGTTCTAGTTGTGTTTTTTTCTTCAAACGACAAGACAACTTAAAAGGCATGCCTCGTACATATGTTTATGTTAATTTTAATGTTAATGTATTAGGTTTTCGCGATTTACATACATTATAAAAAAACACTTTAAGCGATGTAATCCGTTTAAAAGGGTTTTATTTTATTATGCTAGCTTTTGTATTAATTCTATTCTATGCTCTTTGCAATTAATGAAATTGTAGTCAATTCTTACTGTAAGGAATGTTTTTAGGATCCTTTTTATTTATTCTTTATTGTACACAAGTATTTTAATTTAAAAAACAATAAATAATGTCTTAGGTTTTCGCGAGTAATACACATAATAAAACACTTCTAAACGGATTCTATCGCCCACCTTCCGCCTGTTACCTTAGGTCTCCTGGTAACAGGTTTCCCTGCCTTCAAACTACAAGATAGTAGGGCTAGGGACTTAGGGACTGTAGGGTATAACTAGGGACTTAGGGTGTGGTAGTAAGTCAGATAGGGAGTATTAGGTTTAATTACGTACCGGACGTTGGTCAATAAACGTTGGCCCTTGCCCGTACAGTTCGGTATGTTGTTTGGGACTTTTTATTTTAATAACAGGATTCCAAACTAGTGGTACCTGCCAACCATCTTCTCTATTAAAATTAGGATATTTTTTAATTTCAATAGCCTCACGAAACATTCTTGGTACAGATCGGTTCTCTTTCGCCAGGACTTGAGGTTGATCGAACCGAATAAAATGGTTGGGTTTGTCTAAGGCATGTTCGCACACTGCAGACTTTGTGGAGCGTCTATGCTTGACGTCAGCTATGTGGTCTTAACCTGGTGGCTATACTACGCTTTGTTTGCCCTATGTATTACAACCAACACTCACAGTCAATCTTATAGACCCCTGCATCTTGTAAAGGAATGTGACACTTCACCGGTTTGAGAAGTTGAGAAGTTGACATTTATGCGGCTTGAAGTAGGTTTTTATGGAAGCACGCTTCAAGATATGACCAATTCTGTCGGTGACTCCCTTAACGAATGGTAAAATTGCAGGTCGTCGATCAACCGTAGTGGGTTTCGGGCGGCTTCTGCGACGGGGATATGGCGCTCTCAAATTGTTACGCTGGAGAACTTCCTTCACATGGTGAAGTTCCCGTGCCAGATGGTCGGGGTTGCAGATGCTGTGTGCTCTCTGTAACAAACGTTTGTTACGTTGTCGTCCGCTTGAGATGATGTTTTGTGGACTTTATACCAGCTCCCCATAATCCATCAAAGTTTGGAGCGTGGGGTGGTATAAAGTGCCAGTTTCTCCCATTATCAGCGAACCAATCTGCTATTTCTCTAATCATACTTGACTTTTCAACAGCCATTAACTCTTTCGAGGCACCGACAAAGTTAGTGCTATTGTCCCTATACAGATCTGCGCAATGACCACGCCTTGCAGCAAATCGTTTAAATGCCGCCAAGAATCCTTTCGATGTTAAATCGCTTACTACCTCGAGGTGTACAGCTCGTACATACAAAAAGGCAAATATAGCCCTTGTAGGCGTGGTGACCTCTCCCTTTGGACGTCCGTAAATTTATCGGACCGGCATAATCCACTCCACTTTGAAGGAAAGGCCGGCTTGGAGTTACTCTCGCTCTGGGTAATTGACCCATGAGTTGTTCCTTGGTGCGAGCTGCATGCCGAATACATGGAATGCATCGACGCACATAAAATTTCGTACGATTTCTAACGTCAAGAATCCAATGTTTCGACCTCAAATAATTAACCATTAGTTGAGGTCCTCCGTGTAATGTCTTTTGATGACTATTTGCTATCGATAAGTCAGTGAAATGTGACTTCGCTGGTATGATTACGGGATGTTTCATATTGTTGGTAATTGCTGCTCTCTCCAAACGTCCACCCACGCTGAGAATCTCATTACGATCGATGAATGGATTTAATGAGGTAAGTAAACTTTTCTTTTGGACCTTGAGTAGATCTTCTATTTTCTTTCTAAAATATTGCTTTTGACAGTGCCTAAAACAAATAGTGAATGCTTCATCTATCTCTGCAGCTGTTAACCACTAAGGAAATTTGTCAGAGTAGCTAAATTTTTTTTTTTACAATAAAGAAATCCTCTACAATATGCGATTACTCTGACCAATTTCGTAAGTAATGAAAACTTTATCCAGACTGCGAGCTCTTGATCATTAACCGTTACGTAGCAATTTCTTTTATTTTTTTCTTCAAGAACTGTAGTGCATTATTTCTTATTCCCGTAGTAAATGTCTTTATTTTTCAGCCAGTTTGGACCTTCTAACCACAACTAATTTGAAATCAATTCAGCTTGCTTTAATCCTCGTGAAGCACAGTCTGCGGGGTTATCGGCTGATTTCACATGCGCCCATTGACCAGTGTCTACATACTTCTTAATTACTTCGTCATATTGCTTCTTTAGTTCAGCATCTTTTGCCAGCCTTTTCTCCAAACTATAAAACCTACGAAATGCTATATCCTTTGTTTGGCCCTGCTTACAGTTCGGTGTATCCGTTTTAAAGGGCAATAGAACACGAAACGTAGAATCTCTTTGGGTTGTTTTATTATAGAATGCTTCACATTCCTATTCTTCTTCAATTAAGTGCTTTTTTTGGCACTTCTACATCTTCTAATTCCCAAAACTTTCTAAGAAGATCATTTCTTTAGATTCTGGAGGACCCTTACTAAGTCCCTGTTTAAGGACTTTGCTATACACCGAGGAACTCAATAGTATGTCAATCTTTCCTGGCGTATTCCAAGTAGGGTCTGCTAAGTTATATCGTTTTAGTTCTCCCCACATTGGAAAACCAATTTTTTGTGTAGGAAGAACCGAAGTCAAAGTCTTCTGTACGTGAGCCTTGACTGACAAAACGAAGTGAGGATTGTACATTGATTGCAATTTAAGATAAACAATATATTTGGAGGTGCATAGTGCATAATGCATAACCTTTTTCACCTTCGCCTAGCCTCAACGAATAGTTATGGATCGTGTACTTCTTTAGTCCTAGGAGCTGAACCGCTGATTTTGTAATATAAGAAGCTTGGGAACATTGGTCAAGTAAAGAGCGCAGAGTTATCTCTTTGCCCGTACCAGATATTATCATTACCAAAGCCGTGGGTAACAAATCGAGGCTTCTGGAAGTCGCGGCGCAGCTTGTTACTGTGTTAGTTAAATCGTCCTGCTTTGTATAAACTATTTGCATAGTTTCTTCTGTAGGCTCAGACGATACTGAAGCATCTCTAGTGTGAAGTAAAGAGTGATGTTTTCGTTTACATATTCTACATCTTGTCAACAAACGACAGGCATATACTCCGTGGCCTGTAGCGAGACAGTTAAAACACAATCCATTGGATTGGATGAAATTACGACGTGAGGTGATATCTTCATTAATAAATTTTTGCAACTACCAAGTTTATGATCGGCTTTGCAAAATAAACATGATAATGGAGCTACATGCAGAGTTTTCACAGGGACATTTATAGTAGCTGTATTTTTGGGAGCTCTACTATCCAAAAATTCTAAGGAGCGAAATCTTTGTTCCAAAAACTTTTTAAATTGGTCTAAAGTAGGTAATTCATCAGAGGTTTCATAAATCTTCGCTTCCCATAATATCCGGGACTCGGGATCTAGTTTTAGGCATAAAATATAAATGACAATAATGTCCCAAGTATCAACGCTTATACCTAAGTTTTTCAGGGCATGTAAACAATCGTTGCTTTCCCGTAGGGCAGTTGCTGATTCAACGCTAATATTTTTTTGGCTAAGAAATCGTTTTAAAATGCAACTTGCCATAAACTTTTTATTATTGAAACGGTTGTTTATTGCTCCCAACATGTATTATAATTGGTACTACAAATAGGTACATTTCTCAAAAGTTGATCAGTTTCCCCAGATAAATGGTTTTTTAAATATTGAAGCCGTTGAACATCATCTAACGATTTGTTATTATGTATAAGTGATGAAAATAGGTCACGAAAACTGATCAACTCCGAGTACTGCCCAGAAAATATAGGCAAAGTAATTTTAGGTTACAAGATTTACTGGAAATTTCGGAACTAGATTGTGATGATACATTTGTAGCATGTTTCAATGATGTCTCTGTGATCCAGGGTGAAAACTGGTAGTGATCACCGAATGGTAAGAGGCACATTGAATATTAATCTAAAGTTGAGAGGTCTCGTCTGATGAGGTCTACGCTCCGGCCCTCTAGTACTCATATCCAAAACCCCGAGAGCTTTCAACTCGAACTCCAAAACCGCTTCGAGTGCCTGGAACATTGCGTATCTGTGGACGATTTAAATGGTAGGTTTGTAGAAACTGTCCAAACGGTTGGGTCTAAGGTCTTTAAAACCCACCGTAAAGGTAGACCAATAAAGTTCTCCAATCACTCTCTCAACCTTATGGCAGAAAGACGCGCCATGTCACTGCAGTCCTCCGGTGATGCTGAAGCAGACCGACTGCTCAATAGATGGATATGGAAGTCCATCTCTTCTATTAGACTGAAATAATAAACGGAATATATAGGAAAATAATATACGTCTATACCATATTTATATAAATGCAACTAGGTGTGTATGTACCTGTACGTTTATAGCCTGCAAGCAACATTTATATAACTCCTGGCACTGCATTTTTCATTTTGTTACATTTTGTTTATGCTCGATAGCTGGTCATCGAATAGCAATAGCGACGCTGCCACAGATATCTGTCCATTATTTTCCATAGCAATAGGAAGCCTGGGAAAAAAATAATACTAGTAATTGTTTCAGAAAAACAGGCAGGTAGTGTAAGCGTGTTATTTATAGGTTTAATGTATAGGATACTGCAGCGGTCTATATTACCTTAAGGTTATGTCTTGCCTACATTGCTATTTCCTCCAATGTCCGGGTGCACGTTTCACAGCATTTGTTATATTATATTGGTCGTGCCTTTCACAAAATTAGTTAATGAATGACGGTCCGATAGACAAAAGAAGTAAATTTATCTATGTATCTATTTAAAACACATATCAACACCTAACAAGATTTTTAACGGGAAGTCATAAGCGCCGTTCGCAACTGATACTGACTGCAGCATAACTGAGAGGTTGCCAGCTAGCATGTTGCGACCGAGCGAGTCGGCGAGCGTGACGCGCGGCCACTGAGAGTGGGATGGAGATGTTTAATTAGTCGAGATTACGAACATTGCTGTCTATACCTGCATGCTGTATATATATTTATACTACATACATATATATGTCACTCACGATAATAAACTAGTTTCTTCTCAATGGAATGTAGGTAACATATATTTTGTCATTGATTTTTTAAGGATGTATTTGGGTATATTTTGAGATCGCATTATTAATGTTTTACAGTAATTGGCACTGGTGGGAATGAATGATTATAATTTTGTTGATATTATTTGTTGGCTTTTGTTTTTGTTATTGGGGCAGATTTTATGTAATTTGAGTAGGTAACTATTATATAATATGGTATTGTAAGTTTGTCGAAATTACCGTTTATACATTTTATGTTGTTTATTTTATTTCATTACACACACGCACTCTTAAATAATGTTGTGATGTGCAATGTGTGTGTACAAATTTCAAGAAAAATATTGTTTTTATTTAAGTGCATTCAAAACTAAAAACCAATGTTTAGATTCGAGCGTATGGCACCGCTGGGTTACAGCTGAAAACCAGCGTTAGGTGGTCAGTACCACTGCCACTTAACATTATGCTGAGCTGTTGGCCCTTTGGCACTAAAATTTTGTCACTGTGCACGCTATGTGTTGCCTTTTAGTTAGTTTTATGATTTTAATATTTATCATTTCGGCCGAATGAAGTCCACTGCTGGACACAGGCCTCCCCAAAGATCACAACGACCGATATGGGTGTGTTGTAGGCTCATTGGGGGGTTTTGCCATAATCGCCACGCTTGTTTAATATTTAAGTTTAGTTTTATTTTGTATATTGTCTGTGCCAATAAAATCATTTTTCTTTCTTTCTTTCTTTCTTTCTTTCTTTCCTTGCGTCACGATATCCGCACCTTTAACACTAACGGTGTTAAAGAGGCGATTGAGCGGAATCAAGGCTCCAAAGTGTTTGCAAGAGACAAGTCTATTGGGCAAAGTCGTATTATGAAGCTGAAGACCGAGGACGGCAGTGTAGCGTCGACTAAGCCAGAGGTTTTGAGAGATTGAGAACTTATACAGTTATACACTGCCGGTAGAAGTTCTCAATCCTTTACGGCTACTATACCTACCATTGGCTCTGACAAAGACCCGCGAGCCAAACTAACCCGACACTATACCGAGGATATCCCAGACATCAGCCTGTACGAGATTAGGATGGCCTTGAAACAGCTTAAAAATAACAAGGCGCCGGGTGGAGACGGAATTACGACAGAGCTTCTGAAAGCGGGTGGCACACCGGTACTTAAAGCCCTTAAAAAGCTATTCAATTCCGTCTTACTCGAGAGCACAAGCGTGGAACAGAGGTGAGGTGGTGCTCTTCGTCAAAAAGGGTGATATCACCCTATTGAAGAATTATAGACCCATCTCACTTCTGAGCCATGTTTATAAGCTGTTTTCAAGGGTCATCACGAATCGTCTCGAGCGCAGGTTTGATGACTTCCAGCCTCCCGAACAAGCCGGTTTCCGAAAAGGTTTCAGTACCATAGACCACATCCATACACTGCGGCAGGTTATACAGAAGACCGAGGAGTATAATCTGCCACTATGCTTGGCGTTTGTGGACTATGAGAAAGCATATCGATTCGATTGAAACCTGGGCAGTGCTGCAATCTCTGCAGCGGTGCCAGATTGACTACCGGTACATTGAAGTGTTGAAGTGCTTATACAGAAACGCCACCATGTCGGTCCGAGTACATGAACAGAGCACGGGGGCAATTCCATTGCAGAGAGGTGTGAGACAGGGGGACGTCATTTCCCCGAAACTGTTCACCGCTGCAATGGAGGATGCCTTCAAGCTGCTGGAGTGGAAAGAATTCGGCATTAACATCAATGGCGAGTGTATCACCTTTGATTTGCCGATGACATCGTAGTCATGGCAGAATCGCTGCAAGAGCTCAGCACAATGCTCGATGATCTCAACAGAGTTTCCCAATAGGTGGGCCTTAAACTGAACATGGGCAAGACAAAAGTCATGTCAAATGCCCATGTCGTGCCCATCCCAATATCCGTTGGGAGCTCTGTTCTCGAAGTTGTTGACGAGTATGTCTACCTAGGACAAACTGTCCAGTTAGGTAGGTCCAACTTCGAGAAAGAGGTCAATCGTCGAATCCGACTCGGCTGGGCAGCGTTCGGGAAACTTCGCAACGTCTTTTCGTCAACAATACCGCAATGCCTCAAGACGCAAGTCTTTAACCAGTGTGTGTTTTTACGGTTGGTGCAGTGGCTTATACAGTCGACTGCTGCGCTCCGGGTCGTGGGTTCGATTCCCGCACGGAACAAATATTTGTATGATCTGCAGGTAGTTGTTCCGGGTCTGGGTGTTGTATTGTGTGTGGAATTCATGTCTGTAAACGCACCCACGACACAGGAGAAATCCTAGTGTGGGGCAACGTTTTTTAAAAAACAAAACAATAAAAAAAAAATACCGATGAAATATGAAACAGAGACGTGGTCACTCACAATGGGCCTCATAAGAAAGCTCAAAGTTACTCAGAGAGCTATGGAGAGAGCTATGCTTGGTATTTCTCTACGAGATCGAATCAGAAATGAGGAGGTCCGTAGAAGAACTAAAGTTGTCGACATAGCTGAAAGGATTAGTAAACTGAAGTGGCAATGGGCAGGCAGGGCACATTGCTCGTAGAACTGATGGTCGTTGGGGCACAAAGGTTCTCGAATGGAGACCGCGCACCGGAAAACGCAGCGTGGGACGACCTCCAACGAGGTGGACAGACGACCTGGTGAAGGTCGCTGGGAGTCGTTGGATGAGGGCGGCATGTGACCGCTCGTTGTGGAAATCTAAGGGGGAGGCCTTTGTTCAGCAGTGGACGTCCTGTGGCTGATATGATGATGATGATTGTATTGTATTTTTGTTTTGTAGCAACTTCATTTTTGCATAATTTTGCAAGTATTTCTTTTAGTTCAGTTTTATAATCAAAATATAAATCTTCTGTTAACTGCTGTACTTCTGATGAATAATATTGTGATTTACTAAATTCTGCTTCCTTTATTTCACTCAAAATCTTACGATGGATATCTATAAATGATGCCCCTTGTGACTCTCTAAACCAGGGGTTCCCAACCTTTTTTTGTCTACTGCCCACTTTAAGAATAAATTATTTTTTAACGCCCCCCTTTTTAAATATACTTAAAAACCGCTAAGTACTTATAACTGATTATTGAAACGCAAATTTATAGTATTCGGACAGAGTATCTTTTATTGAAAATAAAACAAACATAATCAATTCTTATATAAAAACTAATGTGAAGGTTGAATCTGATACTGTTCAATAAGTTTGTTGATATCAGGTTCCAATTTACTCAAAAACAGCCGCAAGTCGCCACGTTCGGTAACACGCAAACGATTTCTCTTTTTAGTAAGCAGCGTTGCCACAGCACTAAATCCACGTTCACACAAATATGACGATGGGAATGCTATCAAAAATCGTTGAACAATTGACCACAATCCAGGGTACAATTGCGGGATCGGTTTTTGTAGCCAAAATTCTTAATATCCATTTTTGAACTTGATTTTTATTTCTTCGTTTGTTGTCAATTCTATAAGTTCTTCTTCCAGATGAGGTGACATTGCTGTGTTGACATTTGAAAACGGATCCAACACCCAGTCTGGTATTTCCAAGTTTAAAATGTCCTGGTATCGTTCGGTGAAGTCAATGTGGAGGTTTTCCAAATGTTGGCAGTAGGCAAACAAGTCGTCGTTACTGCAGTATACTGATAAATTCGGAAAATTGTGAAACTCACGTCTGCCCATATTCTTTTTGTGCAGAAGCAGTTTGGCTGCGAAAGCAGCAACGACATTTTTTGTTTTAATTAAATTTAGTTCATCGCCTTGCAGTTGGAGGTTCATGTCGTTGAACATTTTCTACAGGTCTGTCATGTAAGCTATATCATTCTTTGATGTTATGAGCTTGTTGCGCAGTTCTGTATCTTTAGTTTCCAAGAACTCTATCATAGAGTCAAACAGGTTGTAAAATCGAATCAGACAATTGCCTCTTGACAGCCAACGAACTTCAGTATGAAGCAACAAACGGTTGAAATCTTCGTCATTAGTAACACAAAGCTGATGAAATAATCTATCATTCAAAGAGCTGCTACGGATTTTATTGACTGCTTTGATGACATATTGCAGTGATTGAAATAGTCGTTCACTTAAGTTTCTAGCAACCAAATGTTGTCTATGAATAACGCAATGTATAGCAAGGACATCTGGAATTTTATTCTTTAAGTATGCTATGAAGCCTTTATGGCGCCCTGTCATAGCCGGAGCGCCATCCGTAGCAACTGATATAATATTTTTCAAAGGAATCTCTTTCTCTTCACAAAACTTTTCCAATGTATTGAATATGGTTTCGCCTTTTGTATCTGTCTCCAAATTTCTGGCAAACAATAGTTCTTCACGTATTTTCTCATCTTTAATAAACCTCACGTAAGATAGCAACAACGCTTCATTAGTTGGTAAAGTGGACTCATCGAGCTGAATTGAGAATTGACTAGTCCTCAGATGATTGCACAATGATTCTTCAATGTTTTCAGCCATTTCATCAATTCGTCTTTGCACAGAATTATTACTCAAAGGAATTTTTCGGATAATATCTGCGGCCGGTTTATGAAGCACAGTAGTTATTACTTCCTTTATTGCTGGCAAAATTAACTCTTCTCCGATGTTGTGTGGTTTGCCTTTTTGAGCAATTAACAAAGAGATATTGTACGAAGCTCGAAGTCCGTCGTCATCTTGCTTAGCAGCCGCCGAAAATAGTTTTGATACACTTGGCTGAGTATTATGCTTCTTCTCTAGGTCTTGAAAATATGCTACATTCTTTTCTGTCTTATCTGGATGCATTTTATTCAAATGATCTTGCAGTCTTGAAGGCTTCATTGCTTCGTTCGAAAATGTTTTTAGACATAGAAGACACAAAGGCGACGACGGGTTTGTGGGATTTTCAATAAATCCGAATTTAATATATTCCGCAGAGTATTGCCGTCTCTTCTTTTTTACTTCCGACATTGTTTTGTTTTAAGAAATACGTTAGTGTTGAAATCAAGTACTGCTTATCTATTATGCGCGAAACCACAAATGAAAATAAAATAAATTTACGTCGTTTATATAGGATTGCATAAGCAGCACGCACCAACAGGAATAAGACAAACGTGCATAAACTCGTTTATCTCATTCGACGCCCAATCGTACTCGACAAGCAAGAACAAGTATTATAGAACCAGCCGATTGGTATAGGAATGTACAATTCGGATTATTTAACAAAAACTTGTTAAAACATGATTGCCCGCGGTCTTTTATATCGAACCGAGTTTGAGCTATATCTTAATTAATATTAGTTGATGTTCACAAGATGTAGTCGAGAGTCGAGAGCTCAGTCGGTGTCTAAGAGTCTTCCTAGCTAGGTAGATGAAATTATAAATCGACCCCAAAGCCCTACACAATGCCCCCTTTTTTTTCTGGGTCTCTTACCGCCCCCCTTTAGGCCTGCAGCGCCCACAAGGGGGCGTTATCGCCCACGTTGGGAAAGACTGCTCTAAACTCTCTAGTCTTACTTCAACATACGACATGGAAATTCGCTCTTTAGGAGACTATTTAAAGTTAGACTTGGCCCTAGATGTAGCCTTATTAGTATCTATTTGAATCTTGTTAAAAACTTCCATCTTGTGTTATTATAATGCAAACAGTTAATCCCAATTTTTATAAACAAGATTAATAATTAGAAGTGGTCACAGCAAACAGACGAATATTTCCCAAGTGGTTTGAAGCAAATATTTTTATTATAGTCCATATTGATGTAAATTTTCTATAAACAAAAAGGGGGAGGTGTTGTACCAACCTACACCCTTATCTATACAAATAAATAAAATTGAAGGGTCTGTTTGTAATGTCAAAATAACAGCTTTTTACTAAATGCATATGAAAGTATATACGATACTTACAACAAAAAAACAATTTTTAAATTTTTTGTCTGTCTGTCTGTTTGTTCCGGGTAATCTCTGAAACGGCTGGACCGATTTTGACGGGACTTTCACTGGCAGATAGCTGATATTATAAGGGATAACTTAGGCTACTTTTATTTTAGAAAAATAATTAGGGTTCCGCGCAAAAAAATAAAACCCTTGAAATCCAATATATATGTATATATATATTCTAGGTCGAAGTACTCTAAATTTCTTATAAATTAAACGCGGGTGAAACCGCGGGTCCCAGCTAGTTTCATAATAAAAACAAGATATTGCATCATACACTCTAAAACATTCCATAAGTATTTCATAATATTTCATAAGTATTTCACAATAAGAATAGGGTGATTTCATCATATATTCTGGAAGTGTGTCACAAGATAGTGTAAATAAAACAACCATATATAAGGAGTTTGCGCACCACAATCTAGTTAGTCTTAGAGCGTCTTAGTCTTAGAACGTCAAAGTCTTAGAGAGTCTTAGAAAGTCTTAGAACGTCTTTAACTTTAATAAATAAAAGTGAACCTATAAAATCTTTAATTAATAAAATACCACAATCTACTCAAGAAGAATAAAACCTCAAGCCGACTATCAGCACACGTTCAAGACGTCTCTAACTCGGTTTCGGACCAAACCTAAAAGGTGCCCTGGTGACAGCAGCCCACGTCTAGGTATTCCCTTGGCTCCAACCGGGCTAGTTTGCGAGATCAAACTTGGGAATACAACAATATATATAATAATATATAATAAAGAAATTTGTATATTTACGAATCCTACTTCTTCTACTTCCTACTATCTGTCGTATAATTCTTTTTAGTGATTGATAATTTTATAATTGCCACCTGTGCCACTATCTTCATAAAGACATCACATCTTTTATAAAGACTTAGTTATACCTATTTCTCGATTTTGTGCATTATAGGCACATAATATGCCACAATATAACCAATAACCAATATAATAAAAACGGTTGGTGCAGTGGCTGATACAGTCGGCTGCTGCGCACCGGGTCGTGGGTTCGATTCCCGCACGGAACAAATATTTGTACGATCTGCAAGTAGTTGTTCCGGGTCTGGGTGTATTGTGTGTGGGATTTGTGTCTGTAAACGCACCCACGACACAGGAGAAATCCTAGTGTGGGGCAAAGTTTTGTAAAGAAAAAAAAAAAGAAAAAAAATATACACACGGTTACATGTCAAGCTATAGTTTGTGACGAAGTCATCCTTCATCTTCATTTCAATCAACCACTTTCATGACTTCATACCTCTTATCTCATCACTGTCACTTTATGATTCATTCTTTATTCAAATCAAAATTCGAATTTAGTGTTGTGGTGTCGAATCGTTCATATTTTGATCATTATCATTACACATTCGATCCTGAGTGTTGAAGTTGTGAATAACAATATACCTATGTAAAAATACATATGATACAATTTGAAAGAAGAAAGAAAAGTATTTTATTTGCACTATAAGGCACATACCTACAACAAAGACAAAAATAAAAACAATTTGATTAAAACAATGAAATAAAAATCCTGTTGGGAAGATATGCGCCATATCCGTGCAAAATGGTTGTCGCTCAGCATACTACTGTGGAGAGGCATCCCCACAGCGCTGATATTCTGCGACAGCCTGCGTCGATAGTGACGTCACTCGGTGCAGTCAATCCAATATAAAACAAGACGTGCGTATAACATGAAGATACTCAAGAATAATATATCTATTGTGTTTAATGATATAATAGTGTATAGTGTATATAAAATATAAAAAGCAATATGAAAACAGCAGTTAAAATAAAATAAAAATACAAACAAATACAAAAAATATATAATATAAATTATTGGCAACATTAGGCCGCGTCGCCGCCAGTCGCCGCTGGTCGACCAGGCGCTAGCGCAGCTCAATACTGTTGACACTTTGTCGAATTGATTACAATTGAATTATGTCTGCGAAAGGAATTCCAATAATAATGTAGTTATCTAATGACTGATGTCAGTTTTTATAAACATAAATATCTGAGTTTGTAAAAGTTCAGTTCTGTTTAGTGTTATGTCCAGACTCCAGTGCGTATATTTGTGGTTGTTTGCCCGCCGTATGTAAATTGTAAAACACGCATCTTACGAAGATAAGTATAACAGAGATGCGCAGAATACAGAGGTTCTTGGAAATATGTAATAGCAGACCAGGTACGAGATGTGTAAACTTTTCTAATGCGATTATTGTTATGTTATGCTAATACTAAATTAATGTGAAATAAATTGAGGATTAAAGAATAATAATACTAATACTATTAAGTTATATTAAAAAATTGAATAAGATTAGCTATAATTTATTGAAAATTGATTGCAGACGGCCTCCAGCTGGTGACGTACCGTTGCCCCGTGCAGTTGGAAAATTCCGAGCCTAGAACTGCAGACTATGACCCACAAGGTACAGTTGAAAACTATTATAAGTACAAGTTATTAATGCGGTATGGATAATTGTTCTTTCATTAGTAAATTCTTAAAATGGTATTTAAAATTTTGTATTGTTTGCAGGCCTCGCAATGGTGGTGGAATATTATTCCAACAGCGCGTGGCAGCATACCTGAAACTTCCTCTGAAAGCTGCAGTTTTGTATTTTGGGACTGACAATGGATTAACTGTGGAGCGGATGCAATATTGGTACTGGTCTTGTTTCCAAGTTAATTTCTGATAAAGATATTGTGGCTTTTGGTTAGTGTTAATACCAAATAACAGAACAGCCAAATGTAGCTTTCTCCTGGCAGCCATCTTCATTATTTTGTTTTGGTTCAAGTATGGTGTAATATGGCTCCTTCTTGGGATATTGACACAGAAACGAGCACAGGCATTCTGTATACGTTGTAACAGGCGTTCCGTTCTCGAAAGCAGGCATGGTCCGTAGACTATGTCACAGTAATTTAATTTCGAGAGTACCAGACTATCCACGAGTTGTTTCCTAATGGGTATACTTAGGTAGTCACGTATTCCATATAAGACTTTTAACCTGTAAAAACAGTTTCTTAGTGTGTTGGTGACATGGGCCTCAAAACGCAGCTCTGGATCTAGTGTCAGCCCTAGATTGCATGCAACCTCCACTCTTTCAATTTTCTTTCCCATAATATTTATCTCAGGTTTAGCTAACATTATTGCACTAACTTGCTTTTTAGTGCCCAGTACCATAAATTTTGATTTAACTGGGTTCAGTACCAGCGAGTTCTCCTTAGACCAGTCTACCACTCTCTGCAGATCTTCATTTATCATCTGCACTGCCATTAACGTTTCATCAGCCTTGAAGGATATGTATAACTGAATATCATCTGCATACATATGATATTTGCAGTTTATGAAGGACTCGATGATATCAGAACTATATAGGATATACAACAATGGGCCCAAAATCGATCCCTGTGGGATTCCCCTCGACACATGGCGGGGGAGGGAAGAGACCGTTGTGCCGTCTTCATTCCGAATTTCCACATATTGTGACCTATTCATCAGATAACTATTAAACCACTCCACTGCGCCGTTGTCGAATCCATAATAGGCCAACTTCGCAAGCAGTAGAGTGCAATTAATAGCATCAAAAGCGCGGGAAAAATCGAGCAGGGCAAGAATTGATCCCTCTCCCCGGTTTCAATTTCAATTTATTCCATTTTATTACACATACCTTAAATATGGTTTACTTATGATCCCCGCACTAGGACGAGCCTGTATCGCGGGAGATCGACACATTACACAGTATTGTATTTTTGTTATATTAACAAATGATAGATGTATCAGGACAAACTTAGGGAAATAACAATTATACAAAGTCTAGCTACAAAGGAATTACTAAACATAAAAGAGTGCGTTCGTATTGTGTGTTTGTGAGGGAGTGGGTGTGTGTGTCAGTGTATCAGTGTGGGCGAGTGGTGTGCGTGTGTTCGCTAGTGTCAAATGTGCAGTCAGAGTACATAAAGTATAAAAGCGAGAGCCGAGCAGTTTCATTAACCCTACTTTTCTATCTATGAGTAACAGATTTTCTGTGTCATCATAGTCCAAGGTTAGCAACAATTTTCGAACTCTTTCCTTCACACCATATAGTGAGCAAGACAGATCACAATGCTTGCTTGCAAGGCGATAGATGTAGGGAAAAGACTAATATCTGAAGCGTTTAGCAAAAGATGTTTAATTCTTGGTACATTTATCTTAACTCGGCGTTTCTTAGTTGATCGAATAGTAGCTAACGAAGAGAAAATTTTGTAGTAAGAAGTGATTACCTTCTGAAAATAAAGTTGTCGAACCGACAATGAAGAGGTTTCAGTATGAAGCTGCTTTGTAGGGAATCTACAAGGTTTTCGTAGCATTACTATGAGAACTGATCTTTGAGCTCTTTCCAATTTAATCATGTGCGTCTTTGCAGCGTCTCCCCATGCTGTTATGCAGTAGCTTAGTATTGACTGACAGAGAGCTTTATAGACCATTACAAGAATATCTCTCTCGGTGTCATCACGAAGGAGCTTCATAGAATAAATAAGCTTTCGAACTCTACCTGCGAGACAGTCGATGTGAGGCTTAAAGGATAGATTCTCATCCAAAAGCACTCCCAGATACTTTAGTGTGAATGCAAATTACACTTGTGGATCCTGATGTTGCAACACTGAGTAGGACCTGGGCTTCGATTTTTGTGGAAGCAGATGAATTTGGATTTTCTAGCATTCAGTGTTAATAAATTGACATTGAGCCATCCAGCCACACGAGCCAACCCCTCCTCGGCAAGTTTACGCACCTCATCCCATGAGTCACCGTGAAAGACTACCGCGGTATCATCAGCATAGCACTGAATCTGTGTATTCCTTGATTTTTCGAATAGCTTAAGTATATCATTCATATATACGCAGAAAAGTGTAGGGCCCAGGTTGCTGCCCTGTGGCACCTCGAAACATATGTTTCTGATGTCACTAGAAAAACCTGCGAGTGAAACGCGTTGTCCCCTGCTAGTGAGTTCCAAATAAACCAGTCCAAGGCGGATCCCCGAATTCCGATACTCTCGAGTTTTTTGAAAAGGATTTTAGGAGACACCGTATCGAAAGCCAAAATTGGCTAAAAATTTAACATAATTTAGTTTATTTAGCTTTATGCATTATAAGTTTTTAAACTGACATGGTCACTGATACTATTATTAGAATTGAAAACGGGATATTTACCATGTTTTTTATTTCTTTTGAGTTCCCGATATTTCGGCGCTGTTGCAAGCGCCATGTTCACGGATAAAATAAAGTTTTTGCGGGTGGATGTTTAAGAGCAGACAAAGCGATCTACCCTCTTCCTTAAACGTTTTGTGCGCTGGGTGCCGCTACCACTATCACTTAAGTCACCATAGACTATACACTTAATACTGACATAAGTCACTCACAACTCGACTTTGTTCCCGACACACGAAACTCACCGTGTCCGCTCGCGAACTTTTCATGGCACTTTTTCGGTCTTTACACAATTGAATCACTGGATTCCAGGCCTTCGACAGTTGAAACCCGTCCTCCCGATTAAAGTTATTATATTTGGTAATCTCAATGGCTTCTCTTACCAGTCTGGGCATATAGTGGCGTTCTGTCGAGATTACCTGAGGGTTATGTAACTCGACAGAACGGTTAAATTCGGTTTAATTTAAATATTGTTAATTTTTCTACTTTGGTTCACCTAGCTATACAAGAGCACGCTGTGGCTTCCTATAATTGGAGGTGCACACCAAACACAAACTTATATACTAATTCGTAATAGCCCATGTTTTTGTGTACCCTCTGTTGGAAGTCCATAATAATAAATAAATAAATAAATAAACTCAATCCAGTGGTTCGATCCCGAATCCAACAGGTGTTCAGCTATGGCCGATTTTTGGATGTCGTTATTTTTTACCGCTGTGGTGTGTTCTGAGATTCTACAAGCTACAGTGCGTTTCGTCTGACCGATATACGACTTGCCACAACTACAGTCAACCTTGTAAACTCCGGGCTTTTCGAGGGGAAAGTTGTCCTTCGGCGAACGCAGCATTTGAGACATTTTCTTGAACGGAGTGAAGATAGTCTTCTTTTCCGAGGAATATTTGCAACCTTATCTGTCACTCCCCTCACGTACGGCAAAAAGGCCGGTTGCCGCTCAACCTCGCACTTCCGATGCTTAGACATAGTTTTTTGTCTACGGTGTATGGCCTTCGATGTATATCCATTCCTCTGTAGGACCCTCTGCACATGCGCTAGTTCTGTACGTAAATGTTCCTCGTCGCATAAATCATACGCGCGTTTGGTGAGTGTGTCACTACAAAGTTCAGCTGTCTGGGATGGTGATGCGAATTCGCGTGTAGATAACGGTCAGTGTGAGTCAATTTCCTGTAGCCTAGGGATCCATCAGTACGAACTCGTATCTTCACGTCCAAGAATGGAATAGTAATAATATATGTATAATAGGTAAACTTAATTTTGCCATGTATGCCATAGACGTCATCAACGTACCTTTTCCATTAATTACACTATACACTGCATTATGCATTAGTTTAATAATGCAGTGTATATTGTACGAGTAATTACAGTGAATAAGCGTTTTCATCTTCTTTTGACGAAAAAGAATGCTAGCATATATTAGATAAAAGTCTACTTGTCAACGGCAAAGTTTTCAAACTACTTCATATAAACCTGGGGAGTACTGTTTAGTTTTCATTTTAATTTATATACTTTGTACAAAGAAACAGTGCGTTCATGCGTTTCTGCAGCGTCAAACCATACATAATGTGACGTTATCTCAATTCTAACGGCACCTTAAATCAAACCTTTTGACCGTTACCTTGTAGAAATTTCCAGTCCACTCTTTTCTCCACCAGTTGCTTCACTATAGTCAGTTCATATATAGTCTTTCCCTCCAATCTTCCTTTAATCTGATGTAGCAGGAATAACTTAATTGTATATATTTCATATGGAGTTGATGAGGTTATATTTCTCAAATCTAGTAGAGTAATAATACTGTCACTTTGTAACAATGATATTAAACCATAGATATGTTACGTCCTTATTAAATGGCGCGCAAAACTCAGTCTCGCTGTATGTTGGTATAAAGCTATAAAATTACACACCTATGCTGTAAGAAAGAAGATACAAAAACTACGAGAGTAAAAGAGGTAGCTATCTAAAATGACAACACGTGTACTCGATGTCTTTGTCGCATCTGTGATAGAATATATGTGTTGTCTCTTTTCTTTGCTTGGCCTGTGTTTTGTTCGAGAATATTATTCTATAGATAATTTGACTAGTATTTTTATTAAATTATTTTATGTAATTTGTTACTCATGTGTGGTATGAGATCCCTTGTTCTTTATTTATTTTTGCTTGATAGTTTGTGCATTTTCTAAACGCATGACGGCATTGTTATTACTTGATTAATAAAACCACACAGATTGTGACAGTGTGTGCTCGTTGTCCTGTCTTGGGCGAACTGATTGCAAGGTGCTACAATTGGGGGAGTTTTGGTTCTTACTATTGGCCCGAATGTAAACATATCTACTTCTTGTAATATATAATATGATTGCTTTGTAAAATAACTCTCAAATAATAATATAATACAATAGAGTAGCTAATTTGGGTAATTTTGTAAAGGAAAACTTTCCTTAAAACTGCCTACCTACTTGGTTTACTTATTAGTCAGCCCAGAAAACAAAACAAATCTATACTCTGCATTGCTACCAGCCATGTACAAGCGTACCTCTTTAACTTACAGTGACTCCACACAATGATACAATCAAATCTCAAAAAGGCTAATACTTATATAAAGGAACGTTCACAATTATTGCCAAAACGTTTAGCGTATGAAAATCAATTGTAGCACATTCAATATCTATATGATACAGACACTGTTCAACTCCAATCAGATTTCAGCTTCAAAAATATTTAAAAAACAAGACTCATAGATAAGCACAAGTTTACAATATGGATAGGTTTAGTTCACTTACGGCCGAATACTCAAACGCCATTTAACGTTAAGTCCCTTTAAGCTTTAACTATTCGAGAAACTGGTTTTTGGTACAAAACCGGGCGCCTCAAATTGTTTAAGCGGGGACTTAACGTTAAATGGCATTTGAGTATTCCGCCGTTACACAGAAAAATCTTTGTAACTGTATGCAAGCAGCATCTTTAAATGTTGAGCTTCAATCATAAAATAGGCAAGTATAATTTAATAATAATTATTTTATTTATTTATTTGTAATCCATAAATCAGCACTTTGTACAAGGTATTAATAATTTTAGTTTCAACATTGGGTAAAGCATACATTCTAGAAGAACACTTAAACCTAAAATAGGCCGCAACCTGTACTATAGGCATGTAAGTAAAGGTGGTGCAACGCGAGGCTACTGCAGAATCCTTAAAATCAAGTGCTATAATTGGGCGCCTCTACGAGGCATGCCTTTTAAGTTTTGTCGTTTGAAGATAAAACACAACTAGAACCTTATAGTACTTTTTATTGTTTTTCAAAGTATTCACCACGTAGCTTAATACACTTTTCCATTCGCTCAAACCAGTTATTATAACATTTATTCCACTCTAAAGTGGGGGTGTTCAAAATGGCTGACTTGAAAGCGTCGACTGCTTCTTCTCCGGACTGGAACGTTTGACCACGAAGACTTTTCTTAATTTTAGGAAATGTAATGAAATCGTTAGGGCTTAGGTCAGGACTGTATGGAGGATGGTCAAGAATTTCTTTTTCCTGCTTCAAATACTCAATCGTTAGACGAGCGCTGTGTGAGCTTGCGTTGTCGTGGTGCAGGATGATGCGTCGCTTTGAGTTAGATTTTCGAAGTTCGGCGATGACTTGTGGTAAACAAACTGTGGTATACCACTCTGTGTTAACCGTTCTACGATCTTCAAGTGCAATAGTCGCAACATGGCCAGTTTTTCCAACGAACGTGGCCACCATCTTCTTTGAAGTGCTTCGAGAACGAACAACTTTAGTCGGCTTTGGCTCGTCTTGAAAGACCCAGATTGTAGATTGTTGTTTGGAATCAGATGAATGATGTCGTAGACGTGATTTGACTCTCCTCGGTTGAACCTTTGCAGAGTTTTCGTACACCATCTGACGTCTAGCTTTCTCACACCAAGCGCTTCATGCAAGATCTTCTGAATGGTTGTCCCTGAGATGCCTAATAGAGCCTCTATCTCTCCATACGTCACATGACGATCTTCGAGAATTAGTTGTCTTACAGCAATGATGTTATCTTCAGTGAAGGCGGATTTTGGGCGTCCTTCGCGAGATTTGTCACTAACATTAGTATCTCCACGCTGGAATTATAAATACCAGCGTTCGACAGTCCGCAGACATGGGGCTTCATCACTGATTACAGATGTTAGCTCTTCAAAACATTGAAGCCGTGTCAAGCCTCTTCTAAAGTTGTAGAAAATTATTGCACGAACATTTTCCTTAGAAAGATTCATTTTCCTACGTAACCTGACAGATTCCAATCGACGCTGTGACTAAATAATAGCATTAATCCTAATACTTTCAACTGTTTTGAGATTCAAAATTTAAACACATTCGAATATAGAACAGTTCCAAATTCAAAATTTCCGGGAAGTATGGAAACGGCAGAACTTAAAAGGCATGCCTAGTATACTGTCTAGCGCAGCTATACCTATGTATTTAAATAATATAGTTCTTCTTTCAGACAAGTTGGGCCAAGGTTGGTAGGTTTTAGCATACTATTTTACAATCATTTGGGTCAATTACATTTGTTCACCGTGGAGCATCTTTAAATGTTTAATTCATAGTTTACATGTAGATAATATAAATTCAAAGTCAAAGTGTAGGTAATAGGTTAATTTGGTGACGTAATCAGTAAAAGAAAATGACATAATTTATAGTGTTGACGAATTGTTAGACTTACACAATAAGACTCAATGTAGGTTTGGATACCGCTTTACGGCCACCCTCTCCGAGATGTGCCTATAGACGTGGCACCAGTGGGCGGCTCTATTGTGATCATACATGGACCTGGAGCCCCCTTAGGTGCCGAATATGACCATCCCAGTGGTTTTAGCCGGTAGGAGTCCGGCATGCCTCTTCGTCCTTCCCTGGGGCGGAGGCAGTTCATGATGAATTTCCACTGGGTCCAATAAAAATAAAATGAATAGAAGCATGACTCAACTTTAACAGTTAGGCATAATATAGCCTACTAATAAGTTAGACATAAAATAGCCTAATAGTCCAATTTTGTGAGTAATAATGAGTACTTTAAACATGTGGTACATTATTTTATGTATCATTAACAGATTGCGCAGCGCGCGCCAAATAATAGGAATTAGGCACCAGGGCGGTTGTTACCCCGGCGCCGTCTCCTCCTTCTTCAAGCAGGATCGGCCATCTCCCGATCCCGCTCTGAGGTCTCTTTCTGGAGTATTACGCTCTCACAGTAGGAGATCACTGCATTCCAGTTTTCATACTTGCCAACATAGCCGACACCACTGCCGGTAGAGTGTTCTTGCCCGTTCCGATCGATCAAGATTCGCCACTCGGCCGCTCACGCAGGGCACGCCTCGAGCGTGTGCTGTGCGATATCCAGAGAGTCCTGACCACGGAGCCGAGCATCCTCTTGGGTTTCTACAACGCTTGCCTTAGAATGGTTTAATGGTTGCAAACCATTAAGGTGATCCAAACGCCGGGCCGGGACAATAACACCGACCCCAAGTCCTACAGATCTATAGGTTTTCTCCCTATTCTAGAAAAAGCCTTGGAGAAGCTGTTCGTGTGCCTAAATCATCGCCAATATGGCTTTATGCCCCAGCGGGGTAAGGAGGACGCCCTCTACGACGCGCTGACTCTTATTAGGGAAGGCGTGATCGGATAGACTAGTGGCAGTGGTCTCCCTAGATATAGAGGGGGCGTTCGACAATGCTTGGTGGCCAGCCATATTATACCAGCTGCTGCAATAGGACATACCGCCGGACATTTATAACCTGATCTTGAGATCGGGTTACAAATGTAAACGTAGCTTGAGCTACCTGTCGGGGAGGAGCGTGGAGCTCAGGTATGCAGGAGCAAAAACCATCCGAAGCACAAATAAGGGCTGCATCCAAGGCTCAACTTGTGGCCCTATATTATGGAACATACTTTTGGACCCTCTCCTGCAGGATGCGGAGGGACTCAGGGCCCACGTGCAGGCGTTCGCAGATGACATTCTCCTGGTCACCGAAGGAAGAAATTTCGAGGAACTGTCGGCTATTATGACATCAAGATCAAGCTACGTAACCAATTACAAAAAGTTATGAAATAAGCGTTCTTATTCTTAAAATCTGTCGTATAGCTCCCTTTTGATATAGCGTGATGGTAATGGATTTTTTTAATAATTCTTATTACGTAGTGATAACGCACGTGTCCGTTTGTGTGATTTATTCATAATATTCGCTGTAAAACTTAAACTTACACTACAAAAACTTTGTAGACATATTGTTATAGTATTGTATTCTAGATCCCTCCTTAGACAGTAACCGACATTTTTGCCAAATTTCAACTAATTTAATATACTGTAGTTATAGCGTTCTCGTCCAACATAGAAACAGGGGGCGATTCTACTAACAAAAATGTTCCAAAATCGCAATCGAACGCAGCAGAATCACGCCTGTAAAGCGTTTTCTTATTCTACTAATGAACAACGATCTAGCTGCGATTACGTTTTTAGTTAAAGCCAACCATCGATCGAAACAGGCTCAAGTTCTATTCTGCTAATACAATCGAACATGAGCGTGACGTTATCTCTTAATCTACTAATATTATGACACACGCTTGAATCGAAACGGAACCGCTGTGTAGCGGTTCATCTGTCAAAATTAGCGGTTCGACACAAGTTGGTAAAGTGTAACTTTTTCCGTATCGAACTAAGATTGTTATCGACTTCTTGTATATAATTTACCATGTTTTATATGGATATTGTCGGATTTTGCCATGAGTTTGGCCTTAAATGATAAGAAGAAGAAATTTAACGACACAGATATGCAACAATGCTTTGATTTAACGGGTCGTCGTTCTTTAAAACGTAAAGACTCTCCAAGAGTTTTGATTGAGGAGATTAATCCTCATACGCCGTCAATCTTCGTACTGATGGTATTGATACGAAAACACAGGTAATTTCGTTATTAAATTTCAGTTGTGCAAATATATCTGTGTATGATGTATACACAGATATATTTGCACAACTGAAATTTCACATCATCTATTACATATCATCAAAATCTAATTATTGTGAAACTTTAATGCTGTTTGTGTTATTTGCAGATTCTATAAAAAGATTTGCATTTCTGGAATTCTGGAGTGCATTACTGGCACACATATTGCTATAGTTTCCCCAACACTTCACGAAGAATGCTGTCTTACCCGGAAAGGATACCATTTCTTCTTGAACATTTTAAAAACACAAAGAGTTTGGTATATAAATAGTTTAATTGAAATAAATGCTTCGGGTTTGGGTTTAAATAAAACATATCTCACTAACTTCTTATTTTTATTTCTATCAGTCTCATTTCAAGCCAAATAAAATTATGATTCTTTCAATAAGTTAAGTTACTCTTAAAAAAGATATTGTCATTCTCGTCGCAAACTAAAGATATTTCGATATCATTATCAATTAACGTGTTTTCAACCTAGTGCTACTAACCAAAACACAACAATATTAGGTTAAATTAGAACATTAACAGCTTTACTTTATTTCTATGACAATTTCATTGCAACTGACATAAGATTTATTTCTTAAGGTATAAATAAATTCAGCCAAGATCACGATGAACTATTTTTCGTAAATGAGCTAAAGAAATATTACAGCTTCACAAATTACAGTCACACACAGAGTTTTGATGATTATTGGCGTAAAGACAGACTCGCTGCTAAGCAGAATCCGTGGAAACAGCAACAGCATCGCAAACATGATAGCCCATAAGTTTGATAGCCCTCTAGTATGGAATCTCATCCAGAGGACTAAGTCACTCTTAGTTCATCATTTCGGCTGAATAAAGTCCACTGCTGGACAGGCCTCCCCCAAAGATCACCACAACAACCGATATGGGTGTGTAGTGTGCTCAGTGAGGGGTTCTTGACATAATCGCCACGCTTGGCAGACGGGTTGGCGATCGCAGTCGAGTTGTTGTGTACTCGAAGGACGCTACTGCCCATCCTCCGGTTAATCTATGGGAACAAGGTGTGGTGTTCCTCCATAGAAAAGGGAGGATCCTCCAGCCAGGCGGATCGTATGCCTGGCGGGCCGAAGCCCTTAAGCACTCTTAGTTATTGAATACTAATATAGTTTCAAGTTTTTACTAACAATATAATTATGTAATGGATTGGTTGTCCAAACAAAGAATTAAATTATTACATAGTTTAAAAAATTATTTAGATTTCAGTGACATGGGTTATGTTATGTTTCCAACAATGTGTTTGAGGTGGGCATGAACACCGAATACGTACGCGATGGCCTACACGCTCATGTCTTCATTATTCTTCCTATTGATTTGAAAATAAGCAGTGTCATCAGCAAATTAAATTACTTAGATAATGCCGATCATCATCATCACTGATATGAAATTACATTATATTCTTGAAAGAAAAATACACTATTTTTTTAAACCTTGCCCCACACTAGGATTTCTCCTGTGTCGCGGGTGCGTTTACAGACATGAATTCCACATACAATACACCCAGACCCGGAACAACTACCTGCAGATCATACAAATATTGGTTCCGGGCGGGAATCGAACCCACGACCCGGAGCGCAGCAGTCGACTGTATCTGCCACTGCACCTACCGTGCCGTCAAATTAAAATTGGATTTGATTAAAAAAGGCTGCTATATAAGAAGCTTTAATCTGTAGGTAGGTAATTAAACATGCATTATGCTAAAGAGCCAATGAAGATGATTTAGGCAAATAGTTTAAAAAACACTTGGCCTCATCTGGTAGGAAGTAGCATTTTACCATACATATTTTAGTATCATAAGTGTTCTTTACTATTTTTATATTGCCATATCTTAGTTTATGCTACATGTATACCTATATCCAATTTCAAAATAGAGTAAGCACCAAATATGAACATATATTTTTTCAACCGTGTTTACCTATTATGTATTTATGAAAAAAAAAAATACGTTTATTATGCAAGATATTTTATTAGTTTATTGCTTTTAGGTTTTATTTACGATAGGTCTTAAAAAAAAATGCAAATGGTATTAAACTCATATGTTTGAGCATTATGGTTTATAAATTAAATGCCTTTGAAAATGGTACCTATGAAAGAAATGTGTCAGACTGAAAAAGGCTCAGAGGTCAATTGATAAGTATCATTCAAAGTTCACCGTCACAACTATTAGTGACAATTGTAATAAACGAAGTCTTGATTTTTCAAGCTACCAGACTTCTACATTTAGTAGAAAGAAATATAAGTGTATGAACTCGTGGCCACTTGAATGGTGGGTTTTTTCTTGATTCTTAATCTAGTTCATTTGTTGATTGAAGGTCAACATCAGTTAATCTGAAACAAAAATGTATTTTAATTTTAAAGCAAAGAAATGTCACTATCTATAAATATAAAAACAGAACCTAGCTAACTTATCAATGAACAGACTTATTAAAAATGCCCACTACTGGACATAAGGCTACCCCAAAGATCGCAATAACGACCGGCGCTCTGATTAGATAAAACAGTGAAAATCACGCATCGATGCAAATCGCCTGACATTGAAAGGCGAATATGAACTTTTTAGTTCATTGATCGTCCGATAGAGCGTGCGTCACATATCTTGGCCTATTTAATCGCGATCGCAAATATGTGATACCTTAATGACGTTTGACTCCGGCGTCTGTGCGATTTAGACTTGTCGCAAATCGTCTGCGACATACATAATCAGCCCGCCGGTCTGGGTTTATGTTGTGTGCTCACTGGCGGGGTTTTCCATAAACGCCACGCTTGGCAGGCGGGTTGGCGATCGCAGTTGTTAATGTACTCGAAGGACGCTGATATCCTTTGTCCAATCCTACAGTCGCCTTTTAAGACACACACAAGGTCAGATTGGGTGGCGGTATGTTTATCTGGCTCCACACAAAACTAACACATAATTATTACTGTAACAAAATATAACTTTAAAACACTTACTCTGTGTAAGTATGCAGACTCCCTGCAATTCTAGTCATAGCTTACGGACTATAACCACCCTAGCATCATCAAGAGCTGCAGCATAAACAATAAATTAATTATAGTTATACTAAACACCAAGATTTTTTAAGGTATAAACAATTACATATATTAATCAAATATAGGATTAAGAATTGGTCATGACTGTCAGATAAAAAAGAGATGTTCTTTGATGTCTAAAACGGGGGCGAACACGCCTCCGACTTTGCCTTTGCTGTCGGTTTTTAGTCTGATGACTTCAGCTGAATGATGTCCACTGCTGGACAGAAGCCTTCCCCAAATATTACCACAACAACCGGTATGGTTTTGTGTTATGGGCCCATTGTGGGGTATTTCCATAATCGCCACACTTGGCAGACAGGATGGTGATTGCAGTTGAGTTATATATGTACTTGATGGATGCTGCTGCCCATCCTCTGGCTAATCACATAGTCACACTTTACAACACCCAGGGGATGAGATGAGGTGGTGGTATTCTTAGCTGGCACTACACGGCACACACAATTTCTAATATTGCCTGAAAATAAACCCTTTTTTAATATTTCAAATTAAATTGACTGATTTTTATACACTTGTTATTCGAGAATTATCTTAGATATTAGACTCTCCTTGAAGCAGCCACAATAGACAATAGTTAAACATTCACATTGCACTATATGCCAGGCATTGCAAAAATGATGTTATTATTATAGATAATCAATATTATCAAGTTATTAAATAATAAGAACCTGTTTGTGGTAATGTGGTACTTTGACCAGCTGGCCCATTAGATCCCTCCACATTGACAGCATCTCTTTGCTGATGCTCTGTAGGTGTGTTAATGATCATCATTCTGTTGAGGTCCGGAGTAGCTGTTGACCTATTTTTGGTGCACTATTGGTTCACTCTTGCAACAGATAAATCACTGAAAAAATAAACAATAATTGAATTAACATTAAAATTCTTTATAAAAATTAAGACCCCTATTACACTCAAGTAGGTGAGTTAGCTTCTGGTAGTGAAAGTTTCCGTTTCTCATCCAATTCTTTCAGCATTCATAAACTTTATATTAATGAAGAACACTCAAGGACATGATTTAAGACATGTGATTGTTTTGTAATGTAATTATTCATCATCATTTCGCCCAAATGTAGTCCACTGCTGGACACAAACCTCCCCCAAAGATCACCACAACAACCGATATGGGTGTGTTGTGGGCTCATTGGGGGGTTTTGCCATAATCGTCACGCTTGGCAGACAGGTTGGCGATCGCAGGTGAGTTGTTAATGTACTCGAAGGACGCTGCTCCCCATCCTCTGGCTAATCCCTTAGTCGACTTTTACGACACCCACGGGAGAAGATGGGGTGGTGGTATTCTGAGACGGCACCACACGTCATATGTAATTATTACTTGACTGAAAAATATCTGAGCACCTCAATTTCAATCTCTGGATTTTGACTCTAGTAGCAAGGCTATCCCTGCCTAGAAGGGCAGTCACCTTTTCTTCATAAGGGCTAAATTGTGGTGCTGTGTGGCCAATAAGCATTTGTTTATTTCGGCTAGTTTGGCCCGCAACCTACATTTATAACCTCAGAACGAAAAATGATAAACAAGTTAGTTTTTTTTCATTCTAGGTCTTGAAATTTGAAATCTTACCTTCGATCAATCTTTAAGTGTGCTAATAACGCCTTCGGAAGTTAATATTTCTGCACATGTGTTACATCCACAAGCGTGCTGCAAGCTCGTCCTTTGGATCGTAATTGTCCAATAGCGAAATTGCTATGGCCCTCCATAAATGAGAAGAGGAGTTCCAGCTATCGCACTGACGTAGATTTTCGTCTACTGTCTTCCATTAGGCCTGAAAAATTACGTACGTAATGTAAAACAGTTGATCTCAGACTAAATCTTTTGGAAGTAAATTATAAATAGGATACCCAAAGCGGTAACATAATTTATGGGTCAGGTTTTTGTTATAGTTAGCTCAAGTGCGATTTAAGTGTGTAACCCTCAAGTCCTCAAGTGTGAGAACATAAATATTAACATGAACTTTTGTTGCTTAGCCAAAAGCTATAAATATATCGATAACGGTATTTAGTGCGATAAATATTTCAAAACGAATACTCACCGTATGTAGGTAAACCACTATAATAAGCTAATTTCTTCATTTTAATTACTTCAGTATTAATTCCTGCTTTCCGCCGTTTGTTTACATTACGATAACAGATAACTTCGTTCCACAGATGACTTCGTTCCACAGATAAATGTGGCCGTAAAATAAAACGTTCTTGGGGTTAATTATTATTTTAAATGTAGTAAATCTATTATATGCATCAACCAAATGTAGAGGACAAAAATATAGCTTTGCTTTACATTTTTTATTGTATTAGAAAATGCTCTTAATGATTATTACTCCTATTTAGTAACATTTTGTGGCACACCTCTTTTCCAGTGGTATCATTAGATCATACTATTTAGAATGCTGGTATCACAGGTTTCTACCTGTTACGTTCTCGTTGCGGTTCGGTTACGATTCCGCTTATGTTTCGTTTAAATTTTGTTCAGTAAATAGTGGAATGACTTTATGGGTCACTATCGAACGGCAATCGGAATCGAACCGTTGGGGCAACGGAATAGAACGTATAACATTGCAAATTAGTAGAATCGGCCCCCAGACAGAAATTCAAAAAATTGCAGTTTTGGAATCAGTCTCGTACCTGGAGCACGCGGCAGTGAGTTTTTTCAAAAAATATTCAATGCACAGTTTTTGTCTCTCTACGATGTTATTATAGTATAGATGTAATGAACACTGGTAAATGAATTTATATAAAAACAACATTCCTAGCAAAAAAGCATTTTAAATGTTGAATCTTTATTATATACCAGAAATTTATTTATTTATTCAGGTCTTCCCACAGCTCGTGCATACAATATACTATTTAATTAATATACATACTGACTAACATAGATAATATAATAGAAAAAATAACAGACGGGTGAGGCAGCTTAAGCTTGAAATTGAAATTATTGAGTAGGTTTATAAACATTATAAACAATTCTAGACTAAAGGCTCAAGAAAGTATAAAATCAAGTTAGTTTTCTGTAGTATTTTTATGGAAAAATAACAAAAAGAAGACATAAAACAGAAAATGGCATCTACAGTGGTCTTATGTTATTAATTTTACAATAAGAGAAAAGGAATAAGAACTTTACCACGGCTTGTGATTGGATCACCCGAACGTGGCGTGTTGTGAGGCGGTAGATGTGTTCTACATCTAGTAAGGTCAGTTACGTCTAGTAAGGTCCCCTGAAGTAAGCAAATGCGTGGTTGAATATACTTTCGTCGAACTGTTGTTTCCGCTCTTCATTGCTGGCACTATCCGAGGGCGCCAGGCAATCACTAGATGTGCCAGATGGTTGTTTATGAGTTTAATAGCCTGATTGATCTTTACTGTTGTTATAATTCGTTTCATCTATTTTCACCTGATTGGTTTCCATAGCAGTTATAATTAGGTTCATTCTTGTAATATTGGTTTTCGCTTTTGTTATAATCAAGCACCTTAACCGCCACTGTTATCGATATGGTTTTCACAAATGTTTATATTAGCAATAATTACAATCTGCCATTCTAAGATTCAAATTGCTCGCTAGTGTTTGGATCGGGACCACTACTGTCAGAATCGGATCGGCTATTATCATTGACGTATTGTTTAGCTCGAGGATACTCTGGATGTCTTCTGCCGTTCATATAAGCAACGCCGTGGTTTAGCGGCGCGGGCTCCGCCCCCACAAGGCTTGCAACCAGCACTACCGTGACGATCACCTGTAACATCATTACTATGTTTATAATAACCGTGCAGCCGACAGATTATATTATATTATATATTATAAAATATAATATATATCTTATATCTTTAAATGAGCAATTCTTGTATATATATATATAATTGGAATCTCGGAATCGGCTCCAACGATTTTCATAAAATTTAGTATATAGGGGGTTTCGGGGGCGATAAATCGATCTAGCTAGGAATCATTTTTAGAAAATGTCATTTTATTCGTGTTTTATCGATAATCAACTTAAACATAAATTAGAAAAACCAAAAATGTAATTATCATGGCTGTTTATGAAAGCTGTAAATTTGGTACATGTGACATTTAATTAATTTAATACAATCTAATAAGGTCGATTTTATTTAATTAACAATATTATTTTATTTTATTTGATTTAATTTATCCTACCATGACATATTTGACTATAACTAATTTGATATTAATTCCAAAATGTTTCATTCGATTTTATATGGTCTGACCTGACTGGATAAGATTGAGTCAGATGATAGTTTAAATCAATCTATTTATTTAAATCAATGTATTTGTTTAAATCAATTTATTTGAGTCTGAATTTATATTATTAATTTGTGATCATATAGAAACAGAATAGAATTTAATGTTATCAATACGTTTGAAGAAATCTTGATTTGTATTATGATGTAAGAAAAGCTATAAATTATGAGTTACGAATTGTGAATTATGAATTGTAAATGACCAATTAACACATTCTAATGAATTATCAATCGAAAATAATGAATCGTGAATCAAATTTATTAAATTATTAATTATTGTAACTTTAACTTAACTCCTGTAACAAATTTTCTCATTGTATTCTTTTCTATGGGTGTACTTGCCTGAAATAAATGTTGGTTATTATTATTATTATTATAGTCGTTATCATCATCATTATCAAGATCAGTTGTATTTTTTTTTCTATCTCAGACTGCGATTAATCATAAAGAAAATAATCACACATAAATCTTTTAACAAAAAAAATACCGACGTCAAAACCCCTACACGATATAAAAATATTAAAAGCACTGAAAAGGAAAAAACAAAAACAACTTTATGTCGGGCGGGGGTTGGTCTACATCAGTCTTTCCCAACGTGGGCGATAACGCCCCCTTGTGGGCGCTGCAGGCCTAAAGGGGGGCGGTAAGAGACCCAGAAAAAAAGGGGGCATTGTGTAGGGCTTTGGGGTCGATTTATAATTTCATCTACCTAGCTAGGAAGACTCTTAGACACCGACTGAGCTCTCGACTCTCGACTACATCTTGTGAACATCAACTAATATTAATTAAGATATAGCTCAAACTCGGTTCGATATAAAAGACCGCGGGCAATCATGTTTTAACAAGTTTTTGTTAAATAATCCGAATTGTACATTCCTATACCAATCGGCTGGTTCTATAATACTTGTTCTTGCTTGTCGAGTACGATTGGGCGTCGAATGAGATAAACGAGTTTATGCACGTTTGTCTTATTCCTGTTGGTGCGTGCTGCTTATGCAATCCTATATAAACGACGTAAATTTATTTTATTTTCATTTGCGGTTTCGCGCATAATAGATAAGCAGTACTTGATTTCAACACTTACGTATTTCTTAAAACAAGACAATGTCGGAAGTAAAAAAGAAGAGACGGCAATACTCTGCGGAATATATTAAATTCGGATTTATTGAAAATCCCACAAACCCGTCGTCGCCTTTGTGTCTTCTATGTCTAAAAACATTTTCGAACGAAGCAATGAAGCCTTCAAGACTGCAAGATCATTTGAATAAAATGCATCCAGATAAGACAGAAAAGAATGTAGTATATTTTCAAGACCTAGAGAAGAAGCATAATACTCAGCCAAGTGTATCAAAACCATTTTCAGCGGCTGCTAAGCAAGATGACGACGGACTTCGAGCTTCGTACAATATCTCTTTGTTAATTGCTCAAAAAGGCAAACCACACAACATCGGAGAAGAGTTAATTTTGCCAGCAATAAAGGAAGTAATAACTACTGTGCTTCATAAACCGGCCACAGATATTATCCGAAAAATTCCTTTGAGTAATAATTCTGTGCAAAGACGAATTGATGAAATGGCTGAAAACATTGAAGAATCATTGTGCAATCATCTGAGGACTAGTCAATTCTCAATTCAGCTCGATGAGTTCACTTTACCAACTAATGAAGCGTTGTTGCTATCTTACGTGAGGTTTATTAAAGATGAGAAAATACGTGAAGAACTATTGTTTGCCAGAAATTTGGAGACAGATACAAAAGGCGAAACCATATTCAATACATTGGAAAAGTTTTGTGAAGAGAAAGAGATTCCTTTGAAAAATATTATATCAGTTGCTACGGATGGCGCTCCGGCTATGACAGGGCGCCATAAAGGCTTCATAGCATACTTAAAGAATAAAATTCCAGATGTCCTTGCTATACATTGCGTTATTCATAGACAACATTTGGTTGCTAGAAACTTAAGTGAACGACTATTTCAATCACTGCAATATGTCATCAAAGCAGTCAATAAAATCCGTAGCAGCTCTTTGAATGATAGATTATTTCATCAGCTTTGTGTTACTAATGACGAAGATTTCAGCCGTTTGTTGCTTCATACTGAAGTTCGTTGGCTGTCAAGAGGCAATTGTCTGATTCGATTTTACAACCTGTTTGACTCTATGATAGAGTTCTTGGAAACCAAAGATACAGAACTGCGCAACAAGCTCATAACATCAAAGAATGATATAGCTTACATGACAGACCTGTAGAAAATGTTCAACGACATGAACCTCCAACTGCAAGGCGATGAACTAAATTTAATTAAAACAAAAAATGTCGTTGCTGCTTTCGCAGCCAAACTGCTTCTGCACAAAAAGAATATGGGCAGACGTGAGTTTCACAATTTTCCGAATTTATCAGTATACTGCAGTAACGACGACTTGTTTGCCTACTGCCAACATTTGGAAAACCTCCACATTGACTTCACCGAACGATACCAGGACATTTTAAACTTGGAAATACCAGACTGGGTGTTGGATCCGTTTTCAAATGTCAACACAGCAATGTCACCTCAGCTGGAAGAAGAACTTATAGAATTGACAACAAACGAAGAAATAAAAATCAAGTTCAAAAATGGATATCAAGAATTTTGGCTACAAAAACCGATCCCGCAATTGTACCCTGGATTTTGGTCAATTGTTCAACGATTTTTGATAGCATTCCCATTGTCATATTTGTGTGAACGTGGATTTAGTGCTGTGGCAACGCTGCTTACTAAAAAGAGAAATCGTTTGCGTGTTACCGAACGTGGCGACTTGCGGCTGTTTTTGAGTAAATTGGAACCTGATATCAACAAACTTATTGAACAGCATCAGATTCAACCTTCACATTAGTTTTTATATAAGAATTGATTATGTTTGTTTTATTTTCAATAAAAGATACTCTGTCCGAATACTATAAATTTGCGTTTCAATAATCAGTTATAAGTACTTAGCGGTTTTTAAGTATGTTTAAAAAGGGGGGCGTTAAAAAATAATTTATTCTTAAAGTGGGCAGTAGACAAAAAAAGGTTGGGAACCCCTGGTCTACATGAACCATGGTTGGGGCATACCTGGCCATATATCGCATAGGGGTTTTGAAGTCGGTATTTTTTTGTTCAAATGTTTTATTTGTTTCTTTTTAGTGTAAATATATATAAGAACCTTTTTAAATTTGGTTCAGTATTTAACACAAAAAATAAGAATGATTCAAATCGGTTCACCGATCTGAGAGGAATCGAAACCATTAAGACATCATCTAGATAATCGCAGTAAAATTAACCTGTTTATTGAAGCTGGTTAAAAAACCACTAAATCAAATGTAATGAAATTTATATGGGACCAACTCGAAAGCATTTTACACCAGTTAAAAAAAGAATTGCTCAAATCGGTCAACAAATCTCGGAGTAATCGGTGTACATACATAAAAAAAATACGCATCGAATTGAGAACCTCCTCCTTTTCGAAGTCGGTAATAAAATAATAATTAATAGGCACAAAAAGCAAGTATCGATTAATGTCAGTATCGTATGTATATTTATTTATTTATTTATTTATTTATTCATATACAGATACCTTAATGCTAACAGACAAGTCCTTACGCAATAAGTGATGATTACATTATTTATGGATTGTCAGAGTAAGTAGTACAAAACTTAACTCAATTGATTATGTACATAATATAAATGTGTAAAAATAAAATGGTATAAATAATGGGTTTAAAAACTAACAATAAAATTATGTTAAAATGAAATAATTTAAAATTATTAAAGAAAAAAAGATTCTAATAAATTATAATTATGATAAAATTAATTGCATTAATGTAAAAAAATATGTTATTGTTTAAATAAGTTACAATCATTTCAATAAAAAAAAACAAAATTCATCAGGTAGTATAAGCACTAGGTTTAGGTTATACTACTAACAATTGTCAACGTCTCAACATAACGTCCCGCGACGGAGAGGAACGCTTTTTCGGTGCATGAGAATAAGTCAATCGTTGAGTCATAAGTTAAAATCTCATTAATATAACAGAGTGCGCGAGGTAGGGGCGCGAAGCGAGCCAGGTTGGTGCGCGCAGCCGGCACTGCCAACGGGTGACGGCGTCGCTCACGCACTGCGTGTGTGCCCCACCGTGGTATATGAAAGTTTACCTGTGCTAATAATGCCGAGTTATAAGTGTAGCCACGTATGAGGCGGAAAAAGAATGCAACCAGGGTGATATTCCGACGCACTGCCAACATGCGATAATCTACCATACCTACTATAAACTGTGTTGGGTATAAGTAAGGATAGTAAAAATATAATCTTTTATATAAATATCTTACAAACGATTTTTGGACCTTCTCCACTTTTTGTACGTACTGCACTTGATATGGACTCCATATCATAGCGTTAGTTTCAAGAGCGCTTCTGACATATGCATTGAACAAAACACGTAATGTCGAAGAGTTATTAAATCTCTTGGATTGTCGGAGAACAAACCCTAAGCTTTTCCGCGATCTATCGCATAATTTTGTAATATTTTCGTTAAAAGTCAATTGATTATCAAACCATGTACCCAAATCTTTGACAACAGATACTCGTCTCAGTATATTGGTGGATATTAAATAATCCTGGCAGATTGGAGAACGTGCGCGTGTATAGGACATGACGACGCATTTATTAATATTCAGGTTTAAGCTGTTGTCTCTAGACCACTTCAGGACACTATCAATGTCATTTTGCAACAACATACAATCAGCTGATGTGATTATTGAACGTGCCAATTTTACATCATCCGCAAACATTAAGCACGTACTATGTATTATCTTAGACGGTAGGTCGTTTATAAGTGTTAAGAAAAGTAATGGGCCGAGGCAGGTACCTTGACCTATGCCAGAGTTCACAATATATTGTTTAGATTTACAATTTTCATATAAAACGTACTGCTTTCGGTTTGCTAGATAATTCGAGAAAAAGAATATGAGGTTTTTAGAGAAACCTATGCTTGCCATCTTGCGAAGTAGCACATCATTATTAACTTGATCAAAAACTTTTTGAAAATCAAAATATGCCACATCCACCTGCCTTTTGGCATCCAGTTCACTGGTTAAAAGTGTTGAAATATTTATTAAATTACTACTGGTTGAACGCCCGGGTAAAAAGCCGTGCTGTTCGTCACAAAACCATCCCCGCAACTGTCCGTAAATGATGTCGTATAGAGTGGACTCCATAACTTTACCAAACACAGACAGTACAGCCACGGCGCGATAATTTTGTACGTCAGATTATGCCTGCCTTATGTATTGGTAGAACTTTTGTAATTTTCCAAGCGAGAGGGTAAATTTGTTGCTGCAAAGATAAATTAAAAATGTGTGTAAGCGGATCTACGAAAATTTCATAACAATCACGAATAATGAGTTGCGGTATACCATCGGGGCCCAGTGTGAATTTGGGCCTAAGCTTTTTTAATGCCTTACGTACGTCACTATTTTGCACGCGTTCTACACAAACGTAAACATCAGGTGCGACGCTCGGATAAGGCGCGTTCGCGGCAGCTGCTAGTGCCGCTTGTGGGTCCAGCGCAGGCGCACTAGATAAAAATACGCCTTTAAAAAACGAGGCAAAAGCATCTACGACCTGTTGTGAATTACACATGCCAAATGTTGACGGTTCATCCGATTTTCTACTTTGTTTCATATAACGCCAGAAGCTATTAGGATTTTGTATAATATTGTTTTCTATAGTCTCAAAATGAGATTTTATATTTTTCGTCACTAATGATTTAAATTGTTTTCGGTAATAGGTAAAAAATGCATAATATAATGGATTGTTTGTAATTTTATAAAGTTTATGGTAATAGGATTTTAAATTCAAATGGTGTATTATTTCACGGTTGTACCATTCTGGATAATTAATATTAATGATTTTGTATTTATTGTAAGGGACAATTTCAATGAATAAGTCATCAATTATGTCATATAAGTTGGCTACAGCTTCATTAGTATCCAACGAGCTTAATACCGGTGTCCAGTCCGCGCGAAGCAGTCGTGAATAAAGTTCAAAATAATTAACAATTCTAAAGTTGCGGGTAGGTATTTTCGGTTTGTCATATTTAGTCCTTTGTTTACAAGGCTCGCTATCCGAATAAAATCTATTTAAATTTATGGTAATATCCAATGGTAGGTGGTGAACTTCAGACTCGACAAGACTCACCTCAGACTCCAAAACAGTAGGTGGCACATTATCTTTATGAGCAAGCACTAAGTCGAGGATGCGGTCAAGACCGTTGACAACTCTGTTATATTGAGCCAGATTACACATTGATAACCATAATTTGTAGTCCTCGCGAACAGATTGTGATGCTGAGTACAGGTTAAAATCTCCTATAACTATAACAGGTACTTTTTTTGTCGTGACAAGTATTTCTATACTATTGAAAATGGAATAGTATCTGGCATCGGGTATTTTCGGTGGCAAATAGACTACACAACAAATAAATTGGAATTTTCCAATACTGATCTGGCCGACTACAATTTCATCATCCGGTGAACAGTCACTATGAATCCGACGTAGTTGGTAGGGTGGTCGGACTGCAAGTAACACTCCGCCTCCGCCCCCTCCAGGTCGATCTCGACGCACAACCGCATAATTCGGTGGAAACAACTCCGAATCGTAAACACTGTCATCTAGCCGCGTTTCTGTTAACGCCAGTGAGTGGCCAGTAAAATCGTACAGCGCGGTTTTTAATTCATTGGTTCTACTTTTTAAACCCCGAACGTTTTGGTAGAAAACCACAGTTTTAAAACTTTTAAGTGCAGGCTGTTCCAGTCCTTACTAAAGCGACTGTCCAGCCAGCTCGCTACCATTGCCAAGATGTTGTTGGTAGTGCAGCCATAGTATACCAAAGTGGAACAGTATAACGACTTCAAGTTTATACAAACGTTAGTTTTTGGTTCCTTATACTATGCAAATAGCATAATATGCATTTTTGTTAATTACTTCTTAAGTCTATTTCCTGCATGATTTCTTGAAGGGCATCTTTCTCTACTTTGAATTTTATTTATAACAGAAGATGCACTTACAATGCTTTTTATATCACCGTGGAAATTCATCATGAACTTCCTCCACCCCGGGAAAGGCTGAAGGAGCATGCCAGACTCCTATCGGCTAAACCACAGCGGTCATCTTCGGCACCTAAGGGGGCTCCAGGTCCTCGTATGATCACACTAGAGCCACCCACTGGTGCCACGCCTATAGGCACATCTCGGAGAGGGTGACTGTAAAGCGGTCACCCTGCCCGCGGAGATTGTAAAGTATCCCCCCGAGGCCTCGCTGTCTGGCACTTACAATACCTAATCTTTCTATTAAATTATAAAGTATGAACTAGATAGATTTATATATATATCTTCCACTGTAACTAAGAATAACAAAAAGTTTGACAATGGTGGTCTATAAAAAAAAGTATAACAGTCTACTTCTGCACATGCTACCTCACATAAGCGATCATCCGAGCTCGAAGGGATGTCCTTTCATTCTTAATGGAAACAATTATTGTTACATAAAATTAAAGTACCACCCTCCGCCGATAATCGGTTGAATGCACTGGCAAAATTGTTTATATTTAAAAACATTTTATCTGGCTTAAGCCATGTTTCACAGAAACATAAAATTCCATATGGTATTTATCTATTACCATCTCCACATCTAGTGTTTTGTTTTTTACTTGCAGCATGATGTATGAATGTTGTCTGTAGTTTGACGTAGCATATGGCACACGTGACTTTAGAGTTCGTAAAATATAAGTTAATTACATATATCTACTCACCAATAACCGCATCGTGAAAGGAAAGTGTCGAGCTAAAATGAATATATTAGTGTCCGTTATTTATACATAGCGTTTGATCGGCAAAGTCATCATCATCGTCATATCAGCCGCAGGACGGCCACTGCTGAACGATTGGTGATGCGCCAACCACAAACACGCGGCGCCATAGAGATAACAACGGTACCGGTCGTGGAAACTAAATAGCCGCTGCTTTGTGGGTCGTCATCGTTACATGCATACTTACGTTTATAGAGTCGAACCGTTTCAGAATTACACCTCTTGAAGGGACCATATATACCACGCTGAACTTCTTCGTAGCTTGGTTAAAATTAGCGGTGGTGGTGGCGTTCGAACTATTAAATGCGGTAGATTTACGATTGCTAATTCTAAACAGGCGAAGATCTCGGACGCGCCTCTGTCGGACAATCAATGAACTAAAAACGTTTATTCTTTTTAGTTCCACTGGTGGCTACTTTATCGTTACTGGCGCTAATTACTATGCATCCTCACAAGTAGCGACAAGCGGGCGAATGCCTTACGTAATACCAATTTTTTTGACGCTTTGCCACCGGTGGATCGTTTATCTCGTTTTCAACAAATACAAAAACTTACGCAACATTTCTGGTCTAGATGGCGAGATGAATACTTACCTATCTTACAACAACGGGATAAATGGACTTCCCATTCGGAATCACTTTTTTTTTACTCGTTTCGGATTCGGTTAATAGTGTTGCGGAAGTTAAACGCGCAGCAGCACATTGCTTCGGCCTGTATCCAAGCTGTGCAGGCTACCGATGTAGGTTGAGCATGTTTCATTACTTTTGGGGGGAGGGTATGTTCACGCACGTATTCGTCTTTACCCAATTCGAATCTGCCGCCTTATGTCTTGGCACCGGATGGCACGATGTCACGTGGGACGCGTCGACCAATCATAAACGCTCGAGTCGGTTTTCTCTGCATGGCGGATGCAACCAAAAACGGAACGGTGCCTCTCACGGTGTAATTTTCGAATATTAATAACGGCTTGTTTTAACGCTGTGATTTATGCATAAACTATTTCATTGGAGTGACTATGGTTGATCAAAACGAAGATAGTGGTTGGGTTTGCCTAAGGCGTGTTCACACACTGCAGACTTTGTGGAGCGTCTATACTTGACGTCAGCTATATGTTTTCTTATTCGGGTGGCTATGCTACGCTTTGTTTGCCCTATGTATGACAAACCACAATCACAGTCAATCTTGTAGACCCCTGCATCTTGTAAAGGTATGTGACATTTGGTTGGGGTTGAGAAATGTAACCTTATAAGTACCTACCTAAGAAGCTACCTTGCTTGCCGTGTGGTGCCGGCTCAGAATGCCACCACCCCATTTCATGCCGTGGGTGTCGTAAAAGTCTACTAAGGGATTAACCGGAGGATGGGCAGCAGCGTCCTTCGAGTACATTAACAACTCAACTGCGATCGCCAACCCGTCTGCCAAACGTGGCGATTATGGCAAGACCCCCTAATGAGCACACAACGCACCATATCGGTCGTTGTGGTGATCTTTGGGGGAGGCCTGTGTCCAGCAGTGGATTTCATTCGGCCGAAATGAAGAAGCTACGGGGTATGGACAATTTTAGAAAATAAGAAAAATATTTATTTGGTCCCGCACAACAAATAAGATACTTCACTATAACACAAAAAAAAGAAGAATTACTGTACGAATCCAAAAGTGGAACCTATCTCAGCACATGCTACAACACGAAGTGTTGCAACACTGATTTTCAGATAGGACCTTAGTGACCTGCGGACACTCACGACGATAAAATACGTTTATATTATTGAATTAAACATTTTTAAATTCACTAAGTTTTGGTAACTTCATTGAAATAATACATTAATTCCATTCAATTCTTAAGTAAAAATAACAAAAGCTGTATTTAATATTATAAATATAAATAAAATAGAGTAAAAATAGTGTACAATCAATGAAACAAATATTAATATTTTTTGTCATAAATTCTTTCGCTTTGTCGTCGTTCGTATATCCTACGACTTTCTATTGTCAATGACAAGAGAAGTCAAATAATCAAAAAATAAAATAATAATAAAGTGGATGATATAATTAATTGAATAGCAATATTCATTCAATTAATAGTATTTTTATATAGACGAATTGCAAGTATTTGTAATATAAATAGATTTGTATTAAATTATTGACTGTAGGTATGAATTTGGAGTCTGACGCATAATTCTTTACTTTACTTTACATAATTTTCGTCTATTTTCTTAAATAACTTTAAAACTATATATTTTAAAATTATAAAATAAATATATTTGAGACCCCCACAACAAGACCTTCCGTTTCATGTGGTACACGGTACAGTTTGTAAAACTTAAATTTTTAATTTTCTATGTTGCCACCCAAAAGTATTCCCCATATTTAAAATTCATTTATTAACGTTACATTTGCGTGTTTGGGTTGCAGAAATCCATGTGTGTATGTGTACCAAATTTCAACTCAATCGGTCCTGTAGATTCGGAGCAAATTGACAGACGGATAGACAGACAGACAGACACAAGAGTCCTGAGATCCTATGAGGATTCCGCCGCCTGCGGTCGTTCGGAACCCTAAAAACGAATGGAATGTTTTTAATCATATTTTAATACCTCAGTTATCAAACTACTAGTTACAAAGTGATGTTGTGACAGTGTAGGTATATAGATTTTGATAATGATTATGATGTCCTCCACGACGTATCCGTTTCAACAGCGACACTCCGTTAGCGACTGGCATCGGCTCGCGTATGGCTTACGAACTCGAAATTGTTTCTAAACGTTTGATCACAGAGTTGCAGTTTAATAAGATATACGGCCGAAATTAATAATAAATCTAATACGAAATCTTTGGGATTGAAATTAAGGAATAAAAAAGTCCGTAATTCGAAGCCAGGACCTGCAGTCTCGACATAAATAACGATACCATCACAAACTACAGATCGCAAAATATTAACGAAAAAATTCCGCCGCTGTGACGATGTTTACGTAGAATGCAAGTATCTACAGCCGAGATACCGAGCAAAATCTTTCATTATCTTGATATTCCGACCTAGGGACGTACGCTAACGAAAAACGTATTCATAGTACGGTGTATCCGAAGAAAAATATTAGCCGTTACAAAAATGTCCTTGAATTACAGTAAATTTCAGTAGATAATGTATACAAATATTTGTTTTCCTTTGAAAATTGTACAGAAACCATCTGGACTTTATCTTTAAAACATTTTTTAAATTTATAAATAGATTTTACCGTTTCTAAGAATTTTTATTTAATTAAATTCATTAGTATACAAAGATCAGGAAGTCGGTTAGTATACAAATCAAAAAGACTCGGAGAAATGAAGTAAGCAATAAAAACGGTAAACAACAACATACAACGTAAGTCAGCGTCAGGACGACTCGTTGTTGTGTTGTTTCATTAAGTAGGGTGGACGCCCCTACTACCAGCCCCGACCATAATACCAGCCTTTATGCCGTTTAAACTCGATGATAAGAAATCTTTTCGCTGAGTTTGTAAGAGACTACAAAAAAAAAACTATATATTATAGCAGTAGTATGATTATGTAAATCGTATTTCAAACGGTGATGTAACGAAGAAAGTCAGCCATTTGCTATGTTTCGTGTAACTTTTCGAGCTGCAAAAATAAGTTATTTTTCGTATTATTTCATCTGTATACGTTGTAACTAGTATGTAACCGACTCCAGAAACAGCAGTGCATAGATTTTGGAAAGTATTTTTCTATTTTGTCAGTGAGAATTGAAGAGGCTGTAATAAGATTGATAACATGTTTGAAGTACCGAATGTCAGCCGGGTAGGCTGGTATTTTGTTGAACAATGTATTTAATTACAGCCGCCTATGATAAATCAGGGGTGTCACAAACTTGAATAAAGCTGTTATTTAGAGTTATTTACGGAACTTACAATGCTTCATTTTGAAATTCATAATTATACCTGCACGGCTGGCAGTGGCAGCGGAAAATCTCAAACGGTTGAAGTATAATAATCTCATCGGAAATTATTGTTTTGAGCCATTTGGGGTCAAAACGCTTGGCTCATGGGGTCCGAGTGCACGTCTACTTTTCAAAGACAAAGCTACACGGTCGACACTTTGCGTGATCAGAGGGCTGGCCTTTGCTTTGGCCAAATAATAAGCACTGCCATTCAATGTGGCAATGCTGCCAGTCTTCTGGGAACATTACCGACTGACAGCAATGGGGAGGAGTACTTTGACGCCTAAATGGCTCCTTTTTTGGGTTTTTATTTATTGTTTGTTATTTAAGGCATAAATCTTGCGTATATTTTTTTTTGTTCTGTGTATATATCAGTTTTATCTTTAGTTACATTGTATGTAGGTAGATATTAGACACCGAGCGACCCCCGGGAAGACGATGGCGCGCACGTGGTCACGTGCCGCCGTGTGCGCAGCACAGCGCTAAGCGAGGCTTGGGGGGATCCTTAAGAAGACTCCCCGAGAAGTGCCTGGGGGGGCGACCTTTTTACAGTCGCCTTCCCTCCGCTAGAGGGGGTGACCGCTTTACAGTCATCCCTTCCGAGATGTGCCTAAAGGCGTGGCACCAATGGGCGGCTCTAGTGTGATCTTACGAGGACCTGGAGCCCCCCTTCGGTGCCGAAGATAACCGCTCCAGTGGTTTTAGCCGGTAGGAGTCCGGCATACCCCTTCGCCCTTCCCCGGGGAAGGAAGTTCCATGTAGAATTTCCACTGGACATCAATAAAAAAAAAAGTTAGATATTAGACATAATTGTCATTAGTTATTGAATTAAATAAACCTAATCGGGCAATAATACAATTAGAACTGAAATAAATTATATAAACATTAAATAAAGAGATTTGGATTTTTACGAATCTTGCTTCAGCTACTATCTCCCGTATAATGCTTTTTAGTGATACTTTACAATTGTTACCTATGGTGGTATATGGTACCTATCTATTTTTTTTTTTTAAGATTGTTTATATTTTGGTCGAGTTGAGGCCTTGTGAATCTGGCGAGGCCAAAAGAATTACCAATGAAGGTGTGCGCTCTCATTTTATAGGCTAGTGGTGAAGTAGATAGTTTATTAAATAGCCACTTTAACTAATATTATGTACTTATTCAATTAGGTAATAATCTAAGTTAAAATATTATCATATATAATTAAATTATGATGACGACTTATCGCCACGTTGCACCGTCCTCATTGTTTTGACACGGAAATACTTGGACCGGTCACAGCACCTGAATCATACGATATTTATTTACCAAGTGCGTTTCGCCGGTGTGTGGATCGCGTGAGAGGTGTGGCAAACCATGCCGCCAACGTCGTCATGGTCCCAGCTGAGAAGTCGTACACCTACGTCGTTGTCTAAACTTTGTCAAAACATGTTTTGATTTTACACTGGTATATAATTCTCAAGCGATGTTTACTTTAGTTCAGTGTTCATTTGAATATCAGTAATTCATGGTTCATACTCTGAAGAATATAACGAAGAGCTTGCTTTTTTAAACATTGTGTTTTATTGATAACAGATCATATTTCGTTTACAAATAAAATACCATAAAGAACAGTGAAAGTGTAACTTTACCGGCGTTCCATTGCAAGTGGCCACTATTGAATCGTTGAGTGACATTGGCTCATTGCTGTTAAACTGTGTTGTTTCCCATAAAAAAAATAGGAAATCGGTATAGATCATAAGAAACCTAGTAATCAAATTAAATTAAATCGTATCTGATCTCTACTTATTTTGGAAAATTTATACGTACATCTTGAGTCTAAAACCATTACCTACTACGAAACGTTTTAGATTTGTTTTGATTTGCTCAAGTTGGTAGCACTGTGCACCGATCGTCCGATTTGACGTCATGTAACTTGTCATTGATTTATTTATATTTGCGCTTTTACTCGTGGCGCCAAGGTTTTGCGCAAAAATCACACATTGTTCAGGGGCTTGCGTGTGTTTCTAACACGACAACTACCGATCAAATATTCATTTCACCGAGTGACTTATGTGAAACAGCAAGTAAAATTCGTTTTCGTTGTTATTGTGACCAGAATATTCGTGCCGATTATATTACAACCGTGTACATAGAAAGTGCGATCTCATGAGCGCGCGATAGTTCTAGAATAGTTACTAATTACGCGCGAGCTGTGTTGTGAAGATGTCGTCGATGGGTGGTCAATGGCGAGTGATCCGCCACTACTTGTCGCTCACCAACCTGAACGCGGAGGTGGAGAAACTCATGCAGAAGATCAAACCGATCACTCCAGAACAGTGGGACAGTATGTACATCGCTGTATGCTGATATGTTCTTACACGTATATAATCATCATGGACATTTGTATGTTGCTGGGGTTGGCATCCAATCCCAACACATGAAGCCATCTGTGGCTAGTCCCGAAGATTGGCTAGATATAGATTAGTGCTAAATGAGTGGCTAGTTTAGTATGTCAGGTGTGTTGTGACTTACCTGGCATGATTAACTTATTCTTTGTAATATGTACAGTTGTACTTGCAGTGTGTACCATTACCTAGCACAAGCTAGGTATGTTGTTGTTTACTTCTTGAGAAGTCATCAACACAACATCACACAATCATGACATACAAATATAAATAGAACATTGATCAGCTGTTCCTAAAATTGTTCCAATTCATGTTGAACAAATTCTTGCAGCTATTTTAATATTATATCGGCCATATAGGGCCCAAAGACTAGGCCAAACCCACTTCATCCATAGGGGTGTTGTGAAAGACAGCGAAGTAAACAGACATACATATATATAGCAAGTACTATAAGATTATGTTGTGATTTCTGTTCCTGACTGCCAAAAGCGGTGACCATAGCAATGTTTGCTTTAAAATTCATTTTAGTGGCCATTGGGAAACCCTTGTTCAGCAGTGGACCCTTTATGTGTGGGCTGATAGGATGTATGAATTATATTTAATGTTTCTTAGTATTTACCAGCTTCCACTTACTATGAAACATGTTATTCTAGTAAGATAATAATTTAATTGTCTTTTTTACCAATAATCTTATATTCAAAATCAATTATTGTTTCTCTTGCTACAGATTTGATACAAAAGTTTGAGAAAGTTTTGTCAGCTCGAGTAACATCTAACACAGCTGTACAGAATACTGAAAATTCACCTCAAGTAAAAGCTACAACTGTAGAAGAAACACAACCCAAAGTAGTAAACAATGAACAAAGTGAAACAAAGCCAAAAGAAGCCCCAGGGCATGGCTTTGGCTCTGAGATCAGGGAGCTCACAATAGAGAGTCTACTGCAAGGACTGCGACTCAAGAAGGACATCCAGCTTGGCAAGATATCAGAGCCAATGTGGAAGTCGCAGAAGCCTACCGTCACTAAGGTAAGACACATGCAGTGGTATGATTGTTGAACATATGCTGATTCTGGATAGTATTATCTTTTTGTGGACTAAGTGCGATTCCAAGCATTATATGGTAGTTTAAACTTTAATGTCAGCTGTAGAATCAGATCCCAAGTTGAATGTAGTGCTGGTGGTGCATGTTGTAATTGAATTGTTGCAGTAGTATCAGTAATTGATGTATTTTCTGATCACACCATAATTTCATCATCATATCAAACCAGTTAAAGGACATCCACTGCCTAAAAAAAGTACTCCCCCCATAGATTTCCACAACAATTGTGTTGCCATTTCGGGGGAATTTGACAGTGCTCACCATACTTGTCAGGCAGAATAGTTGCCATTATACAAAAGTGACACTGCTGCCCATCACTCAGGCTTAAAGTCCCTTATGGCTGAATACTGAAACGCCAGTTATTATAAAATCCCGCTTTAAGTATGCGAGAAACCTATTTTCGGTACAAATAACTTAATATCAAATGCCCTTTCGGTATTCAGCCATTAGTTGCCTTTTCTGAAGTCTGTGGGAGGAGATGATGTGGTGCTATGTTCTTAATCCAGACCACATGGATAACAACAAATGTAAAATTAAAAAAAACTAATATATTTTCTATTCTGTGTCTATTTTTTCTTCGTTTCTATTCATATTGTTTTTTATGATATACTAAATACTAATCAATACTCACGTATGTTTTGATCTCTTCACAATGAACTTTACATTTATCCGTTTATCTGTACATTAGTGCATTGGAGTTGAACTGATATATATGGTTTGAAGGCGATACACATAATTATGTAGTGTTTAGCTCAGCCTATGTACCTAGTGATCAGATGTTCTAAAGCTGTATTGTTACGTCACCCACATCACATAAAATTAATTTCACAGTTGATCACACTATTAGTATCGACACTAAACGTATATAACGATTAGTGTCGTACACTAAAGAATAAAAAGGCGACACTAAAAATTGCCGTGTTGTGCGGGCTCAGAATACCACCACCCCATCTCTTCCCGTGGGTGTCGTAAAAGTCGAATATGGGATTAGCTGGAGGATGGGCAGCAGCGTCCTTCGAATACATTAACTCAACTGCGATCGCCAACCCGTCTGCCAAGCGTAGCGATTATGGCAAAACCCCCCATTGAACCCACAACACAGTCATATCGGTCGTTGTGGTGATCTTTGGGGGAGGCCTGTATCCAGCAGTGGACTTCATTCGGCCGATATGATGACTAAAAATTGAGATATCTACTACCTTTTTATTGTGAATACTAGCATGAATAAAATAATGAAATAAAATACAAAGGACACTATAAAATATTGTGTGTGCCTGTATACATATGTCTGGCATGCTTTTATATTCCAAATATGTGTGACAACCGACGGCAAGAGCGCGAAGATGAACAGCGAGTGATAGTGTGGTGATAGCTTGCGGAGAAATGATAACGTCGCGTGCATAAAAATATAATAATTGGAATGCCGCCAGACAGGAGCACACAGAAGGCCTGGGAAAAGTGTACGTAAACAAACTCTCGACTACGAACGAAACCAAAAGTACACTTATGGGCCTAAATCGACGCGTACAGTGCAGTGGTTCGAGGTTATTAGAGATAATTTAAGTACCTAACTACTAAAGGGACTATTTATGTGGGAATTTATTTGGAGTGATCCTTCTGCCTCTCATAGTTTGAGGCTTGTGTGTCAATTGTAATTCTAACCACTAGCGACGGCGACACCCTAGTCATTCACAACGCGATTTACCTACCATATTAAATACCTACGTTTAGATAGTACACACATGTAAAATGTAGGCGAAGATGTGGCCAGCCTGCGCTGTGGTTATCTAGCTCGTGCGTATAAATAAGTTAGAGAAATGGGTCGCTGACGTCACAATGGGCGACAAACTAGCCGATATTAATTAATATCACCGAAAATCATGTTCTTCTATTAAAACAAAGATGTAGGTATGTGTAGTTTGCTTTGAATACACCCAGTCACAATTTATTTAGGAACTTATCTTTCTACGAATACAATTGTAAATTCGTCGCATATTATAAACATGCCTATCTATAGGAAGGCCAACACGATCATAACATGTTTTTCTGTTTTTTTCTTCGACTTGCGGTGTACTAAACAAGTACTATTATGTAACGCATGTACGCAGCACTCCGGGTGCCATGACCAGGTGCTCGCTATGTACGCAGTGTTAGTTACATGGTTGTGTCGTATGGTAGCGTTGGTATTGAATCAAAGTGACGTCGTCCGTCCTAGATAGAAGGCTTGGCGCCGCGCCTCCGACGCGGGGGACACGGCCATCACTTTTAAATGATAGCTCATGGATGACGAGATAACATTTGACTTAAGTCTTAGTTTGAATTTTGCGACGCACTTGTAAAGCAGGAAGGGCCTTGTGCTGTTTTGTATATCGCTCGATAATCTTAAGGACGCCGGTCGATGTTGCCTCTTTGTCAGAACACTTGAACACGCAGGTGCCTCTTTAAAAAAGCTACAACAAAACGCTCGTAGTGGAATATGAAATCGGATAAAGGCCATGGCTAAGGCGTCACACTGCTGATCAAGAAGTTTTGAGTTCGATCCCCACCCTCAGAATTATTGGTGGCCGCAGTATGTTAGAGTAGCTAGAGGATATCTTCCTATCCTCTTCAATAAGCCTTCAGTTGCCCATGCGATAGATACCCAAAAAAGGGGGTATGTTTTGGCGGGATCCACACGCTCAGTCGCAACTTCTTTAAATAGTCTATTAAAATTTACAAGGGTTATCCTTTGCAATAGAAATGACGAACGTGTTACTATGTCGCTGTCAGACGAGCGGCGCGTTGGCGAGCCGCCATTAGTAGCGATTGTTGTCGTTACAAACACGAACTAAGTGTAAACTTGCAGTGCAATGAGTGAATAGTGATTATATAATTGAAAGTAGACCACTTTTTGTATGTATTCTTTTAACTTCTTTAGCCTGGTACATACCTACATGGTAATAATATGACACAAGTTTTACTATATGTATTTGCAACAGACTCGAAGCCATAAAAATGCATTGCTAAACAAGCACTTATTAACACTTAAGAGCTCTGAAGTCATGTTGTCTGACCATTTCGAAATTTGAAAAGTCCGGACAAAAAGCTGGACTCATCTCAAAAATTCCGGGCATTTTACTCACAAATGCGATGAGAAAATTAAACAGTCGTTCCAAATTATCCAGTCTGTTAAAAATTCGGGTAACATCCAGACGGAAGTCTGGACATATCCGGACGGATGGTAACCCTATCTCTGAGGCTTTTCCAATAGAGGACCAGTTTTCTCTGTTCAAACAGGCGACATCTTAATAGTACTTGTAAATTGTGCGTGTGGGTGTCCTACAGACGTCGATCCATTCCCGCACGGCGTACGTGATCAGCGCGGTGGTGGCGGCCGAGACCAAGGAGAGCGTGCTGACCCGCGCTGAGACACTCGTCGACCACCTGCACCAGTACCCGGAGGCGAGGGACTACGCTATCAAGGTATGCCACACATGAACAGCGTTGCCCTTGCCTGTTCCGTGTAGACATTTAAACTATGTAGACCTAGCTTAATATTAGTAATCTGCCCTTTTCTTGGGTCGCTCGGTGTGGGCACGCAGATTCCCCAATCTACGCACCCGCGAACCCAGCCTTATAGTAACGGCAGGGGGTTTCAGGCGTAAGGGAATTAGGCGCCAGGGCGGTTGTTACCCCGGCGCCGTCTCCTCCTTCGAGCGGGATCGGCCCTCTCCCGATCCCGCTCTGCGGTCTCCTTCTAGAGCGACATATATTACCCATAATAATATTAAGTCATTGTATGATACACCCAGGTCACAGAGGCTCGGGCACGTTCATTATTATTTTCAGTTTATGTTCAGCGACCGATGCGCAGTGTTGCATCTAGTGCACATCGGTCATTGACTGCACCGGTCAATCTGGAGAGAGCTCTATACCAATAATTTGCTCTACCATGATACTGGGGTCATACTATTGTGTCGCACACCACACACTATCTGTGTCTTACTCCACGCTGCGAATAAATGACAGTTGAATACAGTTGACTGTTCCACATTTATCATTAGTATAAATTGATTTTAGCGCCGTGAGTCGTCGTCACGAGAACATTCTCGTCCAGGGTCTATAACATTAATTGAGATAAACAACAGTATAGTAAGGAACTATTTAACTGTAGTATTTTACGAAGCAGCGTGAATCATTTTTACGTAAACCTTATGTGATTATCATGAACGTCGCCGATGTGATCTTCACAGCTGATGGTTAATTTCCTCAACAGATTTATCCACTAGCTCATCATGCGTCAATATCACTAAAAGTTGCACGCCCAGAAACTGATAAAGTCACGCATGTGGTCGATCTACATATTAGTTATTAGGTGCGTGACCTTCGGTTAAAAATACTTTCTGTGATGTTCACAATACAATAAAATATACAAAAGGTCCACTGCTATCAATGTGCGGCAGGAAAAACGTTGCACAATGTATGTAAAACGTAACAGTATCGAACCATTAATACTTAGAATGTAATTGTACGATGTGGAGCTTCTGTAGATATATTTTTTGAGGCGACAGTAGCGTGATAATTATATATATATTAGGAATGCTCCATATATATTTATATATAATTGTTTTGCAACAACAAGTTTTGTTTACTATACGCTTTACGCATACACACGGGTGCGCGAGCACTGAACGTAAATACTACACTGTTTATCATAATATGCGTGAGTATACCGTGATGTCGGTGTTCCGTTGACAAATGTTAGGTCCAGTAATAGTATGTAGACAGCGATGGAAAGCCAGCAGTGGCATAGTAACAGGTTGATTTGTAGATGGGTAGTAGCTCATAGAACTGATGGCTGTCGGGGCAGAAAGATTCTCGAGTAGAGACCACGCATCGGAAAACGCAGCGTGAAACGACCTCCAACGAGGTTGACAGACGACGTGGTAAACATAACTGGGAAGTCGCTGGATGCGGGCGGCGTGTAACCGCTCGTTGTGGAAATGTATGCGGGAGGCCTTTGCTCAGCAGCGGACGTCTTACAAAAACCTTTTTCAGCGCAATAATGATTGGCGAGACCTTTCCTTCTTTTTGGAGAAAGCCCGTGTCTGGCTGCGACAGGATGTAATGATGCTTAAATTCTGCCGCCTCTCGTGTGGGTCATTGATAGGTACGTCGGTGCATTTCTGAATCATGCTTCCTCCTCTGTCGTACCGTTGTGTCTAGTCATGTCGTGTCTCTGTCGCCTGCAGGAGGGCGCGGTGCGTGCGTTGCTGCGCGTGCAGAACAAGCTGGACGAGTCCGAGGCCATCGCGAAGGAGATCGACGGCGTCGTCAACGAGGTAGGTCCCGCGGTCGGTCGGCCGTGCGAGCGCGAGGTGCTCGTGCGGCGCTGACGAGCGGTGCGGTTGTGCGCAGGCGTTGGCGCTGCTGGGCTACACGGCTCCGCCGCGCGGGCCGGGTGCCAACATCCTGGCGCTGGACGGCGGCGGCATCCGCGGCATCATCGCCATCGAGGTGCTGCGCCACCTGGAGCAGCTCACGGGGCGGCGCGTGCACGAGCTGTTCGACTACATCGTGGGCGTCAGCACCGGCGCCATCATCGCCGCCGTCATCGGCAGCGGCGTGGGCACGCTGGACACCGCGCGCCACATGTACTACACGCTGTCGCGGGAGATGTTCGGCAATACGTCCCTGTTAGGTTAGTGAGGCTTCGTCTGCTCACATTTAAGCCTAATAGTTTAAACTCATTGATTGCTCGCGGTTATACTATTTTCGGTTTTCTATGTGTAACATCTTTCCTCTCGCTTTCCTGCAATCTGTGGTGAGTGATTTCGTGAAAAGGGACGCAAGTGTGTAATAGGAAGCCGGAGAAGATATAAAAATAAAATCAAATAATAACACCATTTCTTTAATAAAATAATGTTACAATAAAAAAAAACTACAAAGCGGCAAATTTAAGAAGTTAATATCACCAAGGAGATTCCATCAATTTGTTTTTTCAAATGTAACTCTTGATTTTTTTTTTTTTTTTTTTTTTTTTTTTTTGTTGGGCTTCTCGCATACATTTCTGGGAAATGTGGTTGCTTAACCGGTCATTTGCTGGCGAAGCCAAAAGAGGCCTCCAGCCAGGCTTAAATTAAATATTAAAAACTAAGCAACTTTCGCTAAGGGCGCCCCCTGCGGGACACGGACCTCGGCTTAGGGCGTTGCTGGGGATATCAAGCTATTGTTTTGGGGACAGCTGGATCGGTATTATTTAAACTGTATTAGGGGACATTTAAAGCTACAGGCTCGGCACGGGCCGGCGCGAGCAAGAGACGGGAGGGAGAAGTGCTAACTTGAACGGGAAGGTGACGCGGCGATAGGCCTCCGCGACGTCGGTGAGGCGGGCATCCTCGGCGGCGAGGGCGGTACAACGGTCGGGTGTTTAGTGAACGAGACAACGCGAGTCTCTTCATGTGATCTAACGTGATTTCATCGTCTGGATCGACCAGAACGTGCCTCGGGCGGCGTACTCTACTGATGCGGGAGGGTTCGTAGTCGGCGGCTGATACCACAAGGGGATTTGGGTGGGACAGGGCAGAATCGAGATAGCGTTTAGACGCTTGTTTCATAAATTGCCTGATGGTCGGCAAGTTAAGGTCGAAATGGAGTTGGTCGTTTCGCATGTACAGAGGCGCTCCGGTGGCCTTGCGCATGAACCGGGCTTGGAGGGTTTCGAATCTACGGAGTGGGTATGATTCGGCGTGTGCGAACACTGGGCTGGCATAGGTCATGATGGGTCGAATGCATGTGGTGTAAATTCTCACCTTATTTCTAAGGGATAATTTACTACGAGCGTTCAGAATATAGTGAAGGCGACCAAGCACAAAGGCAGCGCGGGCACGCACCATCTTTGTGTGGGGAATGAAGGTCAGTTTTTTGTCTAGGGTGACTCCAAGATACTTGGCGTGCGGTTCCCAAGGAACCGATTGGCCCAGCATCGAGATCTCCCTGAAGCGTGGGTGGTCGTCGCCTAATTTGCAAAATAGGACGGCTTTACTTTTGATAGGGTTAACTTCGATCCGCCATTTCCTAAACCATTTCCCGTAGGCGTTGGCTGTGGCTTGGAGGATCTTAGTTATATTATCGGGACTGCGACCAGAGTAGAAAATGGCCGTGTCATCGGCGAAGAGTGCTAATTGGGTCGTATTAGCAGGTCTTTTGGGGAGGTCACTGGTGTACAGTGTGAACAATAGTGGGGCTAGCACGGATCCTTGTGGGACTCCGGCTCTAATGGGGTGAGGGGAAGAGAGAGCGCCCGTGATTCGATATCGGAAACTGCGATTTGACAAGAAGTCTCGTATGATGAGAACGAGACGGTCAGGCACTCCGAGTTGATACAACTTATATAATAAGCCATTGTGCCAGACTTTGTCAAATGCTTTCGCAACATCGAAAAAGAGGACTCCCGTCATCATGCCGCGTGAGAATCCGAACGTGATGTGTTCAACTAGTCGGTGGACTTGTTGTACACACGAGTGTTTGGTTCTAAAACCAAACTGTTCGTCGGGAATGAGTTTCTTGGAATCGGCAAAATCCTTTAATCGGGAATAGATAATCCGCTCATAAATCTTCGCAAGAGAATTGAGAAGGCTTATGGGGCGATAGCTGGAAGGCTCGCACTTGGGCTTACCGGGTTTGGGAATACCGATAACGGTGGCCTGTTTCCACGTATGCGGAAAGAGGTTATTGTTTAATGCCGCATTGAAGATGACGGTCATTAAGGCGATAAGACGTTCGGGGAAGAGTTTAATCACCTTGTTGGTGATACCGTCAGAGCCGGGGGCTTTGCGAGGGTGAATCTTTTTCACGAGATTTCTGACCTCGTCTGCCGTGACCGGAGGGAGGGGGTCGTCAGGGTCCTCGGCAGGCGGAATAGCTGCTCTACGTTCGACTTCAGCGTCAACCTTTTTGAGGTGAGCTTGGTCTACAGGTAGAGTGCTTGGGGAACATTGCGCTTCTAGACTGTCAGCTAGGCATTCGGATTTTTCGTCGTCATCAAAGGCCGGCCTTTGGTTGGGACGGTTGAGGGGGGGGACAGCATTGGATGTTTCGGATTTGAGTTTCCGTTGCAGATGCCAGAACGCAAGGTGGGTTGGCTCTAAGTCGCCCAACATCTTATCCCAGTTAGCCTCTCGGCACTCCTTAATACGTTCCTTGACAGCACGCTGCAGGTGGCGCATAAAGAGGCGATTGGGTTCGCTGGGAAAAGATGAGTACGCTCTAAGGGCTGCGTTCTTCTCCGTCATCAGTGCACGTACATCGTCAGGGAGTTTCATGCGATGGTCTTCCATCGCAGGAACTCGCCGTGAACACTCGTCCACGACGGACTGTACATGCCCGGTGAGGGAGTCGATCGCGCCTAGCGTGTCTGCGACTGACGTTATGCATTCGGGAATTCTATCTAACTGAGCGGACGAGGGGTCGTTGAGGCGTTGCCTAACTTTCCTCCAGTCCGTCGTCACAATGGTCTGAGGGGGTAGCCCTGTGTCCGTGGGGCCAAAGCGGGAGGTGAGGTGAAGGATCACAGGACGGTGATCGGAGTCTAGCTCTTGTAGTACTTCAATGGAATGCAACTTGAGGTTGACATTCATTAGAAGTGCTATGTCGAGTATATCCGGGCGATGATTTACATTGCTGGGGTAGTGAGTGGGATACATCGGGGCGATGATGTCGAAATTGAGGAGGGTACTGAGGGAGTATAATTTACTTCCTCTGTGGTTGTGAGTGAGACAGTTCCAAGACTCATGTTTGGCATTGAGATCTCCCGCCACTATGACGGAGTCGCCTAGATCGAAGAGTGCTTCGAGATCCGATTGGATTGGATCGTCTTGGGCATTGGGGGATTGGTAAGCCGACACTATAGTGATCGGTTGATGACCTGTCATGCCTATTCTGCACACAGATGCCTCTAGATTGGAAAGGGACGGGATATCTAGGGGCATGCAATAAAGGGATCTCTTATAGTAAATAAGAGTGCCTCCTCCACGGGAGTGGGTCCTATCGTTGCGCACTATATCATAGTTTGCAATTCTAGGGTTCCTGTGAGAGGGTTTCAAAAAGGACTCTTGTATCAACATAATGTCAATAAGGTGGTCGCGGAGGAATAAGGCGATTTCATCTTTTTGGCCATTAATGCTGTTGGCATTGAAGATGCCTATTTTAAGGGATCGGGGTTTTGTTCTGCACCTGCTTTGTGAATCCATTACGGATGAACGCGGTAGGAGAGGAGGGCGGATGATACGTCAGCGAAGTCGCTGAGAACTAGCATGAGGCCGTATTGGCCTTGGTTTGCCCTAATGGCTGCGGCCATTTGGGCGACTCTGTTCGGGTCGACAGAGTTAAGAAGACCGAGGCAAACAGAGAGGTCGTTAGTTTTGAGATGGGGTGTGGATTGGGGTGAGGGAGGGGCGGCCCTCTGAGAGTGCACTTGTGGTGCGGGTTGGTTGTACGGCACGGGAAGGTACGGTGCCGTTTGGGGGGCGGTCATCAGCGAGGGAATCGCTGACGCTTGGATCGCCTGTTGGGTCAGTAAACTAGGCCTCAGGGCGGGGAACGCTTGCTGATGGTTCAGCGCGTTCCACGGCGATGGCCTTTGAGGGCTGAGTCGTTGGGACATGGGAGGGGCCTGAGAGGCGTAATGGGCGGCCGCGAAGGCTTGGGTAGCCGCTTTGCGCTTTGCTACCTTGCTGTTAGCGCGCGGGGCTTTGGGGCATCCGCGATAATTCGCCGGATGACCCGACTCACCGCAAAGCACACAACTTGGAGGCTCTGTGCAAAGCGTGCGATCTTTGGGGCGATCGCAGTCGGAGGTGCTGTGGTCACCTAGGCACTTAACGCACCTAGGTTTGGCGTAGCAGTGTCGCTGCGCGTGGCCGTAAAGCTGGCAGCGATGACACTGCCCGGGAGGACCATATCTGTGGGGGGGGTAACTCTTGAGCGGAGTGCGCCATTTTTATAGCATTACAAGAGTTTTGATTTCAATTATTACTTATCTGTGGCATAGCTCGCTTTAGCGCATGCTCGGTGATGTACTGGGTTTTGGCACTATTAATACATTTAGTTGTTCTGAAATTCATAGGTTTTTTTTTATTCTTGCTTAAAAATGACCGGTTTATTTAGTAGGTCCAAACCCAATGTATGGGATTAGATAAAGCAGAATTGAGATATTTTATTAATGTTGTTTAGTATCAAGCTGATATGTCAGATGTTACACATTATATGCGGCTACTGTAAGGCTCGCTCGTTTTTTTCGCTGGGTGCTAACTTGTCGCGGGTAAAAGGCAACTGCGATTATATGAACATACTGTGGGTGATCTATGTGTTTGTCGATTCCGGCCATGTGGTAACAGTATACGGTCCTTCGCAGGCGGTGGTGCTCGTCTGGTGTGGACGCACTCATACTACGACACCAACGCGTGGGAGAAGATGTTGCAGGACAACTTGAAGGATTGCACGCTCACGCAGTGCAACAGATATAACGCGCCTAAGGTAAGCTAGCTACTCTCATGCCGGGGCCACACTATGGTTTTACGTTTAACGCCTACTGTTGTAATAATTAAGCCATACAAATATTTCATAAAATAATGCGTTTAATTAAGTGGCCACACCTGCACTTAACACTTTTAATGTCGATAAATCGCATCATTCGATCAATTATTAAAAATAATTGATGGCGGCTGAAGCTATTTGGCTGTATTACTTGATGTGTTTGAACCGCTTTTTATTTGTCTATTCTATAGTTACAGAACAATTTATATTAATTGTTCGGTCGATCGGGAATTGCTCAGGGCGGGAAATAAAGACGTACAGTTCTTTCGAATTCTCGATGCATATTGATGAAAGCAGGTGTGACCGCTACCCGCAATAAATAACGCGCTAAATATCTTGTCATAAAAGACCACCATTCGAGGTATCGCTTAACATCTAAGAGCTAGCGCGCACGGGTGACTCTGTTGTCGCTCGCATCAAATCAACGCATGCCTAACGTTATCGCGGACGTCACAGCTGGCGGTGGTGTCGTGCGTGGCGGGCGCGGGCGCGCGGCCGGCGCCCTTCCTGTTCCGCAGCTACTCGGCGGGCTGGCGCCGCCGCTCCGCCTTCGCGGGCACCAGCCGCGCGCGCCTGTGGCACGCCGTGCGCGCCTCCGCCGCCGCGCCCACCTACTTCGACGAGTTCCGCCTGGACGGCCTGCTGCACCACGACGGCGGCCTCATGCTCAACAACCCCACGGGCGTGGGCCTGCACGAGGCGCGCCTGCTGTTCGGGCCGGGCGCGGTGCGGCGCGGCGCCGTGCTGTCGCTGGGCACGGGCCGCCCCCCCGCGGGCCGCCCCCCCACGGGCCGCACCGCCCGCGCCGCCCAGCCGCCGCCCACCAGCTGGCGCGACAAGTTCAACAAGATCCTCGACTCCGCCACCGACACCGAAGGTACGCCACCCGCACGAGCACGCGCCCGCGCCCGAGCCGCTCTGACGTCACGTTCTGCCACAGGTGTGCACCAGGTGATGAACGACCTGCTGCCGGCCGGCCACTACTTCCGCTTCAACCCGCCGCTCATGGAGGAGTGCGCCATGGACGAGATCAACACGGAGAAGCTGGACAACCTCGTGGTCGACACGCACGCATACATCAGGTGACACATAGACGATTTTTAATCGATCGACTCTTTTTCATATAAACACTGAAATCTTACAGTTCACCGATCCTTCTTCGACGACCATAACGGTCGCTTTGGACTATAAGGCGATACAATACCGGTAAACATTGTTATTCCAATCCGAGCCTTCTACCGACTCTCAGATGTACGGAGAGGTTTCGCCAAGTACCGCTCAACATAACCATGAGCCCCTCCGCAGACGCAACCAGCACAAGTTCGAGCGCGCGGCCGCCATGCTGACGCGGCGGCGCGGCGTGGCGCAGCGCGTGCTGGACTACGCGGCGCGGCAGGCCTTGCTGGCCGGCGTGACCACGCACTACTGATGCCTGGCGAGGCTTGCCGGGCCTCACTAGACTCGCCGAACTCCCAAGGCTCACTGGGACTCGCGGGCCTCACCACGCTCACCAGACTCGCGAGACTAGCCAGGCCTACAGAGCTCGTTGAAACTCACCGGGCTCACCAGGCATACCGAGATCCACAGCACGCACGTAGCGTCTACAATGCCGTGATTTTACTAATACAATGTTATAGATCGTCTAATTTAAAACTACACACCCCTTCGCCTACTGTCATGCGATAACGACATTATTCTATGATTTTTTATGAAAGGGTGTGCAGTTTTATGTTAGACGATCTCGACGCATTGTTTAGAGTAATCCTTCTGTATGATCCTATCGTGTGGCAGGTTCGAGTGACGTGACGCAAAGACTCTTAACTTAAATTCCGTCTAGTTGACATAGTGATACACCTAGTAGTGATATAGTGAGCGAATACACGATGGATATATTCGTCATGAGATTATTTCGAAATATACGTTAACAATGAGATATCAAACGACTTATCAGTCATAGAAGCAATTGTTCAGTCGCGCGATTATCTAGTCGAGAGCAGCAGAAAGAATGTAGGTCATATTTTTTACTATAAAAAAATATTAGCTTACATTTAGAGACGTTATACTGTTTATACCCAACAAAGAAAGGGCTATGATTTTCATACACCAAATTGATATTTTTGATTCGTTTTTTGTTTTGTTTACAATTTTCGCAAAAATGATCTCGCGTGGAATATACGCTTTATTCTAAAAGAATAAGAGTTGTCATCGAATAGTCTCGAAACTAATGTAGATATAATTATAGATATTGTTTTGTATATATTATTCCTATAGACGTAGGGTCGAATATCGATAATATTCCCTTTCGTACCTTATTGCGATTTTTATCGTCATGTTATATACATATGTGCTACATAATAGTTTTATAAACTATATTTATGAAGTTTAATTACTGTTATCTTTGCATTTTGTAATTGTAGATAATGTTTAAAAATGTATAATATTTTATGGTTAAGTATCACCGGCAGACAAGTAATACTGCTCACGAAACTGCGGTGGATGTAGTGAAAATATCAAAGTAATATTAATGAGTATTACATAAATTACGTGTTTTTACGCTAGAATCTAGTCATTATTTCTTTTCATGTGGTTAGTGGCCAACCTTGTGTCAGAGTTGTTCAAGCCGCCCAAGGCCGGCTTGGCTTAACGACTGCCGTCTAATGACAATAACCGGGGCCGAATATTTTACGTGCCCTCCTAAGCACGGAGACGCTCACTTTAAATACCACCCATCCACAGACTGACCGCGCCAAGCGTTGTTTAACTTCGCCGTTCACTGAACTGGTTATGACCGTACACGTTTTAACGTTTGCTTGCTGCGATTAGCCGGTCGCTTGCGACTGTCTGGTCGTACGCTGCTAGTCAACAACTGTCGCGATTGCCACGTTTCTTTCATTTCTATCAGTCTTAGGCTGCAAATTAAAACTTCTGTGGAGATTCATTATTTAAGGTTTTTTTGAGTTTGACTGCGACTATGTCGCTTTTTATATAATAAGTGAGGTCGTGCATGTATGTACCAAACTGTTTACCGAAATTATTATTATAATCGACCGAGGCACTGGACCGGGACACCCATCTCACATAATGTTGTGCCATGTTGTTAAATCAGCGAATGTGATAAATAAATGAATGCAACCGTAATCATAGTTTCACTCAGACACCTACAAATTATATAACAATAACGGAATAATGTATGTCAATATTAAAAAAGACCTTACGCTTAGTCTCTGCATTTCTTCTCAGAGGTGGTCTAGCGAAATGCCTTCCGTTGTTTCAATATTTATGACGTTAAAATATTTGTTCGAACAATTACTGAATAAACAATTCTATTCTCTTCTTTTCCAATCCAAACCTTCCACTATTAAAAGCTTCGTGAGATAAGCCTCAGAACGCAGAGGAGCCATCACACGAAGTACCATACGTTCGTTACGTACGCGTCCAGATGAGACTGCGACTCTTTTCCTACGGATCCAAAGTAAGACCATTCGGTCGCTTACCCTAGGTAATAGGTCCTGAGTTTATATTCAGTTGATGTTATCTTGACCCAAGTTCTACTTAAGTTTTAATTTTCGTTCTACAGAACCCTAGTGTCGTCGCCACTTTGAAGGAATTGTCTACAGCTTTTATCCGTGTGACTTCAACCCTCCTGCACTCGTCGCTAGCTCTTAAAACCAATATTCTTAGATTTGTTAATAGTAGAAAACTACGCCAAATTCAAGATATGATTCTAATTAGAGGACTAATCGATTGTCATCATTTCGGCCACTGCTGGACACAGGCCTCCACCAAAGATCACCATAAGGACCGATATGGGTATGTTGTGGGCTCATTGGGGGGTTTAGCCATAATCGCCTCGCTTGGCAGACGGGTTGGCGATGGCAGTTGAGTTGTCAATGTACTCGAAGGACGCTGCTGCCCATCCTCTGGCTAATCCCTTGGTCGACTTTTACGACACCCACGGGAGGAGATGGGGTGGTGGTATTCTGAACCGGCAGCACACGGCATCGTAATCGATTGTATTCAGTGCTAAAGGACGCAGGTTTAACTCCCGAATCGGAATAAATATTAGTATATATGCTACTTACTATTGAAATCTCTTCGGTCTGGAGGTTAGTGTCCGGGAATCTCAATATAATAACAGTAGCCCGAAAACGTCCGACTGCAGGGCCGCATCCAACAGAAGGAACGATAAGTACTACAATTGATCACTGTCCTTGCTTATAGCGTTTTGACAATCTCAGACCATTACAGTCAGGTTTATAGCAATTACATTTTACCAATCAACACTTATAAAAACATCTTTGGTTTCCTCACGATGTTTTCCTTCGCTTGAAGTCAGTTGTGTCTTAGATTAACTAAAAAACGAGCGAGCCTTACTGTAGTGCATATGATGTGTACCATCTCACCTTGGTAATATGCAACATTATTAGTAGTATTAACCCTTTCAGCGCGCATGATACAAGGTATGCAATCATCTAAAAATGGTTCTCCGCGGCGCGTCATACAACAAATGCCTCACGGATCGCACTTTCGGGAACTGTTAAAAAACTTAATAAAAGATCGAAATTCAGTAGGTAAAACAAAATGTATGAAGGGCGCGAATACCCAGCACATAACCGCGCAAGCGATAAAGCGGGCGCTGCCACAGATAAATAATAATTTGAATCGAAACTTTTTTGTAATGCTATAAAAATGGAGAGATCTGATTATCTTGTCTTATCTTAGATTATGGCTTCTGTAGAGTATCTTCCACAATTTCGCCAGTGTCAAGTATAAGGCAACGTTGTACGGTGTTCAGATTAATCAATCTTTACATATTCTTAAAATATTTCTATAATCTGAAATAAATCTAAAAAATACGTCGGTAACGTCGCACGGTTCAATCATAACTCAGAGATCAAAAAGGTCAAGTGCGAGTTGAACTCGCGTGGAGAGGGTTTCGAAATTGCTGATTATATTGTCTATTGTTGTATTCGGTCGTGTGCCAATAACTTATCCCAAGAACAAACTTAACATTGTAGTTGTAAAACATGTTTTCCCATACATTCCAACCGCAAATGTTTGTACGCACAATATTGAAAGATTTTGCAAGTTATTTTAAGACCATAGACTTCTTATACGGTTTTCAGTAATCTATAGGTATAGAGCTATTATCTATATTGTTTTCAGAATTTTAGGCTCAGTAGTTCCGGAGATAAGGGAGGGGGTCAATTTTCATATATTTTCTTAAATAACTTTAAAATTATATCTTTTAAAATTATAAAATAAATGCATTTGAGACTCTCAGATCAAGGCCTTTTATTTTATATGTGACACGGTACAGTTTGCAAAACTTAATTTTTTTATTTTCTATAATGGCCCCCAAAAGTTACTCCCATATTCAAAATTCATTTATTTAAGTTACACGTCCGTGTTTGGGTCGCAGAAATCTATATGTGTACTAAATTTCAACTTAATCGGTCAAGTAGATTCGGAAAAAATTGGCTGTGACAGGCAGACACACGAGTGGGTTCCGCCGTTTTTTCCTTCGGACGTTCTGAACTCTAAAAATTTATGGATTCTCCTTGGTGATATCTTGAATTTGTCCAATATTGTTACCGAAAAAGTGTTATAATTTGCGAACGAAATCATTCCTACATATTGCAGGAAAGCGAAAGAGAATATATTACACATCTAAAAGTACCTACTTACATACATAATGTTAAATTGAAAATTACACTTTGGTACAATGTCAGGATTTCAACTGGCATCCTAGTGCTCCACCCGGCCACCGGAACATTCTTGGGCTACTAGTGTACTGTAATAATACTAAAAATATGATCAGATAGAGTAAGTATATATCTACTCAAATATTTTCTTCCAAATAGGTAATCTGCACCGAGTGATTTTGGTTACAATTTTTTTTTAAATATTATCCAAGAATAGACAATACTAAGTCAGCAATCCCAACTATAAACAATACACAAAATATATAAAAAAATATTGTTATTTTATTTTATTAGTCTTAATATTTAAACAAAACAAGTAAATACATAAGAAAGAAGGCATTTAACAGAAGTGAGTCGTGAGATGTGAGAAGGGATGATATCATAAATACTATAAAACGAGAAATAAATAAATTATTATTAGTTAACGAGAGATCGCTAATCATTGAGTGCATAACAACGGTTTCACAAGCACGATATAGGTACATAGACGTAACGCTTCGGAAGCGTCGAAACAACGCAGTGACGGCGCGGAGACCGACGACGCGGACCTAGCGGTACAAACACTTTCACTTGCGGTTATGACTAGCTTGACAGCGCGCCGTCATTTTAGTCTAACCTTCACGAAGGTTTGCAAACCTACGTGTTTTGTTGTGGCCACTGAGATTTAAATTTATAAAACTTCAACCTAACTTCCCAGGGAGCGCTAGAAGTACTTACAACGGTATCGTCATTCGTGGAGGCGCTTTTCATGCACCCCACGGTAGGCTTTAAGTTAGGATATATCACTCATTCATCATCAAGGTGTATCCTTGTGGGCACGGAGTGGTTGTAGAACATTATAGAGGCTTAGAATAGGTAATAACATTGTGTTATTATTCTTCTTCTTCTCTTATATTATGGCTTCTGTAGAGTACCTATCTTCCACAATTTCGCCAATGTCATGTAATAAGGCAACGATGTACGATGTTCAAGTTAATCAATTCTGTGTTATCGACGTTGTTCGGTATTCAACTTATTCAAAACTGGATTTATGACACGTAAGGAGAACCACTTTTTTTTTTGCCAAATGCATACCTTGTTTCACAGAACATTAAATGCAGAAGTTTGTTCAATATCGTTGGGCAACTCAAATATTTTCTTCCAAATATCTCTCTCTTTAAAATCTCTGCACCGAGTTATTTTGGTTAGGATCCCAATCATTATAGTTGTAAGTGGTGTCCGCGTCGGCGGGCTGACGTGCCCGTCGGGGGTGGGGCGGGGCCGGGGGCCAGGGTTGGCCGGACATCGTTAACATTCAGGCCGTGCTTTCCCTTCCATTACCGACCGTCGCGTTCTACCGCAGACATGAGGCAGCCATTGCCGCCTAGTGTTGTAACACGAAGCCAGCGACGCTCACGTACACACGCCGACATAACAGTGCATTCGATAAAAACTCATAGTTTGTCGGGATTAAGACATATAAATACTGGATAGTGTAACGAACACAAAGTGCTGAAGATGGAGTACTTCAAATATATTTTAGCGATGGTTAGTAAATAAGTCTTACTTATTTGTTTTAAATGGTGAAATGTGTATGCTGTTGTGTAAGTGTTGTGAAAATGTGTGTATATGTATGAGAATTGAGAGGACACTTAGATGACCTCAATGTTGCGTCCTTGTGTTAAATGTCATGGGTTTGTTATACCGATCAAAACTTATTATAAAAAAATTACAATATTGAATTATACATACACGCCTCTCCCCCGTAGGGGTAGGCAGAGACCACTTCTTTCCACTTGCTACGATCATTAGTTCATTACATACTTGTTTCGCTTCGTGCACTTTCATTATTCCCTTCATACATGCTCTTCGGTTTAGGGTACTCTTGACCTGGCCTTTTTCCAAGACGTCCTATAATCGTCCGAATATTGAAATATGCGGTTTAAAATAACATTAGCTAGAATAAAATTCAGTATTATCCAGATGCATATATTTGAACGTTCGACGTTATACGTTGTAATAGGTACGCACAAATTTAAAAATCCCCAAAGTGCGTTCTTTTTGGATCAAGTCAGCATATTGCCTCTCCCAAGTCGCACCAATTTTCTGTCCGTATCCAATTTGTGCCAGTAGGAGTGAACTGTAAGTCAGGTCATCGATCATCTGTCTGTGGGACGTCCCGTGCTACATTTTATTATTCTCAGTTCCACATAAGGACTCGTCCCTTTCAAATGGTACTTCGCGACATGGCCAGCACATCACTTCAGCTGCCGAACTTATTTATTTAATGTTTTGTTTTGCTGCTTGATAATTCTTTACCTTAACATCATCGGTTTAAAGTTGTTTATTGAATATAGTCGTTACGGATCTTATTGTATTAAGTCGTCAAAAGGAAACTCCGAGCATAATTCTCGACGCGACCATTATCAGAGCGGGGTACCTATATCTGACACAAACCCAGGCACTGCATCACACTGAGATACTTACTCAAGTAACTACGTAGGTATATTGGTAAGTTGGTAGACGAGATAAATCAGAGATTGTATCAATGTTTATGCGTACCTCCATTTACTTCATTAGCATAATAGTGTGTAGTATGTACCTACCTAGTACGGTAGCTGTGTACCTATAAATCATTGTCGTGCTCTCCGGTAAGCTCAAACTATTGATTCCTACTGCTCGACAGATGCGCTGCTGTCCACCATTGTATCAATATTTATTCCGTAAAATCTTTTCTACAATAAAATGTTGCCTCATACGATCGCTTAGCCACTACGCCAACCGTTGATAACTGCCACTTACCCATCTCATCCCGTGGGTGTCGTAAAAGGAGACTGGGATAATATGGAGGATGGGCAGCAGAGTCATTCGAGTAGGTGCACAAGTACAACTCAACTGCTATCGCCAATCCGCCTGCCAAGCATGGCGATTATTATATTAAAACCCCCAATGAGCACACAACACAAACCCGGACAGGTCGTTGGGGCGGCCTTCGGGGGGGAGGCCTGTGTCCAGCAGTAGACGTCTTTCGGCTGAAATCATGTATAGATATAGATGTCATATTGTCATAGATGTATAGGTACCTACGTATATACGAGAATCAGAGCCGAGATAACGTGCCGACGTGTTGTCAAGAAGTAATTTTCGCACTTTTATTCTAAAGCAATGCCGATTATCAGCCACCCTGATTTCAAGGGGGAGCGCATTCCACAGTGAAACAGATTAGACGAAGAAGGTACCTAGAATGAATAAAGTCAGAGTGATGAGTGGGAGATTGTTATTGGTAGAACGAACGAACGGTTCAGGAACCCGAGAATACAACGGAACGGTAATGCTGGCCGACGTCGGTGGTAAACTAGGCCTCAGTCACGTGTAGGTAGTGTCACCTGTTACAGGCCTGCTACAGAGGTGATACCAGAAACAGTGGCTCAGTTATAGTATAAAAGGAACGAACAGAGGTCAGAGGTAGAGGACACCTATCTCTTTCACGATACGGTAGCCCTTTTGACGCAGACTCGTGGAAACAGGTAGCACGGACGTCGCCTGGTTTTTGTGCAGTAGGGTATAATTTGTAATATTATTGATTAGATATTATTTTTGTATTATTACTCGTGATAGGCTATCCACTGTGTAGCACTACGGTCAATTGTTTACTCGTACTCGACTAACAAAAAAGGGAAAATATTGATATGCAGTATTATATTTATTTAAAAATGACTACACATTTTAAAAGTAAATTTATTCCCCTATCTTCATTTCAGATTTTGAATATTCTAACCTAAATAGGGATTCAGAAATACACCTTGGGAAAAAGTGAGCCACTGTAGAACATTGTGACCCTATTTACGTTGTAAGCTGCCCAACTGGTATCCTAATCCAAACAAGGAACTAATCGGGTATCGCTGAAACACACTAGAATGTACCTACTAAACACACACACACAAACATCATTCACCTAATCGCGATTGTGATCGCTTCCAGCTGGCGGTGGCGCTGTCTATGCTGATGTCTGCAGACTCCACCATACCGCAGCCGAGAGCACCCAACTTCCAGTACTTTGAGAGGTAGGTCAGCGTTCATTTAAGTATTCGAAAATAAAGTGTTTCATTATTTGTTTACCATCATGTAGGTACATCAACAATTGAATATGATAACGATCATTCAAATTAAAAATTATATTACATTGGAGTACATGGACCCTGCTAGGGACTGCAAACATTAGGCAGTTGTTAAGACACATTTTGTAATAACGGGTGATTAACGAGTAATATACTTTCAACGAAAAGTTACTTAAATTGATTATTATAGTTAAGATTTTATTGTTAATAGATATCACTGATTACTTCAGAGAAATATATCTTTGGATTAATTCATTAGAATAATTAATTACAAATTTCATAAAATTATTAATTACAAATTCATTAAAATAATAAATTCCAAATACATTAAAAATAAATAGCATTGATTAAAAATAGGTATATATGTAAGTATAAAATGTAAATATATAAATGGTATATATACTTACCTATACTAATTTCGTTTCAAATGTATACAGGTTAAAATATTAGGTTTATAGTAGGCTGCCCGCTTAGTAGGTACACATTTACTGCGCTCTATTTACAGGTAGGTACTTTAAAGCTCCGTGTTTGGGCAGCAGTGTCCCTTCTGAGAAACAGTACAGTAGCAAATACCCCCCAAAATTATGACAGTTGTGAAAATCTATGGGGGAGGCCTTTGTTCAGCAGTGGACGTATAAATGGCCGATATGACTAAAGTTTAGAAATAGTTGTAGTCATGCTTGACGTGACTTCTAAAAAGCAATGCTCAAATTCAGCAAATAAATAATGTTTTTGCTTCTTCCGTAGAAAGTGAAGGTAAGAAAAAGATGTCAACGATATGTTAATTTACCGATCTAGTTGCGTTAATAATTATGGACATACATAAATCCTAGTCGTGTTAAATGTAATTAACTATACCTACAAGATACCTACTAACATGGGCAAGACAAAAGTCATGTCAAATGTCCATGTCGTGCCCACCCCAATATCCGTTGGGAGCTCTGTTCTCGAAGTTGTTGACGAGTATGTCTACCTGGGACAAACTGTCCAGTTAGGTAGGTCCAACTTCGAGAAAGAGGTCAATCGTCGAATCCGACTCGGCTGGGCAGCGTTCGGGAAACTTCGCAACGTCTTTTCGTCAACAATACCGCAATGCCTCAAGACGCAAGTCTTTAACCAGTGTGTGTTACCAGTGATGACATATGGAACAGAGACGTGGTCACTCACAATGGGCCTCATAAGAAAGCTCAAGGTCACTCAGCGAGCTATGGAGAGAGCTATGCTTGGTATTTCTCTACGGGATCGAATCAGAAATGAGGAGATCCGTAGAAGAACTAAAGTTGTCGACATAGCTGAAAGGATTAGTAAACTGAAGTGGCAATGGGCAGGGCACATTGCTCGTAGAACTGATGGCCGTTGGGGCACAAAGGTTCTCGAATGGAGACCGCGCACCGGAAAACGCAGCGTGGGACGACCTCCAACGAGGTGGACAGACGATCTGGTGAAGGTCGCTTGGAGTCGTTGGATGAGAGCGGCATGTGACCGCTCGTTGTGGAAATCTAAGGGGGAGGCCTTTGTTCAGCAGTGGACGTCCTGTGGCTGATATGATGATACCTACAAGATGTTAACAATTTGGTTTATGCTTCCAGGCCCAACTACCGCTACCCGTACTACGACGAGGACGGCAAGGGCAAGCTGCTGTACGGGTACGGCGGGCCCGAGCTCTACCAGTACAAATCCTACTCGCCGCTAGAAGGCATCTACTAGACACATTTTGCACTATCATTCACTCGTTAGAATTAATTATATCAATACCCGACATCTGTTTGTATGCACGTAGGTACCTACTACGTAGGACGCGTACAACACCACTTTGAAGACTGCATGTGGTCCAAAGGCTAACTTTCCGATGCAACTATACGACGCGACGCCCCGGGTCGCCTGCGGTTCCCATATATTTCCGACGTGGAGTCATGATTCCAGCGTCGGTACGTATGATATAGTCGTTCCAACTTTGTCTATGCCGAAGTCGGGAAATTCTATCAAACACGAAATCGACATTTTTATCAGGAACGTAATACTTAGGTATATCTTTTGTTTGAAAACAACGCGCTTTTGGAACCTATAGAAGGTACAGGGACCCTATTATCACGGTGTAGTGATAATAGGGTAGAAGAATGTATCTTAGAATAATATAATCATTTAATATAAGATTTACAATTGTTTACTTGATTCCCTCTTATATATTTTTTTCTATTTGATATTTTATAAACTTTACGATATATCCACTCGACTATGGAGACATTCGTAGTGTTACAATTTGTGTCAATTTCGGCATGGAAAATAAACTAAAATAAATAGCTTGCAACTGATCATGAGAGTCAATTGTCTAGTAGAAGTTATATTAGGCCCCCAGTTGGTACGTAGGTACTACAACAAACTTCGTTGGTAAAATGTATAGAGGTTTATTTACTGTGCGGTGAGATAGTTACATTTTTTTGAATTTTATTTTTATACTTAACGTATTTTGTATATAATAAAATAAGTAGTTAAACATAAATCTTGTTATTTCAATGAATGCAATACGTCATATGTATTACCTACTTACATTATGATTATATAGGTAGGTAAGTAGATACCTGTCTCAAATAATCTGAAACGACAATTTCTAGTACACTGTTACTTGCCGTACCAAAAACTCCTATTATCCTGTTATGATCAATTATGATAGGTAAGTACAATCATCATCGTATCAGCCCTCAGATGTCCACTGCTGGACACCTACATGATCCTCTACAATGGATGATCTTTACGCAATAGGTACCTATGCACGGTTGTGAAAAGATAAATATCTGATCTGATATCGATATACGTATGTTTTTGACTATTTTGTCCTTCCTTATGCATGTAGATTATGTATGAATATAGTAAGTACACAACAAGTACTTATATATTACGCTACACGTACGCGTATTAACTTTATTTAGATTTATCTATATTTAGGTATCTATGTAATCTATCATCTATTCATTAAGTTACCGACTTCATTGTCAACACAAACATTATTCGCTCCGCAAATACAATGGACAATATTTACTTCGATTTTATAGCAGTCTCAGAGTTTACTTAATTAACACGTTAATATTTTTCCGCCACCAAAATTAAACATCCTTACCTACTGATTTGGATCTACAAATAACATAGATAACTAATGTATGATGTCATATTAGTTTGAGATGTTTGTTTATGACTAGCAGAAAACAGAATGGTACTCAAATCTAATTTAATTAACACTTGACACAATCATTAGAGTAGCATTATTATTAATAATGGACCAACAGTTACCTAATTAGCAAATATCATCTCGATAGATAATCGTTGCGTGGCCTTAACGTAAATCACAAGTTGACCAGCATCCTTGAGCAGGTGAGCTCATCAAACAATAGCAGTATTATTTGCACACAAACAGTTTACTATATTCACTCCCTGTCGCCTACATGCTGGGTCAGTTTAGACTCAGTATATTGCGCAACGTTATCTACCAAACATGTTATCAAAACAGTTCATCATACTGTTGCTGTTGACCTTACTAGCATATAGTGAGGGTGTGTACATATATTCAAGTTTCTGGGCGCCACTGTTCGACCGCAGGATACTCAACTATCGTGTGGACGCTGCATTTGATCCCGATGTCGCTAAGAATAGGCGGGAGAAGTATGCTACTGACTATGGATATAGAGGACAAAGACTTATTGCCGAATTAGGCAATGGGAAAGATCTTGGTCATCAGTCCAAGAACTTAAAAGTAAGTAAACCTGACCTTTAAATAGTTTCTACGAATGTATTAAGTATCTATTGCTGTATAAGTAAGATTCCCTTGTGAACTGTTACAATTATTAGTCAGTCAGTATATTTTAGGGTTCCGAACTTCCGAATGAAAAAGTGTCTGTCTGTCCGTCTATCACAGCCAATTTGCCCCGAATCTACTCGACCGACAGTAGACATTTTGTACGCATGAATTTCAAACACGTGTAACGTAAATAAATGAATTACGAATGGAACTTGAATGAATCTGGGGTTCACTTTTGGGTGGAAAAATATAAATATAATATGAAATCAAAGAATAAAGTTTTGCAAACTGTACCATATAGCATATGATATGGAAAGGATTATTTTGAGTGTCAAATATAGTTAATTTATAATAAACAGTTTTAAAGTTATTTAAGAAAATAGATGAATATTGACCCCTCCTAAATATCAAAATCAAATATCTCAGAAACTACTGAACCTAAAAGTTTAAAAAACATGGTGAAAATAGTTCTTTATTTGTAGATTACAGGCAAACTTATAAGAAGTCTATGGTCTTAACATAACATGGTAAGTATTTCAATATTGTGTGTACAAACTTACATTTGCTCCAACTGCAACTGTATGAGAGAACATGTTTTTAAACTACAATGTTAAATTGGTTCTTGGGATAAATTATTTTAGATACATGGTACCCTCTCCATGCGAGTTCAACTTGCATTGCCTAGTTTTGAAATGTCAGAATTTAAGTTACATGGTTCCAATTAGTTGATCCTATAGAGAATAGCCAGCAAGAAAATCCATGGATACTCCTTTTAAATAATTGAGATTACAATGTTGATTAAACATATAACAAGAATAATATAGGTAAATAAGTAAAGAATACAATACAATAGTATACGTTATTTACCATGGCCATGGTAGTTAATGGTTGACCAGTCCCGACAGACGGTGCCTATTCATGAGCTAGTAAAGGAAGTGTATGGCATTTCCTTCACACATTCCGATTTTTTGCAGGCGGATTATAGACTGCAGTATGTATAGATCAATGTACAGGAGAGTGTTGGTGTCTTCCCTTCTTGCTACAGATTACAAGAGAATGTGTCTAGTCAGGGATCACAGCCCTATTATAATTATGATTTATGTTCCTCAGATGTATGAAGACGTGAAGTTTTACAATATGTAAACTGGAAACTGTTTGATGCAGTACCAATTCTTATTCTCTAGGATTGGGATACACAAAGTTTCACATTAACCACACAGTTAATAAACATAGTTTACAAGTAAAATCACACCTTAGAAATTATGAGAAATTTATTTTATCCTTAACCCTATCTTATCACAGTATACAATCATAACGTCAATTATATCCTTCTCTTTTGTGTACTGATGTAAAGCACATTGTTGCCACGGATGAATGCATCTCCATACTTGTTCTTGAGCTGGCCATTCACATACTCTTCTGTCTGCTCAAGCGCTATGTTCATGTAGCCATCCAGACAGGCCAACACACCTGCTCAGAAAATTATATTGTTTGGCAAACTCAGTCTAGATTATAATTAATGATTCTAATATTTTTATGTGGTCTCTGGATTATGAATATAGAAATATTCCATCTCCTCCTGTGGATGTCTTAACAGGTGACTAGGGGATTCTAAACCAGAGGACCGAGCAGGGGCGTCCTTTTTGTGGCTACTGTAGCCATAATACCACAAAACCGCCTGCCAAAACTTGCTATAACTAGATATGTACTATAATACAAATTTGTGTGTACTTTCTGAGGAAATCTAAGATATCACTTTTAACACTAGGGAGGAGGAGGGAGGAAACTTGAGGTACTTATAGCCAGTAAAGTTCGGCGTGGTTAGTATCTGGATGGGTGACTGCATAGTGGTATTTGACCTGCCAAGCATCGTGAGTATTGACAAGTTCCCCCCAACATAACGACTCAATTGTGGAAATCTATAGGGGAGGCAATTGTTAGGTGACACACACACACGATATCAATAATAATAAACTTAACCTATAAATCATTGTACTACACAAAAACAAATCGTCTGAAGATTTTCTCGCTTCAATATGTGATGATAAATAAAGATTTAGTCATTAATGCTTAATAAGTCATCTCAGTAAATAAACAAACGCTTCTAACCTCTGTAGTCGACACCGCTGTTGAGCTTCACCACGACGGGTCGCCCGTGTATCTGTTGGATGAACGACGACAACGCTTCTTTACGACTCATTCTAGTTAGATTATGTGGATAAATAAGTGGATTGTCGTTAAATATTTAAAAAAAAATTATTTGTTTGAAACAAAACCCGCCCTAACTCGAGAGTTGATGTCACTGCGCTTGTCACTAGCGGACTGTCACTAGGGGTGGACGATATACAATAGATCGATGAATCGAAAACAATCAATCGTTGTCTCATCGGATCAGCCAAAGGCAATCTGCTGCTGAACAAAGGTCTCCTCTAAAATTTCCAACGGAAAACGTAGCGTGAGTCGGTCTCCAACGAATTGGACTGACGACTAGGTCTAGGTAAAAGTTGCTGAGAGTCGTTGGATGCGGGGGGCGGTATGTAGTCGCCACCGGTCGTTGTGGAAATCGAGGTATAGTATCCATATATTTGACTTTTTTATTGATACATTGTATGTACAAGCACAATATGTACGTAGGTTGTATGTTACTCAAAACATGCATTTAATCCGCCGACGAGACGTAGCTCAAATTATCAAGTCGAAACCATATCAAGCATAAAAAAATATTTTTAGCCGGTTTGATTCGACCTCAGACAAATAAATAAAGTATGCCTATGCCATACCTTGCCGTGTGGTGCCGGCTCAGAATGCCACCACCCCATCTCCTCCCGTGGGTGTCGTAAAAGTCGACTAAGGGATTGGCCGGAGGATGGGCAGCAGCGTCCTTCGAGTACATTAACAACTCAACTGCGATCGCCAACCCGCCTGCCGAGCGTGGCGATTATGGCAAAACCCCCCAATGAGCCCACATCACATCCATATCGGTCGTTGTGGTGATCTTTGGGGGAGGCCTGTGTCCAGCAGTGGACTTCATTCGGCCGTTAGATAGATGCCATACCTTAATATGCTTTACTTATTCTTCTACGGCTTCAATTTCTATTTATCTTGACCATAGATGTGTCCTCAGAAAGATAAAAAAACAATTTCCAAAACATTTTGTAACAGTTTAAATATTTGAGTGTTTTAGGTATATCCGATACGGATATAATAAAGCCTCTGTATGAACAATACATTTTATTTTCATAAAACGTGGGGCCGGGCCTAGGAATATACAAATGAAAAATATATATCACTTCGATATTTAAAAACGGAATCGAAAAGAATATCGATGTATTTGCCCATAGCGATAAGGCAAAAATATCTAGGTAAATGTATTTCCAAAATCTATTTAAATACAAGCAGGGGTTGAAAACCCCTGTTTTACTCTTTTAGGGGTGGAATTTCTAAAAATCCTTCCTTGGAGGCCCACGTTATAAAAGCTATTTACTTTCAAAATTTCAAGTTTCTAGCTCCAGTGGTTTAGGCTGTGCGTACTGCGTTGGTATGTCAGTCAGTCATCAGTTTCTCTTTATATATATATATATTTTTAAGTCTAATTCGGAAGATTACAGACACAATTACAAGTTGGAGAAAGGTTTTTTTATATACGTATGTTTACAAATTTAACAGCATGATAATGCTTCGTTTTAAGACGAGTAGACAAACGAGTAGCATCTATGCAATTTTTCATACGTTTTACCACACGCAAATAACGGGTTCATTGATACCTTGTTTTTTAAAGAAATTCCACCAACTGATGACAAAATAACATAAACAACCTCGTAACCTCAGTGAAATCCCACTGCCATTACGGATACGGTTTCAGAACATCATTTAAGTCCATGAAAATAGAAACTTAACTCGACAAAAAAATTAAGTAAATTGAAACAATCGATAAAAAATATCAATGGTTCGATATATTTTAAGCAAGCCCAGCCAGGCCGGCGCGGCGGTTTTTACCATAACACTTAGGGATGTCGATATTACAAAAACATCGTGGTTAACATCGATTCAAACACATCAATGTACGATAAATATCGAAAGATAAAATCGATGTCTAAAAACATCGATGTTTTAAGTGCCAAAATAAACAATCTATTATAATTTTATAAACAATGTACCGGCTCAGAATGCCACCACCCCATCTCCTACCATGGGTGTCGTAAAAGTCGACTAAGGGATTAGTCGGAGGATGGGCAGCAGCGTCCTTCGAGTACATTAACAACTCAACTGCGATCGCCAACCCGCCTGCCAAGCGTGGCGATTATGGCAAAACCCCCCAATGAGCTCAAAACACATCCATATCGGTGGTTGTGATGATCTTTGGGGGAGGCCTGTGTCCAACAGTGGACTTCATTAGGCCGAAATGATGAAACAATGTATTAATTAAGCAACAAATTAGACACTACTAACATTCCCAGTATTTTTGGTACCTAAGACATAAAAAGCTTTGCCATTAGTTTTCCTTATAATCGGCTTCTTTATTGATACAGATGACGCCAAGCTTTTGATTTCGTTTTTCATTAAATCAACTACAGTCGAAATCCAATTGGTAACCTCTTTAGTCGATGGGGAAGCGGGAATTTGCTAGAAATATGTAACTAAAAACTAAACTACTCTAAAAAACTACTCTTCACCTTTGAAATAGTATAATATAACATATTTTGGTGTGCCCCCGTGTGGTGCCGGCTTAGAATGCCACCACCCCATTTCATCCCGTGGGTGTCGTAAAAGTCGACTAAGGGATTTAACCGGAGGATGGGCAGCAGCATCCTTCGAGTATATTAACAACTCAACTGCGATCGCCAACCCGTCTGCCAAGCGTGGCGATTATGGCAAGACCCCCCAATGAGCACACAACACACCCATATCGGTCGTTGTGGTGATCTTTGGGGGAGGCCTATGTCCAGCAGTGGACTTCATTCGGCCGAAATGAATGAATATAACATATTCAGCGCTGTTACATGCACATGAATAATACATGTGTACACACGTATGAAAATATCTTAGACCATTTAACCAAAGGACGCGGCACGCACGACGATTCCCCTCTGCCAAGGTATAAGATCAAACAATCTAACGCGTTTATAAAAACTATTTTGGTAATCGATTTTTAACATAGTTAGAATCGTTTTCACTGTGTAAGGTGCTCCATAAAAAACACAGACCTGTGCAGTTACCCTGTGCATAAAATGTCAAATACCTCTAATATACAAAAAGATAGAATTAAATTTCATATGAAAGTGTTTTTGATATAATTAATACCTTATTTCTATTAAAATCATTACAAAATACTATTGTCAATAAGGATCGAGAACATTATCAATTCAGCAATCGAGTACGAAATAATCGGATCGGTGCTGGGACATTTCTATAGAACTATATTCGTTATGTCATTGGAAGAAAGTTTTAAATTGAGAAGCAATAGTAAAAAGGAATTAGTACATGCCCAAATTCACGGCATCAGCCGCACTCCCCATGAGACTACCTTTTTGGAATTAACAATATCGGACCTTACCGCCCAGAACTTACATTCGAAGTTTATATGACTAATAATTGATTATTTTCTATGATAACACGACTACTTTTTAATATTTTTTACAATTTTAGACTGTATTACTTATAACACAAGAATAGAATTTAGATGTTAAATAAAATTACACGAGACAGGGTCGCCATTTTGAATAGTGTGGTGAGTGTTAATTTTTGACTAGTTCGATAACGATAAAAAATTAATTTATAATATTAATGTTCGTAGTTAAAAAAACTAAAAATTAGTCGAGGGTTCGAAACGTCGGAAAATGAAGAAATGATTATGTAGATATTGAATGAAAATATATGCACGAATGGCTTTACTGCACGTATGTTCAAATTAGGTGTGTGTTATTGTATATGTTTTCCTTACGATGAGAGATCAGCTTAAACCAGATATGTATCGCTTAATGTGTAGCCGTGTGTACATAACTAATAGCGTGAAAAAGTCCGTAAGTTTATTTCAGTTTATTGTATTGGCGTAAATGTCAACAAATTAATATAAACACCAGATGAAAGAGGTGTAGTTAGTAAGAAAGAAGGCGAGGTAGGAGGAAATACCACAGATTTAAATTGCCACATAGACGATTTCAACTCAGTAGTTCATAAAAAAAGCAATCGCAGCAATTTGAGTCAATTTACAAAAAGCGTTTTTAATACATAACGAGCTATCAGTAACTGGAACGGGGACCAATTGCATACCCTTAGAAAATATAAATATTTTAACCTGTTCCTCCACCGACAAAATTAACCGTATAGTAGACACGGAAAAACATGTAGAATCTGAAGACACTGCCCATTTGGATTTGGAATGTCAAGTGTATCTCTCGCCATTTGGTGAAAAGGTAGTCGAATACATATCAGGTTATGTAGTGTTTTCTTTATCCAAAAAAATTCAATGTGATGATTGCCTTGTCGTGTGGTGCCGGCTCAGAATACTACCATCCCGTCTCCGCCCGTGGGTGTCGTAAAATTCGACTAAGGGACTAGCCGGAGGATGGTCAGCAGCGTCTTTCGAATACATTAACAACTCAACTGCGATCGCCAACCCGTTTGTCAAGCGTGGCGATTATGGCAAAACCCCCCATTGAGCCCACAGCACAGCCATATCGGTCGTTGTGGTGATCTTTGGGGGAGGCCTGCGTCCAGCAGTGGACTTCATTCGGCCGAAATGATGATTGCCTTAAAGGCCTATTTGGTCCATCTGATGATAAGAGCCTTACATATCTTAAGACAAAAGGTTACTTAAAGTATGCGTCGCCAAGTGTGATGTTGTTATGTCGGCTGTGTGAAAAATTATAAGACAGTGTCTTGATGGCAATAAAAAGTTAGACACAAAATTTACAACAAAATTATAGTTACAAAAGCTCTTCATTCCTTGGTTGGTAACAAATTGTTTCCAAATATTGATATCCATAACACCGATATATTTGTTAATCACGAATTAGAATTAGCCAAATTAGTCATGAATAAATATATTGATACGAGAATTTCATATCTAGCTAAGAAAACCGATCCTAAGAAATGCATAAGACACATTTATACAAAATTAATCCATTTTAAGAATCAATAAATAGCTGTAGGATATTTTTTTATAAACCTATTTTGACGTATGGTTCTTATTTTATTGAAACTATCAATATATCTTATTAAAAGAAATAGAAACAAGAAATCGATACTGGTCTCTTCCCTATTATTCCGGCTGTCTTATAGTCGTGATTTTTTGTATGTTGACATATTAGTTCTATTAGTGTGCATAAAATGTTCTAGCGTTCAGAGGTGGTCATTATTTCAATAACGGATAATGTAATGCATTATTCTTACGCAATGTATAACACATTATTGAACAACGAATTATCCTGTTGTCGTTTTTCGTTATTGACAACAGCCAATAGCCAGGCAGTGCGCGCACACTCGCAGCTAACGTCGCACGGCTACGTGACGAATAAGAAAGCATTATGTGCAACCAATAGGCGTGAGAGATATGGTGTTATTCAAATATGACGTACTTCACATTCCTAAAGAATTACAAATCATACGATTATAGTCCTTAAGAGCACGTCATAAAGTTCACTTTTATTTTTATCGTTGTCTGTTATCTTAATGTTGTGAGTCACATGTTTTATTTTACGATTTTATGCTTTACTCAATTGGAATAATGTCGATTTTAATATTTAACTGAGGCAATAACTAAACAACGGATAACGAAAATTTGACAACAGTGAGACAATAATGTAATGAGAGTTGCGAATACTGTAAATGTTATCGTTATTGTTGTCATTGCGATCACGAACACGATTGTCATTATCCGCTGTCGCTGTCCGGTGATAGTTGAAAAGTTTAGTTTGGTGTTTTAGATTATTGTAATTACCAAATCATTTTAGTATAGTATATAGTGTTTTAAATTATTTTAAGTAATTACTAAGTAATGTACTGTATATAAACAAGCTACACATAATTCATTATAATGTTGCAAAACGACTCAACAGCAGGATAACAGGATAACTGACAGCAGTTTACAATAACAGTTGTTGTAAAATAACACAGCAGTGTAATTCATTATTGAGATGTAGCCGTTATTGCCATCTCTGCTAGCGTTGAAGATTTCTATATGTGTGCGTTTATAAGGACACAAAGTATTTTTGAGTAAGTGTGCGACAATATCAATGTAGTGTTTACTTCGTCCCCCTTCAAAATTGACAGAATGTTTTGTTCGTAGAATTGTGCGCGTTACTCGTCCATTGGTTATATGGTCTAAGGAAAATATCAATGTTTAGCATAGACACAAGGCTAACGGTGGTGTTGACTCATTGGAATTCGACTGTAGTGGAATATGGAAATATCGATATTCCGATTTTATTCTCATTCCATCGATGTGTCAATGTTTTAGAGGAATTAACTCCTAAATCCGTTAGAATATCGGCTGTTATATAAATACATTACATCCTTTAAGGGTGTGTATGTGCTCTTGATATCAAACAACTTAAGGATGGAGTTTTTCTAAGCTTAAGCTGATAAAAGCCTATCTGCGTTCAACAATATCTCAATCGAGGTTGACAAACTTGGCAACTTTGTCAATCAAAAAAGAAATTGCAGGAAACATAGACTTCGATGTCTTAATGATAGAAAGGCTAGAAAACTATTTTTTTAAGTTTTATTGAAATAACCGTTTATTTTTAATTTTTTTACCCGGAACTTTTTTAACCAAATTTCCATTTGTTTGAATTTGAGAATAGAGCCCTCTCTGTGAGCGTCGTAAAAATCTCGCCCAGGGCGGTATCGCTAATGCTAAAAACGGCACTGTATTGATGTTTATGTAACATCCATCGTTTTTATTTTATTTATTAAATGTATTAATTATGCAACAAATTAGATAAAACCTAACATTCCCAATGATTAAGACATAATCTGGAGAAGAAAAAATCTTTGACAGGAGTTCTCCCTTTAATCTGTTTCTTCGTTGATGTAGATGTTGACCAGCTTTAGAAACAAGCCTTTCCGAAGCTGTCGCAGTTGCTGCGCAGCACAAATGTTTGATAGATACTTGTTTCCAAAATTTTAATAAATTAGCTATAGCTGAAATCCAATTAGTACCCGCTTTAGTCGATGAAGCAGCGGAAAGTTTCTGGAAATGGGTACTTACAAAACGATATTTCTCTTTTAAATAGTAAGCTATAACTCATGCGCTGTTACATACACATCAATGTGTACACATATATGTAAATATTATATATAATTTATTATTCAGTGAAATATCGATGTTCCGATATTACTCTCAAAACATCGATGTTTAGCGACATCCCTAATAACACTTCATAGTTTCGTAATTAGTACTAGCTAAACATAAATATGACTAATACTACTTATTAAGTATTTATAAGTATCATTTGGTAAAATATCATTGAATACTACTGCATTATTAATTTGTCGTGTGGTGCTGGCTCAGAATACCACTACCCCATCTTATCCTGTGGGTGTCGTAAAAGTCGACTAAGGGATCAGCAGCAGCGTCCTTCGAGTACATTAACAACTCAACTGCGATCGCCAACCCGTCTGCCAAGTGTGGCGATAATGGCAAAACCCCCCAATGAGCTCACAACACACCCATATCAGTCGTTTTGGTGATCTTTGGGGAAGCCGTGTCTAGCAGTGGGCTTCATTCATTCGGAAATGATGATTAGTAATTATAGGTCGCTCACAAATAGGAAGCTGAATAATATAAGAAGAGAGTACTATAATGATCATAAAAATATTTAAAGAAGTAAATTTATAAGTAGATTATTCTATACTCAATCTGAATTGGTGAGACAAACTACACATAAGTGCTTGTGAAAATAACTATAATGACTTTAATAGTAAATATTGCATAATACAAGCTACTAAGTCTTCTCTTTGGGCTCAAGTGTGGTCCATATGTATCCACTGTAGTTGTTGACCTCATTGTCGGTGAGTGGGTAGGGACTGTTGCTTGCCTTGTAGTAGTCGGATGGTGCGTGCATCACAAATTCCATCACATCCAGTTTACGTGGTAACTCTTCCTCAGGACCTGTAAATATTGATTCAAAAAGTCAACATGATGTTTCACTTTCGTTTTCTCACATTTATAGGCCTTACATAATTTTTACCTAAGTGCTGTAAAAGCAAAAAAATGTTCAATTACATTGTTATATTCCTCGTTGGAGCAACACAACACTGAATTATGATAAGATACCTTAAGCGGGCTACTCAAAGCCCTACCTGCAGTATCTCTGCTGGATTGTATAGTGTGAGTGGGTGCAGAGCCTATAAATATCGGCTCTGCAAACATTCACAGGCTTTGCATGGGCTCCTTAAGCCTTTATTTAGTTTCATTATAGAATGGCCAAAAGAGCAGTTTTACATGTAAATAAATTGTATTACCAATAATATATGTAGCAGGATCAAAACTCCGTTCAGGTGGTGGGCTCGCTTTAGTGGGCAATAACCATGTGACTACAGCACTCTTCTCACAATATTGGTCTGTCATGAAGCCTCTAATTTGTGCGTAGTACGTGCCGCCGTCCATATCTGTCATCGACACGATGTCGCCGACTTGCATGTAGTTGCCTTTGTAGAAAATTGAGTCACTGGTCACGACAGTTGCAGTGGCAGTGGGAGCTTTGAGTGGTTGTCGCTTAAAAATGCTGCGGCGTCCGCGGCCGCGGGGTGCTGGCAGTTTTGAAGTCGCAGGAGCCGCAGTTTTTGTTTTAAACCGCGTAGAACGTGTACTCTTTCTAGTACCTTTACCTGTCGCCTTAGCAGGTGTAGTTTCTCCTTCACTTCGACCATTTTTGCTGTCTGCGTCATCCTTGTCATCGGAATCGGGTTTGATAGTAGCGTCAGATTTGGCCTCTTTGTTTGCTGTATTACAGAGATGACACTCGTTGCAGATTTGTCCGTTTTCGGCATTGCGCCATAATAAAGAATCGTTAGTACTGCATTGCACACATGTCGGTTTCGGCATGGTGCTATACGAATAGGAACTAAGTAGAATTAATTTAGATACACTTATTTTGTTTTCTACTTAATTAATCATAACATTCAACTTTAACTCTTCGAATAAGGCATATTTACAACAACCACAACCAATAAAACACCATGAATTCCCAATTTGACTTAACGTTTCGTTTGTTGTGATTAAGAAACGACCGATGACTCTAAACTGACATTGACAGTTATAAAACTTCTGACATTTAAATTCCATTTCATCTGTTTTCTATCTATTTTTTCGTTCCTGAATTATCAATGTAAGTTAAAATAATTATAATTTGTTTCAGTAATGTTTTGCTATTCTTTAAATTCATTTGCGCTGTGGCAAGGGACTTAATAACTTACTAGAAAAACTTAGTAGGAAGAAGTAATAGCAATATGAATTTTTAATAATGACGAGAGATGGCGCTACCTGCAGCCAGTCTCAACAATCAACAGCATCGAAATCAATTTACGGGATTGATGGGGCTTGCCAGAATCAGTGGTGGGCCAAGACCTGCTGGGGGTGCCGTAAATGCGCAAGAGAATCCCACGCCCCCGCTACGGCCATAAGTTAGGTTGAAGGAATATTGTGGTGGTTTTATCCGGTAGTCTGGCACCTCCAACTTACCCGGGACCCAGGAAGTTCATGAGATTCATGGAAATGCCACTAATTAATCCTCAAACCGCACTGTAATGCGCAACAGCGAATTTTTTTTATGTGACTACCCTAAGTGTTATCTTAACTCGGGAGTACTTATGTATTTTTACCGACTTCAAAAAGGAGGAGGTTCTCAATTCGGTGCGTATTGTTTTTTATTATGTACACCAATTACCCCGAGATTTGTTGACCAATTTGAGCTATTCTTTTTTTAACTGGTGCAGAATGCTTTCGAGTTGATCCCATATAAATTTCATTACATTTGATTGAGTAGTTTTTAAACCAGCTTCAACAAACAGGTTAATTTGACTGCGCTTAACTAAATGATGTCTTAATAGTTTCGATTCCTCTCAGATCAGAGTACCGATTTGAGTCCATCTTATTTTAGTGTTAAATACTGATACCAAATTCGAAAAAAAAACTTTTTAACAAAAGTAATGTCTTAGGTTTTCGCGATGATTACTCATAATAAAACACTTTTAAACGGATTATATCGCGTATAATATAGACTTTTGTTTTCCTGACGTTTCGAATGCTTTGCAGCATTCGTGGTCGCAGGATGACTAAGGTGACAGGCGTCGATACAGATTTAAAAAAGTTATTTTATTTTATCTACCGTACAATTTTAATCAAAAAATTAGTTTCGATGCACGCTGTAATCACTCACAGTGTCTTGATGTTTCTTAGTGGGGTATCTTGTTTGGGACTTTATTATTTTAATAACTGGATTCCAAACAGGTGGTACCTGCCAACCATCTTCTCTATTAAAATTAGGATGTTTTTTAATTTCAATAGCCTCACAAAACATTCTAGGTACAAATCGGTTCTCTTTCGCGAGGACTTGAGATTGGTCAAAACGAAGATAGTGGTTGGGTTTGCCTAAGGCATGTTCACACACTGCAGACTTTGTGGAGCGTCTATGCTTGACGTCAGCGATATGTTCTTTTATTCGGTCGAATAGACGTTTACGAACATGAGCGCAGAGCGAATAATACAGAGTTTGACTTAGACTTTATGATTTTGTTCAAACCTTTAAGAGTTGCTAGTGCTAAATAAAAGTATAAAACGGTTTTATAAATGCCATTAATTAAAATATTCCTGTACATTTGTTCATTATGATATTATTTTTATTTATTCTCGATTTATATAGACTCATGTCTAACAAGTGACATATTTGATGCAACAAAAATAATAATTGTATGTTATATTCGCGTGTTTGTTTGTTTTGTTTTTCTAAGGATTATTAATAATTATTTCATTAGTGTAACGTCAGGACCATTTTCGCCTGTCACCTTTAGTTGTTGGATAGCAGTACCTGCGCGGTACTACATAGTTCTTCTTGATCTCTTCGGGCAGAGCCGAGTGTAATTGGAATAGAACTTCAGAGGAATCGAAACTATTAAGACATCATCTAGATAAGCGCAGTCAAATTAACCTGTTTATTGAAGCTGAATAAAAAACTACTCAATCAAATGTTATGAAATTGAAATTATATGGAACCAACTCGAAAGCATTTTCCATCCGAACCATCCGGTTTGCCGAGCAAGCAGTGGCAATTGTCGTGGCCAAAATCCACACCCTGGGTCTGCGGGTAGTGCGTCAAAAAACCGAGGCGCTATGGTTCCACAAACTGCCGAGGAGCAGAGAACCACCCACTGAGGACATGCGGCATCTCTATCGGATTGTATAGTGTGAATGTTTGCAGAGTCGATAAAGCTCTCTCTGAGTGCAGTTATGAAATATTTGTTTGGCGATTATCAGTGTACCCATCACCTATAGCCCGCTACACATAGCTATGCAGGACTTACACCCTTACCTTTATCGGCCAGGCAACGATATTCACAGCGATATGGGTCTATAATAGTTCACTAAATCATAGAATAAAGTTATGGGCACGTAAGTAAGTGAGACGCCGCGCGCCACGAGTCATGCACTGTCTTGTGTGGCAGTCTTTACAGTTACTACATTCATCATCATCATTTCGGCCGAATGAAGTCCACCGCTGGACACAGGCCTCCCCCAAAGATCACCACAATCACCGATATAGATGTGTTGTGGGCTCACTGGGGGGGGGGGGGGGGGGGGGGGTGCGATAATCGCCACGCTTGGCAGACGGGTTGGCGATCGCAGTTGAGTTGTTAATGTACTCGAAGGACGCTGCTGCCCATCCTCCGGCTAATCCCATAGTCGCCTTTTACGACACCCACGGGAGGAGATGGGGTGGTGGCATTCTGAGCCGGCACCACACGGGTTACTACATTACTGTCATGCAGTTTGCCGCGCGCTCTCCAGCGTAGACAAGGTTACACATCATCTTCACCCAGTCAAATTAATCGACGACATAGGTTATTAGGTTGGGTGGGAACCACTGAGTATGTATGTATTTTGAAATATTAACAACGTTAAAATAAAAAGCCAGGAATTCGTGGTAAAACGTTTATTCGCCGAGTCGCCGATGGTGAGTGAATAAGTTAAGTTACATCTAGTCGGAATGTGAGTCGCGTGCGAACACGCCCTTACTTTTACATCTAACGTACAACTTACGAACTAACACTTATTAAAGCCGTCGGTATTTAGTTACTCGCAGTAAATGCGCATCAACCGTCTCACGCGTACTTATAGAAGGTAATAATACAATTCTCCAATATTATTTGTTACTATCATCAATATTAAGAAATTATCCACATAGGTTTCATGTAACTTGAAATGGAGACCAGGAGTGCAATTCCCTAAGCTCAAACATCCATACATCCTTGAATACAGAATTGAAATAACGGTCAAAAACCGATTTGATATTCGCTAAGACATGATTGAAGCTATTCAAGGACACATTGTAGACGATGAGCCATGGGAACCAAATTTGTTTCAATTATGTATGGATGTTCAGCTTAGAGAATTGCACCTCAGAAAGTACATTGTAATCTTGAAATACTTAAAACTGAGTTCAGATGGAACGAAAACGCGCGACGGAATAAGCGATAGACACGTGTTCCAAAAACACGCATTCGCGCCACTGTGCGAGCTTATGTACGCAGTTGTGTGACTCAAGACGCGAGCTTATCAATTGTTCTGAACGTTACGTTATTTCAAAATACTGCTACATTTTAAGCGAAACTTCTTTCGGACGGTGTGAATTGGATTTTATGAAACGAAAATGTGTAACGAAAGAGAGACAACTATTAATGTATTTATAGGGTTTAGGCTGTGAGAGTATGAGATAAAACACGTTTCTATATAAATCGCTCTCTGTCTCTCTCTGTTTACCACCTCCATAGTGTATTCATCTCATTCTTCATCATCTTTCAAATTAACCAAAATACAAAGTTTCACTTCTATCGCGTGTGAACTCACACTTAACAATTTATTTAAATATAATTTACTTAATCGTATAAAGTGTGTATACATTTAGTTTTAATGTACATATAAATATTATAGTGAATTATAAATGACATGTTGGAAAATTATATTATTATCAGATATAGGTACGCCACACTTCACATTATATTTACAATGAAATTAAAGCGACTGGAGTTAGTAACTAGGTAAGTATCTTTTATAATATGTTAGGGAGTACGCACACTGCAGATTTATATAGCCGAGCAGGTTGGGTTCAACAACAGCTTATTGAAGTGCGCAGCTGGACAAAAGGCTCTCCCAAAAAAGGATGCGTATCTTCGTCACCACACTAAACAAACGGGTGACCCAATTTTCAGACAAAGAAAATCGTCCAATTATCGGCCGATCAAAATCTGCAGTACCTGTACGAACTAACTTCTAGTTGTGCGATAGGAATGCGAGAATGTGTCGGTGGTTATAAATAACAATGTTACATGATAGTGATGATCTTGACGTGTTTAATTTTTTTATAATTAAGATTAAACAGTACAGAGATATGTTACAGATAATATGCTGTCATTTAAGATTTTATTAAAATAATTATTACGCGTTGTACAACTTCATTCTCATTTTATTGAACAATATTACTATATTGTTATATCACAAATATTTCATTTTTACTCATGTATAAATTACTTATTATGTAATAGAGTAATAATAACACTATGTATACTGAATTAAAGTTCGTTCACAAAATAACAGTTTGCATGCGCTCGTCACCAAGATTTTGTGAGAGAAAACGAGGCGACTACGCGACTCTCTGAGACGCGCGGGTGGTCAGGGCGCACGCTGCCCGAGATAATAGGCGCCGATATTGTCACGCGGGCGCGTCTTCCCATCGTTGAGTGCGTATGATCATCCTTCAAATGCACGGCGATAATTGAAACAAGCTATGTAGACAGCGCGACCTAAACGAGAGAACAAAACACTGGTGCAATTGCACGGAATCGTCCTGCAGTGGCGCGTGTTGTTGCTTGTTGCTGCAGTGGTGGCCCTAGCGGCGACACGAGCTCAGTTGCAGACGTGCGTCTCGGTGCGCGCCACGCACGAGTCGCACGACACGCGGCAGCACCAGTGGAAGCGGCAGCGGCACTTGGTCTCCAGCACGCGGCGCTCGGTGCTGCAGTGGTGGCCCTAGCGGCGACACGAGCTCAGTTGCAGACGTGCGTCTCGGTGCGCGCCACGCACGAGTCGCACGACACGCGGCAGCACCAGTGGAAGCGGCAGCGGCACTTGGTCTCCAGCACGCGGCGCTCGGTGCTGTAGCCGCGACCGCAGCACAAAGATTCGCAGCCGTCGTCGCCTGCACAGACCGCAGAATGTTACATTCAAATCGACGAAAACGTCATTCAAATAGATGGACGGTAGGAACATTTATTGGAACGAACTTCTTTTACGCGGCTTACAGTAGAGTGAACTGGCAGAAATCGTCACGTAAAGAAAAAGCGTTATGCCCCCTCCAGGTGACATTTCCCTCTCTTTCTTTTTCTCTCTGTCACTTTCTATTGTATACGGTTGTAAGTGTTTGTGTGTGCGTGCGAATATCGAGATTCGAGCAGCAAGCATTGTGCGCCGTCAGCTGTATAACCTCAATTCTAAACACGTAAATACTATTAAAACTTATTTTTTGCTATCGTCTTAATTCACACGGGATTTATTTTGTCATTATTGCAAGTTAGGAACTTCGTTCCGGACTGGGGTCACCCAACCACACATTTTTTAATTAAAGTTGTTTTGGGGCAAGAATAATTTATGCTTTTAAAAGAATGTGAATATTGCAGAAAGGCGCTTGGTAAATAGACGCGGATGGCTCAGATCTTGATTATGCAGTACAACTTGAAACTGACTACGCCTTACTACTTATATGCAGCAGTGAGATCCCGCAGATTAAGCTTGACTGCTTGATTGCAGCAGGCTGACAGATAGCTTTGGTTAGGCAGTTAACATACAGTAGCGCAGTTACAAGATTTGTTTAAAATTGCCATCTGTTACAAGAGCTTTTAGTGCTTAATTATTGGTGGTGTCAACTTAGAACTAGAACAAAGACGGATTACCTCTAGATGTCCTGTTGCATATGCGTGCGTGTGTGCCGAACGAGCCGGTAGCGTCGTCCCGCTCGCAGTACGAAGGCGACTGCTCTAAAAACACGAGGTCTGACTTGCGAGGCACCCGGACGACGCTCGGGTTCTGTTTCTGTCTACACAGATATGGTATTATACGATATATGTATATATACGGCGATACTAAAGAGTAATAAGTAGCTATAGGTCTCCTGTATGGTGTCCGGATTAAGAATCTAGCACCACTGTATCTGCTGTGGATGGCATCAGAGGTAACTAAGGGATTTGAACCTGAGGGATGGGCAGTGACGTGCTTTCTGTGGAACAGTAGCTATACTGCACTTAAGAAAGAAAGAAAGAAACAGTTTATTCCTGCGGCAAATCGACGCACAAACACACAGTAAGGGTAAATATTCGACAAAGGCATGACTAATTAAATGCTTAAATATGTACTTATTAACAATACTGGGTACGATAACACATGTGCAAAAATATTGAAATGTGTTTCTACCTATATTGCATCTGTTCTAAGCCATGTTATAAATATGTGCATAACAAACGGCATATTTCCGGACCACTTAAAAATAACAGTCATCAAGCCCCTTTTCAAAAAAGGTGACATTGAAAGTATGACCTGTTACAGACCAATAGCATTGGTCCCAATATTATCAAAAGCTTTTGAGAAAGTTTTATATCATGATATTAATGAGAACTTTGAAAAAAAAAACCAGTTATTCACTGACAAACAAAAAGGTTTTAGAAAAGTCAAATCTATCAATCTGGCCATTATGATTTACTAAACATTGTTACATCTAGAGTAGACAAAAGATTGCCAGTATTAGCTCTATATATGAACATGTCCAAGGCATTTGAACATGTGGACCATAAGATTCTGCTTCGGAAATTAAACTCATATGGCATACGAGGTAACATTTATAGCCTTCTTGAATGTTACCTTAAGAACAGGCAATTATAAATAGAGTATGCAATAGAACTAAAACTGAAATTAAATATGAATCTAACATTAGAAGTACCTCAGTACCTCAAGGGAGTGTCCTTGGACCTCTGTTATTTCTTATTTATATCAACGACTTGCCTGCAGCAACGACCTATCCCATGATAATGTTTGCTGATGATAGTACTATAGTTTTTAACGCAAACAATAATGATCAGTATCAGTGAAACTAACACCACAAAATTTCTTGGAATACATATAGAGAATACATTATCCTGGGACATACAAATTGAGAGAGTATGTAGTAGGCTTAACAAATACTCTTATGCATTATACATGTTAAGGAAAACTGTAAATAAATCGACACTGCTGACTGCGTACGACGGACTAGTCGCGTCCAGTCTAAGATATGGAATTATGTTTTGGGGCAATGCAACTGGGAAAGAAACTGCATTTGCTGCACAAAAACGGTGTATCAGAGCCATCTGTAATCTACAGAGGACTGACAGCTGTTAACCCCATTTCAAAAATCTTAAAATATTAACATTGCAATGTATGTATATTTACGAAACTGCCATATTTGTTAGGTTAGGTTAGGTTAGATAGGTTGCCATCTAAGTTTTCGCAAGTCAGTAGCCTACGTAGAAATGATAAGTTACATTTAGTTCCGAGCAAAACTACATTGTTTCAGAAGAGCATATTCACAATGGCTCCAAAAGTGTTTAATAAACTTCCAAAATGTATCAGGTTAGCAGAGAATAACAACGTTTTTAAGAAAAAGCTGTTTCTGTTATTAACTGAGAAGATAGAAGAAAGAACATATTACTCTGTTGAAATCGTCCTTAATGATCAAAAGTAACTTGTAATTGTATAATCGTAATTTAATTTGACATTATAAATAGCTACACATTTTATTTTTAAGCCCTTGACATTTTCGATTATTGATTTGTTATTTTGTTGTGTTTTATTTCTTGCATTGACGTATTAATGTTTTATTCTTTATTTGATGACCTTAATTATTATTTTATCTCAATCGTAGTAAATTTATCATAATTGTTTAGTAAGTTCTTTGGTTGGCAGTTATCCTATTTCATAACAAATTTCACTCTCTTATAATTTGTACACCGCCAAATGGTATAGAGATCACTATGTATTTGAATGAAACACCTATTGTAACCTATGTTCACAAATAAATAAATTCAATTGAATTGAATTGACAAAACATTTAAATCTATATATTACATTTTAATCTATACATAAACAACAAAATTATATACGCGCTAGTAACACTGATTACTTGATTAGTGTTAATTTACTTGTGGCCAAAAGACTTGGACTCCAGGCAAAAAATAATAAAACAATAATTTTCTTTTTTATGGTTGACATTGTTGACGACTAGAAATTACCAATGCCGAAAGAGTATGGTTCTGTCAAAGATTCAAATTTTTGGGTTTTGTTATGACTGGAAAAATGGGAATTGTACGTCGTATTTGCGCAAGACTTAGGTCGTTGTTCAGCGTAATGCTGTGGCATCAGAACGAGCCAACAGCGCTGATAAGCGCTTACTAATCCAAGCGTGGCGAATACTGGCAAGTTCCCCCCAATAACGACACTGTTGTGGAAATTTACGGGGAAGGCCTTTGTTCAGCAGTGATGATGATAAGTCTGGTGTTATATATTTGAACGTCGAAAATTAAAATACCTACGGGTAAAATGTCAATGTTCAAATTATCGAAAACTTAAATATCGAACGACCATAAAACCGAAAATTAAAATAACGTAACTTTATATTGTCGAATGGTTAGATAACCTACGTACCTAAAATATAATTATCTACTCACGTATTGAATGTGCCGTTCAACCTTCTAGGGCGGATCCGACTCGGATAATTTTGTTTTTTTTAACCCTGAAACGACTGTCGTTTGCGAACGTAACATATAAATAACGATTCGGCACCGAAGGCAGGGTCCAGGTCCTCGTAAGATCACACTAGACCCGCCTATTGGTACCACGCCTTTTGGCACATCTCGGAGGGGATGACTGTAAAGCGGTCACCCCCTCTAGCGGAGGGCAGGCGGCTGTAAAAAGGCCGCCCTCCAGGCACTTTTCGGGAAGGATTGTAAAGGATCCCCCCAAGTCTTGCTGTGTGCTGTGCTGCGCACACGGCGGCACGTGACCACGTGCGCGCCACCGTCTTCCCGGGGGTCGCAATAGGAGACCTACCACCAGACTCTTATCCAAAGCGTCACTCGTAGCTGCCATTTTGTGGAGCACACGATACGATAAACAGACACAACGTTCACTTCGGCTCAACTCGAATATTATTATTAAATGGCGTTGCGTGTACTGCGTGCGTTCATGATGGCGGCGGCGGTGCGGCGCACACGTCTACAACTGAATGATATAATTAATATGTAATTCATAATAAATGTGCTCAATGTATGCATGTGTCTCCCTGCCTTGTTTGTGATACACGATATTCGATATTTTAATCACTCGGCATTTCAATCTTAGACATTTTAAGGTTAGGTATAATAATTTTCGATACAATCGATATTTAAGTGTTCAATATTTTGAACATTGCCATTATACCGGTAGGTTTTTAATTTTCGACATTCAAATATGTACCCATCTATGGACTGATTACTGGGATATAGGAGAACGTATTTGGAAGACACGATTCAGGAGCAAACATAGTCGGCCAGTCATGACTACAATCAAACACAGCATTAATGAAATATGCCTTTGTATGATGCAATACAAGAACTGCGATGCGTAGTAGTTACCTGCGCACGAGCACGAGACGCGGGCGGTGCGGCGGCCCGTGCGGCGCCACGAGGCGCGCGCGCCCGTAGCGCTCGCGCAGCGCGGCCGCGGCCGAGCGGAACGGCGCCAGCGCGCGCCAGCACGTGCGCAGCGCACACGAGCCCGACACGCCGTGGCACTTGCACTCGCGCCGCACCAGCTCCTTCACTGTCTGGAACCACAACACTCGACTCATCGTTATGGAAGCATTATTTCCATAATATCTACGATGCTCTATGCATACATAATTTAGCTTACAAAAAGATGGTTGCGATTGCCTAAGTTCTTTTGTCTCATCATCATCATCATAATTTTGACAGCGTAGTTGGTGCAGTTTTAACCAGTGATGACATATGGAACAGAGACGTAATCACTCACAATGGGCCTCATAAGAAAGCTCAAGGTCACTCAGCGAGCTATGGAGAGAGCTACGCTTGGTATTTCTCTACGAGATCGAATCAGAAATGAGGAGATCCGTAGAAGAGTTAAAGTTGCCGACATAGCTGAAAGGATAAGTAAACTGAAGTGGCAATGGGCGGGGCACATTGCTCGTAGAACTGACGGCCATTGGAGCACAAAGGTTCTTGAATGCAGACCGCGCACCGGAAAACGCAGCCTGGGACGACCTCCAACGAGGTGGACTGACGACCTGGTGAAGGTCGTTGGGAGCCGTTGGATGAGAGCGGCGTGTGACCACTCGTTGTGGAAATCTATGGGGGAGGCCGTTGTTCAGCAGTGGACATCCTGTGGCTGATATGATGATGAATTGGTGCAGTGGCTGATACATTCGACTGCTGCACTCCGGGTCGCGGGCTTGATTCCAGCAAGAAAAAAAAATTGTGTGATCTGCAGGTCGCTGTTCCGGGTCTGGTTGTTATTGAGCGAGGAATTTGTCTCTTACCGAACCCACGACACAAGAGAAATACTAGAGTGAGGCAATGTTTAGTAAAAAAACAATCGCTTCAACTGGTGAAGAAAGGCCTCCCCGTTAGATTTCCACAACGGCAGGTTATGTGCCCTCGGCCCGTCACAGTTTTACGGCCCCGTCTCTGTGCGACCTGGCTGGCTGCTCCTATCTTCAGAGAGGCGCGCGCAGAACACATGCGCCGCCGTCTCGTGCCTGATTCTGTTCAGGCAATGAACCACCCCTAAATCGTCGCCAGCAGGCCGCTCCTCATGGTGTCCGGAGATCGTTTAGCGCCCTCCTCCGGCACCCGCGCCCTTGTTTTCTGCGGCGGGGATTAGAGGTGGTCTCCTCCCACCCCCGCTCTGCCGCCTCTTGCTTGCATCACTTTCTCGCAAAAGGAGGCGACGGCGTCCCAGGCGCACTCGCTCCAGACGATGGACTGAACCACGGCCGGAAGTGAGAGGTTACCCCTTTCGAGCACTGTGACGAGATCACGGCGCTGCGTTGCTCAAGCTGGGCACTCCTCCAACGTGTGCTGCGCTATGTCCTCCGGGCAGTTTCTGCAATTATGACAACCGAGCGTCCTTTTTCGATCCATCCGACGGAGATACTTCCCGAAACACCCATGGTTCGAGAGTTACTGCGTCATCCGGTAGGTGAGGGCACCATGCCGCCTCTCCAGCCATTCGTTCATGATGGGCCTTACCGCCGCTATCACGGCGTGCCCTTCAGTGGGCCAGTCCAGTCACTCCTTCCACGCTGCCACCAGGATTCACCGAAGCTCGAACCATCGCACATCGATCTCACGAGATGATCCGGCAAGAAGGCTCCCCGCCTCGCAGGAGACAGTGCAGTATCCCCTTATCACCCTAAGGGTCATCGTTCACTGCCGCCTTCGCAGCACGGTGACGCTGGCTGTCCTCAGGGAGTTCGGGTGGGCAGTAGCCGCGAAAGTGCAATCGCGGCCACCGTTAGTTTGGGGGTCAGCCGCCTGAAATGCAGCAAGAAGCTCCACCGGCTGTCGAGGACAAGTCATAGGTAAGTACTTCATCGTTGACTCGACGCCGATGCGAACGCCTCCGACCACGATGTGGGATCCCGAGGGTGGCGCGCGGCGGGGCCCATGAAAACATACGGCCTCCGACTTGGTGAGAGCCACCTCGAGACCCAACTGCCGGATCCTTGAAGCGACTAGTGCAGCCCCCATCATCGTCAACATTGCCGCGCGGTGGAAACTCGTCCACCATGCCGTCACCAGCGTGTCAACCGTTGCTTAGCCTCGACGATCGTTTACAGAGCAGTCAGTGGAACGGGCTATGAAGGCCTGCATTTATATTCTTGTTATATTCTTTACAATAAAGAATAAGAAATGAGGATACCAATATAGAAAAAAGAAAGAATATTTATTTACACAGGTGTTACACATCGCATTATCATCATCATCATTTCGGCCGAATGAAGTCCACTGCTGGACACTGGCCTCCCCCAAAGATCACCACAAGGACCGATATGGGCGTGTTGTGGTGGCTCATTGAGGGGTCTTGCCATAATCGCCACGCTTGGCAGACGGGTTGGCGATCGCAGTTGAGCTGTTAATGTACTCGAAGGACGCTGCTGCCCATCCTCCAGTTAATCCCTTAGTCGACTCTTACGACACCCACGGGATGAAGTGGGGTGGTGGCATTCTGAGCCGGCACCACACGGCATTAGCCCGTAAACAATTGCTCTTGAACATGGGCCTACTAATGATCACTAAAATGAGCGGTCATAGCTAAAATTACCAAATTCACGCTTAGCAGGCGGATTGATGATCGCAGGATGCTGCATTATATTAACATACGGGAGTAAGCTGTTGTCATTTTTAAAAAGATTCTTTAAAATTTTAAAATATCACCCGCCATTAATAATATTGATAGGTATTTAGTTATATCATTAGGGGTCAAGGATACTTCCTTGTGGTACTCCACATGTATACCATGTATGAAGATTAATTTATTACAGTGTTTATTAAATACCACTCGATCCAATCCCTTGGTGGTCCTTTATTACCAAATCATTTTAATTGACTAAAAGGTTCAAGTGGAGGATTTATTTTCTTTCCTTTTATATTTAAACTTTGGCCACTCTAAGGTTTCCCTTGTGTCGTAGTTTACAGAAATAAATCTCGCATTCACAAGTAAGCCATACAATTATTTGTTCCGTGTGGTAATCGAACTCATGTCACGTAGCGCAGAAAGTCAAGCGATTGTCCACTGAGCCAAACATGTTGTCACTATGTCGAACGCTTTGCTCATATCAAAGCTCGTAACTGATATGGCTACGCGTTTATCTAAAGGTTCAGATATACTTTTTATTAGTGTTAAGGTAGAAATTGCTGGCCCGGTATTATTGATTTTTCCATTCTGAATGGCCTCATACCTACTGATTATAATTGATTAGATATAAAATAAAAAAATTAAAATTAAATTAGATAAATTCTCAAGGCATGGCCTTTCAAAAGACGGTATTATCGGTATTAATGTTATTGGACGATAGGTACCTGGATCACTGGAAACTGCTAGCCATCTTCTGGGTCGGCCAGTTTCAACACTTATACAAAAAATAATATAAGTTGGTACTTACTTGCAATATTTATTCATTCTATGTTTTACTTAACATCACCGATACCTACATTCTAAGCCTACATTATAAAAAAGTACAGGGCCGCATTCAACCTTTTTTGTTTCACGCAATCATGACAAATTTATTCGATAAAAGATTTAACGTGTTAATTTAACGAGTTCCCTGTTAATATATCTTACTTAATACTTGCTTAACCTAGTTTACGTTGATGGGACAGTACACCTGACGGACGATATTTTATACGGGTTACGATGTGTCCAATAAGATATGTGTGTGTGCCAATAAATACAAGAGTCCACGGAGGCGTGGATATAATGTGTGTTCATAGTAATTGTACTCAAGAAAATATATACCAATTAATATTTTTCGATCTTACGCAAGTCATACATTTACATAAAATTGAAATAAACCAACGATTTTTTCCGCGTTATTAATAAGTTCATACTTTTACATACGTGCACATCCCACACATTTGCATCCAATGACTATTGTATCACTTATTGCTCCGGATGATGTCTCGAACCATTGACAGCGTTTATGGTGAAGGGCAGACTACGAGATCATTATTAATATAAATTCTACGGATAGATCACACAGTTACACACGCCCAAAGGGAACCTACTTTACACACCGGACAAATAAGGCAGAAATTTTGTTGGGTCCACGCACGGAACAATTATATCTATGGTCTACAGATAGTTTTTACCGGTCTGGAAATGTATACATGTCAGATTTGTATGAGTAAACAATACCAACAATACAGGAGTTGTTGACCAAGTGTTTCGGTCATAATAATTATACTAAAATTCAAAAAAATCTACTGCAAGCAGCGATCACAGTTGCTACCTATATTACGAAGTTATTTTACACAATATCAATAATCGTAAAGCCGAACACACATAACTTTAATAACGTCTAAATTAACGCCAGGTGCATATTACTCTCATCTCACTGCATGTAATTATCAAAAGAGAAATAAAACCCTAGTTACGGACATTCGCCGGTCAATTCGCGGAGATGCGTCGTAAAGGGGAATTTTAATCGTTGTATGATTGTATGGTAGATGGTCATATGATTGAACGGACAAATAATGAGACGGTGTTCAGCTTTGCCGGAATCGGATACAATTATGGCGTGTGGGAACACGGGTTAATTATTGTTTTGTGTGTTATTTTGTTATGTAAGTGAATTGTAGGCACAGACGAGATGGAATACGATCAACAGAATGCTCTAGACTAAAGTAATTCCATAAGAATTTTGAAATATATTATTTCGTGACACAACCTCATTTTGGTTGTAATTAAAATTACCCAAAATATTTCTGTCAACTGAAACATTTTTGCAGGTTTGTTTAGCTTTTTGTATTAAAACTTATGTTTTTGATAAGAGTGATAATTAACAATCTTTTAATCAATACAAATAAATAAAATTGAAGTGTCTGTTTGTAATGTCAAAATAACAGCTTTTTACTGAATGCATATGAAAGTATATATGGTACATATAACAAAAAAAAACAATTTTTAAATTTTTTGTCTGTTTGTTCGGGGTAATCTCCGAAATGGCTGGACCAATTTTGACGGGACTTTCACTGGCAGATAGCTGATGTTATAAGGAACAACTTAGGCTACTTTGATTTTAGAAAAATAATTAGGGTGCTGCGCAAAAAAATAAGACCCTTAAAATCCAATATATATTATATGTCAAGTATCTATGTCGAAGTACTCTAAATTTCTTTTAAAATAAACGCGGGTGAAACCGCGTGTCCAGCTAGTATGTAATATGGTACAAGAAGTTGGGTGGTATCGCCGGTGGCGCTGCGGGTAATGTGCGCTGCACCCGCTCATTTTGCACAATACGTGGTTGAGGGCACACGAACGCGTTCGCCACAGATCTACTGATGCCTAATGACCGGTGTCGTGTCGCTCCGAGAGCCGCCGGTGGCCGCCGGCAGGAAACCGGACCGATTTCTTGTTTTGCTGATCATTATGTGTTCAGATCAACTGACTGCTGTGCTGCATAATAATGTAAGCTTGCATTCGCTACCAGGCACTTACACAGCCTGACTGTTATCCATTTTCTGCCACATTATGTATGACCATAACATAACACTTATCTACGTTGAACATAACAGGTGCAGTCCCATTGACGGCACGGCTGGTGCAGTGGCTGATACAGTCGATTGCTGCGCTCCGGGAGTCGAACCCGCGACGTTCGACTCCCGCACGGAACAAATATTTCTATGATCTGCAGGTAGTATTCCGGGTCTGGGTGTATTGTATGTGGAATTCATGTCTGTAAACGCACCCACGACACAGGAGAAATATTAGTATGGGGCATTAGGGTTACTATTCATCAGTGAAGGCTTCATTACAACATAATCAGCCATTATTTTCCCAGTGTGCCTGTGCCCAACAGGCCTGTTCTCACGATCAGAAAGGTTACGCCTTAGTCCACCACGCTGGTCCAGTGGAGGTTACTACACATAGGTACTACACATACCATTGAGAACATTTTCAAGTCCCCTCCGGTGTGCAGGTTTCCTTACGATGTTTTCCTTCACTGTTAACGCTAGTGATAATGAAATTCAGATCCGCACATGAATCTGAATAGTCAGAGGTGCGGGCCGGGATCGAACTCGGACCCTCCTGTATGGAAGGCAGGTGTTCTACCACGAGGCTATCACTGTTCTGAGGACTCATCAATTGTGAATAAATTTGCTGAGAAATATAATGTGGATATTTTATGCCTTACAGAAACATGGCTAAAGGCAGGTAAAATGATTTTTTGTATAAATAATTTTAAAGTAGCCAGTTCGTTCCATAGAGTGTCAGCAGAAGGTGGGGGGTCATTAATTATGATGAAACGACACTTGAAATTTAAAGAACGACTAGATATTTGCGACCTCTCTGTTGAACGAGTTTGTGAGCTCGCGTGTGCAGAGACGGAGGAGTTTGTCATTTTATGTGTTTATAGGCCTCCCTCTTCTAATACATCTCTATTCCTTATAACAATGGAGGATGTACTAAGAAAAATTAAAATTGACAAAAAGATATTAGTTTGTGGAGATTTTAATATAGACATTCTGATAGATACGATAGATAAACATAACTTTATAGCCCTATTTAGGTCATTTAACTTGAAGTCTTTGTATTCGGAGCCGACTAGAGTGACACCTACCTCAGCTACTTGTATAGATAATATTATAACAAACTTTAAAATAAGAGATAAGGGACTGATTAGTGGCAATCGATCGGATCATAAGTGCCATGGTGCCGGCTCAGAATGCCACCACCCCATCTCCTCCTATGGGTGTCGTAAAAGTCGATTAAGGGATTAGCCGGAGGATGGGCAGCAGCGTCCTTCGAGTACATTAACAACTCAACTGCGATCGCCAACCCGCCTGCCAAGCGTGGCGATTATGGCAAAACCCCCCCAATGAGCCCACAACACATCCATATCGGTGGTTGTGGTGATTTTTGGGGGAGGCCTGTGTCCAGCAGTGGACTTCATTCGGCCGAAATGATGATAAGTGCCAGATTGTTAAAATAAACTATAATGCAGTTAAGGGGCACAAAATAATACATTGTAGAAATTTAACCAAAAGAAGTCTAGAAAATTATAGTAAAAATCTAGCTTCTCAACTTCATACTCTAAAGCCGCATTATACCAATCCCAATGAAATGTACCGTACCCTATTTAATACACTATGTAATGAGTTTCAGAAAGCATGCAAAGTAAATAAAATACATGTAAAACCAAAATTAACGTTCAGTGTCTGGGCAACAAAGGGTATAAGACGCCAGTAGGGATGTCCTATACGAATTATATGACAAAAAGTCTTATATACCTAATATTGATTTCCATAACTACGTTAGAAAATATTCTAAAATGTTTAAAAAGGTTTGTACGCAAGCAAAAGCTGCTTATATTAGTGACCAAATTAAAAAGTCGAATAATAAAATAAAAACGACATGGAAAATAATTAATGCTGAAACTAGTGATGGTAGATTTAGTGACAGTGCAATTAGTTTAAATATCGATGACAAACTAGTTACAGATAAGTCTGAAGTCGCAAATTTCCTCGAAAACTTTTTCACTAATATTCCAATAGAGACTACTAAACACCTTCCATCGTCTCCCTTAGCAGCAGAGGCATTCTTAAAGAAAAATGACGATTTACATGTACCTGTCTTTGAATTTAGTTTTGTGACAGACAGTGATATAACTAAAACATTTAAAACAATAGTAGTTAAAAAAACTGAGGACTTATGGGGATTGTCAACGAAAGCCGTCGAATCTGTTATAACTAATATTGCGCCAATTTTGGCTTCAATATTTAATGCCTGCATCGCAGAGGGCACTTTTCCCGATCTCATGAAATCCAGCAAAATTGTACCCATTTTTAAAGCTGGTTGCCTAAATAATGCATCAAATTATAGGCCAATATCTGTGCTACCAACCTTAAGGAATTTTTTTGAAAAACTAGTTTTAAATCAAATGGCAGCACACTTTAACAGAAATAGGATATTTCATGACAATCAGTTTGGATTTACGCGGGGACGATCTACAGAGGATGCTGGGTCCGCTCTCATTAAAACCGTTTTAGGGGCCTGGGAGGATGCACATGATGCTTTAGGCGTGTTCTGCGATCTGTCTAAAGCTTTCGACTGCGTGGACCACCGCACCCTCATTCTGAAACTTAAGTACTACGGAATTCAAGGTAGATCTATTGATTTTGTAAGCTCATATTTGTCAAATCGGGATCAAAGAGTAGAAATTGAAAACGTCACATCAACAGGCACACGCGTTAAAATGGGGGTACCGCAAGGATCAATTTTGGGGCCATTTTTGTTTCTGGTCTATATAAATGACCTGCCATACATGATAAACGATACAATGTCGAATATAGTGTTGTTTGCTGATGACACGTCACTTATATTTAAAGTAAATAGAAAGGATAGCCATCTTATAGAATCCAATGATATACTTCATAAGATATCTGATTGGTTTTCGGCGAATAATCTTCTATTAAACGCAAAAAAACCAAATGTCCAAGATTCTCTACAGCAAATGTGACCCATGTAAGATCACAAGTAAAACTTGACGGAAAAAAATTAGATCTGGTCTCCTCAACTGTATTTTTGGGTGTTACTTTAGACTCAAAATTGCAATGGGGACCCCATATAAAGGCACTTTCAGGCAAACTAAGATCTGCTGCATTTGCCGTTAGGAAAATTAGACAGGTTACGGATGTGGCTACAGCTAGATTAGTATATTTTGCGTACTTTCACAGTATTATGTCTTATGGAATTTTACTGTGGGGCTCGGCTGCTGATGTTGAGTCTATTTTTATATTACAGAAAAGAGCAGTGCGAGCTATCTATAACCTAGACTCTCGTGAGTCACTACGGGAACTATTTAAGGAAACAGACATTCTTCCTCTACCATCCTTATATATTTTCCAAAACATTATGTATATCCGCAAAAATATAGCAAATTTCAGTAAGAAAAGTGACGTGCACAGCTTAAATACTCGCAACAAGAACAAGTTGTACCTGGCTTTAGACTTAGCAGAACCAGCAAGTCGTTTATAGGAAACAGTATTAGATTTTATAACAAAATTCCTTGTAGTATTACCGACTTACCAGAAATAAGATTCAAATCATTGATTAAGCGCATATTAATTTCGAAAGCCTACTATAATATAAATCATTACATCGACGATAGCGATGCCTGGCAAACGTTTCCCTCCTGCACACTGCGACCCTCTGGCTCTTTATAATATATTGTCTAATTTTCGCATGATTGACGTGTTGTTATTCCCAATCAATGCTTTACCGCTTACACGGAAATTGTAGTTAATTTTTTGTTGACATCCTAACATTTACTTGACTTATTTTTTATCTTTTTATTGACATCTTGACATTTAATTTGACTTATTTAAAATTGAATTCTATATTTATGAAATAAATTATTTGCCTATGTTTAATTTAATGACTGCAATTTACATTCTAATAATATTTTGACATTATTAATTAATCATATAATTGTAAATGTGCGAGCATCATGTAGCCGTTAATGTTATATATTTACCTAGTACCCTTTGCCTTTGGCCTGGTAGTATCGGTCTGTCATGCTCACTAAAATGTCTTGCTGGTGGTGGCGTTGTGTATCGGGTCGTTCGGTTCCCTAAAATATGGTTGAGCTAAGCGATGCTGATGCATGCGTCATGCTCGGGAACGGGTGCCGTCTGCTGGGACTGGTCAGCCATTAACTGCCATGGCGAATCATTATTATAATACATTAGTATGTCTTTTTTTTATACATTAGCCTACATAATGCTCTTTATATGGTTTACCTTAATTTGTATTAATCAACATTGTAATCTCAATTATTTTAAAAGAGTATCAATGGAGTTTCTTGCCGGCTCTTCTCCATAGATCAACTATTTGGAACCGTGCAACTTAGATTCTGACGTTTCATAAGTGCCAGTAATTGGTTTATTCGAAATAAACAAAATTTAACTTTGACTTTATTGGACGACCGTGATTGTGTACAACCAAGCTATATTCTGGTCTCAAACATACACATTTAATCGGTTCTAATTAGTTAATCCTATAGAGAAGAACCGGCAAGAAACTCCTTATGACTTTATCAACACACACATACACGCTGAACTATAAATATAGCAGCTATACAGTACAAAGATCACCTCACATATAACTAGTTACTAGGGAAGCCACATGTGCAGAAAGTAGCTAACGCCATTTGTCCCTATCGTCAACATAGTCCCTAACCCTATAGTGAGCATTTTTTATGAGAATTGTTTTAACGTGTGTTTTAATGCTTTAAACTTCCCTGAGATCAGTAATTGCAATGCAGTCAAAGGTTGCGTTCGAGCGCGTCGTAGCTAAAGCGACTCACTGGAGTGCTATATCGAGATGACGAGTGGTTCCTCGGCTGGGCAGCGCGAAACTTCGCAACGTCTTTTCATCAACAATACCGCAATGCCTCAAGACGAAAGTCTATAACCAATGTGTGTTGCCAGTGATGACATATAGAACAGAGACGTGGTCACTCACAATGGGCCTCATAAGAAAGCTCAAGGTCACTCAGCGAGCTATGGAGAGAGTTATGCTTGGTATTTCTCTACAAGATCAGAAATGAGGAGATCCGTAGAACTAAAGTTGTCGACATAGCTGAAAGGATTAGTAAACCGAAGTGGCAATGGGCAGGGCACATTGCTCGAAGAACTGATGGCCGCTGGGGCACAAAGGTTCTCGAATAGAGACCGCGCACCGGAAAACGCAGCGTGGGACGACCAACGAGGTGGACAGACGACCTGGTGAAGGTCGCTGGGAGTCGTTGGATGAGAGCGGCATGTGACCGCTCGTTGTGGAAATCTAAGGGGGAGGCCTTTGCTCAGCAGTGGACGTCCTGTGGCTGATATGATGATATGATGAGTGGTTCCTACAGACATAGTTTTCGTGTAGGATAATGGCAGAACGCGAGTTGCTCTAAGCTAAGGTTTAGCAAAACGCAGCATAGGTCCATGCAGTGCAAAGCGTGGTCGCTTCGCAGGCGGTACGGTGGTGCGGTGTACCTCGCTCACCTTGCGGCCGACGCGGTTGTTGTGCAGGTTGACGAGCGCGCGCGCGTCGCGCTCCAGCTCGCGCGCGTCCAGGAAGCGGCGCGCCAGGCGGGCGCCCCACGCGGCCTCGCCGCAGCCGCCCCACGCGAACTGCTCCGCGGTGGACGAGCCGCGCCGGCTGAAAGGACATCCAATTATTTATTCTGTTTCATGTGCGAGTGCGCCTCAGGTGACAGTGACGTGCACTACATCCAGCTTTTTCAAATTTCTCCTTTGCCTGCACGCAAAATACCATGTGATTTGCCTAGTGAGGTTCCGAAGATCGACAAATGGTGGAATTGGGATTTGGGGGGATCCTTTACAATCCTCCCCGAGAAGTGCTTGGAGGATGACCTTTTTCGCCTTTCCTTCGCTACAGAGGGTGACTGCCTTATAGTCATCCCCTCCATGATGTGACTAAAGGCGTGGTAACAATGGGCGGGCAATTAAGTAAGTATAACCTTACGAGGACTTAGAGCCCCCCGTCAGTGCCGAAGATGATCGCTCCACTGGTTTTAGGATGGCAGGAGTCCGGCGTACCCCTTCGCCCTTCCCCGGACCGAAGGAAGTTCATGTAGAATTTCCACTGGACACCAATAATTTTTGGGAAAGCATAAAACTAGCAACAGTGCCTTTGTTCCTTCTAGGAATGTTACAATTATAGTGAAGTGATATCCATGTTAAAAGAAGTCCAGCGGTTGGTGCTGGTTGCATACCGGTTGTCGGCACACTGGCACGCGGGCAGGTCGCCGCGGGCGCACGCGGCGCTGAGCGCATGCGCGACGCCCGCGGACGTGATCGCGTACGTGAACGCCGCCTCGCGCGTCGCTGGAACAACAAAGTAACAACAGTGGCGATGAGAGGAGGCTGAATTTACGGTATGTAACCCTTTGTAAACGGGCAAAATTTTCTAGACTTCTTTTGGTTAAATTTCTACAATGTATTATTTTGTGCCCCTTAACTGCATTATAGTTTATTTTAACAATCTGGCACTTATGATCCGATCGAATGCCACTAATCAGTCCCTTATCTCTTATTTTAAAGTTTGTTATAATATTATCTCTACAAGTAGCTGAGGTAGGTGTCACTCTAGTCCGCTCCGAATACAAAGACTTCAAGTTAAATAACCTAAATAGGGCTATAAAGTTATGTTTATCTATGGTATCTATTAGAATGTCTATATTAAAATCTCCACAAACTAATATCTTTTTGTCAATTTTAATTTTTCTAAGTACATCCTCCATTGTTATAAGGAATAGAGATGTATTAGAAGAGGGAGGCCTATAAACACATAAAATGACAAACTCCTCCCGCTCTGCACACGCGAGCTCACAAACTCGTTCAACAGAGAGGTTGTTTTAGGTTAGGTTTAGGTGTTTGACCACATTAGGATTAGTACTACTACTAATTAGAGTGGAGGTTGGAGATGACTTCGTCATACTACTTATGACTGAGTTAGTATTATAAGCTACTGGTGTAGCAAGGTGACGCTTACATCTAAAAGGCAGATACACAGTATCGCCAGTCAATTTTAATCTACCAACAAAACAATTGGTGTCAAAAAATATAAACTTGTCACTATAGTGACTTACTAAAAAGTGCATGTGCATATTTAGCACATGAATATTTTGGTTTAGTTCCTCTGACTGATGGTCTAGGTAGGGAAATGAACACAATATTATCCTACCACAGTTTAAATTTAACATCAAAGCAACACTGTCTGAGATGTCTTTTTTACTAACATTCAAACTATTACCTACTAGCAAAGTTATATTAGTATAAGTATTGAACTTATCTGTAAGAAGTGATGTTATTATTTGATTGTAGGTTGACCCAGGCATGCAATTATTATGTGCGGAATGACCAGGCTGTTGCTTAACAAACCCCCAAGATCTTTACCAGTGCTGTCTGAATACATAACAGTGCGAGAACAAATTGATTCACTTGTACTATGTACTTGTAGTGTTCATGTCTAATGAATCAGTTATTATAGGCTGAGAAGTAACCTCTGGCAATATTACAGCACACTGATTTCCAACCTGTGACATGCCCAGTACCTCAGGTGGGGAAGTTTCACAAATAGGTTCGCTCATACATTTACATAAGGTATCGCTGGACAAGGAATTAACTTTTTCTTTATTTTTTATTTATTTCTTTTGAAACCGCGGTTCCCAGCTAGTTATAAATAATAATAACAAAATACATTTAAGCCTTGTGCTTCCTTAATTACAGGAGATCACAGCTAGTATTAAATCAGACAACATATTTAAAAAAAAACATTCATCATCATTAATAATCATTAAGAATTAAAGCAAAAGAAATCAATCGTATTCGCTTAAATAAATAAATAAACAAATTACAAAATTTAATTTAATTGGAATAGAATTAAATTAAATTAGTTAATCAATATAAATTAAACTAAGCTAAATTAGATCAAACTAAATTAAATTAAATATGGATCAAATTAAGTGAGATTAGATTAGATCAAGCATCTATAAGCATGTTAACATCTACACCTTTTAAGTGCTTTAAGATCAGGCATTTAAATTTACTAAGTGAGTTATTGAAGATGTCTATGTCTTTAGAGGCCTCGGATACGCTATTATATTGATGAGTTAAACGTACAATGGGAGAGTGTTTAATTTGCAATGATAATTTTCTTAAGACAAATTGTTGATCAAGAAAATATGTCCAACCAATAAAAGTCCGCAGATAGATCGCAATGAGTAAGCTCCAAGTACTTTAATTACTCTAATTAATATTATGATGCACATCAAGTACGGCCCTGGCATATTACAGCAAAATATATTCGTGTTCGGCCCATCAATTCAAGTCTATCAAACGGTTGAGCAAATGTATTGAGTATTAAGGTATTATGGTACGTTATTACCATATCTGGACGTATCGGCACTCCGCGGCTGAAATGTTACCACCGCTGAATATATTAATAACATTAACAGTGCTCTCAACGGTCTCCTGTACGAATGTGTATGGTGGACATTGGCAACGTCGGGGTCAGGAACCATTAATGTCTTTGCAAAATACGTAGGCAGTTGAATGAAAGGAATGGAGGAAACGTGTGAAGTCGAAAAATATTTAGCATTTTTCGAATAGACTAGAATAGAATCCTTTATTTAGTAAACAGGACGGATGCCAATTAGCTACGTGACAACCTCTGTGAAGAAATGCCGAAAGAAATTCAGAGATAGGTCTTTCTTGATCATTAAAAAAAATAGGGGTTGCACCCCGGGACTGCCGACACAAGTGAAAATTTATGGCAGTAAATGTTTTATTTATTTATCTAGACGCGTTCGCGGTCTGCTATATGTACATGCATATATGCACACACTATAGCTGCGTCTCGTAACATTGTCGCAAGTCCAGAGATTTATATAATAGAAAATATGCGTACCGCGCTAAAAGAAGTTTTCACTTCAAAAGTCTATTACAAATCTGTTTTTATAAAGTATTTAAAATAGTTATCTATACATGAATAAAAGATAAATATGGCAGCTATACAATGCATATATTACTTCAGATGTATTTGGTTTCCAGGAAAGCCACAATGCAGAAGAGAACTAACGCCATATCCGCCTGTCGTCAACATAGTCTTTAATCCTGTAATATATTTTTATGAGAATTAATTGACGTGCAATTTAAACTTCGCAAATGTCAGATCAGTAATTACTCAGGTACAGGTATCTTTAGTGTGATCATACGAGGACCTGGATCCCCCCTGAGGCCAAGATGACCGCTTCAGTGGTTTTAGCCGGTAGGAGACCGGCATGCTCGTTTGTCCTTCCCCGGGGAGGAGGAAGTTCATGAAGAATTTCCACTGGCCACAGTAAAAAAACGTATCTTATTATAAAACCGAACACAGTTGTATAAGAATTATTTATTGGTTTGTTTCATCAAAAGTGAAGGTTATTATTGGACAAAAAACGAGCCTTACAGTAGTCGCATATGTGTAACATCTGACACCATGGCAACATTAATAAAAGATCTAAATTCAGTACAAAAAAATATATGAACGGCGCCAAAACCCAGCACACATCACCGACATACGCTAAAGCAGGCGCTGCCACAGATAAGTAATAATTTTTTTAATTTGATTCCATCAAAACTTTTTTGTAATGCTATAAAAAAAGCGCTCCGCGTCTGCGTTCCATTAGAAAAAAATTAACGATGAAGTCTCCTTGGTGATATTAACTTCTTGGATTTGCCTTGCATCGAAATGCACAAAAAGAAATGTATTGTAACATTATTTTTGAATCTTCCCCGGCTTCCTGTTACACACTTCCATCCCTTTTCACGAAATCACTCCCACAGATTGCAGGAATGCGAGAGGAAAGATGTCATCATTTCATCATTACGGCCGAATGAAGTCCACTGCTGGACACAGGCCTCCCCCAAAGATGTCCACAACGACCGATATGGATGTGTTGTGGGCTCATTGGGGGGTTTTGCCATAATCGCCACGCTTGGCAGACGGGTTGGCGATCGCAGTTGAGTTGTTTATATACTCGAAGGACGCTGCTGCCCATCCTCCGGCTAATCCCTTAGTCGACTTTTACGACACCCATGGGAGGAGATGGGGTGGTGGCATTCTGAGCCGGCACCACACGGAAAACACAGGAAAGATGTTATACATCAAAAATGAAATACCTGCTAATGGAACTGCCGTAACAATTAACATCAAAAGGGTATAAACAACATTGGGTATGAAGTAAAATACTGAAATTTTCTTTCGATCGTTTGTTAGTATTAACTAAGTTGCTTTTTGTTTAAGAAAGTGTACTGTATACTTACTTAGGTACAGATTAAGATTACTCGGACTTGTTCTTCTCAATAATTTTGAATACTAACTAATAAATCTCTATTTCCTCCGAAAATATCCGAAGGCGAAACTGTACGTCGACCAAATTAGCAAATTATCAAAATCCCGTCATTTCCCGCTATCTACCGTGTCGGTCGGTTGAAGAAAACGTGTCTCTTTGTCAACCGCTAAGTTATTCTGATGTCTGACACTCAGCAAAGTACTGATAACTGTGGAATAGTAATCGCGCTGTTTTAACGCAGCCAATTACAACATTCTCCCCATATCTCCCTAAGAGGTGGTTTCATGCTGACGGTGTTTCCAGGGCAGGCAGGGGAAAGAATACATTTTTTGAGAGCAGAATATGTTATTAAATGTATTTCTTTCTTTCTTTCTTTCTATTAAGGCATAACAATCCGTTAATTTGACGCAGTTTTATCGACATATAGAAATTTGATACAAAGGAGACAAGTAACCGATGGTTGATATATTACGAGAACTAGAAGCGCCCGAAAAAGTGTCTTACTTTATTGTGTTGGAACTTTTTTTTGTTGGGCTTCTCGCATACATTTCTTGGAAATGTGGTTGCTTAACCGGTCGTTTCTGGCGAAGCCAAAAGAGGCCTCCAGCCAGGCTTAAAATTAATATTCAAAACTAAGCAACTCTCGCTATGGGCGCCCCCTGCGGGATACGGACTTCGGCTTAGGGCGTTGCTGGGGATATCAAGCTATTATAGCCAGCTATATATATATATACAGCTGGATCGGTATTATTTATAATGTATTAGGGGACATTTAAAGCTACAGGCTCGGCACGGGCCGGCGCGAGCAAGAGACGGGAGGGAGAAGTGCTAACTTGAACGGGAAGGTGACGCGGCGATAGGCCTCCGCGACGTCGGTGAGGCGTGGTGGTACTATACATAGGGAGGTAATAAATCGAAGAGAGCCAGAAATTATGCAAAATAGGCGTCGAGTTACTTTTGATTAATGCCTGCCATCGCGTCTGTCAGGATAGATATTCCCCAAACGGTTATGAATGTTTCTTCAGACTATTCCAGATGTTGCCCCCACATTTTTCTTACATAATATTATATCGTGAATATGTCTGATATATGTATGTATAAGTTTAAAATATAAACCTTTGAGTTTATTTGGGAAAGTTTACATAAATACAAAATGTCGGGTTACTATCAATGCTCCTGGCTTTGCCTGCCTGAACGGGTCTTCGTTATTTAATGTGGAAGCCATCCCTATGCAGCACGTATATATAGATTAAATATATGATTCCAACATACATACGACATAGCTAAATGTAAAATTGCCTATTTGATAGTATGATCATCATTTCCGCTGCAAAACGTCCGATGCTATACCTGTATGTTTATGGCGGGTTTGGCCATAATCGCCACGCTTGACAGGCGGGTTGGCGATTGCAGTTGAGTTGTAATTAATTTGCTTGAAGGACACTGCTGCCCATCCTGCGGCTAACCCGATAGTGGTCTTTTTACGACACACACGGGATGAGATGGGATGGAGCTATTATTGGCTGCATCACACCCCACTTCTATATGTAATTGGTATCGTATGAGGAGTTTATATAAAGTCCAACTTATGTTTGTATTAAAAAATAGGAGGAGGTTCCATTGTTTCTAGCTATTTCTGATATGTCTAAATTGATTCGGATGATTTTCTGGATATTTGAAAAATTTTGGTGAAGATCTGGTGAAGTACTCAGGAGAAAGCTGATGGACTTGCCCAACGGTTGGACGTACGCGAGAAATTTAGCTACCATTTTCTCATAGAATGTTATGATGCTGTATGTTCCACGAAATACAGCAAAATAAACAAGAATAAGTACAAAGCTAATTCAACAAACACAACACAACACACAAAAAAGTTACTGAATTAATAATTTAATTCGCCGTGTGGTGCCGGCTACTAATAGCACCACCGCATCTCCTCCTGTGGGTTTCGTAAAAGGTGACTAAGGGATTAGCCGGAGGATGGGCAGCAGCGTCCTTCGAATACATTAACAACTCAACTGCGATCGCCAACCCGCCTGCCAAGCGTGGCGATTATGGCAAAACCCCCCAATGAGCATACAACACACCGATGTCGGTCATTGTGGTAATCTTTGAGGGAGGCCTGTGTCCAGCAGTGGACTTTATTCGGCCGAAATGATGAATTAATAAGTGTAACGATGATTAGAAATTATTAGTTGTGATTTGAAACTGTAACTTGTATATATTTGTGTTTGAAACGTAATTATTTTATTCCTTTCAGTGGATTTGGAAGTGATACAGTCTTTGTAAAACCAAATATAAAATTATGGGTAAAATGACGTGAAAAGTAACAGGGGCAAACAGACACGTGGGTACTGCCTCAGTTTTATCGTGGGAGATAATTGGTCGGGCAGCACGAACTGGCCGGCTGAGTGCACCAACTAGTTTCCCATTCAGTGACAGGAACAAATAATTATTTGTTCATATAAATAGTATTGAACTGAACGCGATTTTGAAATAAGTTAAACCAATTACTGCTTGTTGTTTTGGTTTGTGCAAGAGTATTGGTTCAGGACCAACTAGGAGAATTATTACTTAAGCAATTTACTTGTATGTAGGTCACTTATTGCTAGGTAGGTACCATCCCCGGATCAGGCAAGATCTCTCCCTGCCAGCAGAAGTGTCGGCTATGTTGGCAGAGCACGAAAACTGGAATGCAGCGGTCTCCTTCTGTGAGAGCGTTATGCTCCTGAAGGAGACCGCAGATAGGGATCGGGAGAGGGCCGATCCCGCTTGTAGAAGGAGGAGACGGCGCCGGGGCGGTTATTAACCGCCCTGTCGCATAATTCCTGTGCGGCTAAAACCGGGTTCGCGAGTGCGTAGATTGGAGAATCTGCGTGCCCACACCGAGCGACCCTAGAGAAGACGGTAGCATGTGGTCACGCGCTGCCGTGGGACGCCTTGGGGGATCCTCTACAATCCCCCCGGGGGTGTGACCACTTTACAGTCACCCTCTCAGAGATGTGCCTATAGGCGTGGTACCAGTGGGCGGCTCTAGTGTGTTCATATGAGGACCTGGAGCCTCCCTTAGGTGCCGAAGATGACCGCTTCAGTGGTTTTAGCCGGAAGGAGTCCAGCATACCCCTTCGCCTTCTCCCGGGACGAAGGAAGTTCACGAAGAATGTCCATTAGGGACAAATAAAAAAAGTTGCACTCCAGGAGTGCCGACAGAAGTGAAAACTTATTTTGGCGCATTAGGAGATTTTATGTCATCTAAAAATATGCGTACCGCGCTAAAAGAAGTTTTCACTTAAAAAAAAATGTAGGTACCATCCCAGTGCCAGACATTGTCCGTCAAGCAGTAGTGTTTACACTTTAAACATTACTGTACTCCAATTTGAAGAGGACTGTAGCAATTGAAATTACCGGCAGAAGAGACATAACGGATGTCTCGAGCAGGCGAACGCACTGTTGGGCCACACAGGACTGGTCGATCAGGCTGCTGACTGGCTCTCGGCGCAATGTGGAATTAAACACAAAGTAAACAATCTACACGGGACTACAGTATGTTACGCAGGACAAGTCAACACGACAACTTGCTCGTACCGACATAACACTGTATCAAAAAAACAGTCAAACATCTATCATTTGGTTGAAATCAACATTCTTAGACACTAGTACGAGTATATCCTACCTCTTTTAAATTAGATTCACGCACAAGAGACCAGTCCACCCGCCGCGCATGGCTGTGTATTTCTAAACCATATAAATCCTGCTGATTTTATTACAAGTCGTTATCAGTGAGAGCACGTTGCACCATGTTCCGTGGTTCCAACCAGCCTATAAAAGTTATCAGAGTCACAACACGCTTCGGTGACGTGTTCGTGTTCGTTCCTATAATTCAATTAACTGGAGTTGGTGCTGGATCACCTACAATATTAATTAAATTTAATTATTCAATTAAATTGCCGTGTGGTGCCGGCTACGAATCGCACCAGCCCATATCATCCCGTGGGTGACGTAAATGGCGACTTAAGGGGTTAGCTAGAGGACGGGCCGCAGCGTCCTTCGAGTATATTTCAGTCAGTGGAGTCTTAGATTAAGTAAGTAAGGAAATATAAATAATATTGAAAAAAGTCATATAGTACATGTCAGGTTTTGCACCCGCAACTCGTTGCATAAGAAGTGAGTCTAGAAACCTGCGGGCTACCATGATTAGTTTTCTTTACATTAATATAATATACAGTAGCAAAGACAAATCCGGGACTGTAATTGGGTTGTGCAATGCCACCAAAAATGTGCCACCCGATGGCGCCCTTAGTGATGTACCTCTCGTTACCGATAAAGTCGACTATATACTATGAACGTTATAATAAATTATACCTTCATAGTAGGTATACAAACATTATTAGACACGATGAAGAATTGTATAGAAAATTATTAGTATTATTGATGTAGTAAAATAGAATGAAAAATAAAACACAACACAAACACTTTTCAATTAACTAATCTAGTTTTCAATATAAAATAATAGTGTCTTATGTGACCATAAACTAATTTATTTTATTACATTAAACTAAAGTCTATGATAATAACTCCACAGACGAATTAAAATTAAATCGGCTAGCGTCCATCTCATACGTGGCCAAGACCCCTTTTCTCGGAACGGCCAGGTGTATCAAGTTATCAGTAGAAATTAATACCGAAATAGCCGAAATACTAAGGCAACGCAATCAAAAATACGGCCAATGATGTGGAAAGAAAGAAAGAAGAAAGAAAACACATTTATTCAGCACAAACAAACTGATAGCACATAACAGAAAGAAAATAGAAATATTTTTAGATAAATAAAAACAAATGTTCCATTGTCATGATCATGCCGAAAGGGTTACCAACTTAGCATTTGCGGGGCATTAGGGACCCAGCGCTGATTTTCATTTGGCATCCCTGCAGTGACACACGGATGGAGGGAACGTAATATTAATATTAAAAAAAATGTATACCTAGAAGGCAGTGGCAAATAACATGAAATTAATATTAAAATGTAAAACAGAATATTTAGAGAGTCAAAAATGTATACATAATAAAAAAATAAGCTTTATTGGATTTGCAGGGACAGACTAAAGTTTGTCTTTGAAATTAAATGTACTCGCAAACACACTCATCAAAACCTGTAGGGTATATCCCGTTGACCTTGTTTATTGTGTCCAGTGGAAATTCTACATGGAACTTCCTTAGCCCCGGGGAGGGCGAAGGGGCATGCCGGACTCCTATCGGCTAAAACCACTGGAGCGGTCATCTTCGGCACCGAAGGGGGGCTCCAGGTAAGATCACACTAGAGCCACCCATTGGTGCCACGCCTTTAGGCACATCACGGAGGGGATGACTGTAAAAAGGTCACCCCCCAGGCACTTCTCGGGGAGGATCGTAAAGGATCCCCCCAAGTCCCGCCGTGCTGCGCACACGGCGGCACGTGACCACGTGCGCGCCACCGTCCCCCCGGGGGTCGCTCGGTGTGAGCACGCAGACTCCCCAATCTGCGCGCCCGTATTCCGTTGACCTACAATCACAAGGTCTCCAACACAAGTAAAGCACAAATCCGAAAATGGTTAATTTGTAGTTGTATCACATAAAAATATTTTTTTGCGGTAATAGAGATACATTTGCAGGTGGAGCATCGACCGTGATGTAAGACCGATATATGGGAGAACATTTTCTACTGCATAGTTAAATTTGTCCTTCGATCCGACTTACCTTTTCGTTAGAGCGATGGTTGGTGCTTCGTCATCATCATATCGGCCAAAGGACGTCCACTGCTGAACAAAGGCCTCCCCCTTAGATTTGCAGACCAAGCGGTTACATGCTGCCCGCATCCAATTGGTGCTTACCTTACTTATAAATTATTTCGGTAAGTTACCAATATGTTGCCATGATCGGTATACAAAACAGGTAAAAATCGTTGAGACTCGACTCCCGGTACGAATGAATACATACGGAACCCTCAGTGCGCGTGTCCTACTTCGCTTGTTTTCGCTCATTTTTTCTTTCCCAAGGTTGCCTGGATAAGGCCGTCCATTGTACTCTATATTTTAATTCTACTTTTTATTGTATTTTTTAATAACTGGTGTACAGTAAAGAAGTATATAGAATGAATGAAACAAACGCGATATATTTCCGTAAGCTATTTTGATACAACGACGGCACGGTTGGTGCAGTGGCTGATACAGTCGACTGCTGCGCTCCGGGTCGTGGGTTCGATTCCCGCACGGAACAAATATTTGTATGATCTGCAGGTAGTTGTTCCGGGTCTGGGTGTATTGAATGTGGAATTCATGTCTGTAAATGCACCCAGGACACAGGAGAAATTCTAGGGTGGAGCAACGCTTAAAAAAAAAATTGCTGCCTATCTCTTGATATCAGTCCCTAGTCGCCTTTCACGACACCTATGGGTGGAGAGCGTGTCATGTCTGCCGTTAGGCGGAAACCACACTGAACTGAACAACATTATTTCATCATCATTTCGGCCGAATGAAGTCTACTGCTGGACACAGGCCTCCCCCAAAGATCACCACAACCACTGATATGGATGTGTTGTGGGCTCATTGGGGGGTTTTGCCATAATCGCCATGCTTGGCAGGCGGGTTGGCGATCGCAGTTGAGTTGTTAATATACTCGAAGGACGCTGCTGCCCATCCTCCGGCTAATCCTTAGTCGACTTTTACGACACCCATGGGAGGAGATGGGGTGGTGGCATTCTGAGCCGGCACCACACGGCACAACATTATTTATTATTAACATTATTTACAGACATGTTAAATACAATTAGGTAATCAAAAAAGGTGTTTTTAGGCATGATAATAACCTTTAAATAATTTTCCTAGAAGTCCTTGTCGAATCCGTCAGTGTTTCCGTCCCTCTGCATTTCCGTCGCAAAGCATTAGTTTCTGCGTACATATCAAACAAGAAAGTCTGATATTATTGCAACCGCTACGAATGTTCTAAATGATCAGCAATCAGAGACGGAACGCTGCCGACCAGTGTCGACCGTCTGATTGTAGATCATTTGCGCATGTCCCACTAATGTCTGTAATAGAGAAGCGTTCACTCGAAATGGACAGGTTGCATGTTATTCTGAGAAGTATTATTTAAACGTAGACGGAACGTGACAAATGATTAAATAATAGGTGTTTACCTATGAAATTGCCGTTCTGCAGTACTGACCATTTCAAATAAAATAATTGGCTATGAATTCTAATTTCAAATTTATTTGATTTTATAAAATGAATTTAATACCCGAGAGGCAGTACATAATGCCTTCGAACACTTTGTCGCCTCCCGTCCATCTGGTTTCTTTAAGAAGAACATCGATAAACCGCCACTGCGTTGGCAAAGACGCATCGATTGCATGGCTGACTACTTTGATTAAAATAAATGAAATAGATAGTAATAAAAAATTATACTTTATTTCGTAAAAAACGGCATTTTCTTAGATAAAGACCTAATATTTATCTGTGGCACGGATAATATAATACTAGTCTGTTATATATCCTACGATAAAAAAAATGGTACCTAACAGATGGAGCTTATCTTGGGTTTGTTTTTACTCTTCTTATAGATTACTCAATTTGAGTCACTTTTACTGGTACCGTTGTGTCCGAACGATGTGTTCCAGGCATGGCAACTACTCCAATAGCAATTTTGGAACCTGAGATATTCCAGGCAGGGCAACACGGAGATAATTTTAATGTGACCATACCTAACGCAATTCAAGAGACCACATAATACTTTAGAACCGTTAGTTCATCATTTGAGCCGAATAAAGTCGACTGCTGGACACAGGCCTCCCACAAAGATCACCACAACGACCGACATCAGTGTGTTGTGTGCTTATTGGGGGGATTTGCCATAATCGCCACGCTTGGCAGGCGGGTTTGCGATCGCAGTTGAGTTGGTAATGTATTCGCAGGACGCTGCTGCCCATCCTCCAGTTAATCCCTTAGTCGACTTTTACGACACCCACGGGATGAGATGGGTTGGTGCTATTCGTAGCCGGCACCACACGAACCGTTAGTTATCTTGTGTTTTTGTTAGATCAATCATGCGATAGCAGAACACGATATTGTTTTCCCTACATTCGGTAATTTTTGAAATATTTGTGTTTATTAGTTCCCATAATGCGGAGTTCAATAATTAGAAAATCTATGAGCAATCAATGGCAACACGAATTCCTATTGCCATAACTAGATTCTTTCTCGTTAAGCTAGTTTATGCAGATACCAGTGTTCACATTTGAATATAGACGGATTCTTCCCAGAAAATTTAGACATTTCTAAACATATCTTCCTGACTTCTAGTTCTAGCTGTTTTATGGTGCCAACAATTATTTTACAATAGTGAAAATGTCATCATCTAGTGAGAATAGAGCCCCTAATTTGCAAATAGAAAAGAAATAATTTTCAATCTGCTGCCGTCAAGGTCACAAAGCATTTATTTAAATACTTACGAAAAGTTTATGAAGTGGAGGACAGAAAAACGAGTGGATTCGCTTACTTAACTTTCCAAAAAATATCAAAGTTCAACGCTTTGGAGCACATATTCAATGTTACGAACAACTATACAGATATGACATAATGTAAATATAAAGAAATATTAATACAATTAATAGACTATTGCAATCTAGTCTCACAAGTCGTATTTATTATATTTAGATAAAATAAATCATCCATGTGTGTTTTGATGTTTATTGATGGAGCGTAATTACACAAAAGGTGTTTAGAAATGCGTCTCTTCCAGCGATACTCATGGTCTCTTCATAACGTCATTTTTGCGTAAGTCTTGCTTCTTTTAATGTTCTATTTGTTTAATAAAACTGCACATGAATTCCAACTAATTTCTGGTCACTAAACATGCCTAGTGTTTAGGTTCACTACGACTATTCTTTAGGGTTCCATGGGTCCGAATGAAAAACGGCGGAACCCTTATGATGATTATGATTATGATCATTCATGTGTCTGTATGTCTATCCATCTGTCACAGCCAACTTGCTCCGAATCTACTGGACCGATTAAGGTGAAATAAGGTAGACATATAAATTTCTGCAATGCAAACACGGACGTGTAACATAAATAAATGAATTTTGAGATAAGTTTTAAATTAGAAAATTTAAAAAGGATAATTGTCAATCAACTACAATGTTACGTTTGTTTTTGGGATAAACTAGTGGTACACACGAGACAGAATTCAACAATGTATGTAATGTCTAAGATACTTTCAGTTATTTTTATAATACTATATGTAACATTATGTTTTCTTAAATAAACTGCAAGAATGTTTGCTGATGGAACGGATTTACATAATAAAAAGAACGAGAATCTATCATAGTATTAATGCCAACAATAATATTTGTTTTAATTCACGGTTTATCAATCTATATTCTATATAAAATCCAAAACTTGTAATAAACTGCTGGCGGACTTTAAACTAAGATTAAAAATAGCATTTATATTTGTTTAAATTAATTATATTAGTGTGTCCATGGTTGGGCCCAGAATGGGCATTCACCTTTGCGTCGGATTAAAAAAAACAACAATATTCATCGTACATTTATGGAATTGGAACAATTTAAAATCCCTGACCAACATAGTCGACGCGAAGCAGTAATCTGTTAAAAAAGCATTTGACACTATTTGAAATGTTTGTACCACAGCGTCCGTCAGTCGCTGTTAACAGCAGTGACGATGTCATGTCAGAATGTCCCGTCAACACTTCATTACGTTGACGAGGTATTCACAGTGCACTCTCGCGCCAGCGGGCAGGCGATAGGGTTGGCGCGTTGGAGCAGGAACTAATGGAGAATTAATTGTCGCCTCTTTTGAATTGGACATAAGCAGTGCCGCACATACACACACACCAGCCTGTAAACGTCCACTGCTGAACGTGGGCCTCCCAATGATCACTACAATGAGCAGTCATAGGGAATATCGCCATAATCACCACGTTTGGCAGATGGATTGGTGATCGCGGTATATTGTTATTAGCACACAGGAAGGTGCTGCTGCTCGTCCTCGTGATATTAACCTTTAGTCGCCTTTTACGACACCCATGGGTAGAGAGGAGTGGTCTTTTCTTTGCCGGGAACCACACGCAACACGCAGCATAAGGCAGTCGTAATTCTGCCGCGATCGACAGATTTTTGACTTCCAGTTATGAGGCCATTTGCCGAATGTATGCCGCGACGGTTATAGTCCAGTGAAACACGTTATGTCCCTGTCAGTCCCACAATAAAATTGGAGAAAGTTATTACATTTTTATATACACTCCATTTAATTATCTTTACATTTATTGTTTAAAGAGTCAATCGTCTTATCGAAAGTTTCCTTAACATGTCATTAATGTCAATGTGAATGTTATATTTTTAGATTGGTGAGAAATCGTCAGTTTATGTAAAACAGACTGGTGTTCAGATATTCTCAAGGGTTCCGAAAAGTTCGGTGAATAGATTCCATTTTAAATATTTGGGAATTGAAAATTCACATAATGAGCAATGCGATCTCACGATGCTAAAGATTGGGCGTTAGTCCACCACGCTGGCCTTGTGCGGGTAGGCGGACTACACACACCATTGAGAACATTTTGGAGCATTCTCAGGTGTGCAGGCTATCTCACGATATGTTCCTTCACCGTTACAGCAAGTGATCAAATTGCTAGTACTGTCGACTGCTGCGCTCCGGGTCTGGGTTAGAGTCCCGCACGAAACAAATATTTGTATGATCTGCAGGTAGTTGTTCCGGGTCTGGGTGAATTGTGTGTGGAATTTATGTCTGTAAATACACCCATGACACAGTAGAAGTGCTAATGTGGGGAACGTGTACGGGCCGGAATCGAACTGAGACGCTCCTATATGGAAGGCAAAATGTTTAACCAGGCTGTCTCTGTTTATTTTAATTATTGAAAATTCATTACCATAAATCTACGCGTAAATGTAAACACAACATTTCATGAAAATAAAAATAAACTACAATATAAGATTAAAACTATCGATTCTTTCGTACAATCCTAGCCATGTAGTTCACCTGTCGCGGAGCTCACCTCAATTAACGGCCGATACAAAAAGTCAACACGCATAGTTTAATTGACGCGCCTGCGACGGACCGACAGACGCGCTGTGACGCAAAATGCGAAAGTTTATAATTCACGATAGCGACAGAACGTGACGGTCGTATCGTAGTCGTTGTCTGTTTTAGAGGCGATCCTCCAGACTTTAGCAGGGATGTAACAGTTTTTCGCCGTAGCCTTCTGAGGGCCAATTCTCGTAATTTAAAAATGTTCAAATTATAGTTCCGATCTAGTCTCAGTGTCATAAATGTCACAAATGGTATTCTCCTAAACTAACAAACAACGTCAAACGTGAACTTACACTGTGATGAGATCGAAAATGGATCGAAGTCAAAACGGTATTCTGCTAACATTCGAACTGTCTGTATCATTCTGAACCGAACATGTACTAAATTGTCATTATATAAACGTCAAAATTGAGATTGAAATGAGACTAGATCGAGATTATACCGAAATTCAACTGAACTTTAAGAGTAGCAGAATACAATTTTTTCGGTCAATTCTTAATTTTATCTCAGTTCGGTCAAGTTTCAGTCATAGTGTAAATTAACTACGAGAATTGGCCCTCTGGCCACTAAAACCCGTAGTGAATGTATTTATTTAATGATTATAATAAAACACTTTTAAACGGATTCTATCATCTGATGGTGGTGTTTTGTATTGGATCGCTGTGTTCCCTACACTATGGTTGAGCTAAGCAATGCAATGCACGTGTCATGCTCTTTAGTTATTTTGAGACAAATCTACTTCTACGTTACCATTTTTATTTTTTTATTAAGCCCAGTGGACATTGTTCAAGAACTTCCTCTGCCCCGAAGAAGGACGAAGGGGTATTCTACCGGCTAAAACCACTGGGGTGGTTATCTTCGGCACCTAAGGGGGGCTCCAGGGCCTCGTATGATGACCCTAGAGCACTTCTACTGTACCTACCTCGGAAATACCTCATTCATACAAATTTACAGCATTGGTGTCGTACAATATTGTAATAATCTATTATGTTAAAACAGTATCTATGGAGTATTTTTCTGGCTCTATTCCATAGGATCTGCAACTTGCAACCGTGAATTTTAATTCTTGACGTAATTGAGTGGGTGTCGTAAAACCCTGATTGAATAACAAAAGTTTTATCTTATACTCTAATTGAATAAGTTGAAACAAAAGGGTTTATATTTGTGAACTAGCTGTCGCCCGCGTAGTCATTGACATACACACGTACAGAATAATTATATAACATGTATATGTACTCTACATATTAATTATATCGCTCATGAGGCAAATCTAAAAATTTATTTTCGCAAACTAAATCACACAAAACCAATAAGCAAGGTACAAATTACTGATAACATTCAATATTCCTAATTAACAAGTTCGCCACCAACAATTAACCTCCGCCCACGTGACGCGTCCGGCACGACTCGCAACTTGCCGTGTGGTGTAAAGGGCCGCTCGTTATGCAGTGGAGCGTCGTCAATTACGCGTTGGGTATAAATCACGCGTCGAAGTGGGTGTGATACCGGGTAAGCTACAATTGACACTTTTATTTGACTTTCGATAATTTTATTGTGTTTTATAGAAGTTGTCTGATTGGTCGTCAAGTTGCGTGGAACATGGAATCCGATCACCTTTACTACTTTTGAAGTTGCATTTTGTTGGAGTCTTTTGGTCCCGCCATTTTCTATAACTTATTTTTCTAAAGAACTTATTTCGTTTCATCTTTCCTATCAAGCCCCCTAGAAAGGGAGGACCATAGCACCGAGGTAGACTTAGGACTTCAAGTTATTTTATTTGTAGAAATCAATTTATGTACTTGTTTACATTTTGTTGGGGTCTGTTGGTCCCTGCATTTTCCTTAAATTATTTCCCCTAAAGGACATTATTTTGTTTCATTTTTCGCGTGGTGTCCAGATTAAGAATATAGTGCCACTTCACCACCTCTCGTAGATGTCGTAACAGTCGACTAAGGTACTCTAAACCAGAGGGATGGGCAGCAGCGTCCCTTCTTTGTAAAACCAGCCATACTGAGCTCACCAACCCGCCTGCCAAGTGTGGTGTGTATTGGCAAATTCCCCCCAAAACGACGACTCAATTGTAGAAATATATGGGGGAGGCCTTTGTTCAGCAGTGGACGTCTTATGGCTGATACGATGATGACGATTATTTTGTTTCTTCTTTAAAGGAAGGTCAAAATGCATCAAAGCAGACCTTGGACTTCCAGTTATAATGTTGTTTTGGAAATCATCTTATGTTCGGTTGCTGCAGTGAAAGGCAGTTACTACGTGTTTATTTTAGGCGCGTCCACCATCACTGATTGGTAATACATCGGATTTTATGAATGCGGAACATTTGGTCAATTACTAAATGATTTGGGTGCGTCTATCATAAATAACTGTAGAACATAATCAATTTTGTAAATTAACTTATAATATCCAATTAAAGAATCAGGTAAAGTTTTGATAAAGAGACATAAATTAGTCATTTCTTACTAACTGACAACCAACCGCGTCGCCAGTTTGTTTATAATATTTCGGCCAATTGATTTACAATCTACACTAATAAAATAAATTTAAAATTTACGGACAAATTAGCGGCTTTTATTTGGCGTACTGTGTTTTAAAACTATTCAACCGCTATCTTACACTTGGACAGTTAAATGGAAATATTTCAAGATATCGATCGCGAACGTTTTCGATACAAATATGATTGTTTGAGTGGCGAGCAAGTATTGTATAAATATTCATGCAGTCGGCCATTACCCCGCAGACAAAAACCACGCTATAATAATGTACATTTGATATACAACAAAAAGTGGTACGCATTACGTTGCTCGCAGTTCCCCACGTTTATTCTAGATTTATATATTGATTTACTAGCTGGGACCCGCGGTTTCACCCGCCGTTTGATTTAAAAGAAATCGGATTATTTATAAATAATTTAGCCTAAGTTATTCTTTATAAGTTTATAACATTAGCTATCTGAAATCCCGTAGAAATCGGTCTAGCCGTTAAGGAGATGAACAGGAGGAGCAGGAACAAACAAACAGACAAACAGATCGATAGAAAGACAGACAGACAGACACACAAAAAAATTAAATTGTTTTAGTTACCGTATTTACTTTCACTAGCCGTGTGGTGCCGGTTCAGAATACCACCACCCCATTTCCTCCCGTGGGTGTCGTAAAAGTCGACTATGGGATAAGCCGGAGGATGGGCAGCAGCTTCCTTCGATTACATTAACAAATCAACTGCGATCGCCAACCCGTCTGCCAAGCGTGGCGATTATGGCAAAACCCTCCAATGAGCCCACAACACACCCATATCGGTCGTTGTGGTGATCTTTGGGGGAGGCCTGTGTCCAGCAGTGGACTTCATTCGGCCGAAATGATGATGATTTACTTTCATATCCATTTAGTAAAAAGCTGTTATTTTGACATTACAAACAGACACTTCAATTTTGATCAAGTCCATACTCCAGATTTCCGCGACCTATAAATCCGTCTTCCTCAGAATTTTGCCTGGCAGGAGCAGTGTTTCGCACTAGTGCGATCTTACCAGGACCTGGAGGCCCTTCGGTGCCAGAGATGACCGCTCCAGTAGTTTTAGCCGGTAGGAGTCCGAAAATACCCCTTCGCCCTGCCTTGGGGTGAAGGAAGTTCATGTAGGATTTCCACTGGAGACCAAAAAAGTAGTGTTTCGAGGATATAAGGAGACACGACTAAAACAAAATCGAATCTAATAAATTACGATATTTTAAATTCAATGTTAGAATAAGTAACCAAACGGTATTCGACAAATATATTCCCGATTACTGACAGACTCGCAAGTTTTCATCGAACTTCCATACGAGATTTATAACATTTGTCGGAGGATCATAGGTAGCTTTTCTTTTAATGCCAGAGCTGAGTTAACATTCGCAAATTCTACTTTTGCAAGTTCCCGTCACGAGATATCTAACGATAAACGTTTGGGCTTCTGATATACCTACAGAGATAAAACTAATTTATGTTATCTTATCGATATAATTTAGGATCTGTATCAAATTTACAATAACAACGTTTATTTATGCGAGTCTACAGGAAGCTATTAATCAAGCAGTAGCGAACAAGTCCTCGGAGGATACTAATGCTGATATAATGATATGTAATCCTGTATCGATAATATCCGACGATCATTAATCTAATCGTGTTACCGAATCTAACATATTAACATGAATTTGTCTCGATTTAAATTACGATGAGAGCAGTATTCGCAGATACTCGTCGATAGGTCAAAGATTATCCATTGTCTGAGGTACAGATATGTTCGACGTTGTCGAACTATTAGTTGATTTATCGTCGATGCACAATACAAACATGTACTTCATCTATACAAATAAATAAAATTGAAGTGTCTGTTTGTAATGTCAAAATAACAGATTTTTACTAAATGCATATGAAAGTATATACAGAACATATAACAAAAAATGAATTTTTTTTGTTTCTCTGTCTGTTTGTTCCGGGTAATCTCCGAAACGGCTGGACCGATTTTGACGGGACTTTCACTGGCAGATAGCTGATGTTATAAGAAATAACTTAGGCTACTTTTATTTTAGAAAAATAATTAAGGTTCCGCGCAAAAACAAACTTTGAAATCCAATCTATATATTCTATGTCAAGTGTCTATGTCGAAGTACTCTAAATTTCTTTTAAAATAAACGCGGGTAGAACCGCGGGTCCCAGCTAGTTTAGAAATAAACTCAATATTGACGATCGCTATCATCACTATAAAATCATTGATCAGGAGTTCTCTGCACATAAGCTTGATTGACAAAATATTCAGCATTTATTTTGGTACCACTGATATATATTTTGGTTGGAACACTAATTGTTGAATGGTACTAAATCTGTGAACGGTCATACGATTTATCTCGGCCTTTAACGTTAATCGGCTCGGTAAAAGGATGTGGCCACCAATAAGTTCCATCGATGCGATGACATCACTGCAAGCTTTTGTTTCTATTCATATATTTCGGATATTACGAGTACTGTCAACAGAACTGGTTCGTCCTAGTTCTCGAAAACAAATACGAAATCCACTTTCAAATAATAATACTTACTATATTATCGTTATCTCTTAATGGCTGTGACAAAACAATAATCATTAGACAAAAATTAAGATAACAATTTACTTCCAAAAAGATTTACATAGAAGCATTCAAAATACCAATGGCCCCAAACTAAGCTAGGCTAGCCTTGACCGCATGTGTGGTCTTGGGTGCCAATCAAATGGGTTGAACAATCGAAAGGCTGGGGAGTTTTTGGATATCGGCGGCTGAGACTGCTACTGGCAATGCTTCTTTGTCATCGTCATCATTCTCACCATTCTCATCATCATGTCAGCCAAAAAGACGTCCACTGCTGAACAAAGGCCCATAGATAGCCAGTTATATGTCATTATTTTGGGTGGAATTTGCCTGTGTCGCTTGGTAGGCAAGTTGGTTAGCGCCGAATGACTGCTGTTCTTTTGCTCTTTTTTTCTGGTCTAGAGTTCCTTAATCGACTTTTAGGATCATTTTCATCATTTATCAGTATTTGTGGCGCTGGTTTTCTTTTTTTCACGTTTGGTTAGTGACTAACCTTGTTGTAGCGTTGGTAACATATCTTTTTGTTCAGAACATTAAAACTAGGCGCTCCAACATATTTTTAATGAATGATTGTCTGAACTCTACCGTTAAACTTGTGGAATCTATTTGAGATACAGTTATCTTATGATTAAGACGCTATTATACCGTTCAGTCTCATAACTACTGTCACAGAAATACGTAAGTTTGCCGATACCGAAAGCTTAATGTACAAAGCACAAAATAATGAGTGTATGCCCGTCTAAGATTTGCATTTAGTGATCATGGATTAGGATTTTTACTTTACTTTTTATGTATTCATAATTTTTATTTTATTTATATATTTCACAAATTACAATTGTCATTACAGGTTTCAACCCAATCCAACAATGTAGTTACACAAAAGACAGATAACTTATCGTCACCTTCTCGAATTCCGCCAATGAGCAAGTAAAAATATCAAGCCGTAGCGAGATGGTGTTGAGTATTCGTGCTGCTCGAACAATGGGTGCAGATTTTACAATGTTTGTGCGGGCTACCGGTACCTCGAACAGCTTCCCCCTCGGCCCCTGCTGCAGCTTGGTGTAAGGAATGAGCAGCCCCAAAGATTCTAATATGGTGGAAGACTCACCGATAGGCATGACGTGTCCGAAGTGGAGTCCGTCGCCGACGCCCGAGCAGTTCCAGCGACGACCTGCCAGCTGCAGGCGACACTCCGCATACGCCATCCTGCAATGATAGCATACGTTGTTATACAGGCTATTTTTCACACAGATTACCAGCATTCAGTTAAATCATCATCATCATATCAGCCAAAAACTTCCCCTGCTGACCATGAGCCTCCCCTATAAGACGTCCGGTTACATGCCGTGTGTCGTCATTTTGGGGGAATTTGCTAGTACGCAACATGCTTAGCAGGCAGGTTGGTGAGCGCAGAATGGCTGCTGCACAGAAGGGACGCTGCTGCCCATCCTTCTGGTTTAGTGTCATCGTCAACATCCACGGAAGGAAAAGGAGGGGTGCTGAATTCTTAATCCGGACACCACACGGATTTCATTTAAATATGATTTCTTTACTTTACACTCAATTTTGTACCGGTGTGTAGTAGATGACATGGATATTGGAGAGCGGCTCGGGACAAATTGGCTTTGGTGCATTCCTTTCAATTTGCGCGGAAATGTGGAATGGGTGACCGACTAAATATTGAGGCTCCTCCGTACCCCGGAGTATACTTGAAGCGCTCGCCAACATCTCTCAGTAAAGGATTTTAGTGTCATTCGGTATTTGGTTGTGGACGTTCAAACACTAATAATAATTCAGTCGCATAGATAGATTGAAAACCGGTCCCAATAAACACTGGAAAGGCTAGAATGACGATCGAATTTCTCAGACTAGCCTGGGTACTATGAAATACTACGTATTTGAACATAATACGATGGTTCCCTACATACGTACGTGTACCTAATGCAAAACGCTATTTCAAATGAATAATGTACCTGTTTGCATGGATATTAGACGATTTTATTGTCATGAATTTGTGAAATTATTGTTTGTTTATTAAGACTTTGTCATACGGACAGCGAACCAAAAGCGTAGCGAATGCAAAACGAGTCGTGAGTAATCGAAGACACACAGATAACTAAATAACATCCTAGACAGAACACGTTTGAGCGGAGCGACGCCGGGTAGAACTATTACAGTCTCAGTTGATTAGTTTCTGAATTTTAGAGTTACGTATTTGCCGATAGCGATTATTTATTTATTTATTTCAAACAATACAAGCTTACAGTGTGGACCAAAAAGCTTATATGTTATGCTACTACTTTAAAAAAACAAATCAAATTAATAACCTAAAGAATAAAAATAGAAATAAAATTTAAGACATTACAAATTGTGATAATAAAGTAAGTTATAACAATAAAATAAATTATATGAAAACAAAACACTAACACGGCAAGAAGTTATGGCTGAATGTTTTAAATTGTATTTAAATCAATCATTACATATTTCATCAATACAAATAACTTGTCGAAAAATATATCTGCATCTAGACTGCTCTGCATAAAATTATTGATTAATTCAATAGCTCTCCCAGTAGGGCTATTAGCTGCATGTGGAAGGCGCCATGTTGGGGGACAAGTTAGGAACCGGCGATGTCGACGTCCACATCCGCGTAAATAATTATTTGGTACATATAAATTAACACACTCCCGTACCGATGGATTATCTACTTTATTATTTATCATCGAAAGATAGTGCATGATGTGCATAAACTGTCGCCTGAGTTCAAGTGTGTCGAAGCCGACCATCCCAAACAAACCAAACATAGAAGGATATAAAAAAGGGTAGTATCCATACTCACGCTTGTATAGATATCGAGCAAAATTGCGCTGAACTTTTTCAATTGTAAGTTTATATATATTTTCTTGTGGATTCCATACGATAGAATTATACTCCAAACTACTACGTGTTACAAAGGCATTGCCGTAGTCATACGGTTGGATTAAATAGACATCATTTTGTATATTCCAAATTAAAACCGCGTCACTGTGACTTCGCCATGTGGCACAGGTTTTACCGTCGGACATCACTGGATGTCACGATGTTCAGTTACTTCGATAATTGATTGCTACCGGCCGTGAGAGGTTAACGGAACGCTATGATTTACCTATATACTTATTAAAGTTCTGAAGGTCTAAGGATAATTTTGTTGTATTATTATTTACTTGTTGTAGTATACATAATTCATTCTGGGTATTTTAATTCACAACTTGCGTATAAGCCCTTTGATAGGGTTTTTTTAGTTGGTCTTCTCACCTACATTTCAGGGACATGTAGCTACTGAACCCAGCCATTCTGGCGAAGCCAAAAGGTGCCTCCAGCCAGGCGTCAAATTAAATTTATAAACTAAGCAACTGCAGCTAAAGGCGCCCCCTGTGGAACTCCGGGCAACCTTGGCTTGGGCGTTGCTGGGAGACCAAACAATGGACAGCTGGATATGTATTCATTAAATATTTTTAGGGAATATATACTGGTTTGGCACGAGCATGAGTCGGGGAGGAGCAGATTGAATGGGTTATCGTGAAAACTGGCCTCCACGTCGCTGGTGAGGCGGACCTCGGCGGCGAGGCCGGTAAACGGTCCGTTGAGTGAGTCTCTTTTTAACACGCTTTTATTAGCTTCACCTGTATGTATGTATGTTTGTTTGTAACCGACTCCTTTGAGCTCGATTTTGCCCTACTTTGAACGATCAGATTTGATTCAAACTTTGCACACCTGTCAAAGGTCGATGACAATGCAATAATCCGATCAAAATATCCGATTATCCTAATTAGATTCGATTTTTTTTTGTGTCAGCGTGTTTTTTTAGTTTTTTTAAACTATTATTTTATTGTGTTCTACGTGGCGTTGGGTAATATCATCATCCAGTTCGTAAGCGCGGGCCTCGAACGGCGCAAGCCGCCGCCTCGGAGGTTCATAAGGATCTGTATAGGCTGGCCGGGGCTTCGGGTGGACTTCTTCCCCGAGTGCCTGAGGACGCTGCATTTTACAGCCGTCTTCCCTCCAAGATGTGCTTAAAGGCGTGGCACCATTGGGTGGTCCTAGTGTGATCTTACGAGGACCTGGAGCCCCCTTCGAGGCCGTAATTTGACCGCTCTAGTGGTTTTAGCCGGTAGGAGTCCGGCATGCCTCTTCGCCCTGTCCCTTCACCCTGCTCCGGGGCGGAGGAATATTACTATGAATTTCCACTGGACACAATAAAAAGGTGTAAAAATGTGGATGATGTGTGATGTTTAACGACCGGGTCTGTCACCAGTTTTCAATTCTGTCAAGACAAATTCTGATCTTGCAGTTTCATATTTAGTAAGCTGATAAATACCTGAGTCCGTCCCCGATGGCGGCGACGGCGGAGGGCGACTGCCGGCAGATGGCGCGCTGGCGCTCCGTGAGGCCGCGCGCGCGCGCACACACCAGCGCCGCGCCCAGCGCCCCGCCCAGCGCCCCGCCGCCCAGCGCCAGCCTGGCGCGTGAGGGCCAAACATCAGACATAGCTTCTGTATAAAGATCTAAGCATACACGGCATATTTATCACTTTGGTGTCAAATTCGCCTATTGATGTGGTGCCCGAAATAAATGCATGTTTGTTTCGGCTCGCAGTAACGCGACTATTTATAGAACTGCGACGTGTGCCAGTATATGGTGTATATATCCCTCTCCAAAATTACCGAGCTAAAGTTATACAGTACGGTTAGTACTGTAACCTGTAGTATACTGTAACGAACAGGGCACAATCTGCTAATTGTATGTCTGTCGTAAGCTTCAGCCAAAACTGAGTGTCAGAACGTTGGAGCGTCTACAACGCGAAACTAGACCTGCACGACAGTGCGTGAATCAACTTTATTTGTTATAGAATCGTCTGGAACTCAACGTGTGCTTCCAGCTCTGCTGACGTGCTCGTCCCGTTGTGGTCGGGCAGGCATGCATGGCGCCAAAATATATCATGGGTAGCGGCCGCCATTCGGCTGCCGCTCCCACTTAGCAGTCGATGTGGTCGCGCAGGTTTGGCCGAAGCCTTGAGAGTAAAGGCTCGAAATATCTGCGGTTGAAAATACTTTGAGATAAAAATTGTTTAAGGATGCGAAATTTAATATACCATTCACCGTTCTATAATCATTTATACTATTGCTCAGGCCGTGGTAAACAGAATTATATGCAATTCCAATTTAATGTTAATCATTATGGGGACAACTATGTACAAACATCCAAGGTGGTCTATTTGTGCTTAAAAAGGTATTCTGAGGAAGGCCTGATACGTGATGAGTACATGTACAGTTACTTGAGCGATAATGTGTGTCTACCGATGATAATACCTAAATGGTACAATGTGGGGAGGGCGGTAATCCGTCCTATCTGATTTATAAACGATTACCGCACTTTACAGCGTACGGTGTGAACACATGTAAGTGGTACAACAGACTCAGACTCCAAATTTGACATTGTCGATCGCGCTTACGTCTAATCTCATTATAACAATCTACCTAACGCTGTGTGGTGCCGGCTCAGAATACCACCACCCCGTCTCCTCCCATGGGTGGCGTAAAAGTCGACTAAGGGATTATCCGGAGGATGGGCGGCAGCGTCCTTCGAGTACATTAACAACTCAACTGCGATCGCCAATCCGTCTGCCAAGCGTGGCGATTATGGTAAAACCCCCCAATGAGCTCACAACAAACCCTTAAACCCATATCCGTCATTGTGGTAATCTTTGGGGGAGGCTTATGTCCAGCAGTGGACTTCATTCGGCCGAAATGATGATGACCTAACGCCCTTATATATAGGGTTGTCACTAATCAAATTCGGCACTAATTCGCTACACATCCGAAATTTCATTTCACTGTACCATCAGCATCTAACCGTATATTGTATTACATTGTATTGCGTGCACAATGTCATTGTAACAACACATAGTTGATCGGCGCCGGAGCGCAGTTCCGCACAAACTCTGCAACGCAATTATCGGCGGAATCGCAAATTAACAAACACGCTTCCTGTGAGACAAATTGCGGGATTGTGAATGCTAGCGTGGCACTAAATATAAACAATATAAGTAGGTACGTAAAGGTGATATCACTTTGTGGCTTGATCGTTGCATTGAATTGTATTCTCCCCCGTTTACCGCTATATTTAGATTTTTGGGTATTTTAGTTTCCGGAAAATAATAGCGCTACCTGACGCCCATTTTGAGTATTGTGACAGGGATTTATAATAATAATAATAATAACATCTTTATTTCAAGTACAAGACTCATATAGGGTTAGTAAAAATTTACTTATACCTAAGTGTTAGTAATATATACATTTTGACACATGTAACTGACAGCAGCGAACTATGTATGGACAATCCGCTCTGTCAGTTATCATGTTCAGGACCCTGTTGGAGCTGGCCCTGACTCGTCTCACCAGTGATGCAGCGCGTTTGCGCATTGTAGTATTAAAGCAGTCTACATGTGCTGCTGCAAACATCCCTGACGCACTGCAACGCCAAGGCAATCCCATCAGTTTTCTGAACGTGTTATTGTATTGGACACAAGGGCTCCATATGATGTCGGCGAATATTTCTCCCACAGGCTGCAGGTGTAAAATGATGTACAAAAGGCTCTAAAGAGAGTCACTTTTACTTCCTTAGTGCAACGAGCAAACCTGCGGACTATCATATTCGCCCGTACAGACAGTGCCCTCCGTTCCCTTTCAATATCAGCATTGTCTCTAAGGTTGGTGGTGACCAGATGACCGAGATATCTAAATGCTTCCACTCGATCAAGAGGAATGCCTTTCAGTCGTATAGGTGGCACATCAAGATGGTGTTTGGTCCCAGCCTCAAAAACAATATACTGACTTTTCTTTACATTATACACTAACCCATGTTCTGTAGCGTAATGTTCACATGTGGCCAGTAAGTGCTTATATCAAGATGATGTCCAGCGGCGTGTACTGTATGCTTATAACAAAATCAGGTTGATTGTAAAGGCTTTGAGAGGCTAATTGGCAGCAGCGGCTCTTGTCTAATGACGTATCGCGAATGCAAGGCATCTGTGATTGGAGCACTTCGATTCTCGCATCTTAACAAGTGAAATTTTAGCGTATAATAGCACTTACGACCAGGTAATTGAATTGTCATTTGAATGGCTGAAGGTGTCTTTGTTTTGATAAATTATCAAGTATGAAATCCGTTATGTAGCCGTTATCTCCTGTATACTTTCGATTGTTAGTTCACAAATGTAGTGTGGTAATACACGTAGCGTACATAATTACTTGTATTTACATATAACTGTTAAACAAAATGGTTACTACAATCACTCAATGTTAATTGCCGTCACTGCACGCTCACTTTCATTCCGGCAATCACAAAAATTTACATGTTTTTACAAAACTGTATACAATGCATGTCTAAGCATATGTACACACATTTGGATGTGCGTAGCCATCACAAATTATCACTGAATGCACCGTATTTGAGCGTGTGATTAATAAGGCATTGTTCGCACAGGCGCGATGTCGCGCGGCGCAGACGCGTGGGCGCCGCGGGAACGAGCGGCCGATGTCGCGCCAACACGTTAATTGCTACCGCGTGTTACCGGCGACGTATTAATGAAACGAACGACCTGCGACACAACAGCACAAAACTACGAAACACGTTCACGGAAAATGCACATTTATTATTAAAGTAATAAGGGTTTTATTAGTGCCAGATTTACTTCATCAGTGTGGTTGGTATATGGGGAACTGTACGAGTTAAGAACTTGAGTAACGTCCATCTGTGTGGGAAAGCTACATTGATTGGCAGGCAGTGAGTGAAATCGAGAATAAATAAATGATTGCTAATGAAACGTTGTGCCACAGTCTAACTACATATAGTCCGTTATATCGACTGTTTTACGCAATTGAGGTAAAGTAACGAGGAAACGCGTTATATTTATACCCTGAGCTGTCTAATGCAGCTCAGGTCATGAAATTAAGGGAAGAAGTTATAAATCCCACCCCCCCCCAACCATTTAACAGTATGATCGTTATATGAATAAAACATTGTTCTTATTTCTATGTTATTGTTAGTGATGTCTTAGTTTATCACTGAATAAATGCTTTCTTTCTTTCTTTATTTATTTCATTTGTACTATTTATATGACGATCCTGTGAGTGTATCACAAATCATAATTTAAATAGGTCCTTTAATATCGAAGGCGATAAACCACTGAGCTAATTAGTTACACTGTGGTCAGACGGTCGTTGGTCCACGCATTTTCGATATAATTACTCAAACTGGCTGAATGTGGTTAGTTTTCCTTATTAGGTTTGATTAGAACTTACGTCTCGAAGAAAATATATTAATTGTATTAGTGGACACTGCACATAAATTACGCAAGGCAACTGGATAAGTTTCAGTTTGATTGACGTAAATTTATGGCAAATGAATATAGTACATCATGGAGAGAAAAGGCAACCAAGGGTTATTTTTTACAAAGCCGCTCCGCCGGCTGTGTTGACACCATCTTCCTACTTATAGCTTTTAAATGTTGTGAATTGTGGTGTCTTTGTATTAATCAATTACCGAAAATTTGCGTTGGGACGGTGAACTTTCTAGAAGAAGACAGACATTTGGTACTTTCAAGCCTGTGTTTCGGTAACTAAGCTCATCATCATAATAATACCAGCCAAAACACATCCACTGCGGAACAAAGGCCTTCTATAGATTTCCACAACGTGATCCCATGTTGTGAATAAGCAAATGATATCGATAAATTAGTTTTAAGCCTTTACTCTACCATCATAAAACTGCTGTTGCAACAATTTTGGATTTGGTGACGTTTGAGCGTGACTATGTGGTTCATGTCAAGGAATATGCCGGGAGGCTTGGTCGTGTAAGACGACTATTTTGTCAAGGGCATAAGAAACAGTGTTCTCTTGTATACGAATAACAGAAAAGTGTAATCATCGACTTGTCTGCAAAGCGTGGTGACTACCGACCAACGGCGACGTACACTATAATCGATTTATGGGTTAATGCCCACTATAACTGTAGTAATTGTTTTACTTCCTAGTTTATTTTTTTCCGTTAGTCACCTAATTGCATTTATTTTAGTTATTTTTTGTTTTTTTTTATATTTTCTGTGTCTATGTGCACGCTGCTGCAAGTCAATAAAATATTTTTCTTTCTTCTTTCATCACCTTCTAATGTAATTGTCATCAGAACTTCCACTTTCAGCCTCACGGGCTGTTAATATATGAAGGTTGACAAATAAGAGAAACTTATAAACTAAGATTACAAAAACATTTTGAATATTCACCGAAAAGTTATTACCCATTAGAAACATACCTACTTCATCGGCATTAATTGACTTTTACATCAGTAAAGTAAAAATTACGAACCGATTAATTTGCATATGAATTCGAACAGATCATTAACATGAGTTTTAATTAACGTTGTTTAATGGGCGTTGCATCGACGCGACCCAGCGCATCTCGTGGGAGGTGTACGCCGCTCTATTATTAGGGCTGACACAACAGCATACTACAATATAATGGCTGTTTCATTGAAGGGAAAGTCTTAATCGTGTATTAAAATGTCAATTTAAGTCAATGTTTTATTAATACTATGTCAGCATTTTTGCAGGTGAATGCATATGTTAATGTTATCTCATCTTAAAATGTTTGTTTACAAACAACCAGTTTTAAATTTATTGATGACGGGATGCCGTTCGGCACATTATACAAAACTCAATATTGATATAATAAGTTGTTGATACTTCTCCTAATAAGTTGTAATTATTTCTTATTATTATTGTGCATCATTCAGATCCAGAACAACTATCCGTAGGTCATACATACATACAAATATGTTCCGTGACGAGCGTATGTTTGAAATCTATTAAAAGTTTCTTGTGTCTTTATATGTATTCATTCAAGCGTTTTTCGGACAAACAAATTACAGTAAAAACATTGTAAAGTAAGTTAAAAAAATCAAAGTGCTTTATGCGGTGACGTCTTATAGCCTATTGTCTACTAACTACTTAAATGGAGTTTTAAGGCAACGTTTGTACAGGAACAAGAACATGAAGTAACTATATAAGACAACTCTATTTGATAATAAAATGAAGTAACTTGTACGTAATTTGTTAATTTGGATCTTTTTTATTATTAATAATCTACAAGTTGTATATCACAATATAATCAGGTTATTAAACAGTTACTATTTTTGAAAACTCGATTTACATTGTTGAACGTTTTGCTCTTTATGAATCGAGATTGAGATAAAATGTCTGCGATCCTGGCGATTTGAATCAGTTATGCCATTAATGTATTTTTGTTATAAACATGGTGACTACATTTGATCTGATCAATTAATTCCATAACTAACATTAGTAATATTCCAAAAAGAATAAATATCTCTCACGCGGAGCCCTGATAGTGACTAATGTTTTATTTACACGGCGCGTCTTACTCACGTATATCATTATTAGAGCGGTACTGGCCGGCGCTTGCGGTGAGATACCGCCTCTAGTACTATGAGGGTACTTTCTAAACTCATTCCTTATAAATATCATATGCGGCCCACTAGAAGATTTATTGGATGGATTATTATACCAATGTGATCAAACCACATGGGATAGTTATGTGTTTGAGTCTGTTTATTTTGAATCTGATACAAGTCGAAGCATGTGACGATGTTATCAAAGTCCCAAAATATCACTTAGCTTTTAATTTAACATAGGTAACACACCTGCAGTTCACTGAAGACTGTATCGGATCTGTTTTTTACCAATTGAAAATACTTCATGTACTTCGCCGCTCCGGTGAAGGGCAGAGAAGCATGCCGGACTCCTACCGGCTAAAACTACCGGGTTGGTCATCTTCGGCAACAAAGGTGGACTCCAAGAACTCGAAATATCTCCATCTAGAGCCGTCCATTGTTGCCACGCCTTTAGGCACATCTCGGAGGGGCGGTAAAGCGATCACAGCCTCTAGTGTAAGGGAGGCGCCAGTAAGTAGGAACATCTTGGAAGGATTGTAAATGATCCCCCCAGAATCGGTTCTATGTGATCACGAGTCATTGGGCGCCATTCGTATCTCAAGATGGTAACTGAGAGTTAACGCTTACTGACACTTGTCTAATGTTGACATCAATAATACTAGAATCTCAGTCTCGGCAGCCGCGCTAATGACTAATACACCAATGAAGCTTCAAATACAGTTTCTAATGATTAATAAATATCACGATTGATTGACTCCGATAAATATAAAACCTGTTCTACGTGGCGTACCGGGTTCTTAATAATGTACTTTCAACGTCACTCTTGGAACGAACACTCGTTGTCTTGACGCGTGACGATTCATAAGTACCTAAGATAGTAAGTAATCATCAATTATCAGCCAAGCTCTCGCCCTCACAGATTACCACAATTAAATAGTGATGACATTGTGGGGAATTTCACTCACCACATGTTTCAGGCAATATGGCCGCTGTTCTAAAAAAAGGACGCTGCGGCCCATCCCTCTGGTTATCAGTCCCTCAGCCGCCTTTTACGATAACCACGAGAGGAGATAAAGTGGCGCTATATTCCTAATACGGATACCACACAGAGCACACACACACTGATGTAACATAACGTAACTGTACACATTTGTCAACTTAAGATACATTTATTATACAATTCAGCATCTCATCATCAGCATCGTCGAGAGTTATCCAATACAAACTTACGAGTATTAAAATCGATCTTTTACTAACAGCGGTTAACTAATAGGGTTAACTAATGAGATACAACCTCACATTTATCAAATGTAATAACTACAGCTATGGCTAAGATTTGGCTAAAGGCTTTGGGGCTTGCGTTATATCAAGTACACCTTTCTCAATAAACACCGTTCCTGAACGCACTTTGTCAAAGTTTGATATATTGGTATGAAGATAAACAGCACAGGGTTTGTTATCGACACAAAAATCGCTCGACTAACGGACAGGAAACATAACTCGCGGCAATCGCACGGCAAATCGCGACACCGGTGTTACCCACGCCGTCAAAACGCGCCTATCTGTCGTTATCATTATGACCATAATATTGAAATTAGGCATGGGAAAAATTGTATGTGAGCTCTGTGTTCCGCCTAAGTCAGATTGAAATCATCACTGCTAAATCCGGGTCCCCTCATCTACAGTAACTGAGGGGTATATGTAAATAACTAAAACAAAGTCAGGTTAGTTTCACCATTTATAACTCAAGAACGGCGGGACCGATTTTAATAGATTTGTTGAATTTGTCTCCGTCCCGAATAGCAGAGTAACGATTAAAACATCGGTAAAATTCCCAGTAAAAAAAATCAAAGACATATATACGTACCTAGATCGAGCCTATTAAGTTTGAACAAATTTCCAGTTATAAAGACCTGTCATCCTAATGCGAGCATTACGTGTGATAGAAAGAGAAAGCACTAACCGTTCACGCACGTCTTGAAGCGTTACGCACCTACAGCTATATTTACCTGAAACCATCTGGTTAGCACACGACACTGTTTTGACAGAAAGTGGATTATTACTTTTGTACGAAACAGTGTCATTCGATTATTTTGCTGTAACCAATGCTCTATAGACATCTCTTTCTTTCATATGACATTCTGCATGTGCTTGTAAGAGGTGGTAGTAGTTTTTTTGTTTATGCCTAATACTCTCCGTCTATAGATAGATAGGTTTGCACGATTGCTACTCTGCCATCTTCCGCAATTGACAGCTCACGTCACTCACGCATAGAGCTTATTTGTTTTAATCGATGTACATAATTATGTCTATACAAATAAATAAAATTGAAGCGTCTGTTCGTATCGTCAAAGTAACAGCTTTTTATTAAATGCATATTAAAGTATATACGGTACTTATAACATAATAACAATTTTGATTTTTTTCTGTCTGTCTGTCTCGCTGTTTGTTCCGGCTTATCTCCGAAACGGCTAGACCGATTTTGACGGGACTTTCACTGGCAAATAGCTGATATTATTAGGAAAACAATAGGATACTGAGAAATAAAATTCAAGCCTACGAAATCCAACATATATATTAATTATGTAATATTATTTATACATAATCTTTTTTTTATTTAACGATGGGTGAAACCCCGGGGCACAGCTAGTTATTATCGTAAAAGGAGAGGTAAAGGAATTGTGATAGCAGTATGTTATTAGTATACGAGTAGGGTACACGGCCACAAATATGTTCTGAGCTGCTGGCTTTTCTCTCCAATCTGCCTGTCGCCGTTTACGAAATCATCAAAAAGTAATCTAAATCATCAAAATTATTTAATGTCTTGAAACGGATCATCATTCAGCATTTCGGCCAAATGGAGTCCACTGCTGGACACAGGCCTCCCCCAAAGATCACCACAACGACCGATATGGGTGTGTTGTGTGCTCATTGGGGGGTCTGCCCATAATCGCCACGCTTGGCTGGCGGGTTGGCGATCGCAGTTGAGTTGTTAACGTACTCGAAGGACGCTGCTGCCTATCCTCCGGCTAATCCCTTAGTCGACTTTTACGACACCCACGGGATGAAATGGGGTGGTGGCATTCTGAGCCGGCATCACACGGCAAACGGATATTATAAGTATAATTAAGAGTAACTGTAACTAAATTCGAGCTTTGGTTATCCTTAATGAACAAAATAATCTTAATTTCAAACGAGTCTGTTTTCACACATTGTTCGTTTTTACTTTTGTTACGCTGTCTACTTCTCAACAGACCGTGAAGACCGTGAAGTCATATCCAAGCATGGAAAAGTCCAATGGTTCTCATAACTTGCAGTGGCAGCTATGTCGCACCCTGCGTTGTTGGGGTGGCTTTTTCAGACGATGGCATGAAAATAATCCGTCCTGTACTCGGCGAACTTACATACGATAGCACAACCAATTTTTTTTTGTTGGGCTACTCGCATACATTTCTGGGAAATGTGGTTGCTTAACCGGTCATTTCTGGCGAAGCCAAAAGACGCCTCCAGCCAGGCTTAAAATGAATATTAAAAACTAAGCAACTTTCGCTAAGGGTGCCCCCTGCGGGACACGGACCTCGGCTTAGGGCGTTGCTGGGGATAACACGCTATTGTTTTGGGGACAGCTGGATCGGTGTTATTTATAATGTATTAAGGGACATTTAAAACTATAGGATCGGCACGAGCCGGCGCGAGCCAGGGACGGGAGGGAAAAGTGCTAACTTGAACGGGAGATAGCACAACTAGAATCCTGAACTCTCTATATACTGAACGCGCAACTCTTTGGATACCCTGTTGTAAAGATTAACGGTGCACTATGTTTCTTTTTCAGTTGGCGCACTCTAGGATTTCTCCTGTGTCGTGGGTGCGTTTACAGACACAAATTCCACACACAATACACCCAGATTTGGAACAAATATTTGTTTCATGCTGGAATCGAATCCGCGACCCGGAGCGCAGCAGATGACTGTATCAGCCACTGCACCAACCGTGCCGTAAATTTGAGCAGGTATATGGGTCATTCGCGGACTACACAACACAAATATATCAATGTTTTCCTTCAGTAAGTGAGTCCGTGTGCTTCGCAATACAGGGTTTATTTGACGAAACAGGCGCCGGCAGCCAGTTGTACAGTTGTACCACTAACTATATATTTATAAAGAAGGTTCACTCGCCACAAGTTAACTAATCACCACAAATAACCGTTTTCCGCGATTGAAATGGCTCGCGTCAAAATGTCAAAACCGGTAGATTTTTTTAAACGTGGGCAACGGGGTACTACTACTCACTAAGGCTTCTCCTGTGTTATAATGTGTTTACAGATACAAATTGCACACAAAATATACAACTAGACCCGGAACAACTACCTAATCGTACAAATATTTGTTACATGCGGGAATCGAAACCGCAACACAACAAGTCTTGTGACCCATTTCCTTCTTGAGCTTCATAAACGGCGAAAAGAAAAGACAGCGAATTTGGCGTGGAAATATAAAATACATTCGCCGGTTCCCATAAGTTTCACATTTATGCCGCAACGTGCGCTGTGATCCCTTTGACTGTCCCCACCATGTACTTCGCACATTGTCATCACATCGTCATCACCGCTCCCCATCATTTTTGCTGATGTTGTTAAAAGCGTAAAAGAGCATTTGCTTTAACGCATTTTTTAAAACAACGGTAACCAAGGGCAAATGTTTTGGCTGGCAACTGGTGAATGAGCTCATGAGTTCACACACCCCACTTGATTTGAACCCATCCCTAGTATAAGCAAATTAGCTAAGAGGGATGAACACGAATACTAGTAAATGTTAGAACAAAATGTCTTTGCGCTTTCCGATATTTATTACCGTAGCAGCAATTCTCGCGCGTAGTTATACGTGGTCCTTCTGCACATATTTATTTGGTGTGACTGGAATGTGTACCAACAACTTGTAGTAGTTCTCCCACGCGCTGATAACAGTTATCTATGGGCTTTGTAATTAGCGCGGCACTATCGCTAATTGATGGTGAATAAGAATTGTTTGGTAAATGTGGAGGAGTCATGTTTAGAAATAACCAATCGATGTCGATTCCAGAAAAAGAAAACAAACAGTTACCTTTATCTACACAAATAAATTAAATTGAAGTGTCTGTTTGTAATGTTAAAATAACAGCTTTTTACTAAATGCCTATGAAACTATATACGGTACATGTAACAAAAAATCTTTTTTTAATATTTTTGTCTGTCTGTCTGTTTGTTCCGGGTAATCTCCAAAACGGATGGACCGATTTCGACGGGACTTTCACTGGCAGATAGCTGATGTTATAAGGAATAACTTAGGCTACTTTTATTTTAGATAAATAATTAGGGATTCGCGCAAAAAAATAAAACCCTTGAAATCCGATATATTTATTCTATGTCAAGTGTCATAGACGTACTTATACTTATGTTGAAGTACTTACTGTAAATTTCTTTTAAATTAAACGCGGGTGAAACCGCGGATCCCAGCTAGTTGTACATATTATTGTTTAGCATACATCTGTGGAAGTTATAAACGAAGAAAAGAACTTAGTATTTGGTGTTAATATTTTTATCTACCATATTCTTGTAAGCGTTTTTAAAGCATTCCGTGAGTGTCGATTAAGAATAAAGCACCATTTTGTCTCCTCCCGTGGACGTCGTAAAAGGCAACTAAGAGACTCTCAACCAGAGTGAAGGGCAGCACTATCCCTTTCTGTAGAACTGAAGCCATTCTGCGCTTAGTGAGTGCCTGCCAAGAGTGGTTATTCCCCTCAAAATGCCTACACGTCACATGTCATCGGCCGTTTATATGGGAAACGCTTAATCGCGTAAACGCTTTGTCCAGCAGTGGACGTCTTTTAGCTGATATGATGTTGGTGATTTGGTTTTGTGGAACGGAAACGTAGGTTTTGTGTCATTGGGAGAAGGCCGATCCTGCTCGAAGAATGAGGAGACGGCGCCGGGGTAACAACCGCCATGGAATTAATTCCCATACGCCTAAACCCCCTGCCATTGCTATAAGGCCCCCATCTCTCGCTGACCTCTGGGTTCGCGGGAGCGTAGATTGGGGAATCTGCGTGCCCACACCAAGTGACCCAAGAGAAGACGATAGCACCCATGTGGTCAAGCGCTGCCGTGGGACGCTTTGGGGATCCTTTACAATCCCCCCAGGGGGGTGACCGCTTTACAGTCACCCTCTCCGAGATGTGCCTATAGGCATGGCATCAGTGGGCGGCTCTAGTGTGATCAAAAGAGGACCTGGAGCCTCTCTTAGGTGCCGAAAATGGCCACCCCAGTGGTTTTGGCCGGTGGAAGTCCTGCATACCCTTTCGTCCTTCCTCGGGGCGAAGGAGGTTCGTGAAGAGTTTCCACTGGGCACCAATAAAAAAAAGATTTTGTGTCACTAACAGTCCCTGGGCTTGCAGTCTCGACATAGATAGCGACCACTTTACGAGGAAAGTCGGGCGCTAAGTCCTAACGATCCTGTTTTAACAATACCTGATTGTCTCTACGGTCAAAGCTATCGAATGTTATCGGTAACTTAATTAACTTTTTCGCTAACTTTCTCGCTATGTTAGCGAATAACTTTGCGACCATTTTTGGCAGCCCGCAAATCATTCGATATTCCGGAACGCTGCCCAGCCGAATCGGATTCGACGATTGACCTCTTTCCGAAGTTGGACCTACCTAACTGGACGGTTATGTACATAGTTATGTTATGTTACATGTATAGTAGCCATAAATAAATAATGCATATAAAAAGAAACTTGTTAAATATATCATGGCAGTTATTAAGCCACCGCTCCATCTTCTGCCGCGATGGGCAGCAGCGTCCATGGAACAACTACAATTCTAGGTTCACTGATTCGCCTGCCGAGCATGGTGAGTACTGGCAGATACTCCCAGAACGACTTTTTTTTTGTTGGGCTTCTCGCATACGTTCCAGGGAAATGTGGTTGCTTAACTGGTCATTTCTGGCGAAGCCAAAAGAGGCCTGCAGCCAGTCCCGGAATGACGACATAATTGTTGTAGAAATGTATGAGGCCCTTGTTCAGCAGTGGACGTCATTTGACTGATATCAAGCATATTTATTATCCGCGGACCACACATGAGGTTTGTTTTCAAATAAAACCAAGACGCTCGAACTTGGAGCTCGTAAAGGCAAGTGATACACGAACACGTATTGCCTGCACGCACACATATCTACGTGCGCAGTCCATGCCGTGCCCCGGCCGTGCCCCGGCCCAGTAGTGGTCGGCTGCTATCTGGAGACGGTTGTTAATTAGCCGTTAAATCCTAATGCGCCCTCAAAGTGGCGACGCACCGCGGTCGTGACATACTGGTGTCAAAATCAGAGCGTATCTAGTTAACATTTACTCTATAAACAAAATTTACTTGACCGAAGAAAAAAAAATGTTTCATTAATTTAATCCTTTTTTACCGACTTCAAAAAGGAGGAGGTTCTCAATTCGATGCGTATTTTTTTAAATGTTTACAATCACCAAACACCTTTTTCCTCAAAATTTGTAGACCGATTTGAGCAATTCTTTTTTTAACTGGTGCAAAATGCTTTCAAGTTGATCCTATATAAATTTCACTACATTTGATTGAGTAGTTTTTTAACCAGCTTCAATAAACAGGTTATTTTGACTGCGCTTATCTAGATGATGTCTAATTAGTTTCGATTCCTCTCAGATCGGTGAACCGATTTGAGTCATTCTTATTTTTTGTGTTAAATACTGATATCAAATTGGAAAAAGTTCTTACATTTATTTACACTAACAAGAAACAAATAAAAACAAATGACGCCCGACTTCATAAAGTTTTTTTTTCCTATTCAGTGGGTGGCTTATACCAACGGGTGGCTCTAGAAGTCTAGATGAAGATTTTCAAGTTCCTGAAGCCCCCTTCGGTGCCAGAAATGACCACTCCGAATTTTCACCAGGTTATAATATAATAAAAATAAAATGTGTGAAACCGTGAGTGAATCCCGTACTCCTGGTGGCGTAAGATAGGTAGGAAAAATGTGGTGGTTTTAGTCAGTGTCTGGTAGGCCAGTCCGCCCGCCCTCAAACAGATCCCTAAAAAACTCCTTTCAACTAGTCAGACGTCACCAGCTACAGCTAAGGATGCTTCTTGGTAAGTATCACTGCTCTAGACCAATTCTACGCTACAACTCCTTCCCCACCTGCCGTTACACGTCCCCGACCCGGCAGACTAGGAAAGAACAATCATATCATCATATCGGCCATTTATACGTCCACTGCTGAACAAAGGCCTCCCCCATAGATTCCACTACTGTGTCATAATTTCGGGGGGTATTTGCCAATACTCACCACGCTTGGCAGGTGGGTTGGTGAGCGCAGTATGGCCACCGTTTCACAGAAGGGACGCTGCTGCCCATCCCTCTGGCTTAGATTCCCTTAGTCACCTTTTACGACATCCACGGGAGGAGATAGAGTGGTGCTATATTCTTAATCCGGACACCACACGGATCCATTTACGTAAAGATAATGTATTAAATGTAATTTGACCAATTGTATTTTATTTTCTGGACGTGCTAGAACATCTTTTTACGGTACAAAAATAAAATAAAAGTCATCTTTATAGTTCTTACATTCATCTTTTACAACAAAGTCTTAACAAATCAGTGGTATGTAACTTCTGTGGCAACTCCCCCGCGCCGGTGTGTCCTCAAACTAAATGCCTCCAATAAAAAGCTGGCATGGCATGCGTTCACTTTGTGTCACCGCCGCCCCACTACGACAGTATCACTATACAATAGTTACAGAAGTTCCACGTGAGGTAACCAGCTCACGAACATATCAAGCATTTTCGAAGAGAACATTGTAAGCGAAATAAAATTAAATTTACATTTAATATATGTACTGATATGGGTTGGATCAACTTTTTATTAAAAAGTAATGTTCAACAGTTTTAATTTTTTCGAAAATATATTCCCTGTATAATAAGTTAACTATATTTCACTTATTTTTGTACGGTGTTCTGTCTGGAAGGCTTAACAGCATATCATAGCCGATAAGTAAAAATGTAGTCAAGGTACAAAAGCTTACCCGAAGAAGCTTAAACGACCAGCAGGTCAGGTGCTTATCGGACAGCACCTAAAATTGGCGCAATCGCATGATTTCTAGTTTCAAATTTGTTGGTTGTTTACTCGCTTTTGGGACTGAGTGCGGAGAATCGTCTAATTGGAATGCAGTCGCTGAAAAGTGCGTTCGTGATGCTATCATATGAACCTTGGCTCAGTCAATACATTTGTGGAGATCGAGACGGACTCACCACTGCGGGCCGTAACGAACGTGGTGTACCTCCGAAGACAAGGAAGGATTCCCAACCAGTGGGTGGTATTCTTTACGGGCCCAGGCGTTCCACCACTTCGTGAACTCCCCGATTACACGTCATCATTCGTTTCTACGACGACTTCAATGATTTTGGACTGTTCGAATACACATAGCTACTTTTTAACGAGTTGACCTTCTGTTTGTCATCTAACTGTAACTCGTAACTAATGTTTATCTAATAATTTGTTCCTCGTAAAAACTATTAAATTAACTTACATCGATGTATGTAAGAAGAATGTCGCTCCGTACATCGTCGGCGAGTTCCGACGTATTGTACGATGTAATGATGTTATTTAAATTTACATAATTCGATGGTAGCGTAATAAAACGAAACATATCATGTGAATTATTGTATTGGTTACGTATTTTTTTCTCTCTATATGTAGAATGAAGAGGTTTATATATGGATAAGTTTACGTTTCTATGTAATTTCATGTGATTCGTTGCCACAGTTCAAGACGTCCAAAGGCCCCCGACTTGACCTAATGACTGGCGTCTAATAACAACGACCGGGACCAACGATTTTCGGCCTTGGAGGCATGGAGACGTTCAGTTTAAATACCATTATGCGGTCACCCATCCATTGACTAACCGCACTGAGCGTTGTTTAACCTCACCGACCGTTTGCTAATCAGTGAGTGAAACTGGCTATGAACACCTATTATGTACAATTACAATGTGCTGCGAGTTCTATGACGTGATGAGAGATACAAGAGTTTTATTTTTTGTTTTTTTTTTTATTATAGAAAAACGTTGCCCCACACTAGGATTTCTCCTGTATCGTGGGTGCGTTTACAGACATAAATTCCACATACAATACACCCAGACCCGGAACAACTACCTGCAGATCATACAATTTTTTTCCGTGCGGGAATCGAACCCTCGACCCGGTGCGCAGCAGCCGACTATATCAGCCACTGCAGCAACCGTGCCGTCCCACTATTCTGCAGCAAAGTACACATCAAAAAGGTCGTAGAGGTGACAGGAATTTGGACAGCACCACCACAAACTATCCGAGACAGACGGAGAATTGGAGCATGCAGTCACCAGATACCCAAACCACACAATATTGTCAACAGTAGCGCGGTCTCAGATATCCACTTTACGTAAGTTTACAGAGTAACGATTACATTTCAACTAGTTTTGACCACATCGCTACGACTATGATCGCCAGAGGGTATGGCAGAGTTCGCGTGCCATACTAACTAGTAATGTATTCCTTAAGTTACCTTTTTCCTGGGGAAATAGCCAAGGACAGAGAAATCTCGCAGCTCGCCTGGGCAGTCAGTATTTATTTATTTATTTATTAAGGGCTTCCAACAAAGGACATACACATAACATCATAAAGAAATACAAATTAAAATGGGTCCTCTAACGGTGTACTCCTTCAGTTATAGGAGGCCACAGCATCCAAAAAATTTCGACTAAGCTAAAGCACAACTAACTTAAGTTAAATTAAAAATAAATACATTAAGGTAAAATTATTGTAAGAACTGCTTGTACATGTATAAGTTCAAATAAAAACGAAAAGTTCTTTTAAAAGAGCTGTTTTAAAATCTTTTTATATTTCGATAGAGATTCACAGATGTCAATATCGTGGGCTTTCAAGGTATTGTATTGCCTACAGAGTCTACGCACAGCAGCGTAGTGACCGAGGTTCGTTTTTGAAACTGCAACATGAAATAAATAAATTCATAGGTAGAAATTTTCCTGTCTCATTTTGCTCGAATTGGAAGCCCTAAAAGGACGGAAGGGCATGGCCGGACTTCTACCGACTAAACCACCGGGACTGTCATCTTCGGCACCGAAGGGGGCCTCCAGGAATTTGCCTACAATCACACTGGAACGGTACATTTCGGAAGGCTGGCTGTAAAGCAGTCACCCCCTCTATAGGAGGGGAGGCGTCTGAAATAGGCCGCCCAAAAGGCACATCTTGGAGGAAATTGTAAAGAATCCGCCGAAGCCTCGTAGTGTGCTGTACTGCGCACACTCGGTGACACCCCTTTGAGTGTCAGGGAGCAACACTGGCATGAGCGGCAAAGGGCGCCAAGAGAATGTGTGAATGATATCACTTGTTTGTTAAAAAGAGCATGTCGGTGTCGTTTCTTGCTGCCTCTTGTCACCTCATCTGAAACATAGCACCAACTATTCGACTTTACATAGAGCCTGTTTGTTTTTGATTGTGTTGCGTCCGGTTTCCCGGGCGAGGCCCAAAGGCTCCGGGCGGGATCCCTCATTACAGTTATTACCACATCATCTCCCGCGCTATTTCTCGGTTATGTTGGGGTTGGCTTCTGGGCTAACCACAGTCTAATACCATAACACATTCACAATATTAACTACATTTAGGCAATTTAACAGTATTAATTGCGCTATGAGTTCTAATAATCTGGTCTTTCGACGACTACACCCAACAATTTTTGTTTATTTAGTTTTATTTTAAAAAAGAAACGTTGCCCCACACTAGGATATCTCCTGTGTCGTGGCTGCGTTTACAGACATGAATTCCACATACAATACACCCAGACCCGGGACAACTACCTGCAGATCATACAAATATTTGTTCCGTGCGGGAATCGAGCCCACGACTCGGTGCGCAGCAGCCGACTGTATCAGCCACTGCACCAACCGTGCCGTCAACACTGAACACTGTCGACCTGTCAGATCGCAAGTGTTTACGATTGTTAGATGCAGTCATATCAGCATTTCGATAGCGAGTGTACCATATCACAGAACTATTGGAAAGTTGAGACGACGCTGTATCAAGGAATTTGTGAAATATTTGGACGACAAATTTATGTACGGTAGTGCAAGGCCAAGTTGTAGGAAATACAGCTTTAATAAAACGAAACTTTAAAATTGATTCATATTTTGGTCCCTAATAGCTATAGTTTCAATTTCGAAATACAATTATAGTATGTATGTATGTATGGTATAACCTAATGGTGACTGAAAGGTAAATCAAAACTATGATAATAGATTTAATAATATTCTGAATCTGCGAGTGGTAACGTTTTGTGAGGAGATTGTGACGTAGTCTAGCATTGGTCCAAGTGTTTAATAAATAAAACGGTTCGAATTTGACAATTTAAAGCTTATAAAGGTTGCTAGTAAATATGCAAATTAATCTTGATATAGATTCAACTATTAAAGTCAAAATAATGCGCTGAACTTGGCCCATATTTTACCATCTGTGTTTTCGGGGTTTTTATTAAAACATTACGTAACGATCTGGCTCGGCTAATATATGGGGACCCGATATATTATCATTAGAACTATATATTTCCAATAATCGGGCTCATTAACATGCCACGAACGATTTATGTGCGTCGTGTCGGGCCCGTCTCGTGCCGTGTCTAGTGATGTAAGGGATACCCCTTAAATAACTATAATTTATGTGTTTTCTTTATTTAAAATTAATGCAGTGCGATTAGTTTAAAGAGCTCTGAATATATCTATATAATATGAGCTCATGATTGTGGACCAGAATATTTTTATACGTTCGGACCACGAACTGACTGCTCTATCATGCTAGGGGTTTCCGGCATGAAAATTCCTAGTTGAGTTCTATTTTTATATCGTCTAGAGTATTTAGCGTAGACTACAGAATATTTTTCCATGTTTATCCACTGAGAGTAACAACCGAAATTTTATTTCTTTATCATTAGAAGAATCTTGCATGCGTAGTGAAGTTATCTAAAAGTAATCGCTTACAAAAGCCCTAACATAGTATCCAATGACGCGATGATTTAGTCAAGAACGCACTGCGCCCGCGCCTCCCTATTTTAGATTGTGCTATTCGCATGTATCTCAAGGAGATGTACTACTTAACCGGGCAGTCTGGTGAAGCCAAAAGAGGCCTCCATCAGGCCCGCCCCGAAGTGGTGTGCTAACAGTTACGAACCCCTGGCAGGGCGACGTGCGGACGCGTCACAGGATAATGCGCGGCTTGAGAGTAAAGTACAGTAATATTTTGTAATAATATTTTGTATGGTATGTCTTAAGACTTTTCAAGTTATACATCGCGCCTGTATTTATTTATTTATTTATTTATTATTATGGACTTCCAACAGAGGATACACACATACATGGGCTATTACAAATTAGTATATAAGTTTGTGTTTGGTGTGCACCTCCAATTATAGGAAGCCACAGCGTGCTCTTGTATATCTAGGTGAATCAACATGGGGGTGACCGCTTTACAGTCACCCTCTCCGAGATGTGCCAATAGGCGTGGCACCAGTGGGCGGCTCTAGTGTGATCATACGAGGACCTGGAGCCTCCCTTAGGTGCCGAAGATGACCGATTAATTTTTAATAAGACGAGCTCAGTCAATATCAGTGTTCAAAAGACTAGTGAGGGAACATTACTTGTCACTGTAATTATTTTTGCTTAGAATTTACCAAGTATTACATCTGAAATAACTGCTTTTCGATATTTTGTCGTATTAATTAAAGAGTATTTGTATATGTGTATATATTAATGTGTATGTATTTATATATCTATATTGTGTATAATCTTCCAATATTTATATATTTAGTATAGTATTCGTAGTTTAGTCATTTCATTATGTATCTGTGTGCACCATCAACTGCCGCATATATTATCCAGTTAAGTATTTCTCTATCCTAAGGTTGCCTGGAAGAAATCGCCGAGCGCGAAAAAGCCGCCCATTGTACTCTAAAATATACTTATAAGCACTACTGATTTTATTACCTTTAACGATTGGTGTACAATAAAGAGTATAATACATAAATAACGTTTTGTCCACACGGAGCGACGCGCAATCGCGTCACATCGCTCGGTGTACCAGCCGATACTATCCGACATGATTACCGTGTAATGTAATTACACTAATATTGTGTGAGTTACAAACTCCCGCGCGTTATTATGTAGTCACGGTATAACCGCAGCCGCTCGATATGAATTACTTGGTCGTTCTGATTATTATGTAACCACTGTGTTACTCATAAGTATTATTTACGGGGATTGCGTTATATTCTGTGGAAAAGCTGATTTAGACGATAATATTTTTGTATTTTAATGATTATGTCAGAACTTACTCTCGGTGGCTAATGACATGATTACTCTTTGATATAACTGGGTACACCATAACGAAATCAAGCAAACATTGTCATATATGTACTAAAGTATGACAGCATTATCATCAAGTATCATTAGCTTTCTAGAACAATTTAGTCTGGAAGAAACAGAAAAATATGCGATGTAGACGGCAAACCTTTATTAGTGGAGAGAATCCAAAAGAAGAAGAAGAAGAACCCTGACAAGAAACTACATCAAAAGCTCAACATCTCTTCGAATCCTTCGAATATTATGAGCACTTCCATTAACTCTATTCTTGCTCGTCAAAATACATGGGATAATAGGGTGGACATTCATAAAGTCAATAATAAAGGAAATGACAACGAAATCAAAATAAAAAATATACTGGCATATAAAACTGTACTTCAAGTACGCAGAGTAACTAAAAATCAATTATTTCAAAGTAATTGATAACGTCAGTTGTCCATTAAAATGGTATTGAGATAATGACACGGACAATATAAACACCACAGTGGACACAATAACTGTGCGCCGCAGACCGTGGACCATTGTAACTACAACATTCGAACTATGTTTCCCATCACAGTGATTTCAAAGTCATTTTTTGTCCAAAACAGGTATCTGTGTCAAATGGGTCTACCGATGTATAATATAATGAATGTAACACTACTCTACCACACTGTGTTGAGTTACATTTGTTTGAATAGTAATCTTCACGAGTGGGATGGCACTCACTGATGCGACGGTAATGTCGCGTGCCGTTGGGAATCGTTGGTTTGTTACAGTGTAGACAAGACAGTGCCATTTACTGTATACCATAAATGGTGTTACTGTTATATTATATCATTAATGTTAAATAGTGAACCAATTCGATAATCAAATTATTTTAAAACGTAAAATGCGGTCTCCATAAATGCTAGGAATTTGGTAAAATAATTATTATTATCCTCAAGGATTTGTTTATAGCAATTTTTTAGATGTTGGCTAATTATTTTTTCTCTTGTATAATGGGTAAGATTTCATAATATCAGCCAAACTATGGCCACTGCTGGACAACAAACTCCCTCTGAGATAACCACAACAATCAGTTCCACGCTGTGCGTGGTCATTTTGGAGAAAATTTGTCAGTACTGACCATGCTTCTCACTCACTCTTCTTGCGGCTCAGCCCTCTGGGTTAGAGTCCCTTAATCGTCTTTTACGAGATTCACAGGAGGAGATGGAATGATGCTATATTCTTAATCCGGATACCATACAGGTACAGTTTGCATACATTAATCTGATATGCCTAAACAACCAGAACCAGAACAATTATCTTTAGACCTTACAAATAATTGTTCCGTGCGGAGATCGAACCCGTACCCGTATTACAGAAAGTTAATCACCTAGCCGCTATGCCAACCGAATCTTCTTTTACATTACATATGTAACATAATCAAAAATACTGCCACACCTTTAAGATCGTAGTCAAGTTACCACTCTAATCTTAGCATATTCGATGTTCTTACTATACGTTACAGCACGCCCTATTAGTTGCATAGTCCAGTATCTACTTTAAGCTTTGATTAATTTTCATATCCAACCAGGTCATTGATTCATCACACAAATCAAACGCAATGCACTCTCAATTCAATTTACTCATCAAGACAATGGTCGCGGTAATGGAACGCACCTCTAACCGCTATCGAGCGCGAGCACCGACCGTGTCGTCGGTAATGTCATCATTGTCGTCATTATACTGACTTGTGATAGAGCCACACCCGACTACTCGCCACAGATAAGTACCATTGTGTAATATCATGAAGTTATAAGCCATATTATAGTGATTGACAACGTCTGTCTTCGTTAATCTTTCGTTCAAAAGTCTTACAAGAACATTTTGAAACTCCGAAAAAAAATTGAACTGTACGATGTTGCCGACATATTTTAGTAGATATTTTTCATTTTTGAGAAATGTTTTATGAATATGTAAAGATTGATTAATCTGAACACCGAACAACGTTGCCTTATTTACAGTTGAATTTAACGAAATTGTGGAAGATACTCTACAGAAGCCATAATCTAAGAGAAGAAGACCTTTTTCCGGATTTAGAAAATTATATGTGTATAAATGAGGATTGGTATTAATACAATAAAATAAAAAAACAATTCAAATGCAAAAGTTTTTTCTAAACGTTTGTTTCTTCAATATGCAATAGAAAATTAAGAATTATTAATACATAGCTCTAACCAAGTCGACGAAGTCCACATATTTATAAAATGTAGAAGAAATGAAATTATATAAAATAAAGGACATTTTAGACGCCAGAGCCCTAAATAATTTCGTTATGAATAATAATTTTATCATGACAAAAGTACATAATTATATATATGAAGAGTTCATAAATTATAACAAGAACAATTACTTTCAATACACAGTTAGGAAGGTAAATAAAAGCTCGCGGATGTCGAAGTTAACTGCTTAAGATCGTGGTCCTCCCTCGCCACAACGTACGAACACCAAGCACGATAACTACGTTTGAAGGACAGCTTGGTCATAGTTTTGCTGTTATAATAATACTTTTGCAGCACGTTTTGCAAAGTGCCTTATCCCTTAGCTTTCTGCACTCCGGGTCCCGGAATCGATTTCGGAACTTTAACTTAAGTTGTTTCGGCTCAAGGTGATCATGCATGTGAGATTTATGTCTGTAAACTGTACCCAGGGCACAGGAGAAATACTAGTGTGTTTTAATACTAGTGTCTTAGCATTGACAACAAAATACAAATGGAAGGTGTGCTAAAATATTATATTACAATCACCAACCCGTCTGCTAAGTGTTATGGTTGCAACCGTTGTAGCAGTAATTGGCAGGTCCATGTTTAGGAGTGTATGTTGGCGACGATACAACACCTGGTAAGGTTACCAGCTTTAGCTTTAGCCGTCTGCATCTAGACCAATGTTGATGATATAGATAAGAGAATGATAAAAAGGTTTTTATTAATTCAAACCATTTACGCCTATGTAAATCAAGAATTGCCGCGTGGTGCCGGCTCACAATACCACCATTCCAGAATCCACCCATCTCCTCCCGTCGGTGTCGTAAAAGTCGACTAAGGTGTTAGGGGTTAGCCGGAGGATGGGCAGCAGGGTTTCGAGTACATTAACAACTCAACTGCGATCGCCAACCCGTCTGCCAAGCGTGGAAATTATGGCAAAACCCCCCAATAAGCCCACAACACACTCATATCGGTCGTTGTGGTGCTCTTTGCGGGAGGCCTGTGTGCAGCAGTGGACTTCATTCGGCCGAAATGATGATGATGAAATCAAGAATTGTCAAGATTTAGGTTGCCGCGTTCCAAGATGTAGATTTCCTATGGAGGAACGGGCAAGAAACTGCATGGTTATGTTATACATTATAATTTCTCAAACCTTATGAATATCAGAAAATTAATTCATTACATTACAAATCTGTAATAAACATTCATATTTATGAATACTATTAACTGCCTCACGTGTACCGGATGTTATAATAATAATTTAATCCCTACATTAATTCAAATTGAGACAATAACACTTAAGTATAAAGAGTTTCCATGTTACAAGTAAGTTATGGTGATATTAATCCGAACTGATGGTAAGTGGCCAGTCGTAACTTATGTATAACCAATGACAACAATATTGTGTGCAGTGTATGTACGGGAGCTCCTTTATTATTGGGTGTGTCTACATGTGACATTGATGCGTGTAAACTGTAGTAACTACACAAGGCAAATCTTATGATCAATCCGTATAAGTCTACAAATCTCACATTAAGTATAAAAGAATTAGCCAGAACTGAATAAGAGCATAAAATGTGCAAACTTGACCCTTATGTAGAACTAGCTGGGACCCGCGGTTTCACCCGCGTTTAATTTAGAATAGTTCGACATATACACTTGACATAGAATATATATATATTGGATTTCAAAGGTTTTATTTTTTTTGCACGGATACCTAATTATTTTTCTAAAATCAAAGTAGCCTAAGTTATTCCTTATAACATCAGCTATCTGCCAGTGAAAGTCCCGTCAAAATCGGTCCAGCCGTTTCGGAGATTACCCGGAACAAACAGACAGACAGACAGACAGACAAAAAATTTAAAAATTGTTTTTTTTGCTGTAGGTATCGTATATACTTTCATATGCATTTAGTAAAAAGCAGTTATTTTGACATTACAAACAGACACTTCAATTTTATTTATTTGTATAGATGTATAGATGATTCAGTAAGTATTGCTTCGAGTATTGGGCTTTGCGACCAAGTACGGTGTGTCCGCTCCCGTCAGCTGAGCGCACTAATGCTATAATCGCATAAAACACATAATGATAATGACAACCTGCCAGCGGCAATCATTGCAGCGATACAATATTGTGCTGTCGTAGTTATTAGAGGACAACCAAATCTAAGGGCAGCGTCTGATGGTCGCGACAATGGCGCGATTAAAATAGGCCTTGTTCCGTATCTGAGGTGTTTTTTTTACTTTTATTGAATCATTATGTAGGTGATTACATTGTCTCGTTTTAATTTATAGATAAAAAATAAATACAAATCTCATTTAATTCATAATCTTGTAGGTTGTTTTTCTTACAAAACGTGGGGACGAGACGGCCAACGTGTTGAGCGTCACGCCAGCCCATAACGATTGTAATGTTATTTTTAATTGCAGATCATACATATCTTTGCTCCGTGCGGCAATCGAAACTACGACCCGGGGCGCAGCAGCCGACTCTATCAGCCACTGCACCAACCGTGTCGTCAGTTCCGGTTACTCAGAATCATCAGGTAGCGCGAAGTCTGGAAATTATCTGATAAGTGTTTTGAGTACCGGTTTTTATCTTCTGAGTACCGGTATCTTCCAGGTTGATAGCAGTCACACTGCGAGAATATTGTTTTTAATTTGTTTCAACTAGGATTTCTCCTTTATAATTAGCATAGTTTACAGATAGAAAACTCGTGCGCAAACAGCCAGACCTGTCACTACTAGCTGTAAATCATACAAACTAAAGAACAAACCCAACTTAGTCAAGAAAAGGAGGACGATGCCCATTGGTTATTGTATTTTCCCGCAACATCGCGCGATATTGCACCAACCACTTTGTCAAGCTTATAAATGATCAAAACGCGCGTAAATCTGTACTTAACCTAATTGTGGGACGTTTTCTATTCGCATTGCTAAATACAAGATGAGATAAGTATAAAGTCGACTTAACTCTTAGTTTATATCCCAGTTGAGGCAAATTAAACACGACGTAGTTATAAGTTAGTGTAAGTGCATCGCGACGTACCTATCAGTAATGTGAGCTGTGTAGGGAAAGTACATAGAGTGATTGGATCTGAGATGAGCGGCTTTTAAGCTCGGGCACACTAGGATTTCTCCTGTGTCGTGGGTGCGCTTACAAACTTTGTTTTTGTCTCGTTTAATTCGAATCCTCGTGCCTCGTGCACGATAGTAACGCTTGCGACAGTTGAACTACTAAGGCACCGTTACGTGTGCAGAGCGCACAGTGAGGGGGGATCCTTACCGTCTCCGCGGGCAGGGTGACCGCTCTACAGTTACCCTCTCCGAGATTTGCCTGTTGACGTGGACCAGCGGGTGGCTCTAGTGTGATCATACGAGGACCTAGAGCCCCTTTTAGGTGCCGAAGATGAACGTCCCCGTGGTTTTAGCCGGTAGGAATCTGGCATGCCCCTTCGCCCTTCCCCGGGGCGGAGGAAGTCCATGACGAAATCCACTGAGATAAACAAAAAGGTATGCATGTACAGCGAGTGATGAGCATCTCAGTCGCCCGCTGGCCTCATTCGCTCGGCAGCCAGCGCAACCAGTTCAGAGCAGTCGGAAGTAACACGCATAGAAACGACTGATATATTGCACTCCAGTGTATTATCAATGGCGTCTGTCCGTGTGCAAGTGGACGAGATACATCAACGTTCGCACCTGTCGCTGAGCTACTGTGGCTGGCACAATGTGTACAAGTATACTTCGTGTCGTTAAGTGGACCATCAATATTGAGTTAAATAGGGCTGCCTACTCAACTGAAAGAAAACTTCTACTGCAGAACGATGGCACGTTTGCCGTAGTGGCTATATCTGCGCTGCGTGTAGCAGGTTCGTCACTATGATGACCGCTTCATCATTCATTTCCGCCGAATATAGTCCACTGCTGGACACAAGCCTCCCTCAAAGATCACCGACACCAACGACCGATATGGGTGTGTTGTGTGCTCATTGGCAGGTTTTGCCATAATCGTCACGCTTGGCAGACGGGTTGGCGATCGCAGTTGAGTTGTTAATGTACTCGAAGGACGCTGCTGCCCATCCTCCGGCTAATCCCATAGTCGCCTTTTACGACACCCAAGGGATGAGATGGGGTGGTGGTATTCGTAGCCGGCACCACACGGCAATGACTGACTGATGACCGCTTAGTATAGATAAATAAGATCAGTAGTTTTATCAAATTAATTAAATTGAAATGTATATAATTAAAATGAATTATTAAACTTTGACACAAGTTTTCGCACACTTGTTAGGATTTGGGTTTTGATTTATTTATTCATTCGATTAATTTGTTAGTAACTATGTATAATGTTCTTATTATTTTAAGTCATAAATTGCAGAACTTTTATTAATATCTCTTAATCATTTAAATTTAATTTATTTATATTTAGCCTGTATACTCCACATTGTTGTGTAAGCTGTGGTTACCTTTAATCTAGTTTTTTTTAGGTGATACTTAATATGTGTTTGTTTTTTGTATTCTTAATTGAAAGTTACTTGTATTTAGTAATGACTTGTTGCCGAGAATCGAACCCTGACCCTCGACATCTTAGGCGACGACAGAGACTCGTGCCGCGGGGCGGGGGCGGCGCGGTTCGTACTGCGCGCTATCGCCACGACCCGCGACCTTTCTTTCTCGCTCGGACCACCGCCCAGTGCCCACATCGCTTATGCCAATATATTAACCAGCGTATATAGTACAGTCCGCATTTTATTTCACGACCATCAGTGGAACACTAACACTCGTTGGTAATCCTTAATTCCATTTCTTTTTTATTTTATTTTTATTTATCGTATACCTACCTACCTTATGGCAGAGGCCAACTCCAACTCGGCTTCATGACGGCCGTCTAATGACAACAATCGGGTCCGACGATTGTACGTGCCCCCCCGGCGTACAGTCACAAATTAGCAAAAATACCACTATGCAGTCACCCATCCATAGACTGACCGTGGCAAGCGTTGCTTAACTTCATCGATCATTTACCAATCAGTGAATGCAACTAGCCGTGAGCGCCTCAGTAGTAGTGTTAACTATACTCGGCCCACTGACGTCATCATTAGGAGGCCCATGTTCAGCAGTGGAAGTAATCGGGCTGCTTCGTATGTGTGGAGAAGCTGCGACACACAGCGCATATAGCCGCGACGCTAAACGCGCCATCGTTCTGCAGTGGCTGTTTACTAAAGTTTTCTTTCTTCATCGTCATCATCATATCAGCCATAGACAAGACGACTACAAAGACGTCCACTGCTGAACAAAGGCCTCCCTTAGATTTCCATAACGAGCAGTTACATGCCGCCTCCGGCGACTCCCAGCGACCTTCACCAGATCGTCTGTCCACCTCGTTGGAGGTCGTCCCACGCTGCGTTTTCCGGTGCGCGGTCTCCATTCGAGAACCTTTGTGCCCCAGCGGCCATCAGTTCAACGAGCTATGTTTTATGTTTTCTTTATATTGGCTTTATCATTACGCTTGACAGGTGAATTGGTGATCGCAGTATACGAGAGGATGCTGCCACCCACCCTGTTGCTATCAGCCCTTGGTTGCCTTTTGCAACACCTATAGGTGGGACGCTTCCGGGGATCCTTTACAATCCCTCCGGTTGGGCTTTATAGTCACCCGTTCCGAGATGTGCCTATAGGCGTGGCACCAGTGGGCGGCTCTGGTGTGATCATACAAGGACCTAGAGTCACCCTTAGGTGCCTAAGATGACCGCCCCAGTGGCTTTGTTTTAGCCGGTAGGAGTCCGGCATGCCCCTTCGTCCTTATCCGGGGCGGAGGAAATTAATGTAGAATTTGCAATGGGCATTAACAAATAAAAAAGTGTGGTACCTATTCTTTGCTGGACACCACACGACATATTAGTATGATCTACCGATAGTTGTGATAGTGTTGTCTTAGGTTTTACTACAAATAGTTGTTTCGGGTCTTCGGGTCTGGGTGTTGTGTGTTAGTACGACACAGGAGTAATCCCTAGTATGGTCAAAGGTTTGACAGTAAAACGGGTCACTGTAGCTCTCGAACAAGTAAGACTCGTCCCCATGGCTCACCGTCTGCAACGTGTGCTTCAATAGCTTCAATCATGTCTTAGCGTATACCAAATTGGTGTTTAACCGTCATTTTAATTCTGTATTGAAGGCATACATCCTTCAATACAGAATTAAAATGACGGTTACAAACCAATTTGTGATGTTTGACCTTAAGGTATTGCACCCCTGAACACAACCTCAATGCTGCTGTAAGTGAGAAAACATTTTTCGTGTCACTCATTCCTCGAGGATCCAGTAGTGTGTGGCCAGCCCTAGCGGTGAGTTACGCGTTATAATCTCATAATGAATGTCTTCATCGAGTGTGGTGTGGAAGTTAATACTCCGCCGCGTGTTAGCTTACATTAATGTTGTTATACACTGAGGTGACTCATCTATCCAATTTACTAGTACTTTTACTATAATATAAATTATTATACTAACATCACATACGCTATTATTCTAACTGAAAACGGGATGTTGTCAGTGACAGAAAGTCTTGTTGCAATCGAATGTCCAAGCTTAAATATGACTCTTGCAACGGTCTAATAATAGTGTTCTGTATACTTAGTTGTGTTTAATTGGCTGTCGCGGAATCCTAATCTTCACCATTTAGGTGACGTGACAACAGTTCTAGCGATCAAATTATCAAATATTCTTGAGGTATATAATTATAAGGATAGAAAATGTTCTTTTTTGTACATCAGAAGAAAAATAAGTACAAGGGGTGGGTTTATCGTAGTCGGTGATTTCTACCAGACACCCTGGATGGACATGATCAGAACGAAGATAGACAGGGGTAGTTAGTGTTGTATCAATAAGATATTCAATATTAAGTTTTATTATCATTCTCTCATTATATCATTATTTATAAATATAAAATAAAAATGATGTGGTGTCGTGGGACACCAGGTAGGAACGAAGTTCCTTCGGCTAATGTAGAATCGACACTTATACACTACTCGCTTGTGTATGCGACTGTCGCGCCTGCGCACGTCTCATTTAACGGTTTTATTCCACGCACTTTTTTCCACGGATTTTTTCTTACGGTTTTACTATCACATTTTTTTCAGTTCGGTCGCGCAGCAAAATCCCTATCCCCTCCAAGCCTGCCGTAAGGAACTTCGTTCCAAAAAATAATAATAAGGTATTTCTTTTAAACTTGTGTACCCCTGTCGAAGTATATTTATATATAATTTTGTACCTCTTTTTAAGCACATCGCGCTCATAGAGGAGTATGAGATTTGGGATAGTTAAAGTGGACATGGAGGAGGAGCGCAAAAAATTATAAAAAAAAGAACTTCCGTTGAATGTCGACCATTGGGCTACCACTTGTTTGAATAATACTGCCAAATATTGTCATATCTGCTATTTTGGCAGAGTATGCATGGTATTACTCGCGGTTTCCTTTACACTGAATCTACAGATTGGAGCCGTGCAAGTATATTGTCGGTGCTCTTCGAGTGAAACCTTATTTGAAAAAATAAGTTGAACTTTAAATTTATTATCACAGTGCTTGACAGTTTAAGTTTTAAATTCCATAAATAACTCATAAATAGGTTGTTGTTCGTCGCGTGTTGCGCCTCAGTGTGCGGCGTCGTGTGCGCGCCGCTCCCGCCGGACGGTGGCGGCGCCGGCAGCACTCCGTGTGATAGCTTCCACAACACGCGTAACGACGATACTGGGTAAACTATCAATTTGATAAGTGCGCCATTAAAGTGATGACTAGCGAGTATGTGCGTGGATGTATGCAGTGAGGATTATTGCACAGTTAACTTACATATATACGATTGAAATCCTGTAAAAATGTTATACAACGATTTAAATAAATAATTCCCTTCACTATTATACCTCCTGAGCCCTATAATATATTCTAAATAAGTAAATGATATTCTATTCTATAAAGTATTCATCATCATATCAGCCAAAGGACGTCCACTTCTGAATAAAGTCCTTCTCCAAAGATTCCCACAGCATATGTGACGTCGTTTTGGGGGAATTGGTCAGTGCTCACCTTGCTTGGCAGGCGGGTTGGTGAGCGCAGTGAGGTTACTGTACCACAAAAGGGACGCCACTGCCCATCCCTCTGGTTTAAAGTCCCATAGTCACCTTTTACGACATACACGGAAGGAGATGGAGTGGTGATATATTCTTAACGCGGACACCACACGGAAGTATTAACAAATAAATGTGTTGTGTGTGTGTACTGAACTCCCAATAGTACAAATGATTTAACAAGTTAGCTTTTAAAAAGCCCCACCCCATGGTTGGACATGGATCTCCATTGTAGGCAACAATAATCAGTGACAGTTAGATCAGGAAAGTTACCATCATCACAGCTACACCAAAATGTGTCAGATAATTTAGCAATTTCCTTGGAATTAATATTTACTTTTTAATTCACTGAAATAATTGCCGTCAAAGAAAGGAAAACAAAGAAAAGCTTTTATTTCAACGCGCAATTGACACACAAGAGTTAAAACTAGACTTTCTTTAACCAAAATATTAATAACATCATCAAAACAGAAATAGAAAAAAATGGTAGCATAGACTTTTTTAAACCTATCAGTCCGTATGAAACTAATCTGTGATAATCCAGTTTATAAAGTTCATTGGATCTGTATTATCTGTGGTTGTGATTGCTCGATCTAATACAAACATTGATGTATATATGTTACTATTGAATCAAAATATGTAGTATGTCTAAGTAGGGTGTGCAACCAATTAACAACAAATAGGTTACAATTAAACACAACAAATAAAATAAAATAATGATGTACGAAGTTGTGCGTCGCATGTGCGCAGAAATGTAGGTCATTGCTCAGCATAATGCCGCGGCTTTGGACGAACCTAGAGCCAGCAGCGCTGATTTTCAGCAACAACCTTGGTGTGAAGTAAATTATAACACAAAATTGATTTCATATAATTTTTTACTAGCTTGTGGTAGGAACTGTAAGGTAAAAGCTTACTTTATGGACTTTTTCCTTTCTACTGCTGTGTAGACCCAATCTCTGATATTGGAGGCCAGAACATTCAATCTTACAAAATAATTAAATTTAAAACATTCAATTACATCTTTATATAAACAGTTTATCTAACACTTATGGCACCTTTTGTTGTAAACGTATACCGCACACAGTCGGCGCAGCGACCAGCGATACATCAAAGTCGAAATTTGTAACACAACACTAATAAGGTAATTGGGAATTAACGCCGACATTATCACCGACATTATTACGACGTTAAACTTTAATAAATTACAAAATAACACGCGGCTCGGTTAACATTTAACGCTATTCTACTACCACATTACACTGTAAGCTAAGCGACAAGAAGCTTCAATTTAAAGCAAGGATAATACAAATATGGGAGAGTGAAACTGTTAGTCCTATATCCTTACCTTTATTAGCCTCTATGGCAAGGCAAACACATTGCAGTTGATTATTTTATCTAAACAGAAAAACAACGAGTTTCTTGAGACAGCATGACGCAAACCACCAGATTTATATCTATTTGTTATTCATAATTTAAACAAGATTTACTATCAATATGTCGTAAAAGTTGACTAAGGGATTAGCCGGAGGATGGTCAGCAGCGTCCTTCGAGTACATTAACAACTCAACTGCGATCGCCAACCCGTCTGCCAAGCGTGGCGATTATGGCAAAACCCCCAATGAGCCCACAACACAACCATATCGGTCATTGTGGACGTCTTTGTGGGAGGCCTGTGTCCAGCGGTGGACTTCATTCGGCCGAAATGATGATGACTATCAATATTTATGATTGTTAAACAACACAGACTGCGGACTAGCCAAAGTTGTAAGATATTTTACAGCACATTAAACGCTTTCCCTTTAGAAGTAAATAAAGTCTGTCATAGCAACAAGCCATAGACTCGTCAACGAACGCTGGCTATAACTATTATTGCAGAAGATAGAAAATGTCTTGAGTGCTAGTAATGTAGCTGTAAAACTTTAGTGTGGTCAAAATATTCCCTTGTAAAGGTTTAAAGTAATAGGGCAGTAAGAAAGGTAACTCTTTTAACTGTTACTACTGGCGCAGTGGCTTTGCGTTTTGCTTACTGCACTGCACGATTCGGGTCCGATCTTCAAACGGAACAATTATATAGTAGGATCTACAGATAGTTGTACCAAGGCTGGGTGCTTGTGCATGTGAGATTTATGTCTGTATACTGTACTCACGATACAGAGAAAATACTAGTGTGGAGCAGCGTAAATTTAACAAAACAAAAAATATACCGACTTCAGAACCCCTACACGATATATAAATATTAAAACCTCTGAATGGTCTGCACGAACCATGGTTGAGGCATACCTGGCCCCGCCCGACTTCGTAAAGTAATTTTTTTCTTTTTCATTGATTTTAATATTTTTATGTCGTGTAGGGGTTTTGAAGTCGTGTCGGCTATGTTGGCAGAGCATGAAAATTGGGAAGCAGTGGTCTCCTTCTGCGAGAGCGTCATGATCCAGAAGGAGACTGCAGAGCGGGATCGAGAGAGGGCCGATCCCGCACGGAGAAGGACGAGACGGCGCCGAGGTAACAACCGCCCTGGCGCCCAGGTCCAACACGCCTGAGCCCCCTGCCGTCAGTTCATGGTGGGGGGCCTCGGGGTCACGGGCGCGCAGATTGGGGAGTCTGCGTGCTCACACCGAGCGACCTCCGGGAAGACGGTGGCGCGCACGTGGCCACGTGTCGCCGTGTGCGCAGCACAGCGCACAGTGAGGCGCGGGGGGATCCTTTACAATCCTCCCCGAGAGGTGCCTGGAGGCGTTTTTACAGCCGCCTGCCCGCCGCTAGAGGGGGTGACCGCTTTACAGTCATCCTCTCCGAGATGTGCCTAAAGACGTGGCACCAATGGGCGGGTGCAGTTTTGAAGTCCAGCTAAGGTTTTGAAGTCGGTCTTTTTTTGTAAAAAGTTTTATTTGTTTCTTTTTAGTTTAAATATATGTAAGAACTTTTCCAATTTTGTATCGGTATTTAACACTAAAAATAAGAATGACTTAAGTCGGTTATGATCTGAGAGGAATCGAAACTATTAAGACATCATCTAGATAAGCGCAGTCAAATTAACCTGTTTATTGAAGGTGGTTAAAAAAACTACTCAATCAAATGTAATGAAATTTATATGGGACCAATTCGAAAGCATTTTACACCAGTTAAAAAAATAATTGCTCAAATTGGTCCACAAATCTCGGAAGAACAGTGTACATACATTAAAAAAATACGCATCGAATTGAGAACCTCCTCCTTTTTGAAGTCGGTAAAAAGAACAGAAATACTGAACATTATTTTAGATAAATCTAATATATAAAATTCTCGTGTCACGGGGTTCGAACTTGAACTCCTCCGAAACGGCTCGACCGATTTTTGTGATCCTTAGCGTGATTGTCGGCCAGGGTGGAGAATCGGCCAACATCTATTTTTCATCCCCCTTAATGTTAAGGGTAGTCCAACCCTATTTTTTTTTTTTTAATTTTTAGGCAAAATTTTTGTTTTTATTTTTTTATGACACAGCATCCAAAAATACATACAACCCTAAATTTTCACCCCTCTACGATCAACTCCTATTTTTTATTTGTTAATTATAAACTTTAATTTTTTGGCAAAATATATAAAATTCTCGTGTCACAGTGTTAGTTACCATACTCCTCCGAAACGGCTTGACCGATTTTTATGAAATTTTATATGCATATTCAGTAGGTCTGAGAATCGGCTACTATCTATTTTTCATACCCCTATGTGATAAGGGTTGTCCACGCCTTAAGATTTTTTTAATTTTTTGGACAACATTTTTTATTTTCATATTTTTATAATGTGGCTAATTGCTAATTAAAAATTAAAAATACATACAACCCTAAATTTTCACCCTTCTACCACCAACCCCTATTTTTTAATAGTTGTTTTAGTAATTTTTCATCCCGCTCGATAACTGATCAATTATTATCACTTGGTAAGTTATCCCCCCCGGTGTCACTTCTCGCTCAGTAAACAGCACGGAGTAGGGATGAGGCCGAAGCCGGTCTCCTGGTTCTCTCACACAATAAGCCTTCTCTCACACCCTCCACAGTTTTCGGCCATTATATTATTATTTATGCATCAAGCGTAATAGTAACGTTTACAATTATCATTTTACTACACTGAATGTTATCTCGAATAAGCGCCGAAATGGCTCAACGGTTCTCAATGAAAATTTTCGGGATCCATACATGAATTATAACTTTAATTTTCATGTGTGTTCCAATTTCATAACTTGCAGCAGGGTCCAGAATACATGAATAGGTGTAAATGTAATTTGCGCCTAGCGTAGCGGGCGGGTACGGCTAGTTAAAGATAAATTGATTTATTATTCATGTAAAACCACTTACAGGCACTTATGAATAGTCAAGACTGTAGTTGCCGCGTTCCAAGATGTTGATTTCCTTTGGAGAAGAACGGGCAAGAAACTCCATGGTTACTGTTTTTATCATTTGCGAGTGTCGATCTTATTGCAGATAGTATGACGTCAATTCTCTATGAAACTCTTCTAAGTAAATATAAATTTAGAGATACCTGATACCCGAACCCTAGGTACCAATTTAATCCCTGTGGTGTCCGCGTTAAGAATATAATTCACTCCATCTCCTCTCGTGGATGTCATAACTAATAAGAGGCGTTAAACCAGAGGAATAGACAGCAGAATCACGTTTCTGGAAGGTGCTTACCAAACCGCCTTCCAAGCGTGGTAAATGGTGGTGTATCGATCAGTGAGTGCACACGACATAATTGTAACTATTATTAGTTGTTCCTTATCAATAAAATATACCGCAAAATAAATTTTCCTATCGAGCTTTCTCTTGTGCAGTTTATAGCGTGTCTCCGCTTTTAGTGTAGGGCTGTCTCAACACGAAGGCTCGTCGACTGTTAAAGGCCACTTAATTTGGCTCGTAACGAGTCGTAAACGGCCCCAAGTTTGCAGGTCCGAACATCTTATAAGTCGACGATTTTAAAATCATATTCAAGGGTTTTATGTTTAAACCTAATGAAATGTGATTATGTTCGAGAGCTGTGGAGTTATTTATTGGCAAGACAGCCGGGAGATAGGATATCTTGGACCTTTAAAGATTACTTGCAAGTTCTTGAAAACGAATGAACGACATTAAACTCTCGTGCCATGGGTACAGTTTACCTGTTCATCTCTACCTGTAGGCCATACAAATATTTGTTCTGTGCGGGTATTGAACCTGTGACCCGTGGAGCAGAAAGCTAATCGCTTAGCCACTGTGATAACAATCGTTTATAGTCAAAATCGTCAAATAAATTTGTAAAAAGGCGTACAGATACTTATGATTTGTACTAAGACAAACACGAGGCTTCACCGACATCAGCATACAGCAGTCAGGGTCCTACTGACGCACTGGTCAGTAGTTATCTGGAACATTGTGCTGTCATATGCTCTCCTCACGAGGCCAAGTATTCTGTAATGTTGGACCGCGTTATTTATTATTATTTATTATTTATTTTTTTATTTTATTTTTTATTTAAAAAAAAACGTTGCCCCACACTAGGATTTCTCCTGTATCGTGGGTGCGTTTACAAACACAAATTCCACACACAATACACCCAGACTCGGAACAACTACCTGCAGATCGTACAAATATTTGTTCCGTGCCGGAATCGAACCCACGACCCGGTGCGCAGCAGCCGACTGTATCAGCCACTGCACCAACCGTGTTCAGAACAAATTCACGCGCCACTTGTACAATTTCATAGGTAAAACCCTAATAGATAAAATAATTCTGTCTGATGTGGTTTTTTACAGTTTTATTTTGTTATTTGTGTTGTGGTAGTCTTTTGACTATCAGATTGTGTTTAATATAACACCGTACTAAATCTATACAAATAAATCAAATTGAAGTGTCTGTTTGTAATGTCGTTTTAACAGCTTTTTACTAAATGCATATGAAAGTATATACGGTACCTACAGCAAAAAGGCTATTTGTAATTTTTTGTCTATCTGTCTGTTTGTTCCCGCTAATCTCCGAAACGGCTGGACCGATTTCTACGGGACTTTCACTGAAAGATAGCTGATATTATAAGGAATAGCGTAGGCTACTTTTATTTTAGAAAAATAATAAGAGTTCCGTGCAAATAAATAAAACCCACGAAATCCAATATACATATATATACTCTATGCCAAGTGTCTATGTCGAAAAACTCTAAATTATTATTATGTATAAATAATCCACTTTCTTTTAAATTAAACGGCGGGTGAAACAGCGGGTCCCAGCTAGTTAAAAATATAATCTTTTTCCTGTATGTCTCGAATAAAATATCACGAATATGTTCCGGTGTCGATATCATCTTAATATTTCATACAGTGTTCAAAACACGGACAAAAAGAATTTAAACAAGGGATCGAGGTTCTCATAGCCTGTTGCACTCACTGATCGGTACACGATCGGTGATGTTAAGCAACACTTGTCGAGGTCAGTCTGTGGTTGGCTGATATTCTTAGAATCGTTTTTGGTGACATGCAATTCGATTAGAAATTGTCTGCTTTGATAGATAATCGTTTTAATTGCAACTCTATTGTCACAAAATTATTTTTTTAGGTATACCTAGAACAACCGTTCGTCATACTGCATTGTAGTCAAAATAAGTTGGAAAATAATTATTTAAATCTGGAGGCTATTAAAATTTATTGATCTTGCTTCTAGGAAGGGCCTCAAATATTTATATTTATTTGTATCCACATTGAGTTAATAGGATATATTCTCGCTCCCGTCTGTTGTTCGCGCCGGCCCGTGCCGAGCCTGTAGTTTTACATGTCCCCTAATACGTTTTAAATAACACCGATCCAGCTGTCCCCAAAACAATAGCTTGTTATCCCTAGCAACGCCCTAAGCCGAGGTCCGTGTCCCGCAGGGGGCGCCCTTAGCGCAAGTTGCTTAGTTTTTAACATTAATTTTAAGCCTGGCTGGAGGCTTCTTTTAGCTTCGCCAGAAATGACCGGTTAAGACCACATTTCCCAGAAATATGCGAGAAGCACAACAAAAAAAAAAGCTATTAGGATAGTAATGTTTAGCGAACTGACCGGTCACGTGGTGCCTTGTGATTCATAGAAAATGGCCGCGATTTAATTTTGTGTTAGTCGTTCCATCTTCGAATGGCCTGTTTCCTGGTTAGATAATAAATAGTATTAGAAGATATTTGTGGATTCGGAGCTACATTTTACTCAATTAAAATATGAGTCAATAGATCGAGGCATCGGTTGTGAATTGACTATTGGAAGCCGTAATGTAACAGTAACATATTTCAGTTTACGATCACGTTACACTGAATCATTCGTCCCTAATGAGCATATTTCTCGGAATCAAAACTAATAACTAACGACAAACCAAACAAACTAATATATTATTGAGGAAAATATGTGTGGTAAAAGTTCTAGCCTCCGCCATAGAGAACAATCCGTCCAATACAAACCATTCGAATCGGAATGCGCGTAATCGTACGGCGCCATCGTTTAATTTAAATCGGATACAGTTAATTTACCGTTGCTATAAAAACTCTATTATAGAGAATGTATTGTTATAATACGCGCTAACAAGGTTGCGTAAGATACTTCTGGCCGACATCCACGCAATACGGCATGGTTGGTGCAGTGGCTGATACAGTCGGCTGCTGCGCTCCGGGTCGTGGGTTCGATTCCCACACGGAACAAATATTTGTATGATCTGCAGGTAGTTGTTCCGGGTCTGGATGTTTTGTATGTGGAATTCATGTCTGTAAACGCACCCACGACACAGGAGAAATAATTATCTGGGGAAAGCTTTAAAAAAAAATTGTGTAGTGTAGTGGTAGGAGATTTTATCAAAGGTGAGTAATATACGCGCCATTGATGTTAAAGTCGAATACTTTCCACTCAAATAGCTTGAAGGCATCCTTTATTGTAGCAGCGAACAGGGAAGAAAGGTCTTCAAGTAGAGACCGCGCTCCGAAAAACGCAGCGAGAGACGGCCTCCAACGAGATGGACTGACGATCCGCTGAAGGTCGCTTGGAGTCATTGGTTGCGGGCTGCATAAAATCGGTCGTTATTGTGGAATTCCATGGGGGAGGCCTTTGTTCAGCAGTGAACGTCCTTTGGCTGGTACGATGATGATGATGATGAGTAATATGTAAATAAACCGAAATAGTCTCTCATCACTGCAGTCGTAGGCACGCAATTAAATTACGTTTATTTTATGTGTTGTGTACTTGGTGTTGATATTATAATGCTCGCTTGGTGCAGTGGCTGATACAGTCGACTGCTGGGTCGTGGGTTCGATTCCCGCACGGAACAAATATGTGTATGATCTGCAGGTAGTTGTTCCGGGTCTGGTGTATTGTGTGTGGAATATTCATGTCTGTAAACGCACCCACGACACAGAAGAATTTCCAGTCGGTCTTCTACACGTATATGTTTCATGACGTATCTCTGTGTCATCCGCGGCCAACACAGAACACGTTAGCGTTAACACGCCCCAACCGGAGCCTACACAACTGAACGTGAACGCACCCGTTAAATGGAAAGGCGTATACGGACTTGTGGGCGCATGGGCGGGGCTGTTAAATACGAAATCGGAAATGATTGACTGTCATAATCACGTCTAGCTGCAATCAATATTATATTGTAGTTCAACGGGGTAGGGTCTAGTTTTATTTACTTGTATATGTTAAAGGTGATTTCATACTGCCCTTATGTAGCTAGTGAAAAGGATTGCCAGTCATTACTGCATTCATCATTATGGGTTTCCACCATCAGCGTCGAGTTACATCACATGAATGATGTTTTGTTAAGCTGTTAAAGTACTTTATGAATAGAACAAATTGAACAAATGGCTAGTCTCATAAAACGCAAATGTTAAAAGCGCGGGCGTTCGATCGATAGCTTTTAAAAGGGATAATTTCGAAATAATTTGTTGCAAACACAGAAATGTCAAATGTTATGTACTTAGACCTACACACTGTGATTGTGAGCATCAGCCACAGGATGTCCACTGCTGAACAAAGGCCTCCCCCTTAGATTTCCACGAGCGGTCACGTGCCGCCCTCATCCAACGACTCCCAGCGACCCTCACCAGGTCGTCTGTCCACCTCGTTGGAGGTCGTCCCACGCTGCGTTTTCCGGTGCGCGGTCTCCATTCGAGAACCTTTGTGCCCAACGGCCATCAGTTCTACGAGCAGTGTGCCCCGCCCATTGCCACTTCAGTTTACTAATCCTTTCAGCTATGTCCACAACTTTAGTTCTTTTTCCTCCAAGGGATCCTCATTTCTGATTCGATCTCGTAGAGAAATACCAAGCATAGCTCTCTCCATAGCTCGCTGAGTGACCTTGAGCTTGCTTATGAGGCCTATTTTGAGTAACCACGTCTATGTTCCATATGTCATCACTGGTAATTAAGAGCATATGCAAACAAAAAATTCAGTTTCCGAAGGCAGTTGTTAACATTAACATATGGAAATTAGACGGGAATTATTGTGAATCATAAGTGGGCACCCGAGCAGCATAAGCAGGTACTGGCACGAAACTTTTAACAAGCACCCACTGACAACAAAAACATCATAATTGGCCGCTCGCGGCTCTCGAGTCCAAACACAATTTTGGCCCAACGCACACGTTTACGTTAGCTTCATAAAAACTGTATGTTGACAAATACATTACTATTCACGTCAGTGTTCCGACTTAATAGGTTTGAGGTTCACAAAGATTTGATTATGTTTGTTTTTTGTGTGTTCTTGTGAACTGAAAATTGGTTCGGTCGTCGATTTGCGGATTTATTATCCGTAATTATGGGGTACGGTAGTATTGTTGGTACTCCCCTTTGTAGAATTTCTATACTTTTTTTTTCAATCAATCTCTTGTCGATGGCTTGTTAAGATGTATGGTTGAAATAATTTGGGGTTTATTTATACCTTGGCATCTCAATGAGCGATGTTATTATAATGTCAGTTTGGTAGTTATTGTAGATTAAAGCCAATTTGTTGTAACTACTGTTTTGATAACTTTGATAGTTGCTCGAATATATTACCATATGATTTGAATGATTAAAATGTTTATATTGCTTGTTGAAGCCTGATCAATGACGGTGGTAACTGCACATAATAAAGAATAACGCTTTATGTTGTGTGCTTAATATACCATGTTTTAAAAATATATAGATACAGAGTAAAATTATACTTTACTAGCTGGGATCCACGGTTTCACCTGCCGTTTAATTTAAAAGTAATTAGATTATTTATAAATAATTTAGAGTACTTTGACATAGTTACTGACATATAGTATATATATCGGATTTCATTGGTTTTTGTTTTGCGCGGATCCCCGAGTTATTTTTCTCAAATAAAAGTAGCATAAGTTATTCCTTATTACATCAGCTATCTGCCAGCGAAAGTCCCGTAGAAATCGGTCCAGCCGTTTCGCAGATTAGCGGGAATAAACAGACAGACAAAACAATTAAAAATCGTTTTTTTGTTGTTGTACGTATCGTATATACTTTCTTAAGCATTTAGTAAATTTCAATTTTATTTATTTGTGTAGATGATAGCATCTCGGAGTTCATCGTCATAACAGCCAAATGTCATCCACTGCTAAACAAAGGCCTCCCCCATAGATTTTGACAACTATGTTGTTGTTTTGAGGGGAAACTTGCCAATACTCACCAAGCGTGGCAGGCAATTTGGTGAGCGCAGAATAGCTGTTGTCCCACAGAAGGGACGCTGGTACCAGTTCCTCTGGCTCTGGCAGTTCCCTTTGTTGCCTTTTACGACATCCTATTCCTATTCCTATATATCCTATTCTTAATCCGGACACCACACGGATCATTAAGCGGATGTTCTCAGATGTTGTGTATACGGAGTTAAGCTTTGATAAATTAAAATATTTTATTTAATTTGAATCACTTACAGGTACTTATATAGAGCCAGAATTTAAATAGTTCCAAGTTTTTGGTCCTATAGAGAAAAGCAGGGTAATCGTTAGACGAGATATGTGAAAATAATGTGATACCAAAATGTAAAATGAATGCAGTACAATAACGAAAAATGGTATTACCAGTGATAACATATGGAACAGAGACGTGGTCACTCACAATAGGCCTCATAAGAAAGCTCAAGGTCACTCAGCGAGCTATGGAGAGAGCTATGCTTAGTATTTCTCTACGAGATCGAATCAGAAATGAGGAGATCCGTAGAAGAACTAAAGTTGTCGACATAGCTGGAAGTATTAGTAAACTGAAGTGGCAATAGGCGGGGCACATTGCTCGTAGAACTGATGGCCGTTGGGGCACAAAGGTTCTCGAATGGAGACCGCGCACCGGAAAACGCAGCGTGGGACGACCTCCAACGAGGTGGACAGACGACCTGGTGAAGGTCGCTGGGAGTCGTTGGATGAGGGCGGCATATAACCGCTCGTTGTGGAAATCTAAGAGGGAGGCCTTTGTTCAGCAGTGGACGACCTGTGGCTGATATGATGAACAAAAAATGCGCCTTTTAATAAGTTGTATAGCAACTATATGCGGACCGATCCCGACTCACGGTACCCTTTACGAGCATGACGCATGCATCAGCTTTGCGCTAGAAAGAAAAAAACATGTATTGCGTTTTTTCCCCGATCGTGACCGCTACATAAAATCCGCAGCTTAATATTTTGACGCACCTGAGGTGCGCATGAGTGCAAATAAATTGAACAGTAAGTGTTGAACTGACATAACGTATGGATAAGTTTGCGATCCAACTGAGTTTTTATTGAAGGTCGGTCCACGTTTCATACAATGATATAAAACTTTACTCTTTGTGAGCACTCGTCGAGCAAATACTGCAATAAAAATATGAGTTTTTTATTTTCCTAACCTAAATGTTTGTTTAAATAGTGATAATAGATTTACTAGATCGTGTGGATTAAGAATATAGCACCACTTTATCTCCTCCCGTGGATTCCGTAAAAGGCGACTAATGGCCGAAATTAATAATAAATGTTGTTCGCGACGCAACCACAAAACCCACGACATGATGTTTACACACATAGCAACAGCGCTCGCGACATAACTCACGATGTACATACGTAGTTTTAGAATAATATTATTAGAATATACATATAAGATATTTAGATAAGTCAAAACATGTACATTTTCGAAAATTTGTAAAAAAGTAACTTTTGCCTACTAGTCCTAGACACCCCATACAACAATGATTAGTACTTAGATTTTGTCAAAACTAACCCTATGTACTAGATTTAGACTAATGTAAGCCAGAAAAAGGGGATTCCCCTTAGTTAACCACGCCCTCAGCCCACAGATAATGTATAATCGTAGAAAACTAGCATCACTACTGTTTTTAGCCACTGGGCCTAAACTACGCTCTGTATTAACTGCATACACATAATTTATAAGAAAATATCAACAACAGTTGGCCAAGACCACTGCCTACACCCTTAAACTTAGAGTCATAAGTATAGTTATATAATTACGACAATAAACGAAATTTATTAAGTCACTCAGCTTCAACACCCTTACAACTAAGGATAAAACTGTAAATACACAGCCAACACATATTATTTAACCCTTTCCCTTTGTATACCTGAAAAGGACACACTTTAAGGAATAACAGACACACACAATAGAGCTTATTTTTTATTAGATACAAGAAAAAACGTAGACAATACCTGTATGACAATAGCGAAAATATACAATGAAAAGGGGAAGCAATTTCACGGCTCTCGTGCATGTACGGATCGGAGGTAGCTAAGCGCGCCCGTCCCTTCAGGAACAAGAACAAAAATAGATCCAAGTTTTTAATTAGTAGTTAGTTCTTGATAGTAAATAAGTGGTGCGGTACAGTCTGAAATTGCTCTCTGCCATAAGTTACAGTGAAAGTTGTATTTTTATTTTACGTTATTTCCGCTACAAGTATAAGTGCACATACGGAATCAACACGTTCGATTGTTTGGCAAGTTTAAAAGTACTTCCGGAACCTATAGGTGCAGGACGTCAGCTACTCATCACCGAGGTTCGCCCGTCCGGTACAAATGTAATCGACCCCTCTGGGCAGTCGTTATCTCACCATGGGATAAGGTAATCCTGGAGGGCAAATTAAAGTTGCTGCTTGATTTTTTCCTACCTTCTGATATAAAAAAAGTATATCATTAGTAAAAAAAAAAGTATATTAAGTAGCTTACAGAACGCGGGGCAGTTTGTGGCGAGCTGAATGTGAGTGGCGACACTGCGTACCCGAATGCTCCAGAGAGTCGGTCAGGGCCTCGTCTCCGGCTTGCCTTTATTGGTTGGTCGGAGTGGTACCCCATGAGTGCCCGTAGGATTTTCAACTCTGGCTTACCTTAGTTGGCCGATCAGAGGGGGGCCGCCAGAGCTATATGCTCGGGGGTGGAAGTGTCTAATGGCGTAATAACGGGGAAACCCGCTCCGAGTCTTCGAGACGCGCGATGGTGAAACCGGTGCCACACCTCTCTACACCCCTAGCCGCTCACACCGGTGTTGCTCCTTGTCGCCTGTAGTGGTGGCCATTTAGGGGGCCCATCTTGTGAGTGGCGAGTCACCGTCTGCCACAGAATTTCACTTTAAAGATTGAAAGGCAGACGCAGTTTTTTTCTGTTTTTCTTAGTATTAAATCCATTTAGCACCCATTGCAATAGACCTTATACTTGTAGTTTCCATTTCATACAATAGTTTTACACCTCCGGGGACAATCCGAGACTGCATTTTATAATGCAGTCATGGAGAGTCCCCGGTTAGTGTCCCATTACATTTTAGATTAAATTTCTCTAAAAGGCCTCTGCGTGTTGGACCCATGTCCCCGCGTAAGCCTATCAAAAGACCGGGTTTCCCCTTACAGGGGACATAAACCCGTGTAAAAGAGAAAAATGTAATCGGAAATCTTCCGATTTATGATTTTGAAATTGAATGAATACAAAAAGCCGGTCAAGTGCGAGTTGAACTCGCGTGGAGAGGCTTCCGAAATTGCAGAATATATCGTCTTTTGTTGAATTTGGTCTTGTACTGAATTATAAAATAATTACATTTGAGACTCACAACAAACCAAACCCTTCCATTTCATATATGACGCGGTACAGTTTGCAAAACTTTATTCTTTAATTTTCTATATTGCCCAGCAAAAAGGACCCCCATTTTCAAAATGTATTTATTCACGCAGGGTTTGGGTCGCAGAAATCCATATGTGTGCCAAATTTCAACTTAATCGGTCCAGTAGATTCGAAGCAAATTGACTCTGACCGACGGACAGACAGACAGACACACGAGTGATCCTATAAGGATTCCGCCGTTTTTTCCTTCGGATGTTCGGAACCCTAAAAACAGACAAATCCTAAATTCCAAATCCAAAGTTTGGATTACATTCATTATTAATTTCAGCTGTAAGGGACTCTAACCAGACCAGGGACATGGGCAGCAGCGTCCTTTCTGAGGAATAGTAGCCATACTGCGCTCACCGACTCGCCGTCCAAGTGGAAATCTACGTGGAAGTCCTTTGTCCTGCAGTGGACGTCCTTTGGCTGATAATTGTGATGATGATATTTACTATTTAAATAAAAAATAAACACAAAGCTCAAAGCACAATTTTTTTTTAATTACTGGAGACACACTTTCTTATGTATGTGTAAAACTAGGCACATGCCGTCCATAATTTTGCTTCTGAACTAAATGTAGACAAGCAATTTGCAGCTGGAATATAACTAGACCTCAATATATTACGATTTTAACGAGCGTTTGAACCGGAGACGGCATGTGAAGCATTTCCACTTTGGTGCAATGAGTATAGTATAGAAGTATAGTAGTATAATAAGTATAGTAATGAATTAAGTAGGTGTGTGGAAGAATGTCTCAATACGCGACTGTTAGGACGGCTGCCTAGTTTTGACTATCGGCAAATGTTTTGCAGCGCTGACGCTAGGTCCTTCGTATTCCTATGCCAAATAATACATAAATAATTATAGTATATAAAAGTCTAATTTGCAGTGTAGTGCCGGCTACGAATAGCAGCAACCCATCTCATCCCGTGGGTGTCGTAAAAGGCGACTAAGGGATTAGACGGAGGATGGGCAGCAGCGTCCTTCGAGTACATTAACAACTCAACTGCGATCGCCAACCCGCCTGCCAAGCGTGGCGATTTTGGCAAACCCCCCCAATGAGCACATAACACACCGATATCGGTCATTGTAGTGGTCTATGAGGGAGGCCTGTGTCCAGCAGTGGACTTTATTCGGCCGAAATGATAAGTCTAATATAGCGAATGTTTGACATATAAACGAAAAGATTTAAATGAAATCGTCAATTGTTAATCTACAATTATATTTACGTGATTAGTTGTAAATTAATAATAGATACACTTGCTAGTTTTAGGTTCGATAGTTAAAGATAAATTCTGTATTTGTTTTTTTATTTATTTTAAAAAACGTTTCCCCACACTAGGATTTCTCCTGTGTCGTGGGTGCGTTTACAGGCATAAATTCCACACACAATACACCCAGACCCGGAACAACTACATGCAGATCATACAAATATTTGTTCCGTGCGGGAATCGAACCCACGACCCAGAGCGCAGCAGCCGACTGTATTCGCCACTGCACCAACCGTGCCGTGTTTTATTAGAAGAATTAAATGTTTAAGTTATAATGACTAACTGAAATTTTTAATTTAACGTTGACATCTTTTTACAAGTATATTTTTCCAAGTATAGTAAGGAAAAAGTAAAAATATGTCGACGATACAAATGTAATATATTGGGGCTAAAAGAGGGGAGCGGGCTGAGCACTTGGTCAATCAGGCAGTCGGTTGAACCACGAAGAGGTACGGATCTGTCTAGAAGAGTAACTGTGTATTTGAAGGGAACGCTACATGGCTATATTATTGTACAAATATAGAATAGTCATCATCACCATTTCGGCCGAATGAAGTCCACTGCTGGACACAGGCCTCCCCCAAAGATCACCACAACGACCGATATGGGTGTGTTGTGGGCTCTTTGGGGGTTTTGCCATAATCGCCACGCTTGGCAGACGGGTTGGCGATCGCAGTTGAGTTGTTAATGTACTCGAAGGACGCTGCTGACAATCCTCCGGCTAAACCCTTAGTCGACTTTTACGACACCCACGCGAGGAGATGGGGTGGTGGTATTCTGAGCCAGCACCACACGACTATCCGGCACCACACGACTATATACTAACAGAGAATAGGAAAGTAATAAAGTGTTTGTTATTTAGTGAATAGGGATTGTTGACGAAGTACGTAGTTTTATTCCACTTGGAGCCTCCCTTAGGTACCGAAGATGACCGCCCCAGTGGTTTTAGCCGGTAGGAGTTCGGCATACCCCTTAGCCCTTCCCCGGGGTGAAGGAAGTTCATGAAGAATTTCCACTGGGCACCAATAATAAACAAAAAAAAAATAGATAGAATATACAACTTGAATAACACACGGAATGACGATGTACATATATGCACGTAATCATAAGAGCACTGTTACAGTTAAAACGTTACCTGGCACAGTGCAGCAGTCCGAGCAGCAAAACAAAAGCTCGCGTCGGGTTCTGTCGTGGTCTGGTGGTTGGTGAGCTTTGTCCGCGGTCGGCCGGCGCGCGTACCACTGTGCTCGCGCCGCGCACGCATTCCAACATGTTTCACATCCTAATTATTGTCGCCATTTTTACTTCTTTAAACACATTTTCACTGGCACTTTTTTGTCCGACTTCCTTTGTTTATGAGCGCTGAACTTCACAGTTAGTTGCCACTAACCATTGTTATTTCGAGCAATTTTGCTTTAAGTCTTAGGCGTCATATTGTTTTGATTCGTTAATTTTGAGCACTGTGCAGTTGGTGTTCGGTTTCGGAATTTTACCTGTGAACAAGATAATTTGGGTTATTATTAGATACATAAACTTAAGAACGTAGGTACTAACAATTTTTACTGTTTTATGTTCTAACTAGCTGGGACCCGCGGTTTCACCCGCGTTTAATTTTAAAGAAATTTAGAATACTTCGACATAGACACTTGACATAGAATATATATATTGGACTTCAAGGGTTTTATTTTTTTTGAGCGGTGCCCTAATTTTTTTTTCTAACATAAAGGTAGCCTAAGTTATTCCTTATAACATCAGCTATCTGTCAGTGAAAGTCCCATCAAAATCGGTCCAGCCATTTCGGAGATTACCCGGAACAAACAGACAGACAAACGGACAGACAGACAGACAGACAAACATTTTATTAAAAATTGTTTTCTTGTTTTAGGTACCGTTTATACTTTCATATGCATTTAGTAAAAAGCTGTTATTTTGGCATTACAAACAGACGCTTCACGTTTATTTATTTGTATAGATTTTAGTACGATAGTCTCTACAAACAATGAATTTCTAGTTAGATGTCATTATTTTGGTGTAATCAAATTAAAAGCTGTCGCTTTGCCTATGAAAAAATTTCATTGGTCATCTTCCCGAAGTCTTATTGCAATGTTGCTATTTTAGAATATTAAGAGGATGCTTTTTCCATTTATTTAATTCCAAATTTTTTCAAATAATTCTTGCTAAGACTTTTTGGTGTTCAGACATGAATTGGTAATTAATTTTATTACATTAAATATAGCTTTGCTTTTATACTTCTTTCGAAGTGCTTTGTTTAACCCAAAGGTTGACTGGTAGAGAATGCCTCATGGCATTAAGTCCGCCTTATGTATACTCAATGTACATAAAAGTTTAAATAAATAAATAAATAAATTGGTCACAAATAAATCGCATAACAATTGTCTCGCACTTCTTATCGCAATACCTCTCTACTCTACTCTACTCTCTACCTATCATCATATGACTCCGTTGTGTACCTACATATCTCAAATATGAGCGTTATTCCGCGTTGCATAGCAAGCAGATCTAACCACAGATGTACAGATATGGGATACAAAAGTCACTTAAAATGTATATAGGTACCTACAATGTGAGTCTCTATCAGATATGTTGCGTTTTTTATAGTTAACCTTATTACATCTACGTGCATGGGATTGTCCGCGAGTATTCTAAGAAATAAAACAATATGAAAAAAGTTTATGCTATCTATTTTAAAATTTTGTCCTAATGCGCAAATTACATTTCATTTATTTAATAAACACACACAACTATCATCTCAGGGTTACCTAATATAATAGTGTAGTTGTAGTTATAATAGCTTACAAGATTAAACTTACAAAAATATTATTATGAACAACCAAGAGTAATTTTACAAAATGCGGCCTGTGTGAATTCACTCAGAGTACAATTGAAGCAGTCAATCTGTTGTGACACCATATTGAGTGTATGCAGGGCGCTGCAGCAGGTTGGTGCGAGCAGGGGGCACCCACAGCAGCGGCGGTCGCCTCCGTCGCCCCCCGTGCCCATCCGGTACACACAGCCCAACCGTGCGTAGAACGCCTGGATTGTGTATTTTGCCACGCATAATCTCAAATAAGTAAGTAACCACATAACCACGTCTCTTCGCAAGCGACGGTTTCATTACGTATCTTGCAGACGGTTAGCGACGCACGTAAATATCCTTTTACGATATCCAACGGGAGGAAACGGAGTGGCGCCATGTTCTTAATCCGGACACCACGCGGACTTCCAATGAAATGAATACCAATCAAATTATACGAATTTAATGTGATACAGTAAGATTTTTGGGCTCATAAAAAATAAACATCTTCCTCAGATGTAGGCAACGTGTAATCTCCCACATGTTACACTTACCAATCGGCCGTCAGCTGTGTTAGTATACCGTGAGTGTGTATATCACCAGTGCGACGTTAGCGCATCGCTCAGCGCGTTTTACGCAATGTGTTGCGACTTTGTCACTGATTTCGCTGAATAATATTATGCGTGCGTTTCAGAGGAAGATTTACGTTGATTAGGTTCAGTGTATTGTTTCTTACTAAGATACATGCCGTAATTGTATCTAGTGAAGAGGAGTTAGCTGCCCTCCTTAGAAATATAGAAAAATAAAGCGTTAGACTCGGCCTCAAAATCAGCGTTTTAAAAACTAAAACAACGTTGGTAGATCGGGGATAAGCCGGAGGATGGGCAGCAGCGTCCTTCGAGTACATTAACAGCTCACCGCGATCGCCAACCCACCTGCCAAGCGTGGTGATTATGGCCCCCAAATGAGCACACAACACACCCATATCGGTCGTTGTGGTGATCTTTGGGGGAGGCCTGTGTCCAGTAGTGGACTTAATTCGGCCGAAATGATGAAGTAATGATCGCATGCAACACAGCAGCACAATGCAGTTGCTACTTCATGCCAGTATTCTTTCAGAGCGTGGTACTTCCGCGATCAAGCAGGCCGTTTCCTATCTGGAAGTCAAGTATTGATTACTAGTAGGCTCTATCACGAAAACTTCAATTGATTTAAATCAAACTTTTAGTTAATCTGATTTGAATAAATAGCGAGCACTTGATCGAAACCTCGAGGTAGGTCAAAATAATATTTTGATATTAATCTGTACGCGAATAGACTCATTAATATCTTAAAATCATGTATTCAATTCGCGAATGTTTAAGAATTACTACATATATAGCGAGATGCATGTACCTTGTCACGAATTTTAGAAGCAGGCCTTCTGTACTTTTGTGGTTAGTGTCATCGTCGTGATCGAGTATATCGGTCTACATAGAATGCATTACGCAGATATTCGCCTTTTGTTGTATATGTAGAGCGTCACCCAACGCGTTCTATTTGGTTGGTGCGATGTTTGTGTGACGGGGCACCTAGCGTTGGAGTTTTCTAAGATAGCTCGATTGCCGAGCGGCGGATCCTGGTCAATTGGATGGGGCAAGATTTCTCTCTACCAGCAGTAGTGCTATGTTGGGCATGAAAAATGGAGTCCTGTGGTCTGTTTCTGTGAAAGCGTCATGCTGCAGAAGGACACCGCAGAGCGGGTTCGGGAGAAGGACTATCCCAGTCGGCCGCTTTATCCATCCCTTCCGAGATGTGCCTAAAGGCGTGGCGAATTGGCATCAATTGGCGACTCTAGTATTTTTTTGTTTTTGTTTTTAGCTCTAGTGTGATCGTACAAGGACCTGGAGCTAGTGCCGAAGATGACCGCTGTGGTGGTCTCAGCCGGTAGGTAGGGGTCCGGCATACTCCTCCGCCCTTCCCCAGGACATGTACATGATTTATATCGAACAATAGAATATTTCAGTAAACTACATTTTTCTATAACATTTTGTATTATTCTACTCTCGGATATCCAGCTAGATGAACGTATTCAGGATGGCTTCTTTGCCATGTTGTCTAATCAAGAGATGTTTTAAATCATACGCTGATGTAATATTACAATGTGGAACTGCCAAGTTAACCGGGACATCGTGAGAAATAGTATATGATGCTAAATCTAGTTGAATCCTTAAATCCCACGAATCTGGCCAGCATTCTGGGCGACATGTGTTGTTTTTTACAGTCCATCGTCAGTTTAACGATACGTCGCGTTAGCAACCAGTCGCGCAACGCTTGCGACTTCACATTAATTGCACGTAGCTGCATTTACAGTAATACATTAATCGACTGTATTCAAGGAGCTGTCATTGCTATTGTAAATTAATTAATTATTGGCCTAAATTAATTAAATCTAAGTAAGATTAAAAAGCTGAATTAGCAGTGGGCTGGTCACGTCTGTCGAATGACCGATGGCCGATGGAGCAGACGAGTCCTAGAGTGGAGACCACGTATGGGTAAATGTAGTGTGGGACGCCCACCGGCCAGATGGACGGACGACCTGAAGAAGGTTGCTGGGTCCGGCTGGATGCGGAATGCTGGTGACCGGATGTTGTTGCGCACGCTGGGAGAGGACGAGGTCCAGCAATAGATCAATATATGCTGATGATGATGAACCTTAGATTATTATTCTCCACGTACCTAATCAGCACGTTTCCACCCACAGCTGGGTATAGGCCTCCTCTAGTTCACACCACTATTTCCGGTCCTGTGCAAGTCTTATCCATTTTCAAACGACATAACAACGTCTGACTATAGTACGTCAAAATACATATATAAGAGGCACGGATTTAATTGCTCTGCAACAATCTGCACAATACGTATAGAATGTTTGGAGGTACAAAATTTTCCGGTTACGTATAAGACAAAACAAAAAGGTTAAAATTACAATTATAAAATTGGTATTTAAGTATGTAACTGATATACATTTAACTAACATAACACTTTTGAATTTTGGACCCATTTTAGATAAAGATCAAAATGTATCAAATGTATTGATTGTTATGATGATGGATCGAACAGAACACTATATGAGTATTCCGGGGAAGGCGTATTGGTAACCATTGGAGCTTATTACGATATTCTGAGATATGATCATATTTACGCAAGCCAAATATGTATCTGATACAAAAGTTCTGGAGTCGCTCTAACTAGTACATGAATGTTATTTCGCCTTATCTTTGTTTGTAGGATTTTCATCGCATCTAATTGATCTATACAAATGAATAAAATTGAAATGTGAATGTCTGTTTTTATAATGTCAAAATCACAGTTTTTAACTAAATGCATATGAAAGTATATACGGTACCTATAACAAAAAAACTATTTTTAATTTTTTGTCTGTCTGATTTTTCCGGGTAATCTTCGAAACGGCTGGACCGATTTTGACAGGACTTTCACTGGCAGATAGCTGATGTTATAAGAAATAATTTAAGCTACTTTTATATAAGAAAAATAATTAGGGTTCCGCGCAAAAAAAAAAAAACAATGAAATCCAATATATCCGTTCTATGTCAAGTGTCTTGTCACGGGTCCCAGCTCGTATCGATATAAACCTGGATACTAGGCGTAAGTAGTAGTTCTAGCTTGAAATCAGCTAAACGGCAAAGTTCAAATGTCACAGAGATTTACTTCTGCGAATAATTGATTCTCTTGTTTCACCAGATGGTAAACAGCATCCTGGTTATCATGGCCAGATGTAAATTTGCGATGCATATATTAATATTAAGTTATGACTGGTTATGATACACAAATCACAAAATTATTATTATTCAGTCACAAACGAGAGTTGTCCGCCATTAATGTGTGATTTATTACTTCATGCTACACTTTACTGCAGTTGTGATCAGAAAGTTGCATCTTAGACCTATTGATATAAATTAAATATAATCAGAAGAACTACTATACATTTTTTTTTAAAGTTGCCACACACTAGTTTTTCTCCTGTGTAGTGGATGTGTTTACAGACATAAATTTCACACACGATACACCCAGACCCGGAACAACTACCTGCAGATCATCCAAATATTTGTTCCGTGCGGGCATCGAACCCGCGACCCGGAGCGCAGCAGCCGACTGTGTCAGCCACTGCATCAACCGTGTCGTCGTTATAAAATTCAACTACATAGATATTAGCGTCATCCTAAGCCTTTTTCCATCTATGCTTTGGTGGTCTTCGTATCTAATATTATGGGTCGCGACTTTTTTAGTTGTTTGTAATATTGAAGCTTCTTTATGCTTTTAGCGGCTATCACATACTTACATATGTAGATTGGGCTTAATGGTGTGGTCAACAAGAGAACGAGATTTCGTTTCCAGCCGATGATGGGCCGCAGCAATATCAGCCTAACAACAACGTAACAGATTAATCACAACCGATTTTATCCATTCTGGAAGTCTAAGTTTGGCTGATTCAATAACAAATCGGTGAATTGGGGGTATAACTGAATCGTCTCACGTAAGATGTGAAGAGCTCTTAGACCGGATATGACACTTTTACTTGCCTGTCCATCATGCATCTGCACCAAAGAAAATGTTCATGAGCCAACCGACACGTTGCTACATCTTGGTCGAAGTTTGAGTGGAGTCGAGTCACGCAAGAAGTTGCGAAATTGCACGATTATAATATAGCAAACAACCGATAAAATCGCGATCGACAGTTCAATGCAATTGCAAGATCGCCTGGACCATTGTTAAAGCTAGCCACAGCAATTCATTAATGCTCGTAAAAGCTTACTTGAAATAAAAACTGATTGACTGATCTGTCTTTTGTCACTCCCATTCATTCTGGATATTAAATACATTGAATGTATGAACTATTTGATATCTTGGTATATATTTGAATGTATAGACTTAATCCTGTAGCCCCAGGTTTCAGTATATTACGCGTGCGAAGTAGCCGGTCGTTAGTTATGTATAATGCCTCGTTAATATCGGATTTATCGCCAGTAATGCGATCGTGATCACTGGGCAGCACGATATGATGGACTCGCCCCTGAATAGGAGTAAACTATATGTTTAAGTGTATCATAAAAATGTATTATTAGGTTATTTAAGCTTGTCGTATTTTAAGATTTATGTACAGGTTGATCGTGAGGTGGAACACTAAACAATTTGTGGTGTACATACAACAGCTATTCTGAGGAACAAAACCTCATATTCTATAAGGGGGATTCTGGAAGTGTTCTTACGTCAGAAACCTCTGATTGGCAGTTGCCTGACAATTATTGATTTTATCTACACAGTTCTCACATATTTATTGCAACAAAAGCAATGTATGCAACATAAATAAATTCATTTTAATTATAATTAATGAACTATTAAATTAAAGAATTAAAAATGAATGTCCTTATTTCTCTGCGTTATGTTGTCATTGTCATCTTCCGTCGTTTCAATATGACTTGTAAAACTGTATACAACAACAATATATAAGCCAAAAAAGAACTACTCAGCTGAACAAAGGGCTATCCTCTGGACGGAATCGGATCGGATACGAGTACATGATGTGTGTCGTTACTTTGGGTGGAATTTGCCAGTACTCATCAGCTTGCCAGCCAAGCTATCAATCAATCAAATCCAAGTTCAAAATCTTAAATCTCCTCCAAAAAGTTTAAGTCGCCCCTCCCCGCTCTCCAATCCATATCTGCTATCTCCGCTCCCCTCAAAAGTTCCTCATGGCATGTGTTAGGGTGGCCAAAGCTAAAAAAGTCAATAAGCCCAAAAATTATACATTATCGAGATTTTTTAATGATATGTTAACTATAATTCCTGTACGCATTTAGAATAGTAAACAATACTTACAGACACACGATCACACATGATCCACTTACACGTGAGGTGTGTTCGATGTATCTGTTATCTGTGAGTGCGGCACTTTAGTGGCAGCGTGGAGCATTACGTGCGCGTTGACTTCTTGTTGTTTGTTTGTTGCAACGAGGATGCTGCGCCGGGGTCCGGATGAGTTACAGACATTGGATCTGTGCTCAGGTGGTCAACTGGCTGCTTGGGTATTTACCTACAAGTATGTTCTTTTGACTGTTTTAAGAATTTATTACTATACCTTTGTATGATTTGAGGATAAATATTTGTGTGTGATCTGAGTGTTAATTCCATCATGATTGTGTGTGATTTAAGAATTGACTTAACACATATTTGTGTGTGATTTAAGTTTTAATGTTTGTGTGTGATTTAAGTTTTAATTAATACATATTTGTGTGTGGTTTGAGTATTTATTGGATTATCATCAAATCAGCCAAAAGACGACCACTGCTCAACAAACGCCTCCCCCGTTAACGACGGTTACATGTTGTGGCTTAATTTTGGGGGGAATTTGCCAATACTGGCTGCGCTTGGCAGACGGGTTGGTGAGCGCAGAATGGATGCTGTACCACAAAAGAGATGCTGTACCACAAAAGAGATGCTGCTGCCCATTCCTCTGGTTTAGAGTCCTTTATTCGCCGTTTACGACCTCCACATAGAGCGGTGCTATGTTTTTAAATCGGACACCACACGAACATTGGATTATGATGGTATGTAATTCATCTGCTCATTAAACAAACTTGTGTGTGATGCATGTGCTCATTTAATCATGTTAAGGTGTGATAAAATTATCTGTGGCTCTGATTTGAGTATTTGTTTAGTCCTGCTTGAATGTTATCGCTGTCGAGCTAAGGAACGCTGTGATATATATTATAGAAAAATACTTTATGAAGTCATTATGAATACCTATGACATATACGTGCCGTGTGGTGCCGGTGCCGTGTGGTACCGGCTCAGAATACCACCACCCCATCTCCTCCCGTGGGTGCCGTAAAGGTCGATTAAGGGATTAGCCGGAGGATGGGCAGCAGCGTCCTTCGAGTACATTAACAACTCAACTGCGATCGCCAACCCGTCTGCCAAGCATGGCGATTATGGCAAATCCCCCCAATGAGCTCACGACAAACCCATATCGGTGGTTGTGGTGGTCTTTGGGGGAGGCCTGTGTCCAGCAGTGGACTTCATTCGGCCGAAATGATGGTGACATGTAAAACGTTGTAAACATTTCACTTGATTTGTCTGTACACTACTGGATGTTCAGGTGTGCCCACGAGGAGTGTCATTTTGGGAAACCAACCAAAGTATAGAGATCGGAGCGACTACACCCCTCTCGAAAGCAATGCGCGTAACTTCAACAACCCCGGTTATATTTTCGTTCCATTTGTCCGACCACCTAAGGTCTTATTTTAATAATCCACGATATTTTGCATGGCACCGTAGTAAAATGCTAAAGATAATGTACCTACCACGAAAAATTAATTTGATGGTGAAAAATTAGTTTCTTTCTATTGTACGACGCCGACGCGCCACCTTTCGCCTGTTTCGTTTGACGTTGCCGACTACCTAAATAGGTCGGCTGGCCGCGACCACCATTTTCTTACTAGATACAAGTGGATATTATTATAACTTACTAGAAGAACCAGTAAAGAATGAAATAAGTGATTATAAAAATCTCCATACAATGTTATAGATTTCTGGATCCCCACGTGTTATGGGTCCCTAGTACTTGTCGCCTGGAACTACTTACTACTCATTACACGCGAGCGACACGGGAACGCTATCATCGGCGCGTTCATGTTGACCGTACCTGTACTGTATGGTTAGCGTAAACGTACGGCTTGTGTTTGCTGACTGTACATTAATGCGGGTTTTATAGGCCATATATGTCCTGTTGAACATTTTACGCTGCAAAAATAAAATATACAGAAAATACTTAAACGCTGAACCTCGGTGAATAATCTAGAAGGTTTGCGGTTATACTTTTTGATAAATTCTGTAATTTTATTTAACATGACCGATATATCATTATAAATATATACTATGACCGACGGCACGGTTGGTGCAGTGGCTGATACAGTCGGCTGCTGCGCACCGGGTCGTGGGTTCGATTCCCGTACGGAAAAAATAATTGCATGATCAGCAGGTATTTGTCCCGTTTCTGAGTGTATTGTGTGTGGAATTTATGTCTGTAAACGCACCCACGACACAGGAGAAATCCTAGTGTGGGGCAACGTTTTTTTAATGGAAAAAAAAATGTCATATACATTTATTACGGTGGCAGTCAACGACACGGTTGCTGAAGTGGCTGATTCAGTTTGGTGCTGCGCTTCGGGTTGCGGATTCGATTCCCGCACGGAACATATATTTGTATGATCTCCAGATAGTTGTTCCGGGTCTGGCTGTATTATATGTGGAATTCATGTCTGTAAGCGGCAAACTGACCTGACCTGACCAAAAAAATTACCTGTTTATTGAAGCTGGTTAAAAAACTACTCAATCATATGTAATGAAATTTATATGGAAACAATTCGAAAGCACTCTGCACCTATTATAAACAGAATTGCTCATACCGGCCCACAAATCTCGGAGTAATCGGTGTACATATATGAAGAAATATACGCATACATTGAGAACCTATGTTTTGAAATCGGTTAAAAATAACACAACAATTACGGCGCACAAGCAACCCGACTACATACAACAACAACGATACTTATTTATCGTTATGCTTATATAGATCATTGACGCTACACACGGCAAAGTGGCTTTCATAAGTGCCTGTCTATAGTATTACATGAATAAAATATTATTATTTTATATGAATGCAATGCAGATGATGCTGTACGTGAAGGTGTTAATCACAGGCGCATTAAATCGTAACAGCTCAAAATATTTTTTTATTCATCATCATCATCATATCAGCCACAGGACGTCCACTGCTGAACAAAGGCCTCCCCCTTAGACTTCCACAACGAGCGGTCACATGCCGCCCTCGTCCAACGACTCCCAGCTACCTTCACCAGGTCGTCTGTCCACCTCGTTGGAGGTCGTCCCACACTGCGTTTTCCGGTGCGCGGTCTCCATTCGAGAACCTTTGTGCCCCAACGGCCATCAGTTCTACGAGCAATGTGCCCTGCCCATTGCCACTTCAGTTTACTAATCCTTTCAGCTATGTCGACAACTTTAGTTCTTGTACGGATCTCCTCATTTCTGATTCGATCTCGTAGCGAAATACCAAGCATAGCTCTCTCCATAGCTCGCTGAGTGACCTTGAGCTTGCTTATGAGGCCCGTTGTGAGTGACCACGTCTCTGTTCCATATGTCATCACTGGTAACACACACTGATTATAAACTTTCGTCTTGAGACATTGCGGTATTGTTGACGAAAAGACGTTGCGAAGCTTCCCATTTTTTTATTATTACCACTAATTCAGTGCAGATTTATATATAGGTACTAGTGGTCGCCCAGGGGTCGACCTGGGGTCGAAATTGGACCGAGATTAATTAAATGTCTAAAGATTTAATGTTTTTGTAACACATATTGTACTTACATTTTAACTTTCTGCACTATAAACTTTAACTATGCCAAATCTCACACTCCATCCGCGCAATGTGCTTAAAATGGGGTACACAGTTTTTACTTCACGTATTAATATATAGGTTATATCAGAAATCATTACAAAGATGCCCCTTTGTAATGGTTACATAGTATTGATTTGATAATCCTAGAAACATTTGATTTCTTACATCTTACAGTATTTAGCCAGAGTGCAGGAGGACCATTATTTTCAACCCACAGGAAGACAGCCACACGTGATTAAAGACGTATTCATCATTTCGGCCGAATAAAGTCCACTGCTGGACACAGGCCTCCCTCAAAGATCACCACAACGACCGACATCGGTGTGTTGTGTGCTCATCGGTTTTGCAATAATCGCCACGCTTAGCAGGCGGGTTGGCGATCGCAGTTGAGTTGTTAGTGTATTCGAAGGACGCTGCTGCCCATCCTCCGGCTAATCCCTTAGTCGCCTTTTACGACACCCACGGGATGAGATAGGTTGGTGCTATTCGTAGCCGGCACCTCACGGTACAGAACACAAAAGATGTATTACCTCTGGGCAACTCATGTCTGCTGCTTACCGAATGTGCGAGGGCCTGTTTAGTACAACACAGACGGACGCTGCTGCCTATCGTTCTTATGATATCAAAAAATGTCGGGATGTCTTCTATGTGTTGTCATGGGAATTGGTGGGAAGTGCCAGAAGGTCATTAAAAGTAAGAAGGATAAGTTTTGGTGTCTGGATTAAGAATATAGCACCAACCACCAACCTCCAACTCCTCCCGTGGGTGTCGTAAAACGGGACTAAGGGACTTCAAACCAGAGGGATGGGTAGCAGCGTTCCTTCTGTAGAACAGCATGGCTGCTGCACCAACCCGCCTACCAAGCGTGGTGAGTATTGGCACTTTCCTCCCAAAATAACAACAAAAGGCATGTAACCGGTCATCTATGGGGCGGCCTTTGTTCAGCAGTGGACGCTTTTGGCTGATATGATGATGATATAATAAACATGATATAATTTAATGTAGACTAAGGAATCTACCAAGACAGAACATTAATCACGTCGTGAGCAAGATCTCCTCCATAATTTTTCATCGTTTGTTTAACAAACATAGTGCTGTATAATTAAACAAGTTGAATTGATAAGTGAAACCCGTCTCATAATTTACGAAGCGACTTAATCGCATCGCGGAAGTATAAGACATCGCGAGGAGAGATGTGACGGTATACCTTTACGTTATCTGTGCTGATTGTACTTTACAGTCTGTGGAAACGATCGACTAACAGCCGAAATGAATATTTAATCAAATCCAAATAAAATAAAATCAACGTGATATTAACTTAAGTTTCAAATCTTAAATCTAAAGATTTTGGATTAGATTGATTATTAATTTCGGCCGTAAGAGCTTCTTGCTTACCTAAAACCTTAGAAGGCTTTACCACACTAAGGAGTACTTGTAGTGTTTATAACATTCTTATAAATTAATTTAGTCAAAGACGTGTGTTCATTTAAATGCCTTTAAAAGTTGCATCATTCTATCATTGCTTGTGGCATTTGCCAGCATTTATTGGAAACACCGACCCAACTGCAGTTAAATTTAATTCACACCCGCGGAAGCGAATGTATTTCCAGTTATCCGTTATCCACACGTCAATAATATTATATTATGGTCACGTCCCGTATGTTTGTGTATCTTTCCTCCGAGAGAGATTTCAATTAAGCAGAACATATTTACTGACCTTTCGAGTCTCTTGAGAATGAGATTGTGCTGTACAACTATCGATAATTTGAAAAATATATAGGTAGTTTAGCTTAAAATCGATGACATTGATTTGAATAGAGTGATACTATTGATCAACGGCTGTAGATAGTCGATCGATAGTTCCGATAGTATTGCTCGCATTGTGATACTAATAATAACGATACCATTGATATAATGAAGATGACGTAGCTGTATCGACACTTTTTACAATACTGTTTTATCGACAGTATTATTTAATTTGATAGTCTTAATGTTTTCGACGTCTAAACATAGTTATTAACCATCGATGCATCTGCATGCGGTACTACGAGATGTCTCGTTTATTCATTCTTATTTAATTTGTTACTTTATGTATTTGTAAAGATAAAGATTGCGGCTCATCATTTAAGCAGGAAAAGGTCTCACTGATACCTACATGTAATCAGTGAAAGCTTGTTAACCTTTGCAAAATACAGGCAATAACTCACACCTATAAAAATATATGGCTTTATAAACATTATCAATTAGTGATGTCTCTATTTAAATATTATTCACGCAATTTGGTTTTGATTTTGGCTTTGATTACCCAGGTTTGGAGGCACATTTTTACCTCATGGCATACCGCTGTAAAATATTTGCTACTAGAAGTGCGTGTGAGGTTAGATCGGGTGGTGCTGGGAGATCTAGGATTGTGTATTGCACATAATATTGGCCCTAAAATAGATCCCTGGGATAAGCGTTTACGCTGTAGATGATAGAGATTGATCTAACTTCTTGAACTTGGAGTAACTTTTCAGAAAAATATTATTTCATTAGCTAGTGGTAAATAAACTTTGAGGCTTTTTATAATTTTGAAAGAAGACAATTAGTATTATCAATATACACAGAGTCGGCTTTAGGGGAGGGTAGCCAGGGTTACAGCCCCAAGGCCCCCACAACATAAATATAGATATTTGTACTTTCGTATAATTTTCTAACGAATTCCGAATAATATGTAAAAAAGTCTAAGTTCTCACAACGATAGTCTAGTTGTCGCTTTTTCAAGAGTCACTTTAGTTTAATACATTCTAAAGCGTATTTCAAATTTATCTAAAAAATGAAGGTTTTAATAATCTTCGATTCTATAAATTAATTGTATATATGCATGAAACATTCACATAGAAAATTATGATTGAAATAATTTGATTCATCTCGCAATCAATGATTGAAATACTTTAATGAAAAAATGGATTACCTATTTGAAAAATGACTAGGGGCCTTCACTCCTTGGTTGCGTCGGGGCCTTCACCCCTCTAAATCCGGCCCTGACTTTAGCTTATTTGAGTACAGGCTTCTGATGAGCATTTTATTCTATACTAGGTCATTGCTAATTTTTATTTTAATCGGAATAAATCGTTGCTGGTTGTATACACAAATGACTTTGTCGTATTCAACGTTTGCATTCTAATACGCATTGGGAAACTTATTTATAAAGTAACTAGCTTAACTTAATATCTATGCTTTTATACACATTAAAACTAAATGTATATACACTATTTATGATTACATTAAACATAAAAAAATAACTATGTATATAATATATATAAAAGAATAAAATGTACTTAGGCGTTAAAGAGGGAGGAGGTATTCCTCATCGCTGTCAGCTGATAATGTTCCTAGAAGGCTAGCAGCCTTTGCCACGTTGAATGGCAATGCTTATTCTTTGGCCAAAGACAAGGCCAGCCCTCTGTTCACGCGAAGTGTCGACCAACCGTCTAGCTATATCTTTGAAAAGCTGACGTGCACTCGGATCCCATGACCTTGGGTCATGACGTTTCGACCCCAAATGGCTCATAACAATAATTATCAATAAGGTTATTATTTGCGCCGTTTGAGGTCTTCAGCTGCAGACGCGGCAGCGCCAGCACAGCCTGCCGTGCTTGGAAGATGCTTAACTTAACTTAACTTATTGTGAAGTAAGTAGCATTATCTACTACATTTTACGGAAACCAATAAAATCATATTTGTTAGATTGTGTTCTAAATAGATAGTTCCAAGATATACGGGTGATTTAGAAATGCGCGCGCATCACATGACGCAAGTTGTTACAGCGTAAGGTCAAAGACTAGCTAGTTCTGTTAAGTTCTCACTTTAGAGTTAGAACAAAGAAGGGGCAGAGTGAATTGTGCATGAGCATTTTGTCTAGTAATGTTCAAATGCCACGGATCTGAAACACTGCACGTGGTTTATTTTTAAATGGTTTAAAAGCAGCATAGAATATTTATTTCATTAAAGTTTATGAGTCACATCCATAATGCTTCTGTCGTTCTCCCACGACACTTCAAGTATTTTGTTGTAATTTGGATATCGTAAATTACAGTTATCACAGTGACAGAATCCGTGTCATGTTCGGGTTAAGAATATAGCACCACTCCATCTCCTCCCGTGGATGTTGTAAAACGCCGACTAAGGGACTCTAAACCAGAGGGATGAGCAGCAGCGTCTCTTTTGTAGAACAGTAGCCATACTGCGCTCACCAACCCGCCTGCCAAGTGTGGTGAGTATTGGCAAATATCCCCCAAAATGTATAAATGTTTGCGGGATAAATGGATGATATGATTATGATGAAATTACAGTTCTAGTAGCGCTTATCAAACGATTGGTTTGACTTAAATGTGAAGCTGTCTTTAGATAGGCATGATAATGGTACATTATATAAATATATAAGTATTAAAAAAATATAACTGGCATAAACCAAATTTGTTAAATATATTCTTCCGCAGGCTATAATCATGAATCAAAGACAAGATAATTAAAACTCCGAACAACGCCGCTGGCCATACTAGTTTATAGACATTAACCATCAAACACATAGTTAAAGCTAAAGAATGTCGTCTCATCATATTGGAACGCTTTATTAAACAGCTAGTTATACTGCTGATGAAGCAAACGAGGTGTTTACGTATTTGGTAATAGATCCCATATTGTTAATTTATTCTACACTGGCGGTACTACGACTTCGACTGAACGGAACAACTATTACTGCAGTGTAACTACCCACTTATGGTTGACATTTTCACAGGGTCATCACATGAAAAATAAATAGTAATATATAAAACGTTCTTCAACGTCAAACAGTCAAGTTGATGTAAAATCAGAACGTTCCAGCACGACTGTAAGAGGCCGAACGTACATTAGTCTCACCCATTCATACCTAATACTAAATATATAATATAATTTTGATTCTCGTTTTCTAGATTATGGGACTGGAACTCAAGATATTCAAAGAGTGTTTTTATTATTAAAACTTCTAGAAACGTTCGATGCGAGGAGTTCAAGCTTATTGATAACAGCAATAAATATGTAACTAGAGATACCGACGTCACTCACGACTTTCATGAGTTTTTTTCAAATACACCTGTAACTGTAACGCGCTTCTTAAACCCATCTTCAACTGACGCTATAAACCTATTGTGTACTAGTGTCTCTGAAACCTATTCAGATTTCATCACATTAGCCCACACGATATTGTTAACACTATTAAGTCATTCATCCCAAAAAAACTGGTGACTTCAATTAGGCGTACCTCAAGGTTTAATGCTCGGCCCATTTTAGTTTATATTGATGATTTAACATTCTATCTACGGGGCATATGTACTATTGTACTGCATATACAGGCTGTCCAGTAAATAGCACGACATACTGCAGGGGGTGAGAGCTTGGGTCAATACCTACCAAAAAAACTCAATATATGTTCAGCAAAATCTTACGGATTTTTTTTCACCACTGTAGGTTAAAGTTAAGCGATAAGAAAATTGTACTGTGAACATTTAAATAAAAATTGTATTTCTTGAAAACATTTTAGTTTTTAATAGAATAAAGACTTATCAATGAGTAAAGTAACTATTCACAAATAATTTGAGGTAAAAAAAAACTAGAAAAGGAATTTTTAATTAGGAGATGCTTAAAAATCTGTGTCAAGGTAGAGATTTTTCAGTATTTTGGAAAATTTTGTACTACTGTAAATCCGTAAGATTTTGCTGAACATACATTGTGTTTTTTTGGTAGGTATTGACCCAAGCTCTCACCCCCTGCAGTATGTCGTGCTATTTACTGGACAACCTGTATTTAGTGTCGTAAATTTGTTGCTGATGATACCTCATTATTTTTTAAAGTTGATAGGGAAAGACAAAGCTTTTACGATGTGAACAGTATACTTTTCAAGTTATCAGTAAATAATGAGGTCTAATAATCTCCGATTCCCTGTGGTGTTTGGATTAAGAATATAGCACTACTCCATCTCATCCCGTGGCTGTCCCGTGTTGTAAGTAGCAATCATTCGTTTTGCAACATTCAACATTATTTTTGCTTTTTAGTTCATATTTCATTCAAGATAAATTATTTTATATATTTAGTTCGTTAAAATATGGTATATTAAAAATATTGTTTTTACTGTAATTATCTTTTTCCTTTGTCATCAAATTATGAGTTATGTTCACAATTTCAAGTCTCTAGCTCATCGGGAAGTTAGTTTAAAATCAATTACAAAATAAACCCGAACAGACATACAAGAAAGTGATTAATAAAAACGTGATGAGAACCATGAAGTTTCTTGCCCGTTGTTCTCCATAGGAAATCTACATCTTTGTTGGCGGCAACTAAAGTCTGACTGTTCATGATCATCATATCAGCCAAAGTATGTCCACTGCTGCACAAAGGCCTCCCCATAGATTTACACGATTGTGTCATCATTTAGGGGGAATTTGTCAGTACCACGCTAGGCTGGCGGGTTGGTGAGCGCAGCATGGCTACAGAAAGGACGCTGCTGCCCATCCCTCTGGTTTAAAGTCCATTTTACGACATCTACGGGAGGAGATGGAGAGGTGACATATTCTTAATGCAAACGCCACACGCATTACAACGGTTTACGGACTGTTCATAAGTGTCTGTAAATTCATACTCATAGCTTCGATTGATTTGATATTTTATTAGTAGACATTAAGTTCCTGAGACAATCTGTCTTAGCCGTCAGATAAATGACAATAATGTTTGAATAAATGGTATAGCATAAGGTTCGGTACATAACTGTCGACGAGGTGATTAGAATCAGAGAGTAGCGGCCGTCGAAAAAGAAAAATATGAAAAAGACATCTATGAGCGCGGAGATCGAACTGTACTGTTAAGGGTAAGCTCTCACCCGACGATAGAAAATCAGCTGCTTACTAAAGATTACACACTCATGTCTAAAAGATTTATACCCTTACAAATACTCAGTTCTCGGGTGGAGACCACGCACCGGAAAACGCAACGTGGGACGAACTCCAACGAGGTGGACAGACAACCTGGTTAAGGTCGCTGGGAGCCATTGGATGCGGGTAGCATATAACCGCTCGTTGTGGAAATCTGTGGGGGAGGTGTTTGTTCAACAGTGGACGTCTTTTGGCTGATATGATGATTGAAATATTAGCGGTCAACACAACCGCACAAGCTATTAATAGTATATTTAATGACATATTGTGCGTAGATACTCTAGCCTTCAACTTTTAGATTATGGCTTACGTAGAATAATCTCCCACAATTTCGCAAATTTCATATAAATATAATTTTTTTTTTGTTAAGAAGCGTGGTGTGCTTCATCAGATAATTTCATGATGACGCTACTTTTAAAAATATTTACAAATACATTTACCACAATTGACATCAAGCACCCCTACGCTTTTTTGCAATGAATTTTTTTTTGTTAATCGCTCTATTGTTATTTTAAACTTATAAAAAAAATATTTTCTACTTTTTTGTTGGGTTTTATACAAAAGCGTGTTTTTTAGTGTATTAAATTATAATTTTTTAACATACTTTTATTTGCTTGAATTTTAACTATGTGAACAAATTATGGAAGTCGATTTTAACCTACTTCTGATTGTCGTGTCCATTTGAAATTGTGCAAGTATATGTAATCCGGATGACAATACTATCATCTGGTATCATCAAACTGATCTGATGGTGGAGCCAGGAGGTGGATAGTGGAACTCTTCAATGGTAAATCCCTGGAGCATGGACTCATTTGCTTTGTTTTAATGAGTCCCACACATACACTTGGTAACAAGGGTCTGATGATAAAGCTGGAAGGTGGATAGTGGAACGAAGTGTGTTTTATAGTTTTAAACCTTTATAATTTATGATAAGATAATATGCAACCTCATTATTAGGCTCTACAATATCTACGAATGAGGTACCATTCCGTCGCGCTTTCACTGCTAGCCACTGTCCCGATGTACTCACAATCTGCAGTAACTCCAGATCGCTGTACCACTGGACGCAGTATATTAAACTGAGCTGGATATTAACGAGCCACTATATTTCATGTTGACGTATTTAACTATGCCGTGTTTCTAAATAAAATTCAAAAGTGTATGAATTTATAATATAAACCTTGTTTTGTAGTACTTACAATAAACTTGCTATATTACTCTTAATTCATTTTCGCGAACAGGTTACAGGTTAAAAATACCGACTTCAAAACTCCTACACGATATAAGAATATTAAAACCACTGAAATGGATAAAAAAAATTTTCGAAGTCGTGCGGGGCCAGGTATGCCCCAACCATGGTTCATGCAAACCAACGAGAAGTTATACCTATACGAATATATGAATTTCTGTGTACGAATTATATTTCTCTCTTTTATTCTACTAGCCAGAATAATAACAAAAAACAGTATCCCAATTAATTACACTCACTAACTTATTGTCGCTATATCATTACTTATATTTACTTATTATAACAAATAGAAGATAACAGTGAGAGCGTCTCCTTAACGCGCAGTGCGTAAGTACAAATAAATACGGCCTCAGTAATTATACGTCTCACATATTTCTCATAACGAGTGTTCCTCGGTTCGTGCGCTACATACAAAAATATTTGTAGAGCCGAGCGACTCGTTCCGATCGGTTGCGTTTGCGCCGATGGCGGCGAGGGCTGGCAGAGTGACTCGATTTAAATAGCGGTAAACCACTGAAATTAATAATCAATCTAATCCAAAATCTTTGGCAATTGAGAATTTGTCTGTTTTGTGTTAAGTGTGATTTAAATTTTAATTAATATGCCGAATCTTGCCGTAATAATTTAATATTTTCTTGCCATGTGGTGCCGACTAAGAATACCACCAGCCCATGTCATCCCGTGGGTGTCGTAAAAGGCGACAATGGGATTAGCCGGAGGATGGGCAGCAGCGTCCTTCAAGTACATTTATTAATTAACTGCGATCGCCAACCCGTCTGCCAAGCGTGGCGATTATAGCAAATATCCCCAATAAGCACACAACACATGCCGGTCGTTGTGGTGATCTTTTGGGGAGGCTTCTATCTATCTTATTTAACAGTTTAAGAAAACTAAAAAAGACACGCTTTCGTAGATAACCGAACTAAAACGTAAAAAATATTTTTCAATAAGTTTAAAATAACAATAGCAACGTTAACGTTAGCAAAAAATTATTGTAAACTAGCTGGGAGCCGCGGTTTCACCCGCTGTTCAATTTAAAAGAAATTGGATTATTTATTAATAACTTAGAGAACTTCAGCATAGACAGTTGACATAGTATATATTGAATTTCATGGTGTATTTTGCGCGTATTGTAGTAGCCTAAGTTATTCCTTATAACATCAGCTATCTGCCAGAGAAAGTCCCGAAGAAATCGATCTTGCCGTTTCAGAAATTAGCGGAAACAAACAGACAGACAGAGACAGATAGACAGACAAGCTAAAAAAATTCAAAATAGTTTTTAGTTGTAGGTACCGTATATGCATTTAGTAAAAAGCTGTTATTTTGACATTACGAACTGACACTGCAATTTTATTTATTTGTATAGAAAATAAATATTTTTGTACATATTTGTAAAAGTAGCGTAAAGCGTTTTCATCATGAAAATATCTGATGATGTACAAAGATCTGACAATCAAAGGGGGAGGCCTTTGGCTGAAAGAATGATAACGATTTTGATTTATTCAAAGGGCCTTTGAACGACTAAACTATAAAAGACGAGCCCTATACTTCACCACTTTCCACTACCGCAACAATATAAGTCAGATAATTACCAAGTACGTGACCATCCGGGCAGCCCTACGAAGTGCGTATAATTAACGTCCGCTGGATCCGACAACATTACAAACTGTTTGTTTGTTTGTTTGATTACAGTTTACGGCTCATTACGCTGAGATTAGTTAGCTATTCTACTTTCTCTTTTAATTAAACACATCATTTTATTGATGTAGGCATTTAAAAAATAGTTGTAAATATTTTGAAAAATATATCGCCCATAACAGGAGTGTCATTAGACGAAGCAGTCAGTTTGTTTTAACCATGTCATCAATATCTTTTCAGCCGAATAAAGTCCACTGCCGGACACAGAACTCTCCCAAAGACCGCCACAACGAGATGTCTGGGCAAGTTGGGTGTTCATTAGGGGTTTTTCCACGCGTGTTGTTAATGTACTCGAAGAAAAGTTGATGGCACGGTTGGTGCAGTGGCTGATACAGTCGACTGCTGCGCTCTGGGTCGTGGGTTCGATTCCCGCACGGAACAAATATTTGTATGATCTGCAGGTAGTTGTTCCGGGTCTGGGTGTATTGTATGTGGAATTCATGTCTGTAGACGCACCCACGACACAGGAGAAATCCTAGAGAGGGGCAACGTTTTTTATTTAAAAATAAACCCAGCTGCTCGTCCTGCGGCTTAACCATAGTCGCCTTTGCGACACCCACGGGAGGAGATGGGTTGGTGCTGCTGGTAACCGCTACCACACGGGCGTTTAACCATGTCACACAATAGGATTTCGTAAAGTAACACACTTAAATCTCACATCCACGGATACCTCGACCTGGAATGTAGATCAGGGATTTCCAAAGTGGTTTCCCAGGGGTCGACATAAATGAAAACTGATTTTGAGGGTCGACTACGTCTAAACCGACCCCTACTAATTGACACAAATTGTTACTTGAAACTTTCCAGATACTGTACAAGTTGTGTTACGTGTACCAACTTGTTATAAGAATGGCTAACATTTTAGTATGGAGTGTCGTTGTTGTACTTTTAGTCGAAAAGGGCTTCAGTGTGGTTACAAATACTTTGACAAAACAAAGGGACCGTTTGAAAATCAACGAATACGGAGATTTAAGGCTGCTACGCACCAACATTGAACCGGATTTAGCTACCTTGGTAGAAAGTCACCAGGCTCATCCATCACACTGAATTGTTGTTTTTCAAGTGAAAACTTCTTTTAGCGCGGTACGCATATTTTTAGATGAGATAAAATCTCTGGACTCGCGACACCGTTACGAGACGCAGCTATAGTGTGTGCATATATGCATGTACATATAGAAGACCGCGAATGCGCCTAGATTAATAAAAAAAAATAAGGTTTCCCTTCTGCCGGCACTCCCGGAGTGCTTTTTTTACCCGTTTTTTTTACCTTTACTTTGCGATTTTAATGTTTAAAAAATAATTACCTACTAAAGTATTTTTACGAAATTGGTAAGTATTTTGTATCAATAGGACAAAAACTAGAGATAGGATTTTTAAAGTAATTTGGCTATGGGGGGCAGAGGGCAGAGGTATCAGTTCACTTTGGAAAAGAAGAGAGAGAAGAGACTCCCTCTTGCATAAAAGTGTTTGGAATTCCCTGATGTAGATCATACAGATAATATTATTTGTTCCGTGCAGGGATCGAACCCACGTCTCGTAGCGCGAAAGCAAATCGATTAGCCGTCCATATTATACGATACTAGGAATATTAATATAGGGGTCGCGGGCGCGCAGATTGGGGAGTCTGCGTGCTCACACCGAGCGACCCCCGGGAAGGCGGTGGCGCGCACGTGGCCACGTGCCGCCGTGTGCGCCGCACAGCGAGTCTTGCGGGGATCCTTTACAATCCTCCCCGAGAAGTGCCTGGGGGGGTGACCTTTTTACAGTCACCGTCCCTCCACTAGAAGCGGTAACCACTTTACAGTCATCCCTTCCGTGATGTGCTTAAGGCGTGGCACTAATGGGAGGATTTATTGTGATCTTACGAAGACCTGGAGCCCCCCTTCGGTGCCGAAGATGACCGTGCCAGTGATTATAGCCAGTAGGAGTCCGGCATACCCCTTCGCCCTTCCCCGGGGCGAAGGAAGTTGAATAGCACGACATACTGTAGGGGGTGAGAGCTTGGGTCAATACCTACCAAAAAAACACAATGTATGTTCAGCAAAATCTTACGGAATTACAGTAGCACAAAATTTTCCGAAATATCGAAAAATCTCTACCTTGACACAGATTTTTAAGCATCTCGTAATGAAAAATTTCTTTTCTAGTTTCATTTTTACCTCAAATTATTTGTGAATAGTTACTTTACTAATTGATACGTATTTATTCTATTAAAAACCAAAAAGGTTTTCAAGAAATACAATTTTTATTGAAATTTTCACAGTACAATTTTCTTATCTTAAAATTTTGTACTACTGTAAATCCGTAAGATTTTGCTGACCATATATTGTGTTTTTTTGGTAGGTATTGACCCAAGCTCTCACCCCCTGCAGTATGTCGTGCTATTTGCTGGACATCCTGTATATCGACAAATAATCCGCGGTGTGCGGTCGCCCTAGCCAGGTGTGCGATATTGTCAGTTTACGCAAGCTCGTTACCGTGTTTTACTACAGTTGTTACCGTGTTTTACCGCTGTTGTTACCGGTTTACAGCCGGCGTCGGGAGGCCCTCGTTTATCACGCCGCAAATCAATCAGATCGGATCCGATCGAGTGTCGATTGTGATTTACCACGAAACTGTAGCTGACTCGTTATAGGATACTTACTGTTGGAGTCGCATAGTTCTGCTATAGTTTATAACTTTAGATTGCTTGTTAGAAGTAACGAGCGCGGCCACAAGCCCACAGGCTTTGAGGTGTATAATCGAGTCCTAGATTAGGTATGAATGAATGACTCGGGGGTCGTGGGTGTGCAGATTGGGGAGTCTCGTGGCCACGTGCCGCCGTGTGCGCAGCACAGCGCATAGCGGGGGATCCTTTACAGTCCTCCCCGAGAAGTTCATGGGGGGGCGACCTTTTTACAGTCGCCTTCCCTCCGCTAGAGGGGGTGACCGCTTTACATTCATCCGTTCCAAGATGTGCCTAAAGGCGTGGCACCAATGGGCGGCTCTAGTGTGATTCATGAAGAATTCCCACTGAGCAACAAAAAACAAATACGGGTTGCACTCCGGGAGTGCCGACAGAAGTAAAAACTTATTATTTGTCTATATAAAAAATATGCGTACCGCGCTAAAAGAAGTTTTCACTTCAAACGTCTCGTAACGGTGTCACGAGTCCAGAGATTTTATCTCATCTAAAAATATGCGTACCGCGCAAAAAGTTTTCACTTCAAGCGTCTCGCAACGGTGTCGCGAGTCCAGAGATTTTATCTCATATAAAAATATGCGTACCGCGCAAAAAGTTTTCACTTCAAGCGTCTCGCAACGGTGTCGCGAGGCCAGAGATTTTATCTCATATAAAAATATGCGTACCGCGCTAAAAGAAGTTTTCACTTCAAACGTCTCGTAACGGTGTCGCGAGTCCAGAGATTTTATCTCATATAAAAATATGCGTACCGCGCTAAAAGAAGTTTTCACTTCAAAAAAAGAGAATAGTTTCTGGTCTGGATGTAAACTACTAAACAGAACACAGTAGCTATGAGATATAGTATGTACCAAAAAGTTGACAACCACAGGTTAACTCCTCGGTGAGCATGGCCGAGTCATCGCCCGCTGACTCCACGAGTTCGTAACAAAAGTTCAATGAATCTCACAACTAAACCGTTGTGTTGGAGTATTGAACTCAATCGAATTCGACGCTGTCCGTGACTTATGGGAGTGACACAGCCTCGCGAATTTTTCGTTCGGTTATTTAGAACGAACGTGTAGGTTACTTTTATATTGATCTCCAGTGGTAATTCATCAGGAACTTCCTCCGCCCCGGGGTAGGACGAAGGGGTATTCCGGTCTCCTACCGGCTAGAACCACTGGAGCGGTCATCTTTGGCACCAAACGAGGGCTCCAGGTCCTCGTAAGATTACACTAGAGCCGTACGTGCAGGTTATCAATCATTGACTGCTATCAGGCTTTGGGTGGGTGATAATTCTTTACAGAGCAGCAAACGCTGCCATTCCCCGCTGTCGTACAATCATCCATGACAGTCCTTACGTCATGGCAATTTGTCTAACCTTAGATAATCGGCAGCCCTGGGTAATTGACGCGTGTTTTACGACTGTTCACGTTTAGGAGGTGAATAAGTAAGTGATGTATTTGCAAGAACATACGTTACATTTACTTGGTTTAGAGATAGTAGATATGATTCCACAACTCCTTGATGTACCTGCAGACAGGAGTACTTATAGACAGAATTCATTTCTTGTCAGGGCGTATCGTACCGTTAAGGCGGAGTGCCTGGAAGTTGAGCTTGATTTGTTTGCAACTAGTATCCATAAACTTAAAAAATTAATAATTTCTTAATCTATCCCCTGTATGATCAACATAGATTTCTATGTTATCTAGTATTTGATTGAGATAGCCAACCCTCTTGATCTTGTATTAATTTGCTTTTGTTGCTGCCTTTGTGTAATTCTAAACTTTAAAGACATTATTTATCTATGGAAATTTGTAATTGGCCATTTAGTATCATTTTTATTTCGACTATTACTCAGTATTAGCTGTAAGTTTCCCTAAGAGAATAAAATAAAATAAATGAGCGCGCACGTGACAATTTCGTCACTCTATGGATATGTATGAAAATGTCACGTCACGTCACGTCGTAATGTGGGCGCAGCTCCATACATACTCAAAGACTTGATAAGAACGACGAAATTGTCACAGCAAAGCAAAACAAAAAAAAGCAAAGTAGACGACCCCAAGCTCACAAGCACTCTAGAATCTCTAAGGGTGAGATTCAGAAACGAGTCTAAGCGTGAACTTACGCTTCCATCTGTCAAAATGCACTACTCACGCCCCTAATTTTGACAGATGGAAGCGTGAACTTAGCTTAGACTCGTTTCTGAATCTCACCCTAAGACTGAGGAAAGTCTTTGCTTTCCTGCGTATGCTCTACCGTACAGCGGACAGTGTTCTAAGGAATTGTTCGACGTAATGCCAACGCACCTCTCGCCATCGGCGGGAAGTTCATCCACAAACCCTAGCGCCAAAATGGTCTCGTACCGTACGGTTTCAGAGGAACTTCCTCCCGCGCAGGCTTATGTTTTGGAATCAGCCAACTACCGAGGTTTTGCCAAGAGACTACAGCACCGGGCTCTTCAAAAAGGGCCAGATAAGATTATTACAGGGTTGGCAATGCGCGAGTGAGTCGGAACCTGATTACTATCAGGCGCGCTGAATGCTTGTTAGCCGCCTTAGCGGTATAATACAACCATTTTATAGTGTACAACTATGGTATGGTATTATGGTAATGTCTCCTATGACAATGAAAGATTTTAGCAGTCGTGTGGTGATGATGGTGCGTCAACAAATCTACGGCGGCACGGTTCGTGTAGAGGTTAAGCGATTGGTTACCTGCGCTGCCTAAGAAACTCTAGTGTGGGCAACGTATTAACAAGATGAGAGAGTTGGAACGGAGTTCCTCTCACTGCATCTTTTTTTGTTTGTATTAATTATGGGACAAGCCCGCCACACATTCTCAACCACTGCAACTCCTGTAAGCCAGGATCTACAATGGCGACCACCGAAAAGAATACCGATCAATGAAGCTCGGTGTGTCCCAGAGAAATGAATAACTGTCTTGGAACCCGCACCGAAATTAATCAGAAAAGAAAAAGGAGGAGTAGTTTGTATTAATTAATGATCAAATAAGAAATAAAGAGGCAATATAAAATAATTAAACGAATCATGTCAACCATGAAGTCCACTACTGAACACAGGCTTCCCCAAAAGATCACCACAACGACCGATATGGGTGTGTTGTGGGCTCATTGGGGGGTTTTGCCATAATCGCTACGCTTGGCAGACGGGTTGGCGATCGCAGTTGAGTTGTTAATGTACTCGAAGGACGCTGCTGCCCGGCCTCCGGCTTATCCCTTAGTCGACTTTTACAACACCTACGGGAGGAGATGGGGTGGTGGTATTCTGAGCCGGCACCACACGGCTACTTCTTCTCCATAGGATATCTATATCTTGGAACACGCTAACTAAAGTCTTGACTATTCATAAGTGCCTGTAAATGGGTTAAATGAATAAAAATATTTTTATCTTCATCTTTTTACCAATTGTGTTCTGTAACTCGATTTTTCCTATCTAGTAGTATATTAACTTGTTACATTCAGCGGTCTTCAAGACAGTGTATCATTCATTCACTAATTGAATGGGAACATTCAGACGGAAGAACCAATTAATTGTTGGAAACAAACTAGCGCCAACCGCCAATAATAGCACCAATTGAGCCGCGGCTCACCCGCTAAGTGTTTAATCTGTTTGTGCACCGGCGCAGGCGCAGCGCCGCCGTCGATGGGCGGGACGGAATGGCCAGTGTCGAGTTCATATTAGATGTTTGAGACATCATTGTCAGTTATGTCATAACTCATAACTATAATTAAGACATTTGGGCTTGTACACTTATTCGAGTGAATCATATGGGGCCTCTACAGTTCTCTTTACCTTACCGTATCGGTATGGTGGTTACAAGCGATGCTGCTTAAATTGAGAACATACTAAGTGGAGTGCTGTGGTTACCTTATGTGAGAGCGTCATGCTCCAGAAGGAGATCGCAGAGCGGGATCGGGAGAGGGCCGATCCCGCACAGAGGAGGACGAGACAGCGCCGGGGTAACAACCGTCCGGCGCCCAGGTCCAATATGCCTGAGCCCCCTGCAATCGCTTTAGGCCTCGGGGGTCGCGGGTGCGCAGATTGGCGAGTCTGCGTGCTAATACAAATCGGCCTCCGGGAATTACGGTGGTGCGCACGTAGTCACGTGCCACAATGTGCGCACCTCAGCGCACAGCGAGGTTTGGGGGGATCCTTTATAATCCTTCCCGAGACGTGCCTAGGAGGGCGACCTTTTACAATCGCCTTCCCTATGCTAGAGGAGGAGACCGCTTTACTGTCATCTCCTCACAGATATGCTTAAAGGCGTGGCACCATTGGCGGCTCTAGTGTGATCTTACGAGGACCTGGAGCCCCCTTCGGTAGGAGTTCAGCATGCTCCTTCGCCCTACCTCGGGGCCAAAACAGTTCATTATGAGTTTCAACTAGGGACTAATAAAGGTTAGATTCCAGGTCGCACAACCTATGTTGTTTTTTGTGGAAATATAGCACCGACTTTGTTTTTACAAATAGACAGTGGAACGTGCTTGAGTATCGATGTTTACGTCTATCTGTGCGCAGAAACCAAGCGTACTTCTTCTTCCTTTAATATAGAACGCAATTTAGGGCCTTGAATAAACTACACCTGTAGTTCAAAATATTAGGAACGTTAATTCCACTGGCAGTACGACGCAAAGGTTATTTCTTGCACTATGCGTGTCGTCATATGTAACTATTCGGTATTTCATTTGAAAATTGCTGTAAATATACATCATTCAATTATATTTGTATATCGCATATGCTCTACACATCGTGTCCAAATTTCTTGTCGTTAAACTCTCCTCTCGCAGGTCTGCTGGAAGATATTGCTTTAAAAATAAGCAATGCCGTTGAACTCTTTCCTATCTAATTATGGTTTAATTATATCCACACAGATGTTCATAAATAATTACTCAAGCAAAAAACTAAATTCTGATTAATACAAACCTTAACCATATATATAATTGTATTTTGGTTTTATGTTTAGGTGCATGACAAGCTTCAACACGTAGCGTGGGACGGCTACAACAAGAGACGACCCGCTGAAGGTCGCTGGGAGTCGCTGGATGCGGGCGCCATGTAACCAGTATAGTGAAAATGAGTTAGCCCTTGGTCCAGCAGTGGATGCCCTTCGGATAACATTAACTAATGAAAATGCATGACTTCACGTGTAACGATACCGAACTACGACCGGCGTACCCGATGCAGTCAGCCGACCTAGCTGACTGGCTAGTCTTTTCACCACGGCATGACCTGTTCCTATAAGAAATATATATAGGTCGTGCCGACTCGAGAGAAGGTGCAAAATGCTTTTAATTTAATTGTTAAGTCATGTTAGTAGAACTATTGTTAGCCTCCAATTACCGTACTTGGATACCAATACCTCTAAAGCTCTGAATATTATCATTGAAACTTCAGAGCTAGTGGCATACAGAGCGCGCGGCGAAAGTTCCGCGACGTGAAGCTAATAGAACATTGTTATGGAGAGCGGTTTGCATGAATAACTCCGAGCTGGGATAATGGAGGCAGTTAGCAGTAGGTAGCACACATCTGTGTTAAAGGGACGTAGCTATGAATATCTACTTATAATTATCATGGATATATCGTATTGATTTCTTTCAAAATTGTGTAATATTGGAGTAGGTATATTTGAATTTGGGATGCAGTAGTGCTATATTCTTAAGCCGTACGGTGCCAACCATACGGTTAAATATCTACATATAAATCGTGTTTTAATCTCAGATCAGAGAAGAATTAAACCAAGTATACTGTAACTAGTTATCACTTTCATTTTATTTATTTATTTACGAGTATGTCATTAAAGTTACAGTCAAAATTATGTTAAGTAGGCAAGTAAGTACATGTACCCCGTAAGGGTGTTTGCAACTGGGTGCGAGCATTTTACCCGTGTCATTTTACAGTATTAAGTTTTTATTGTAATACATATTATAATTTTTATAGTCAGTACACAAAAATAGACAGAATATATAACTTCAGGTATTAAACTGGTCGTCATTTTACACAGTATTTTATTAATACTATTAGGCGTCATACGAGTACATATTTATTTACAGTTCTTCTTGTGTCAAATGATAATTGTTTAACTAATCATAATAAATTATAAGTGGTATGTTTTTCTATGATGTTGTGACTGTCATTTTTAAATTCTTCTACTGAATAATAACATTTTATAATAAGGTATAATTTCAGCTTTTTACTAAACAATTTATATTTCGTTTCGGTTTATAAATATTCGGGGATTTTATTATAAACCGATTCTAATCTAAAGTTAGGACTTTTCCGCATTGATTGTAAATTTGTTGAAAGTATGGTTAGCTTATTTGGATTTCGTCTATTATAGTGTGGATTAATTTCACGGTTCGATATGAAGAAACTGCGATATTACAAATAAGCAAATTTTTAGTATGTATAGGCAAGGTAAACTTAATATTTTTTGTCGATGAAAAAAGCACAGTACTGGCCTCTGTAGTGAGCCCTGAGCCACGTGGTCACTTTCCACCACCTATATTTACGCGCACGACGCGGTACTTTCCGTGTCGTCCATTATACGAGCTCTCGATATAGTCCTCGTTGTGCGCGACCACTGACCTAATGAGTTTAGTCCGAACTAGCGACAAATGGGACGCACAGCGTGGAAAACGGGGCGGACATGAGCTGTATGGTCTAAGGTTTCGTAAATGTGATATACTCCCAATAAAAGTAATTACGTATCATATCGATTAAATCTAACCGAAACCCATTTAAGGCACTATATAGGCAGTTCCGTGTGTTGTCCGGATATTACGTGTGTTGTCCGGATATTACGTGTGTTGTCCGGATATTACGTGTGTTGTCCGGATTAAGAATCTAGCACCACTCTATCTCCTCCCGTGGATCTCGTAAGAGGCGACTAAGGGATTCTAAACCAGAGGGATGGGCAGCAGCGCCCCTTCTTTGGAACATTAGCCATACTGCGCTCACCAACCCGCCTGCCAAGCGTGGTGAGTATTGGCAAACACCCCCCAAAATGATGATACAGTTGTGGAAATCTATGGGGGAAGCCTTTGTTCAGCAGTGGACGTATAAATGGCCGATATGATGAACACTGGTAATAAGGCTGGATGCTGGATGCTAAAATCCAATCGAAAATCGGGAAAAACTTACAATTTTTTGTAAAAACAATTGCATCTCGTTTTTAGCCGGCTTCATAAAGCAGTACATTCTCAACTCAAATGTATATATTTTAGGGTTCCGAACATCCGAACGAAAAAAAGGCGAATCTCTTATAGGATCACTCGTGTGTCTGTCTGTCTGTCACAGCCATGTTGCTCCGAAACTACTGGACCGATTCAGTTGAAATTTGGTACACATATGAATTTCTGCGACCCAAAGACGTGTAACGTAAGTAAATGAATTTTGAATATAGGAGTCCTTTTTGGGGGACAATATAGAAAAAAAAAAAAAAAAGCGAACTGTACCGTGTAACATATGAAATAGAAGTTTGTATATAATAGAAGTTGTTGTTAGGGTCTCAGATATATTTATTTTATCAGTTTAAAATATATAGTTATAAAGTTGTTCAAGAAATTATACGAAAATTTACCATGCTCCCTTATCTCCAAAACGACTGAGCCTAAAATTCTGAAACAAATATAGGAAACAGCTCTTTATCTATGATTACAGGAAAAAATATAGGAAACAGCTCTTTATCTATAGATTACAGGAAAAAATATAGGAAACAGCTCTTTATCTATAGATTAAGGAAAAAATATAGGAAACAGCTCTTTATCTATAGATTACAGGAAAAAATATAGGAAACAGCTCTTTATCTATAGATTACAGGAAAAAATATAGGAAACAGCTCTTTATCTATAGATTACAGGAAAAAATATAGGAAACAGCTCTTTATCTATAGATTACAGGAAAAAATATAGGAAACAGCTCTTTATCTATAGATTACAGGAAAAAATATAGGAAACAGCTCTTTATCTATAGATTACAGGAAAAAATATAGGAAACAGCTCTTTATCTATAGATTACAGGAAAAAAATATAGGAAACAGCTCTTTATCTATAGATTACAGGAAAAAATATAGGAAACAGCTCTTTATCTATAGATTAAGGAAAAAATATAGGAAACAGCTCTTTATCTATAGATTACAGGAAAAAATATAGGAAACAGCTCTTTATCTATAGATTACAGGAAAAAATTGGGAAACAGCTCTTTATCTATAGATTACAGGAAAAAATATAGGAAACAGCTCTTTATCTATAGATTACAGGAAAAAATATAGGAAACAGCTCTATATCTATAGATTACAGGAAAAAATATAGGAAACAGCTCTTTATCTATAGATTACAGGAAAAAATATAGGAAACAGCTCTTTATCTATAGATTACAGGAAAAAATATAGGAAACAGCTCTTTATCTATAGATTACAGGAAAAATATAGGAAACAGCTCTTTATCTATAGATTAAGGAAAAAATATAGGAAACAGCTCTTTATCTATAGATTACAGGAAAAAATATAGGAAACAGCTCTATATCTATAGATTACAGGAAAAAATATAGGAAACAGCTCTTTACCTATAGATTACAGGAAAAAATATAGAAAACAGCTCTTTATCTATAGATTACAGGAAAAAATATAGGAAACAGCTCTTTATCTATAGATTACAGGAAAAAATATAGGAAACAGCTCTTTATCTATAGATTACAGGAAAAAATATAGGAAACAGCTCTATATCTATAGATTACAGGAACAAATATAGGAAACAGCTCTTTATCTATAGATTACAGGAAAAAAATTGGGAAACAGCTCTTTATCTATAGATTACAGGAAAAAATATAGGAAACAGCTCTTTATCTATAGATTACAGGAAAACCTATAAGAAGTCTATGGTTTTTTTTCTATTCTATGTCTATTTATTTATTTTATTTTTATTTTATTTATTTATTTGCAATTCCACAATGTATATTAGGTGGTAAACTAAAAATTAAAAATGCATCATTATGGACCCAGTTTGGGCACAGCAAGGTTTACATATTGGAGAAAATTTAATAGAACTATAAATACTTTCTAAGGCTAACATTTCATTGCATTGTTTATACATACAATGCATATTATAACATTTCTTACATTTAATATAATTTACTTCTGGTATTTTATGATGGTGACAACAAGAATTTTACGTCTAGTTTAAAAATAAAAGTAAATTGTAATATAGGTCAATCAATATTTTTACTAACAACTAACCGACCTAAGGCATAAATCATAGATGGATGCTGAGGTGAGTAGATGCAGACTTTTTAAGTTAGTACCTACTATGGATTCATTGTACTTACTATATAGGTATGTTTATAATAATACGTGTTACTTGGATGTATGTTGTTTAAATGGAATGTAATCACCGACTTTAAAAACATTTAGTAATTTGTGTGAGGCAGTTTAGGAAGTCGGTGCAAAGGTTTTCTTATATCAAACCAAATCAAGTGCACATACTTCCTTAACTGTTTCACACAAATTGTTTCATTGTTCTAGAAACAGGTTCATCATCATCATCATTTCGGCCAAATAAAGTCCACCGCTGGACACAGGCCTCCCCCAAAGATCACCACAACGACCGATATGGGTGTGTCGTGTGCTCATTGGGGGGTTTTGCCATAATCGCCACGCTTGGCAGACGGGTTGGCGATCCCAGTTGAGTTGTTCATGTACTCGAAGGACGCTGCTGCCCATCCTCCGGCCAATCCCTTAGTCGACTTATACGACACCCACGGGAGGAGATGGGGTGGTGGCATTCTGAGCCGACACCACACGGCACAGAGAAACAGGTTATTATTACTTATTTAAATTGTATTTCATTAACGATCAAGAAGTTGTATTATCACATCGTCATATCAACCAAAATACGTCCACTACTGTGAAAAGGACTCGCCCATAGATTTTGACATTTGTATCATCATTTTGGGGCGAATTTGTCAGTACTCACCACGCTTGGCAGGCGGGTTGGAGAGCGCAGTATGGCTACTGTACAGACGCTGCTGCCCATCCCTCTGGTTTAGAGCCCCAAAGTCGCCTTTTACGATATCCACGGGAAGAGATGGAGTGGTGCTGTATTCTTAATCCGGACACCACACAGACAAAAGTTGTATGCACAGATCTTATCTATAAATTAACCAAAATCAATGAAATTTTGAATTCAGTAAGACAAAATCGTTTATACATTCTGGATCTCAGACGCAGTTACCAGGGCATCATGATTGCGTCGGATTCAGAGCGCTGTACAGTTCCTGAAATAACTGAGCGGTAGTTAAACTCATTTCATTTGTTTCTTACGTCTACAAACATGAAGTACTGGTATTTACACCGTGAAGTTTATTGTACATTACAGCTACCGCACAGATTTAATAACCAGGTTATGCCACGCTTACCACGGTGAAGCGTCGGATGGGAATCTCTGTAGCACCAACTACTTGGAACCGTGCAATTGTTCAAATTGTTAGTATTTATATCAGTAAGTCGAGGCGGCGCGGAGGTTTACGGAGTGGCTTCCTAAGCACTAGCAACCTAGTGCTTAAGAAGCCACTCGATACCTCAAATAAATTTTAGGAAATATACAGTCATCTATCGCCACTTGGATGCGTGTAATCCGCCATGATGTAATAACTGGCGAACTGCTCGCAACAGCCGTGTCCAATGATATCAACGTTCCAGACAGGCAGATAATTAGGTTAGTTTGTTCCTTGTGTCCTTGTTGGATTTAGAACTTGTTGTTATATTCATGGGTGTTATATGTATATGCGTTTAATTTATATTTCTATTTATTAACGAGATCATATTCTTTAAGAGGAGTTGATCTTATGGTAGGATTTCACGGGGACACGCCGGACATGAGTCCAACACGCAGAGGTCCTCAAATTCAAATTCAAAAGATTTTTATTCATATAAACCATTTACGGGCGCTTATGAATAGACAGAATGTAGTTGCACGGTTCTAAGAAGTTGGTCCTATGGAGAAGAACCGGTAAGAAATTCCATAGACACTCTTGTAAAATAATAATAAAATAGATGAAGTAATTTTAATCAATTCAAATCAATATAAAAATTTTAATCACCCATTTCATTTAGTGGATCAAAGACCTTGACCTTTAACAGGAGCTATTGGAGTTATAGTTTTAGTTACAGGAATAGTAAAATGATTCCATAACTTTAATATAAATTTATTAACTTAAGGTTATTTAATTGTTATTTTAACTATATATCAATGATGACGAGATATTTGTCGAGAAGGAACTTTACAAGGTAAACATACTTTCTTAGTCGTAAAAGGATTACGATGAGGAATAATTCTATTTATTATCTCAGAATTTTTTTTTTTTTCCTTTTTTTGAGCTTTTTTTCATAGAAGACTTGCCCCTAATATTGAAATTGGAGCAATATGACCTCCTATAGGAATTATTTCATTTAATCCATTTCAAATTCCTCTTCTTAATACAATTATTTTAATTAGTTCAGGAGTTTCTATTACATGAGCTCATCATGCTATCATAGAAAATAATAATTCACAAATAACTCAAGGATTATTCATTACAATTATTTTAGGGATTTATTTTACAATTTTAAATGAAGTGGCCGTGTGGTGCCGGCTGGCCGTGTGGTGCCGGCTCAGAATGCCACCACCCCGTCTCCTCCCGTGGGTGTCGTAAAAGTCGACTAAGGGATTAGCCGGAGGATGGGCAGCAGCGCCCTTCGAGTACATTAACAACTCAACTGCGATCGCCAACCGCAAGGATCTGTCGACATGCTGGACACTTATTACGGCTCAGTGCCGCATACATGGTTCATGAATGCTAGAATTGTATAAAATGAATACAACCCTACGCACCTTCCTGTTCGCATGTATGGGACAATGGAGGACTTCACTATCCGGAATGTCGACAGATTCAAGGGAACGGTGAACCGATTAGGATCAAGCGTGGAATAGTTCAGGGCGATAGCCTGAGTCCACTGTGGTTCTGTTTTGCCTTGAACCCTCTGAGCACACTGCTGGAGAGTTCGGGGCTAAGCTACCAGATGAGAAGAGGTGGTCAGGTAATATCTCACCTCTTATACATGGATGATTTGAAACTCTTTGCTCCCAACAATTTGCGGCTAATAGAGTTACTAAATGTAACTGAAACTTTTAGTTACTCAATTAGGTTAGAATTTGATGTGGAAAAATGTGTAGTCATGCATGTAAAACGAGGGAAAATTATGGAATCCGAGGGATTACAACTTTCGGATTTCACACACATCCGATCACTTTCCTTTCCAAGACCTACAAATACTTGGATTGGACTTCGCCACGCTTGGCAGGCCCAAGCGTGGCGATTATGGCAAAACCCCCCAATGAGCCCACATCACATCCATATCGGTCGTTGTGGTGATCTTTGGGGGAGGCCTGTGTCCAACAGTGGACTTCATTCGGCCGTTAGATTAGATGAAGTAAAATAATTATAAAATAGATGAAGTAAAATAATAATAAAATATATGAAGTAGAATAATAATAAAATAGATGAAGTAAAATAATAATAAAATAGATGAAGTAAAATAATAATAAAATAGATGAAGTAAAATAATAATAAAATAGATGAAGTAAAATAATAATAAAATAGATGAAGTAAAATTATAATAAAATAGATGAAGTAAAATAATAATAAAATAAGTGAAGTAAAATCATTTCATTAAACAAGATTACATAGCAGTAAGGACTGACCAGTTAATAAAGACAGTCTTAATTAAGGTCTATTGCAATGAGTGTTATATGGGTTGAATACTTAGAAAACCAGAGACAATGGCGCCCGCGTTTCCACTTTTTAATACAATTTTAGGCAGATGTTTAATGTTACCTTCATATGCCATTTATACGTCCACTGCTGAAGAAAGGACTCCCCATAGATTTCAAAAACTGTGGCGTCATTTTGGGGGGTATTTGCTCGTACTCTCTACGCTTAGCAGGCGGGTTGGTGAGCGCAGTATGGCTACCGGTTCACAAAAGGGACGCTGCTGCCCATCCCTCTGGTTTATAGTCCCTTAGTCGCCTTTTACGACACCCACGGGAGGAGATGGAGTAGGGCTACATGCTTACATTTGGAGGAGGCTTGTGTCCAGCAGTGGACTTTAGTCGGCTACAATGATGATGATGATGTTTCTTCTGTCATTTTCATCATTTCGGCCGAGTGAAGTCCACTGCTGGACACAGGCCTCCCCCAAAGATCACCACAACCACCGATATGGATTTGTTCTCGCTCATTGGGGGGTTTTGCCATAATCGCCACGCTTGGCAGGCGGGTTGGCGATCGCAGTTGAGTTGTTAATGTACTCGAAGGACGCTGCTGCCCATTCTCCGGCTAATCCCTTAGTCGACTTTTACGACACCCATGGGAGGAGAAGGGGTGGTGGCATTCTGAGCCGGCACCACACGGCAGTTTTTCACGGTTTCTTCTGTAAACCCAGTAAATTGCAAAAATAATCCATGATAAAAAACATCAAAATGTCAAATAAAGTCATAAGAATTATATGCAAATAAAACAAATCGCAACACAATCTGTCCCATAAATTAAATTATTTAATCATTAATTAGTGGAATTAGCTGTTGTTAATTCATTTAGCGTCGAAACAGTTTTAACATAGAGCATAATTGTTTAATTTAAAAAAAAACAGAATTTTCTTTAATAATGTTCAGGTATTCTATTTTATATTTGAATTGACATTATGAGACAATTCCTCTGATAAAACGTGTTTCTACATTTAAGACGGCGAGGCAAGTTGGATTCTTTGATAAACTATTTGCAATAGCTTGTATAAAACTCTGGGTGTTTTAATCCTACTTCTAAGATATTTATAGAGAAGTTAATATTAATAATAGCAATAATTTGATTAATCAAAGCGTTTTGTATGGAAAAATCACGTGTGTTGTTTACCTTTTAGACCTGCCTTAACGTTAACACACACTCTTTTTTGTGCACAGCTATGACTCCGTGCCTTTGCAGTTATATAAGTTTCATTCCACTAATTTTATTATTAAAACTAATAAAAGGTACTTACATTTTCCATGTTCATTATACCTATATATTGTAATGACTAAATTTGGGTAAGCGTATGTTTATGTTATGTATACGGGAAGGAACTTATGTATGATCTTGGAATTATAAACTCCAGTTACTTCTTGATAAATATATTTCTCAGACAATAACATAATTTCATTTTTATATAATCGACAAGCGTGCTGACGGCAGCCCGAATTCATTCTCGTCTTTTATTTTCTCTGTCAAAATGTTCTCATATAATTATTTCAAATAATGTTTTTTATTCTATGTGGCTAGGATTTTTCGCCCAAAGAGTTTGAACTCTATTATAATCTTATATCTTTAAATGAGCAATTCTTGTATATATATATATAATTGGAATCTCGGAATCGGCTCCAACGATTTTCATAAAATTTAGTATATAGGGGGTTTCGGGGGCGATAAATCGATCTAGCTAGGAATCATTTTTAGAAAATGTCATTTTATTCGTGTTTTATCGATAATCAACTTAAACATAAACTTGGAAGAAAAATAACAAAAAGGAGGCGTTTGAGTAGTCTCAACTGAAAAATATGATTCTTCCTTTTATTAGTAATTCATACTTAAAAATAATTTCCAAAAAACACAATAAAAAAAAAATACCGAGCTAAGCTCGGTCATCCAGGTACTATATATGAATTATAATAGGTCTACAGAGGTGCATGTCAGCATACCAAAACACTAGACCAATTTCCTGTATGATTAGCTATCCGAAATGCCAAGGGCGCTACAGTAGTGTAATGGCAGTGAGGTCTGAATCAAAGCCGAGCGTGTAATTACGTGGTCCATAATCACGGGCCAAGCGGCGTGTGGGGCGAGTGAGCGGCGGGGAGCGGGCCACCAGCTATGTTCATACATAGCATAATGAACTCACGTATTCGGCGATGCGCTCTTTGAATGTACTTATACAATCTATTAAAATCCCGAAATTAATATTCGCGTATAGAGAGTGATTAGCGAAAGATACGTCAGAATAGAACGTTGACACTACGCCAGCACATAAGTAAATTAGAAAAATAATTCAACAACATTTCGGCCGAATGAAGTCCACTGCTGGACACAGGCCTCCCCCAAAGATCACCACAACGACCGATATGGGTGTGTTGTGGGCTCATTGGGGGTTTTGCCATAATAATGCTTGGCAGACGGGTTGGCGATCGCAGTTGAGTTGTTAATGTACTCGAAGGACGCTGCTGCCCATCCTATGGCTAATCCCTTAGTCGACTTTTACGACACTCGCGAGAGGAGATGGGGTGGTGGTATTCTGAGCCGGCACCACACGGAACTAAATAATTACCAAGAAATAATTCTATGATGATGATGAATAATTCAGTAACTGTACATCAGAGTAATTAAAAACGCCAAAATAAGCTCTACGTGGAATCCCGGAACTTATAACGGGTATAGAGATACATCTACCGTACGTCTATTGGCAAAACGTTGTGTTTGCAAAGCCGCAAACCGCCTTCAAAGATTTTATTGATTCTCGCTCCCACACTTTCCTCAGCAATGGAGTCAACGAACTACCTATGAAATGACAAAAGTGCATCGATAGCAGTGGTCATGTACTGGGATTGATTAAATTTATAATTTCATAGTTTTTTCTCGTTTTGTTTTTCCATATAAAACGCCAATTTCATATGTATACTTAAAGTGTGCCATGTGGTGCCGGCTAAGAATACAATCTCATCCCGTGGGTGTCGTAAAAATCGACTATGGGATTATCCGGAGGATTGGCAGCAGTGTCCTTCGAGTACATTTACAACTGCGATTGCCAATCCGTCTGTCAAGCGTAGTGACTATGGCAAAACCCCCCAATGAGCACACAACACAAACCTATGGGTTCCACACCCAACCCGGTCGTTGTGGCAATTTTTGGGGAGGCTTCTGTCCAGGAGTGGACGTTTGCGGCTGAAATGATGATTTAAAGGGTTTCTAGATATACCATTCTATGAAATCGCTTATACCTTGAACCACGACTAAATCAACTCTGATTTCATACGATGTCCGATGCCACGAACATAAATCAAACAAAAACTGACAGTATCAAACGTTCAGCTAATCCGCTCCAGACCGCGGTTTTTGTGGCCACACCACTTGTTTTTGTAGCTCCACACGCTAATACAAGCTAGGTAAGTGTATTGATCTTGAAAGCTAATTGCTTTGAACATATTGCTTTCTGAAAGCATATGCATAGAATGCAATTTAAATAATTCTCGTAGTAGTCTACGTAGAGCAGACAAGCGACATTATTTTGATCCACGGCAAAATTGCTGTCAGATGGCAAAACGCAGTAACCGCTATGCTAAAGGCATTGCAAAAGCAGCGGTCGTTGGATGTCACAGCACATTATTTTGAATGCTTTCGATTTTGCAGTTACAGCATATTAACAACCGATGCGACGTACATTGTATCAAAGAAGCATATCCACACTGGCTCTATACGTTTATAAAATACTAACGACCCGCCCCGGCTTCATTATTTCGGCTGAATGAAGTCCACTGCTGGACACAGGCCTCTTCCAAAGTACACCACAACGACCGATATGGGTGTGTTGTGTGCTCATTGGGGGTTTTGCCATTATCGCCACGCTTGGCAGACGGGTTGGCGATCGCAGTTGAGTTGTTAATGTCCTCAAAGGACGCTGCTGCCCATCCTCCGGCTAATCCCTTAGTCGACTTTTACGACACCCACGGGAGGAGATGAGGTGGTGGTAGTATGAGCCGGCACCACACGGGTGCATTTACTAATAAAGAAAATGAGGCGTGCGCTTAGCAAGAACGTATTAAGTATATTTGTTTTATAACGTTTATGTTATAGGCAACGGCGCGACGACGACATGCCGACCGCCCGTTTCGCTGCGAGTGTTTTTTTTACCTAATTCTGAATCGAAGAATCTCCTAATCCTATTCAAGTATTAAGAAATTTTAATGCACAAGGTAACTAACATATTTATCTGAAATAGGGTTAATAATGAATTGGAGGAAATAACTTTGCGAATAACCTATAGTTTTTTACTAATCTGTAATAGATAAAAATAGTTAATAGTTATTGTTAGGAGATACTATTCAGACTTTTCTGTAGGTCTTTTTAAAACGTACAATTTTCTAGTGCATTATGTTGATGTATCTCTTAAGATTTAGCCAGCGTTAGCCACGTAAGCGTACGATAGCAGGGTTTGACCAAAATCTTCAGGTTTAAGCTTTTGAAATACTTCCGTCGTTGTGTTACGATCACATTTAAGACAAGAAAAGCCGGGCTAGTGTGACTAGTTCGTTCCTGGGGGTTCACCGACCGCACAATTTTTTTATATTGTTATTCTAATAATTTATTACAATTCTAATAATCAACTCCTCGTTATCGTAATTCTGAACTGTCGTTCTCTCTTTCTTTTAAATATGTACACCATCAAATCAACACCTATTTAATCACAACTAATATTCACAAATGATATTTTTTTTTTTTATAATTGCGTTATTTATTATTTTTCAATGCAAATAATGTCGTCTGAGTTGTAGTCTGGGTATGCATAATCAATTTATGATTATACAAATAATATATGTATGTATTTTATGCGTATTTGCAAACTATAATAATGTGAATATTATCATTAATGTTGGCCATAACTTGACTATTATTGGCTTCTTGTCATGTATATCACACATAATGTCAAGCGACTATTCTGCGGCTGATGTAATTATACTTGAAGGATAAATTTATCGTACAACGAATGGGGCGCCATTACCACGTCGCAGGTGATAACTAAAGCCACCTATTCACTATGCGATGTGGTGCGGAGGGTGGGCGTTTTCTTAGTCTTCTGTTATTGACGTTCCAAATGTGCAGATCGATTTCTTTATGAAAGTGTTCTTTTAAGAGGTAGGTACTAACAAGTGCCTAACAAATCACAAACGGTTTGGTTGAAAACCAGCGTCAGGCAGCTGTCTGACACATGCTGAACCAAATCCGTTTTGGCGAACCCTGAGGCACATACCAACTTTTTTTGTGTTTTGATTTGTAACTGTGTAATTAATTGTATGCGTGTCTCATTTTCGACCAAATGAATTATTTCTTTCTTTCTTTCTTTCTAACCAGTGTACTCAGGAGCATTTGTTCTCGAGATCCGGAGGCCCCCCCCAGCCAAAGATGCCCGGTCAGGTGATTAAAGCCCGTAAGAGTCACACGCTACGCCCCGCTCCCCAAGGGCGTTGGATGACGCATGAGCATTTCCACCGTGGACAACACCCGGTATAATTATATTCAAGTTTTAACTTTGTTGGTTCCTCGATGAGAGCTGTTATATGTAGAACTATGACGGTTCAACAACTGTCATAGTTCTCCATACAACGAGGGTTATTAAGTTAGAAGACAGTGGCGTCTGTACTAGTATACAGTGTATTATGGACCATTGATCTATTATGTCCTGCGTACTAGAGGCGACACCGCACTCCATAGCGATTTCGCATTCAATTTCACAAAAAAATCTTTAGGTTTCAGATTCATCACTGAATTTCATCCTTTTTTTGTTGGGTTAGGTATTAACACAAAAAAATGACAATTCCTCAATCTGAAATCCGTAGATTTTGAATTAGATTAATTATTCATTTCGTAACGAAGTGCGGCGATATCGCCGAAATTGTATGGGGTGGAGTTTGGACTGAAATGTTCGTGTATGTTCCATTTCAATGTCTTGCAGGGTTCAGAAGATCCCCGGGGGGGTGACCGCTTTACAGTCACCCTCTCCGAGATGTGCCTACAGGCGTGGCACCAGTGGGCGGCTCTAGTGTGATCATACGAGGACCGGTAGGAGTCCCTTCGCCCTTCCCCGGGGCGAAGGAAGTTCATGAAGAATTTCCACTGGGCACCAATAAAAAAAAAGGGTTCTGAAGATATAAACGGCATACTGGCGTTATTGACAATATGGCAATATTGACCATATGGCGTTATTGACAATATGGCAATATTGACAATATGGCGTTATTGACAATATGGCAATATTGACAATATGGCGTTATTGACAATATGGCGTTATTGACAATATGGCAATATTGACCGCACGGTTGGTGCAGTGGCTGATACAGTCGGCTGCTGCGCTCTGGGTCGTGGGTTCGATTCCCGCACGGAACAAATATTTGTATGATCTGCAGGTAGTTGCCCCGGGTCTGAATGTATTGTGTGTGGAATTAATGTCTGTAAACGCACCCACGTCACAGGAAAAATCCTAGTGTGGGGCAATGTATAAAAAAAAATTACGTAGCGAAGCGGTCGGGGAAAGGATAGTAAATATAATTATTTTTATTTGAAGCCAGTATATATATTTTGTCTCAAAATGTGCCACAAACACGTTTAAAGTCGAGATTTAAGCGCACTAACAGTTGTCGCCTACTGGACACTCGTCCTAATGCTATACAAATTACACCGGTATGTATGCAGCATCCACGCCGTGGTAATGATGTACAAACACCCGCCGGCCGTATACAGGCATCTCTACTTATAACGTCAGCTTCGTGTTATCGAATGCGGCACTACGCGACAACTCGTTCTACTGATATTATTGAAGGGAGAGCCAAGTTTTGCTTCAATTGTTACTATTCATCCTTTTTCTTAACTCGACATTGAGTTTAATTCCAGCAAACCTGAACGCCGTGTGGTGCTAGCTCAGAATACCACCACCCCATCTCCTCCCGTGGGTGTCGTAAAAGTCGACTAGGAGATTGGCCGGAGGATGGGCAGCAGCGTCCTTCGAGCACATTAACAACTCAACTGCGATCGCCAACCCGTCTGCCAAGCGTGGCGATTATGACAAATCCCCCAACAAGCCCACAACACACACATATCGGTCGTTGTGGTGATCTTGGGGGTGGCCTGTGTTCAGCAGTGGACTTCATTCGGCCGAAATGATGAAACCTTTGAATGATAAACGATAGAAAAAATAGAGGACAGTGTCAAATGTACAACCAGTTGTTATTATAGTGAACTAAAAGGTGTTTGAGGCGCACACAGTCAGTTGCACTCAATGATTGGTAAACGATCGCGAGGTTAAGCATCTCTCCGCGGGGTAAGTCTGCGGGTGGGTGACAGCATAATGGTATTTTAACTGTTGGAAATCGAACCAACATACGTGCGGAAGGAGACGCGGCATTGACTGCGAGCGGCGACACCGCGACACTGGTCGGACCGATGATGAGTCCCGTTTTGAAACATCACCGACCGCGGACGACACTCATTGTACTAGCTTTTTTGACGTTCTTGATTATAATATGAGATAGCCATGTACCAGCCTTATATTTATACACAGTCCGCTTTTTATTTACGTCCCTTTAGGACCCTAACAGAACGTACTTTGAAAGGTAAAATCGTAGGTGCCGTTAACATACTCGAAGGACGCTACTGCCCACCCTCCGGCTGAACCCATAGTCGCCTTTTACGGCCCCCACAAGATGAGATGGGCGGCACACACGGCGAGTCAATAGAATTTATTTCATGTTGCAGTTTCAAAAACGAACCTCGGTCACTACGCTGCTGTGCGTAGACTCTGTAGGCAATACAATACCTTGAAAGCCCACGATATTGACATCTGTGAATCTCTGTCGAAATATAAAAAGATTTTAAAACAGCTCTTTTAAAATAACATTTCGTTTTTATTTGAACTTATACATGTACAAGCAGTTCTTACATTATTTTTACCTTAATGTATTTATTTTTAATTTAACTTAAGTTAGTTGTGCTTAAGCTTAGTCGAAATTTTTTGGATGCTGTGGCCTCCTATAACTGAAGGAGTACACCGTTAGAGGACACATTTTAATTTGTATTTCTTTATGATGTTATGTGTATGTCCTTTGTTGGAAGCCCTTAATAAATGAATAAATAAATAGTTTATTAGAGTAACTAAAAAAGTACATGTGACATTGAAGAAGTCTATTGCTACCTATTGCTTAAGGGGTGAGTGTGTAAACCTCTGGGCCACCAGGAGAGCTCTCGACTCAAGGCTGCAAATGCTTTATAGATACATTGATCTTCGCGATGTCCGTTAAAGGAGCGAAGTTACGCGATTTGATATTACCATAGGATTACCTCTGATAGTGCTAATTAACCTCATATTATGATAGCCATTACGTTTGCGATTCCAGCTTACCAATCCCCAACATTCAATATATCTGCCTTTATAAATTGGTTACTAAGAGTTCTCCCATTAGTATTCATGAGTATTACATACCGGCGACAAATATTTGTGAGGCGGTCGCTAATGTGCGACGTTGCTTATGCTGCTAAGATGTAAAGATCAGTGTAACTTGTAGCGAAGACTTGCTAACTCTCACTTTAAAATAAAACGATGTCCCACGCTATGATTTCATCTATATAGTGGGTATGGTTTACAGACATAGATTATCCCTCTTTAGGGTTCCGTACGTCTGTATAAAAAGCAGCGGAACCCTTATAGGATTACTCGTGTCTGTCTGTCTATGACAGCCAATTTGTTTCGACTCTACTGGAGCGATTAAGTTAAAATTTGATACACCTATGAATACCTGCGACCCAAATACGGACGTGTAACGGCAAAAAATGAATTTTGAATATGGGGGTAGGTATATTGAATATCGGAGGGTACTTTTGCACGTGACCACGTGCGCGCCACCGTATTCCCGGGGGTCACTCGGTGTGAGCACGCAGACTCTCCAATCTGCGCACCCGTGAGTCCTGAGGCCCCCCACCATGTAGTGACGACAGGGGGCTCAGGCGAGTTGGACTTGGGTGCCGTGACGATTGTGGCCCCGGCGCCGTCTCGTCCTTCTCCGTGCGGGATCGGCCCTCTCCCGGAATACTAGTGTAACCTGGTACAAAAACTTGCACGTGCCTTTTTGAAGATATCGCCAATAAAACCTTGACCTTCTGCAATAAAGGTGACTGCACTCATCAAGATGGCCACTTTGTGTTCTTAGCTTTTTGTGTGTAGTAACGGGATTTACGCAATTATTGTACGAAAACCTCTAAACTCTATTGGACCTAGGTTTTGGGCTATCAAAGTAAACTAATGTTTTGTTCGAGCAAGTTTTAGGATTTCTCTCGTAAAATTAATCTGACGTGGATCAAACATCTGACCCGACAAGTATCGAACCTGCGCGGCGTAGTGAGGAAAGCTGAGCTTTTATTCATTATGCCACACATGCTATCAACCTTGCGAGGCTATTGATATGTTTGGAGGTCTAAACACCGTCTTAGTGTTTTCATCAATATTTACAGTTTACAAACAAACTTTTTTATTTTTTTAAACGTTGCCCCACACTAGGATTTCTCCTGTGTCGTGGGTGCGCTTACAGACATGAATTCCACATACAATACACCCAGACCCGGAACAACTACCTGCAGATCATACAAATATTTGTTCCGTGCGGGAATCGAACCATCGAAAATCAACCACAGCACCAACCGTGCCGTCATAAAAAAAAATTAAACATACATGTCAAGATATTAAACGTTTGAGTCAATGTACCATCGAGACAAAGTGTCGATATAAAGAAGTCTCGGCGAACCGTCATCGAGGTACCAAGCTTCGAGGCAAAGGATTTTGCACTAACTTAGGTTTTGCACTGGAGAAATTTCTTCTATTGAAGAATATCCATAGCTGTTTTAAGTAGTCCTGACAGACGGCAAGCATGAATCCGTTATCATGTAGCTTGAATATATTTTAGTAAGCTCAACGACCCGACACCATCAGCAGGACATTTGTGTAGTTTATTATTATTCATCACATTTTAACACGTTCTGTTATAGCGGTGAAATCATTTGGCATGGATGGTTTCGATTAATTCATTTTACGTTTGCCGTGTCGGCTATCCGAATATATTTTAAAGCATGAATATGTAGGCAGGCAATTACGTTTTTTCTTGAAAGATTCGTCTTCCGAGATATAAAATAAATTATATATCTGTTACTCCACCACCTCGCGAAGGTATTAATAATGTTGTCAAGAATATATTCGTCGAATCTCAAATAAAACAATAATTACGTAAGGTTCTTCGTTTTTTTTTGAGGTTCTCGAATACACTTCCGGGAAATGTGGTTGCTTAACCGGTCATTTCTGGCGAAGCCAAAAGAGGCCTCCAGCCAGGCTTAAAATTAATATTAAAAACTAAGCAACTTGCGCTAGGGGCGCCCCCTGCGGGACACGGACCTCGGCTAAGAGCGTTGCTGGGGATAACACGCTATTGTTTTGGAGACAGCTGGAATGGTATTATTTAACATGTATTAAGGGACATTAGAGCTACAGGCTCGGCACGGGCCGGCGCGAGCAAGAGACGGGAGGGCGAAGTGCTAACTTGAACGGGAAGGTGACGCGGCGATAGGCCTCAGAGACGTCGGTGAGGCAAGGTTCTTAAAAAAAATATACAGCCTTTATCTATGCATCAGGTGTTCGAATTAGTGAGTATTTAAATTAATACATGAGTAGTCACTCTGCAGCGAGTCTAACGAGCTATCGTAAAAACTAATAAATGTAATGAACGCGCGCGAGAACTCGGCCTATTACTACCATTTTTACGATTGTGTTCTTTTGTATATTTTATCTGTGTAAATATTACAGTTCAGAGCGTGTGTTGGTTTGTACGTTATTATTTTTGGAAAAAGCATCGCTCATTATTTATGAATATTTAAAGGACCTTAACTTGATTGGTTCTTCGGTTCAAGTTCACTTCTATTTAAATTAAAAGTATATCTTATAGCTTAATCAGCTCGTTACTGTCCCACTGCTGGGCACGGGCCTTTTCTCACGATGAGAAGGTTTTACATAAAGTTATAGTTTCCAGACTTTAAGTTGAACACAGCCAGGCCCATAGATATCCGTGGCCAAGCCGCAGCTGACTTTATAACACGTCATTTATTCCTACAGGAGCCAAAACCTTTTATGGTTTATCTATACATCTATACAAATAAATAAAATTGAAGTGTCTGTTTATAATGTCAAAATAACAGCTTTTTACTTAATGCATATTCAAGTATATACGGTACATATAACGAAAAAACCATTTTAATTTTTTTTGTCTTCTGTCTGTCGGTCTGTCTGTCTGTTTATTCCTGGTAATCTCCGAAACGGCTGGACCGATTTTGACGGGACTGTCACTGGCAGATAGCTGATGTTATAAGGAATAACTTAGGCTACATTTATTTTAGAAAAATAATTAGGGTTCCGCGCAAAAAATAAATCCCTTGAAATCCAATATATATATTCTATGTCAAGTGTCTATGTCGAAGTACTCCAAACTTGTTTTAAATTAAAAGCGGGTGAAAACGCGGGTCCCAGCTAGTTAGTAATAAAAACAAGATGGCTAAAAGTATATTTTTTCATGTAAAACCACTTACAGGCACTTATGAATAGTCACGACTTTAGTTAGCGTGTTCCAAGATGTTGATTTCCTTTGGAGAAGAACGGGCAAGAAACTCCATGGTTACTCTTTTTAATCATAATAATTGTTACAGTATTTGATTACATTGTTCTCAAAATAAAAAACGTGAGGTCTGCGCGATTGACGCGTGTCGGAAACCGTCAACGACGTACGTAATCCGCTCGATGGTCGGCTTTTTCATTTGCGTGTCTATAGAGTTGGATACTATCATGATAAAAGGACGTCCACTGCTGGGCAAATGCGTCCCCATCGATTTCTTTACTATACTATACTAAGATGTATTCCTGCTCAACTTCGAGCACTGAACGTAACCTTGGTCGCGTCCATTCATGCGGAGAAAGTATAGAGACACTGTTTTTTTTCTTAATACGATATCCCAGATTTGTATTTCTCCTGTGTCATGTCACGGATACAGTTTACAGCACACTCAGACTGGAAACAACTGTTTGTAACCCATAAAAATATTAGTTCCGTGTGGGGATGGAACCCGCGATATGTAGCGTCGAAAGCTTAACTAATAGCTACTCCAAGAAACGTGTCGTCAAATGACCAAAGTAACAAATCCATAAAACTGTAACATGTCGCAAACCGGTTGATGGCACGGTTGGTGCAGTGGCTGACACAGTCGGCTGCTGCGCTCCGGGTCGCGAGTTCGATTCCCGCACGGAACAAATATTTTAATGATCTGCAGGTAGTTGTTCCGGGTCTGGGTGTCTTGTGTGTGTAATTTATGTCTGTAAACACACCCATGACACAGGAGAAATGCTAGAGTGGGGCAAAGTCTTCTTAAACAAAAATTTCTATAACTAAGGGATCCGATGAGTTCACATAGTTAGAGAAGGTTTCTGTGGTGATAGAGCCCCTTGTTTATTGGTGCCCAGTGGAAATTCTACATGAACTTCCTTCACCCCGGGGAAGGGCGAAGGGGTATTCCGGATTCCTACCGGAAAAAAAGCCACTGGAGCGGTCATCTTCGGCACCGAAGGGGCGCTCCAGGTCCCCGTAAGCTCGTAGAGCAGGTAATAGAGCCCCTATTCCCTAACAAAACGATGTATGCCCAATATCCAAGTGTTAATTGATTTTTTTTTTTAATTCCGTGTGGTGTCCGGATTAAGAATATAGCACCACTCCATCTCCTCCCGTAGATGTCGTAAAAGGCGACTAAGGGAATCTAAACCAGAGGGATGGGCAGCAGCGTCCCTTCTGTGAAACGGTAGCCATACTGCGCTCACCAACCCGCCTGCCAACCTCGGTGAGTATTGGCAAATACCCCCCAAAATGATGACACAGTTGTGAAAATCTATGGGGGAGGCCTTTGTTCAGCAGTGGACGTATAAATGGCCGATATGATATGAATTGATTTTTATGACCATGGGCATATCCATCTTTTCGCCTCGGAGGGAGGCCAGTGCCCCTCCCCTCTCGGCATGGCCATGCCTGATAGGGTTTAGTTGCAAAGGTTTGTAATGTTATGTTTAGATAAAAATATTTTCATGTAAAATCATTTACAGGTGCAAATGAATAGTCTATGACGGCACGGTTGTTGCAGTGGTTGATACAGTACTGCTGCGCTCTGGGTCACGGGGTCGTCTCCCGCACGGAACAAATATTTGTATGATCTGCAGGTAGTTGTTCCGGGTCTGGGTGTATTGTGTGTGGGATTTGTGTCTGTAAACGCACCCACGACACAGGAGAAATCCTAAAAAAAATGTCCGACTTTAGTTGCCGCGTTTCAAAATGTAGATTAACTATGGGGAAGAACGAGCAAGAAACTCCATGGTTACTCTTCATCATTTCGGCCGAATGAAGTCCACTGCTGGACACAGACCTCCCCCAACGATCACCATAATGATCGAAATGGGTGTGTTGTGGGCTCATTGGGGGGTTTTGCCATAATCGCCACGTTTAGCAGACGGGTTGGCAGACGGTTTGACAGACGGGTTGGCGAGCGCAGTTGAGTTGTTAATGTACTCGAAGGACGCTGCTGCCCATCCTCCGGCCAATTAAGGCCACCTAAGTTAACGTTTAGTGCATTAGTGCATGGGCAACTAAGGGAATAAGATGCAGTAGAGATACCTTATATGAACTTTACGACAAAAAGTCCTACACACCTAATATTGCTTTTCATAACTACGTGAGACAATATTCTAAAATATTTAAAAAGGTTTGTGTGCAAGCAAAAGTTGCTTATATTAGTAACCAAATAAAAGAGTCGAATAATAAGATAAAAACCACATGGAAAATAATAAATGCTGAAACTAGTGATAGTAGGTTTAGTGACAGTGGAATAAATTTAAATATAGATGACAAACTAGTTTCAGATAAGACGGTAGTCTCAAATTTCCTAGAAAACTTTTTCACGAATATTCCAATTGAGACTACTAAGCATCTTATATCGTCTCCGGTAGCAGCTGAAGCATTTTTAAAGAAAAATGTCGATTTACGCGTACCTTTTTTTGAATTCAGTTTTGTTACACATACTGATATAATAAAAACTTTTAAAACTATAGCAGTTAAAAAAACAGAGGACTTATGGGGATTGTCGACGAAAGCCGTCGAATCTATAATAACTAACATCGCGCCAATTTTGGCTGTAATATTTAACGCTTGCATCGCGGACGGTATATTTCCCGATTTGATGAAATCTAGTAAAATTGTACCCATGTTTAAAGCCGGATGCCTAAATAATGCATCAAACTATAGGCCAATATCCGTGCTACCAGCCTTAAGCAAAATCTTCGAGAAAATTATATTAAATCAATTGTTGGAACATTTTAACAAGAATAAAATATTACATGACAAGCAGTTCGGATTCACAAGGGGGAGATCTACAGAGGATGCTGGATCTACTCTCATTAAAACAGTATTAGGGGCCTGGGAGGATGCGCATGATGCTTTGGGCGTATTTTGCGATTTGTCCAAAGCATTCGACTGCGTGGACCACCGCACACTCATTCTGAAACTTAAATACTATGGAATCCAAGGTAGGTCTATAGATCTTGTAACCTCCTATTTGATAAATCGGGATCAAAGAGTGGTGATTGATAACGTCACATCCACGGGCTCACTAGTTAAAATGGGAGTACCTCAAGGATCCATTTTGGGGCCATTCCTGTTTCTGGTCTATATTAATGACCTGCCATATATGATAAACGATACAATGTCAAACATAGTCTTGTTTGCTGATGACACGTCACTTATATTTAAAGTAAATAGGAATGATAGGTATCTTATAGAACCCAATGATATACTTCATAAGGTATCTGATTGGTTTTCAGCCAATAATCTTCTCCTAAACGCAGAAAAAACCAAATGTATAAAGTTTTCAATGACAAATGTGGCCTATATAGGAACACAAGTAATACTTGACGGTAGAGCATTAGATCTGGTCCCATCAACCGTATTTTTGGGCGTTACAGTAGACTCCAAATTGCAATGGGGGCCCCATATAAAAGCACTGTCTGGAAAACTTAGCTCTGCTGCATATGCTGTTAGGAAAATTAAACAGGTGACAGATGTGGCTACAGCTAGAATGGTATATTTTGCTTACTTCCACAGTATTATGTCCTACGGTATTTTATTGTGGGGATCGGCTGCTGATGTTGAATCAATTTTTATATTACAGAAAAGAGCAGTCCGATCTATTTATAATCTGGGTTCTCGTGAGTCACTTCGGGATCTATTTAAGGAGATAAACATACTTACTTTACCATCCTTATATATATACCAAAATATCATGTATATACGCAAGAACATTATTAGTTTCAATAAAAAAAGTGACGTGCACAATTTAAATACTCGCAATAAGAACAAGCTTGTCTTGCCTGGCTTTAGACTTAGTAAAACCAGCAAGTCGTTTATCGGAAACAGTGTTAGGTTCTTCAACAAAATTCCTTCTAGGATTACCGATTTGCCAGAACTACAGTTCAAATCTTTGATTAAACGTGTTTTAATGTCGAAGGCCTACTATAGCATAAATCATTACATCAATGATAAAGATGTCTGGCATACGATTCCCTTCTGCACACTGCGACCCTCTGGCGCTGTATAATTTATTTTAACATATCTTATATTGGATATGATTGCAAGTGTTTTAACTTGCAATCAAGGGTTTAATATTTAAACATTGGAATTGATTATATTATTAATGTAAAATAAATTGACATGACCCATTTAAAATTGTATTTTTTAAGTTATTTACTTAAATATTTACACCTTGACATTATATACCTTGACATTTGACTTGACTCAGTTGAAATTACATAATTTTTTATGTTATTTACTTATATTCAATAACTTGACATTATCTTGAACAAATTCATTTAAAATTTCATTTCTATTAATGTTAGTTTCTTATATTTAATATTATGACATTGACTATTAGTTATTGTTAATATTGTTCTTGTAACATTATATTATAATATTCATACGAAACTGTAAATGTGTGAGAATCATGTAGCCATTGATGTTATTTTTAGTACTTATATTGATTGTCTTTTGCCTGGCTGTATTGGTCTGTCATACTCACTAAAATGTCTTGCTGGCGGTGGTGTTGTGTATCGGGTCGTTCGGTTCCCTACAATATGGTTGAGCTAAGCGATGCTGATGCATGCGTCATGCTCGTGAACGAGTGCCGTTTGTTGGGACTGGTCAGCCGTTAACTGCCACGGCAAATAATTTATTATTATAATTTCACTGTGGTATGTTCCATCTTTACACATTGTCCTACATTTTTCTCGGTATATATATTACATTATGGTGTATCAATCAACAATGTAATCTCAATTATTTTAAAAGAGTATCCATGGAGTTTCTTGCCGGCTCTTCTCCATGAGATCAACTATTTGGAACCGTGCAACTTAGATTCTGACGTTTCATAAGTGCCAATATTTGGTTTATTTGAAATAAAAAATTTTGACTTTGACTTTGACTTTGACAATCTCATAGTCGAGTTGTACGACACCCACGGGAAGAGATGGGGTGGTGGCATTCTGAGCCGGCACCACACACATCAACACTACTCTTATTGATTCATAAACATTTTACAATATTTACGACTACTCGAAATTAATATTAAGTCAATGAAGCAAAATCACATATCACATAATCACATAAATATTGGTATATTGTTATTGTACAAATTTGTTGTGAGAGACTGGTGCCTAAACTAGGTTCAAGCCTGTATTTCAGATCACCAGGCCTTCTACCCCAGAAGTTCATTTTCTTGTTCTTCGTGTATATGATTCTATCAAGTTGTTTTCTCTTGTTAGGGTCCTCTTGATGAATACTCTCCAATACGTTGCTATAACTTTATCAGGCCCCGATACTGGTTGATTTTGTCCTTTATACCCAGTTATCATCTTGCACCCCATGAATGCGCACTTTCACTGCAGACAACATCTTGATATAAAAATAAACTCGCTGTTTTAATAAAATGTATATATTGTGGCTTTGATACACCCATTATTGACGATTTATCAAAATTACTTTTCAATTTTTCATATTTTTGTTGCACATTGAAACATGAATAAATGAATAACCCAAACAGCACTGACAGTAAAGTTCTGAACGACTCTCCATCAGTATCCAATACAATCAGCGTACTGTGAGAACAGAAACTTCCTCACTACAAACTTTATACTAGTTTGTGACGGAGAATAATAACAATATTCTTCGTTTATGTTTTTTGTGGCGTGCTGTTCCGCGTTCGATATGTCACCGCATCACAACACTTCAATTACCAAATACAAACATACACCGTCCAATCTTTAATACATGTCAGTTTTTTCTTAACAATAATAAATCCAATATGTCTGCTTGTATTACCGGTAAGATTACCGGTCACGCAAAAACTGCTGCATTCGATTCGGTGTCGATCGACTGTTGATCTATTAGGCTACGTACACACACGGGAGATTTTTTGAAGTGAAAACTTGTTTTAGCGCGGTACGCATATTTTTAAATGAGATAAAATCTCTGGACTCGTGACACCGTTACGAGACGCAGCTATAGTGTGTGCGTATATACATGTACATATAGCAGACCGCGAACGCGTCTAGTACAAGAGTTGTCGAAATTGTTAACGATGATTCATAAAAGAATATTAAATGTATTTTAAAGTTTCTAATAATTAATAAAACACAATTCATAAATAAAATGCAATTCATAACCCAATAACCCTAGTACCCATCTAAAAAATTTTTAACGCGCCAAAATAAGTTTTCACTTCTTTCGGCACTCCTGGAGTGCATTTTTTTTTAATAGGCTGGTTTGTGTTGGAAGATAGCGTCCCTTCTGTAGAACGGTTGCCATTCTGCGCTCCCCAACTGCCAAGCGTGGTGAGTAGGTACTAGCAAGTACCCCCCAAAAACATGACACACGACACATAACCTGTCGTTTATTAGGGAGGCCTTTGTTCAGCAGTGGACGACTTTTGGCTCATATCAGCCAAAGGACGTCCACTGCGGAACAAAGGGGCGGTTGATGGTGGCTGATACAGTCGGCCGTTGCGCTCTAGGTCGCGGGTTCGATTCCCGCACGGAACAAATATTGGCATGATCTGCAGGTACTTGTTCCGGGTCTGGGTGCAATGTGAGTGGAATTTGTGTCTGTAAAAAAATGCCTACCCCATACATTTCCACTATTATTATGTTATAATGTTGTGTGGAATTTGCTAGTAATAGGCTACTGTAAAAAAGGACGCTGCTGCCCATCCCTCTGGTATAGAGTTTCTTAACCGACGTTTACGACCTCCACGGGAGGGGATGGACTGGTGCTATATCCTTAATCTAGACACCACACGGGATACTAAGAGCAGTAAGATTGCAAAAGTATTGCGAACTTTTTCTTCAATTCTGCAAGAACGAAAACAAAACCATCTCATTTGATGTAAACGGCTCGTTCTCTAAGCTCTTTAGTATCGGGTACCTCTCCATCACTGCTATGTTTATTTATCTGGATCTCACAATGTTACACGATTTAGCTATATTTCAAGTTTGTATCTCTCTGAGCCATTAGCTTTGGCCGTGGTTGGCCGTGTGATCCTAACTGTGATCTAAGCTATCACAAATCAAACTAATGTTATTAATAGAGTAGTTTATCTCGGCGCACAGCGCTACAAGCATCTAGGATTATGACGATTACAGATGGACATCAAATTCGTATGTGATTAATAACTACAACGGCATGGTTGGTGCAGTGGCTGATACAGTCAGCTGCTGCGCACCGGGTCGTGTGTTTTATTCCCGCACGGAACAAATATTTGTGCGATCTGCAGGTAGTTGTTCCGGGTCTGGGTGTATTGTATGTGGAATTCATATCTGTAAACGCACCCACGACACAGGAGAAATCCTAGTGTGGGGCAACGTGTTTTTTTAAATAAAATAAATAAAAATCTAATTGGGTCAGTAGTGGTCTCTTATACGAGTAGTTGAAGGAAGATATCTTGATTACCATAATTTCTGAATTTGTATGTATATATTTAGTTGCATAAATAAGGGATGACACAAAAGCGCCTAACGGCCTAAATTAATCGAAATTAATTAATGAAGATTTGTCCGTGTGTGTGTTAAATATGATCCTAAATCTAAAGATTTTGGATTAGATTGATTATTAATTACTGCCATCAATAATGTTATGACAATATAAACTATTCACCCAGATATAGTCACCAAACTTCCCGAGTGTACAAAGAAATCAGCCGTTCACAACTTCATATCGTAACTTGGAATCACAGCGAGCAGTCGCGCGTGTGTACCGGCCTGTATCTTTGATTGGATTATGACGGAATATGGTTTCGATGATTTGTTTATGATGTTGTTTATTATTATTTACGAGCGAGCCGCTCACTTCATTATAAAAAAATACATTTATGATGCCTATTAAATAAGAAACTTGTGTTACATGTATGCTTATTTTGTTCCAACTAATAGAGCTTCAACATATTTTTTTGTTAAAAAGGGTGTGTGAATGGTTTCCATGGTCGAACTGTAAAGTTAAGCTGCGCTTGCTGATGACATTATTAGGATGGGAGACCGATCCCGGCTGTCATACGAATTTCGACAGTCGTAAAAGGAATTCAGAAGCCCGACGTTCTGACAAGCGGTCTAACTTTAGGACATCGTGTATACCTCCTCCAGTAATTATGTTACGGATGTCAGATGGCGGTCGCTTCGTGTACAACACTGATATTCAGCCGTATGTGGTTAGATGGAAAGCTGACCGCAACATAGGGAAAAAGGCTAAGGCGAAAATTTCTGTCGTGGTTCAGTCTATTAGAGCGGTGAAGGGAGGAGACCACCTGTAATCCCCACCGCAGAAAACGCCCGGACACAGGCGCCAGCGGAGAGTGCTGAACGATCTCCGGCCATGTGTGGCGGCTTGCGGGTAACGATCTAAGGGCAGTCCATCACCCGAACAGAAGCAGGCCCGAGTCGGCAGCGTGTGTTCTGCGCGCGCCTCTCCGAAGATATGAGAGATGGGGCCCGCCAAACAGTGACGGGCTGCTAACTTTTTTTTAATGATGTCCAGTGGAAATTCTACACGGAACTTCCTTCGCCCCGGAGAAGGGCGAAGGGGTATGTCGGACTCCTAAAGCCTAAAACCACTGGAGTGGCCATCTTCGGCACCGAAGGCGGTTCCAGGTCCTCGTAAGATCACTCTAGAGCCACCCACTGCTGCCCATCCTCTTACTGCTCATCCTCTTGCAGTGATGCAAGTCAGTTAAAGTCAAATTTATTGTATTATTTCAAAGTATATCAATGATTACTGATACAATTTTGTGGTACCCGTGTACACGCGCGGGCGTTCAATTTTCCGTTATCTCACGCACCGCGGTGAGAGGGCTACGAGGACCTGAGGTTGGGAGGGACATAACTTGTAACTCGAGTGTTATCGAGTAGGTAATATATGCGACCCCATTCCCAAGGTCAGCGTTCCAGTTTCAGTAGAAATTAATTTATTATTGTCTAGATAATGCACCGCTATTTCCTAGCTAAAAGCTATCTAAGTTACTGCTTGTTAACTAACATACGGTTTAACCTTAGGATATCGATATCCGGTAACTGGGTTACGTAGGTCAGTTAGCACTCTGTTCGTGTATAGTAATGATATTTTAATTAGCTCTTACACATAAAGGCCTGAAATGAATATAAACTACCAATAGTCATAAATTCAATTTAGAATAATATATGAATAATTAAATAATTTTCAAGTTAGTTTAACTATGGTAAAATTATAATTATTTTTTTATCTTGATTGTCGTCTCATAAGTTATCAAGGGTCTTGAATGATTGATTTATAATAAATCATTCACAATTGATATGACTTCCTGGCTTGGCTTTTGTAAATCTGATCATGTAAGCATGCCAATATTTATGTAATAAAATATTCTTAAAGATTACATGATATAAATCTTTTCTTAGGCTGTATGAATAACATGTCCTTCGCCTTACTGACAATTTAGCATTACCGTTTTACTTTTTTTTTTATTCGTTCACTTGATTGAATTTATTGTTTTGCGTTTGCGACTTGAATTACAAACTCCCTTTGCTACATAGTTTTGTTTAGATTACTTTTTTTAAACTTTGCGCCACAATATCATTTCTCCTATATCGTGGGTGCGTTTACAGACATAAATTACACACACAATACACCCAGACCCGGAACAACTACCTGCAGATCATACAAATATTTGTTGCGTGCGGGAATCAAATGTTTTTGTTGTTTATTATTGCTTATTAATCTCTAACTAAATCTGTAACTACGATTATGTATTATGTGCCTTAAACTTTACATAACCTATCATTCAAAAAAAGGTTAAACTGGCTTCTTCCTAGTTTTTAGATTATTAATGAACACTGCCGGGGGAGGAGCGAGATGGAGCCTCAATCACACATTCACATTTATAGTATTAGTAAGATTATAATACAGTTTCATTGACACAATCGACATCAACTGTGCCTTGTAAAGGCTAAATACTCAATATATATTTGCTCAAATTTACTGAAGGTCACCCATCTAATTAATAACATAAGCTCAAGCGTGAATACTCAAGTTACAATGTCCAAATTACGACACTTAATCTATTTAAGTCTTCATAAAGCCGCGTCAGTACATTGTTAATTGATAATCTCCGAATAACATCGAAACATAATCTCATTTAATCCGATTAAATCGAAATCCCTCAATATTATGATAGAATCGCGGATAATCTCCGCTCATTGCCAAAACATTCGATTCTGTGTTCAGGCATTAATATAATCATCATACTTACATGGTAGTTTGTTTTTCATCTTTTTTTTTATTTTTTAAAAACCTTGCCCCGCACTAGGATTTCTCCTGTGTCGTGGGTGCGTTTACAGACATGAATTCCACACACAATATACCCAGACCCGGAACAACTACCTGCAGATCATACAAATATTTGTTCCGTGCGGGAATCGAACCCACGACCCAGTGCGCAGCAGCCGGCTGTATCAGCCACTGCACCAACCGTTTTGTCTGGACACGTTCTGGAAACTTCACAACCTGTTTTCGTCAACAATACAATACAATATAATATAATAGCCTTAACTGTACACCAAAATAACAAAAATAAGATCCAATGTAGAAAAAGACATGTACAAAGAGCGGTCTTATCGCACACGGCGATTTCTGCTAGACAACCTTGGGATGGACAGATTTGTAAGCGATAAAGAAAAGGGTAGTATACAATACCGCAGTGCCTAAAGACCGAAGTCTTCAATCAGTGTGTGTTGTTGTTACCAGTGATGATATATGGCACGGAGATGTGGTCACTCACTATGGATCTTAGAAGAAATCTCAAAGTCACTCAGCGAACAATGGAGAGAGCTGTGCTTGCTATTCCTCTACGAGATCGAATCAGAAACGAGGAGATCCGTAAAAGAACTAAAGTTGTCGACATAGCTGAGAGGATTAGTATGGTAGTGGGTGGGACACATAGCTTAGATGCATTACTGGCCATTGGAGCAAAAAGATTTTTGAGTGGAGACTACATACTGGAACGCAGCGTGGTATGGCCTCCAACAAGATGCACAGATGACCTGGTGAAGTTCGCTGGGAGTCGTTGGATGAGAGCCGCATGTAACCGCTCGTTGTGGAAATATATGGGGAGGCCTTTGTTCAGCAGTGGACGTCCTTCGGTAAATATGATGATGATGGCCTATAACGCGAGAGTAGCGAGTCACGTCCGTCCCAAAATACAGTTAAAGATCTAGGGGCCGTTGCTTCTTTCATTTTTATTAGATCCAGTATCATCACCATCATTTCGGCCGAATGAAGTCCACTGCTGGACACAGACTTCCCCCAAAGATCACCACAACGACCGATATGGGTGTGTTGTGGGCTCATTGGGGGATTTTGCCATAATCACCACGCTTGGCGATCGCAGTTGAGTTGTTAATGTACTCGAAGGAAGCTGCTGCCCATCCTCCGGCTAATCCCTTAGTCAACTTTTACGACACCCGCGGGAGGAGATGGGGTGGTGGTATTCTGAGCCGGCACCACACGGCAAATTCCAGTATATCTAACACCTATTGCAGATGACTTTATCGTTGTAGCTCCCATCTCATATAATAGTCTTCCACCACCGGAGACAGTTCGTGCCTGTATATTTATAGTGCAGTCCACGGTAAGTATCTCCGTCTAAGGTTTTCAATTAGTACTCTCGAAAGAGCCTCTCCGCGTCCGACTCATGTCCTCGAGTACTATCAATATACTGAGTTACTTCTTACAGAGGAACTAAATCCTTGAGGGCCAACACATTATAATTATTAATGTCTAGCTGGGACCTGCGGTTTCACCCGCGTTTAATATAAAAGACATGTAGAGTACTTTGACATAGACACTTGACATAGAATATATATTTCAGATTTCAAGGGTTTATTTGCCCGGATCCCTAATTTTTTTCTATACGTAAAAACGTAGCGGTTTCGGAGATTACCCAGAACAAACAGACAGACAAAAAAAATCGTTTTTTTGTTATATGTACCGTATATACTTTCATATGCATTAAGTAAAGCTGTTATATAGACAGTACGAACAGACACTTCAATTTTATTTATTTACATGGAACAAGGATACATTTAAGCAAAAAACCACATTGAAATAGATATAATGAGTTAAAAGTTAAAGATAAATGACCAACTAAACTAGTCAGTTTATTTCCTAAAATGTCGCGCTCAAAAAACAGTAGACACACGGTGTCGCAATTTGGAGATGACCCCGGAATACACGACAACGGTTTAGGAAGTAGTTACATGCCATCATAACGGCCACATTAAGATTCAGATCATTCAAGCGCACCATTTGTATATTACTTATATTTGGTTTTTATTGCGCCAATTCTCATCATTATAGCTTTTAATGAGGTGTGGGGTCAACATGCAACTTAGCCAGGTTTGGCTCTACCTTGGAGATCGCAGGGGCGAAGATTGGACTCCTGGAAAATGGCAACACACTCATGGTTACGTGCCTGCGAATCTGCGCAGGGCTAATATAGCGGAGTCTTCACTGAGGTTGGCAGCTCCTGGCTTCAGATGGACAGCTCTAGAGGTGAGACACGTAAATTGTGTGACGTATTTTGTGATATTGTCGTTCAACTATGACGGATATCGGAGTCGGTAGGTCTCTGGTGAAGAGCGAGGTGTGCTTCAGATGATCTCCCGCTGGTTCTGGTGGTTATGCCTTGCGGATTCGATACGGAAGACATTGAGCTACCACCTTCTTTGTGATCGTCCGTCGTGTGCATTGCACAGTGCACAGCGAGGCTTCGGCGGGATCCTTTACGATCACTCGAGATGTCCCTAATGTACCGGTACTTTCAATTTTACTTTACGAGATGTGTGTAAAGGCATAGCACCAACGGCCACCACATAGATCAGACCAAAGGGCGCTCCAGTGTGATTGTTCTCGCGATCCTAGAGCCGTCCTCTAAGTGCCTTTCAGTGGTATTTTTTGCCAGTAGGAGCCGGCATACCCTTCCCTGGAGTAGTGGAAGTAAAGGAAAGACTTGCGGAGGATGATAAAAAAATTCGGTTACGCCAGTCCTCTACACCACGCAACGCCACAATGTAAAGCTGTCATAGATATTCTAGTATTAAGATCTTCTTGCGACTAATATATCATTCGAACTTGGCCCAATTCATTCCAAAAGCCATTCACCTAACATGGCTGCTGATATGTTTTAAATTTTAATTAATTAATGAGATGGCCGTATCCGTCACGCTCTGTCATATTTATGTTACAGTGGGCGGCCATTACTGACGGAATTAATATCAATCATTTTATGATTTTAGGAGTAGTCGTAAAGAGGGGGCGATGTTGGGCCCACGCGAGGTGTAAACCCAGCTATTGGTTATTGGCCAACACACACAAACGCTCACACACATCGCTTTCCAAGCGGATTGGTGATGACTTGTGAGGAGGAAGCGCACGATTGTTATCATAGTGGGTTCCGTACAGTCTGGTTGAGCTCAATGATGTAATAGAAATAGAAATATTTTTGCGGCACAGGAGATACTTCATCATATCGGCTATTTATACGTCCACTGCTGAACAAAGGCCTCCCCCATAAATTCCACAACTGTGTCATCATTTTGGGGGGTATTTGCCAATACTCACCACGCTTGGTAGGCGGGTTGGTGAACGCAGTATGGCTACCGCTTCACAGAAGGGACGCTGCTGCCCATCCCTCTGGCTTAGATTCCCTTAGTCGCCTTTTACGACATCCACGGCAGGAAATGGAGTGGTGCTATATTCTTAATCCGGACACGACACGGACATACTTAACTATAAAAATAAACAAAACATATTTAAAAATAATGTTTTATAATAGTGCAGACCAACATGTACTGAAAGGGTTACCAACTCAGCATGGGCTGGGTGAAACACCGAGTGCTGGTTTTCAGTTGGCACCCCAAGTTGGATGCTGATGCGTGCATCATGCTCGTGAATAGCTGCTTGTCGGGACTCGTCAGCCGGTAACTGCTTTGGCGAATAAATTGTTATTAGTACGTTCCATCTTTACACATAAACCTACATTATTCTTGTTATAATATGTTATAGGTACTATCATTTGTATCATTGTAATTTCAATTATTTTACTGGAGTAGATATCCATGGAAATTATTGCCGGCTCTTCTCCATAGGATCAAACAGTTGGAACCGTGCAACTTAATTGGTTTATTTGATATAGCAAATTTCCTAATTTTAATAGAGAAAATGGTTGGCGGGTACTGCCTGTTTGGAATCCGGTTAATAAAAACACCAAGAAACTGCGAGTGATTACTGCGTGCAACGGAACAATTTTTAATTAGTTTTGTACGGTAGATATAATAACTTTTAAAATCTGTAAACTATGCTTGCCGCCTTGGTCATCCTTTTTTTTATGGTGTCCAGTGGAAATTCTTCATGAACTTTCTTCACCCATAAATAAATAAATAAATAAATAAAGGGCGAAGGGGTATGCCGGACTAAAACCACTGGAGCGGTCATCTTCGGCACCTAAGGGAGGCTCCAGGTCCTCGTATGATCACACTAGAGCCGCCCACTGGTGCCACGCCTATAGGCACATCTCGGAGAGGGTGACTGTAAAGCGGTCATCCCCCCGGGGGACTGTAAAGGATCCCCCAAAGTGTCCCACGGCACCGCGTGACCACATGCGTGCTACAGTCTTCTCTTGGGTCGCTCGGTGTGGGCACGCAGATTCCCCAATCTACGCACCCGCACCTTGGTCATCCTGCGACCATGAAACCTGCAAAGTGTACGAAACGTCAGGAAAAACAAAAATCTATAATATACGCAATAAGTGCTTTATTGTAATTAAGAAAGATAATTAGCTTTAATTAATTTCGAAATTTTGAATTATTTATTAACTTGTGATGGTGATTGGCCTCCTACACATATACGCATAACCTTAATTAAATACCAATCATGCTGTTCCAATGATCGTAAAACTAATGAAGATATATAAAATTAAATTGAAAGCCGCGCCACAGCGTAACAAATAACAATACTTTATTTGGAAGCTCTAGGATGTTCCGAAATTGGCGTTGTTTTATTGCCAATTAGAAGAAAATCCCAAGCCACAGGGTAAAGAAATACAGATGACTAACAAAACTGAAATAGAGAAACTAGATGGCTAAAATAGTATTTCCTTTGAAGTAAAAAGCGACTTCGCGATATATATACCGAACACAAAAATTAAATAATATTACATAAATTTAGACTAGCAGAAGCCTATAAGTTATTTTAACGGAATTGAATACGTTTCTTATACAAATAACCTGAATTTTTCATTGGCTTCTCTGATAAAATGTTTAAAACATGTCAATTCATCCCTAAGAAAGCACATTGCTACAAAATTACATTTCGTTCCTATGGAATTGATTGTATTTTAAAGTAGCTAGTAAATATTTTATTAATGTGTAAATAGCTGAAGTAAATACAATGAATAAACAGATTTGTAAACTACCAGAAGAGATCTAGAAAAATAATAAAGAGACCGTGAGTTCATTTCGACATTTCTTTTCAGAGATTGTTATGTTGAAAAAAATACCGTCCAGTTTCAATATGACGTGTAAACGTGTCTGTAAGGAGCTAATTACTGAATAATTAATTACATTCTAGTCTATTCTATTCTAAAGCATGGAAATACAGCGTCTTAACAGAAATACGAAATGAAAATGCAAGCAACAGTTGAACAGAATAGAGTGGTGGATTATTCCCAACGAGATAGACGAGTTTTAGAAGTCTGTCGTACCATACATTCCCACGCCACGTGCTACGAAGAAAAATAAGTGGAGGCAATGCAGCAGCATTCACAGAGAGTAATCCACTACGACTATCCTATATCAATGCCGTCTACTGCAAGGTTCAACCAGATTTATTATTTTGTTCGATATCAGTGTTTGTCAAATAGACATGTTGTGCAAGGCCAATTAGCATCGAAAGTACAAGTTGTGGACGAGTACTGTACCTTGAACAAACATTCCAGTTGGATAGACACAACTTTGAAAGAGAAGCCGACAGAACAAAGCGTTTAGGCTGGGCAGCACTCGGAAAGCTTCGTCAGATATTCTCGTCGTCTTTTATTCCGCAATGTCTGATAACATTTAAAACCAGTGCGTCATACCTGCTATGACCTACGGAGCGGAAACGTGCTATGCTCGGAGTCTCTCTAATAGACAGAATCCGAAACAAGGATATCCGGAAGAGAATCAAAGTTATTGACATAGCAAGCTGAAGTGGCAGTGGGTTGGTCACGTTTGTCGAAGTACCGATGGCCGATGGAGTAGACGAGTCCAAGAGTGGAGACCGAGTATGGGCAAATGTTGTGTGGATTCCCCTCCGGCCAGATGAATGGACGACCTGAAAAATATTGCTGAGTCCGGCTGGATGCGGAAAGCTGATGACCGGGTGTTGTGGCACCCGCTGAGAGGGGCCTACATCCATCAGTGGACCGATATGGACTGAGGACGATTAGTCTTCATCATGGGACCATTGTCACCCGTTTTCTGTATGTTAACACCCTAACCCGACAATTATCGTTGGCAGCAACTATATATAGAAGTTTGTCACCCAACCCATATAGGCCTGAGGTGGGGGCGCTGTGTTTTGCGAGCGCCACTCGAGAATTTAGCGGCTGGCCAGGCCCTACAGGAGGATGGAGCCCACCGACTAAGTGGCAGAATGAGACCTGCTGAGGCTTCGATAATTGCCATTCCAGCACATTTCATCGTTTTGCAGCAGCCCAAAAAGAGTTCCTTACTTAAATACGCTTGCCGTGAAGTCGATTCTTCAAGATGCCAAAAAATTATGGAAACTGTCATTCTGTAAGCAGTTAGACTGTCATGTAAGCCGCTTATTAACAAAGTTATATATTAATTAATATAAAGTAATGTTCTACCCACAGCGTCGTTAGCAACGGGTGGTCCGCCATGTTCTTAACATAACGTTATGTACGGACATGGCCTTTTTGCTTAAAAAATTCTAAATCAATAAATAAATTTTCGGTTTCCGTTTTCAATATAAAGCTATCAGTGTGGTTTACAATCATTGTTATTGTTTCTTTGGGAATATCTTTACGGTTCCGTTATTGCAAAGACCGGTTCTTAAGTGATTTTATATTTCTGTATGTCAGATGTCTACAGGTTCAATAATATTTCATAATCTTATTGAGCTTTCCGCTGTGTTTTATTTATTATTATAAATTATGTCTTATTTTGCCTCGGCTGTTTGGTTATTAATTAATTCAAATAAGCCAATTACAAGATTTAAATTAGAAAGACGCTTAATATGTTTCAAGATTTCTGTGACATTGTATAAATATTATAGATTTTCATAATGCAAATTCTTTTGGTGGTTTGGTTTCACTTTTTATATTATTGAGGAGGAAGTAAGATTGGAATCCATATTCCGTAATGGAGACCACATCTCCTTAATATACCTGCAGTTAGGAGTACTTATAGACAGAAATTATTTCTTGTCAAGGCGTGTCTGGAAGTTGAGCTTTATTTGTTTGCAACTAGTATCCATAAAATTCAAAAAAATAATAAGTAATAGCGTCTTTAGACAACGCCCTGTATAAATTTATGTTTTCTTGTATTTGTTTGAGTCATCCATCCTTATTAATCTTGTATCCATTTTCTTCTGTTGCTATGTGTATTTCTAACATATATATAGAATTTTATAGAAATTTTTGTTTTGTGGAAACTTGTAATTGCCTTTAACTACAATTTTTATTTCGACTATTACGCTATTAGCTGTAGGTTTCACAAAAATAAAAACAGGTTACCCGATAGTAAGCAATCACGATCTGTGTATAGCTCCACTCCATCTTCTCCTGTGAAGGTCGTTAAAGGTAACTAAGGGACTCTAAAGCAGAGGGATGGGCAGGAGCATTCCTTCTGTGGAACAGCAGCCATTCTACAGTCACTAACCCGCCGACCAAGCGTGGTGAGTACTGGCAAATTCTCCCCGAAATGATGACACAAATGTGTATATCTGTGGAAGAGGCCTTTGATCAGCAGTGGACGTACTTCAGCTGATATTATGAAGCGATTACTACCAGCCATGAACTTTTAAAGTACCATTCAATCTTTTCCTGAAGGCTCCCAAGTGGAATGTGTTTGTAAAATCCATATATAACTTTTATAATTTCATATTGTGTTGTTTGTCGTTTTAATGTTGCGTCATGGACGATCGACGACGGAGGCTTAGCAAAGGTTTTCATTACTATTATGTCATACCGTACTGTCATACCAAGAGTTATAATAGTAACACAATACACTACAGGATAAAAGCCGCCGTTTATTTACTAACTTCCTATCGGCGCTAGCGAGGAGACAAACTGGATGTGGGTATGCTGTGATACAGCCTAGGATTTACTGGCACCTATTGCTCTATCAGCTTACAGCTCATCTGGTATATGACAGATATGTCTAGCACAATCCAGTTGCAGCTTGGCGGCTTTTTGGGTATCGTCAAAGGTTTTAATTTTAAATCGAAGTGTCGACTTTTTTATGCTGTCTATGATTCGAATCCCTTAGAAGCTGCTTACTATTGGCAATACAGAGAAAAAAATTTTTTTGTTTTTGTTTTTGAAACGAAGTAAACTGGCAGGAATCGACACTTAACGAAAAAGCGTTATGCCTCCTCCAAGCGACCTTCCTCTCTTTCTTTTTCTTACCGTCTCTTTCTATTTTATACGGTTGTCTATTTAAATTATTCCGTTGCCAATTCGAGGTTTTAAGGGAATGTAAATCGAGTTAAAAAATTCAGTTACATAGATAGATACCAAGCTAATAAAAGCGTGTTAAAAAAGGGGTGTTAAAAATGAATATATAGATTATTAGAAGCAGCAACAATCTGTAACCCTCGCTGGTCATACTGTTAGTTGCTACCCTACGTAGCCGCGTGAGTCAGCTGCGTCTGGAGATGCTCATTGCATTATATATTTATTTCATCTATAACTCGTCTGACATGATAGCTTATGGGTTACAAGCTTCCGCAAACAATTGGTTCTATTAATAGTCTGGCAGTTAGTAGTATCTTAGCACAGTTTATGGAAGAGCAAAATTGGACTTATGGGTGGAGGCCTGGTGACCTGAAACACAGGCTTCGGCCTAGCTTAGGCACCAGTCTCCCACAATAAATCAAAATAATATTGTAACTAGGCAATATTGTATTTTGTTGCAACTTTTTCATTTATTTATTTATACTTAATGTACACTAGTGTTTTCTGCCAGACGACCTTTGGGTGATGCAGAGAACAATAAGGTAGATGCACCAACAAAATATGAAAGAAAGGTATAGATGCGAAGACATATTATACAAATACATAGACGTACATAAACATTACATGTATAAAAACATATTTATATATAAGAAATAAACACATATATACATATTATATAATAACTAGACACATGAGAAAAAAATAAAAAATAAATAGAATCAGAGTTGAGTTGAATCTGCAGACATCTTTTTGAAAATGTATTTTCGTAATTTAATTTTAAAGTTGTTCCGATTGTTAGCCATCCTGATTTCAAGGGGGAGCGCATTCCACAGTAAAATAGATTCATTTTTGCTGTGAGAAAATAAATAAATCTGGATAAACGCTATACCAGCCTAGAAACCGTATGATGTGTAAGGTAACCCGTGGGCTGATTACGCACCTCTGTCGCAGAGGGTTTGTGACACGCGTAAATCGCGCAGACACCGCTGTCAAACGACATTTTGGAATTACGTACTTGCCGATAGCGATTCAACTGGTGAATATCTCTGACACACCTGTCAGTGAACTAAAAATTGCATTATTACTTTTCAATTTCAGGTGATCTGCCACCGGTGGATCTTTGGTGGTGCGATAACTGTTGTCGCTGTGTTTAGCTAGTCATTGCGGGTTTCAGGCTGGAATTATGTTTCAGACCACCAAGGCTTCTGCCCAGCGTAGTAGCTATGGTATTACTTATAAAAAGTAAGTTCAAAAACTAAAACCCGACTACTGAAAAATCACACTCTAAAAAGTATGAAGTAAGAAATTATTCTCATCTGAAATTGTTATGTACAAACTATTCAATATTTATCGTCTATGAAATACACAACTTACACGTATTATATTTTAATGTATTTAATACATATTCATAGCGATGATCAGTATTTACCAATACTCACCACGCTTGGCAGGCGGGTTGGTGAGCGCAGTATGGCTACCGTTTCACAGACGGGACGCTGCTGCCCATCCCTCTGGTTAAGATTCCCTTAGTCGCCTTTTACGACATCCACGGGAGGAGATGGAGTGGTGCTATATTCTTAATCCGGACATTGTCGTCTGGAGGGCGCCATATTCAATTTTATATAACATCACAAAACTTATAACCGGCGGACAATCAAGACGCTTCTACCGATAGGTACCTCATTTATCAAATTATGATAATTAGTATAGAAGTTGTGAGGGAACAGATGAATATACATACCCACATCCTTAACCCTGTTGTAAACTCCCATTTATTGTGCCTATGGCCTATCGTTTTTCTGTGTCTCCTGCTTGCAACGGAGGAGGCTTGCAAGTGGAACGTATATTCTTTCCTACTCCTCCTTTATCTTTTCTGATTAATTTCGGTGCGGGTTCCAAGACAGTTATTCATTTCTCTGGGACACACCGACCTTCATTGATCGGTGTTCTTTTAGGTGGTCGCCATTGTAGATCCTGGCTTACAGGAGTTGCAGTGGTTGGGAGTGTGTGGCGGGCTTGTCGCAATTTAAAAAAAAAAATACCCACATCCATACATCCTGGTAAAAATCATTTTTATCAGCTGTGGACTGTCGAGCCCAAATATTCTGTGTATGGTTTTCACTGTTATCGAGTTCCTACATCCCACCAAAACCTTTATTTGCCCCGATTAAACTCTACACAGTAAAGCAAAAATAGGCCGTGTTGTGCCGGCTCAGAATACCACCACCCCATCTCCTCCCGTGGGTGTCGTGAAAGTCGACTCATGGATTAGCCGGAGGATGGGCAGCAGCGTCCTTCGAGTACATTAACAACTCAACTGCGATCGCCAAACCGTCTGCCAAGCGTGGTTATTGTGACAATATTTGGGAGACACTAAGTCCAGCAGTGGATTTATTTGGCTGAAATGATGATGATGATGAATGATCCACGGCATTTGACGGCACGGTTGGTGCAGTGGCTGATCGACAGTCGGCTGCTGCGCTCCGGGTCTGGGTTCGATTCCCACACGGAACAAATATTTGTATGATCTGCAGGTAGTTGTTCCGGGCCTGGGTGTATTGTGTGTGGAATTCATGTCTGTAAACGCACCCATGACACAGGAGCAATCCTAGTGTGGGGCAAAGTAAAAAAAAAAGAAAAAAATTCAATCTGGTAGTAATAAATTTTTTTTATCATAAAATTGTGTATTTTGTTTACCACCTCCCTGGCCTGGCCAAGACAACCATTCTGACGTACCATACCGACGTAGACCGTAGGCTAATATGACAACCCTAATTCTGTGAGAGTACAGTAACTGCATATAATTTATTATAACAGTTTTAATTAATAATTTCGATTGAGCTGCCGATTATCCCGTCTCGAAAGTACCCACTGAGAGATAGTTGTAATATCAGATGAGTGGCGATATGTTTAGCTGCCACAAAGTGAAATTTAAGGCCACTGTGGATTTATTATTTATCTATGGATATCTATTTGACGGTTAGCGCAGTGGCTTTCTGCGCTACAGGTCGTATTTGTATGGCCTACAGATAGTGGTCCCTACTGGAGTCCCTTTTGGTTTTACCAAATTTGGCTGGTTAAGCAGACACATATGGTCCCACACAGGTCATGGTTTATAGCACCGACCCATTTCATCCCCTGGGTGTCGTAAAAGGCGACTCTGGGCCTATCCGAATTATGTGCAGCAGCGTCCTTCAAGTATAATTACAACTCAACTGCGATCGCCACCGCCAAGCGTGGCGATTATGGCAAAACCCCCAATGCGCACAGCTAGACCGGTCGTTGTGGCAATCTTTGGGGGAGGTCTGTGTCCAGCAGTGGACTTTATTCGGCTGAAAATTATTAGGCAGATACAGCTCCCACGATCATATTCATAAATGTGCGCGCAAAGTGGAATCCTTTCAGGGACTGAAGCATAATGCAACGCAGCCTTACAGGGGAAAATGATGGTCGAGTACACACCAGAGACAACTTTATACACTCTCAAATTTGCCAACTTCATACTCCATACACCAACTCAGTATTAATCCCACTCCTCCGACAGCGAGGTAACAAGCGTGGGGTAGTCACCAAGATTAGATGTACCCACTTTATGTACCAGACAATGTTTATCAGACTCTGTGTACTGATTTAATACACTACCAAGATTTACACAAATTGGAATGTATTAATCTGTCCGCGTTGTAAATACTAGAATAGATATATTTTATCTGTTGATTATCATGTCTGTGGAGAAAGTCTGGGGAGCCGGTGTCAGATTTATGGCAAAGTGATACCCGCACGATATCAGTTGCAAGCTTTTGCACTAATTATGAGTAAGCTTTTGGTATTATCACTTGAAGGTTGTGGGTTGCTCGATGAAGGGATGAACTTGATCTGAGATGATTATTTTTTACGAATTGTTAAGGTTTCATGTGAATTTGATTTAGACTTTTCATTCGTTTACCCAGTTTATATAAACATGTAGGGAAGAACTTATTTTTATTAAAAAAACAATTAAAATGTTCACATTTTTGGGAAATATACAATACCTACAGTGTTTCTTCCCAACAGAACAGCTGGCTAGTAATCACCAGAGCCAAGAAGTTACTGGTGATAATATAGCGTTGTTAACAACATATTTACAGAACATATACTGATTTACTGAGAACGCTTCGTGGATATTCATACCTCATTTTATTTCATCATCATCATCATCATATCAGGCACAGGACGTCCACTGCTGAACAAAGAGGCCCTTAGATTTCCACAACGAGCGGTCACATGCCGCCCTCATCCAACGACTCCCAGCGACCTTCACCAGGTCGTCTGTCCACCTCGTTGGAAATCGTCCCACGCTGCATTTTCCGGTGCGCGGTCTCCACTAGAGAACTTGTTTGCCCCAATGGCTATCAGTTCTATGAGCTGTGTCCCACCGATTGCCACTTCATTTTACTAATCCATTTAGCTATGTCGACAACTTTAGTTCTTCTACGGATCTCCTCTTTTCTGATTCGATCCCGTAGAGAAATACCAAGCATAGCTCTCTCCATAGCTCGTTGAGTGACCTTGAGCTTTCTTATGAGGCCCACAGTGAGTGACCACGTCTCCGATACCTGGAACACACACTGGTTAAAGACTTTCGTCTTGAATCTTGTTTCACACCAAAAACAGAATAAGTAATTAAAAGCGGAATTGCATCGCATTTTTTATTTTATTTTTTATTTTATTTCTTCAGAAAACTAACAGCTAAGATACATGTAGAGAAGGCATTAGCGCAAAAAGGCCAATTACAAGTTTTCACAGATAAGCAAGAGATTAAAACAAGTAGACGGTATCGGTAGACAGACAAAAGATAGATAAAAGCACTTAGGAATAATTTGCACAGTTTTCAGTATCCATTGAAGAAAATGTTACACAATAACTTTTTCAGTTTAGGGACACTAGTGGAAAATAAATCAATATCAACACTCTGACACACCGAGTTGTAAGTTCTGCTAGCTCTTATCATATAAGAGTTTTGTCGATAAGTACAACGTACAGAAGTAACATGCAAAAGTTGATGTTTCCTTAACAAAGCGGATGGTACACGTAGCCCAATTTTACTCGTCAGCTCAGGACAATCAGTTGAACCATTGGCTAAACCAAACAAAAAGACCATATCAGCCATTTTCCTCCGCTCAAATAAGGGAAGAATATGAAATTTCTTGCAGCGGCTGGAATAGTTAGGTAAATAAGTTTGGGATCTATATTGAATGCACCTTAAAAATTTCTTCTGAATATTTTCAATGCGATTAACGTAAGTGTTATAATTAGGATTCCAAACGGGCGAACAATATTCGAGATGACTGCGTACAAAAGCGCAGTAAAGTATTTTAAGTGTTTTGATGTTCCTAAAATCAGCTGATATCCTTAAAACAAAGCCTAGTGCTTTAGAAGCTTTTTTGATAATATTGTCAATGTGTGTGTCAAAAAGAAGTTTTGAGTCAAAAGTGACGCCTAAATCTCTGATAGTATTAACCCTGGCTATAGCAGTATTCGCAAGTTTATACTCAAAATGAATAGGGTTGGGTTTGCGAGTAAAGGTACATATATAGCATTTAGACACATTCAAATCTAAGTGGTTGGTAAAACAATAATTTTGAAAGTGGTCTAGATCCTGTTGGAGGTGAACAGCGTCGTCGTCGGTTCTTATTTGACTCAAAATTTTCATGTCATCAGCAAACAAAAGAACTTCAGAATTAGAAAAACATGAGGAAATGTCATTAATAAAGATATTAAATAAAATAGGTCCTAGCAATGATCCCTGCGGTAATCCTGAAGGGATATATCTAGTTCTAGATGTATAACCATTTAGAACAACAGTTTGACATCTGTTATCCACGTAAGATGAGAACCACCTAAAAAGATTACCGCTAATACCTATAGCCAAAAGCTTGCGTAAAAGTATAACATGATCCAAGCGATCAAAAGCTTTGCTATAATCTGTATATATCACATCAACTTGTGAACGTTGAGACATACGTTCGGTCAGGTAGTCACTGCAGAGAATGAGATTGGTTGTTGTAGACCGCCCTCTTAGGAAACCATGTTGCCGGTCACTAACGCTTAATTTTAGAGTATTATATAGCTGCTCGTAAATAATTTTCTCTAAAATTTTTGCAAAAAGACAGAGTTTCGATATAGGTCTATAATTCTCTACAAAGTCTCTGGGGCCTTTTTTGTGGATGGGAGTAATAAATGCTAACTTCCAAAGTGTAGGTACTACGCCTACAGCCAGTGACCGTTTGAACAGAAGTGAAAGAGGCGTAGTCAGACTCTTAGCACAATTGAATATTAAAACAGGTGGGATATTGTCTGGTCCTGCAGATTTGGTTAGATCAACTCCCCTTAGTAATTTATATACTTCCAATTCCTGAATTTCAATCGAATTTATATCCGACATAGTATTAATACCGCGCGTGCAGTCAGAAGAAGGCACGTCCTTATTACCAGACCGAAAAAGAAAGTTCGAATGAAAGTAGTCGCCAAACATGTTGCAGATATCCTCTCCGTTGCTGGAAGAGCAATTTCCGTATTTGAATAAGGACGGGTACGAATTGTTTTGATTTTTGGATTTGACGTACGACCAAAACGCTCTAGGAGTTTTTAAGATATCATCCTCAATTTTAGAGATGTAGTGGCTAAACATATCATTTTCAACTTCTTTAGCGCGCTTTCGTAACAGGATAAATGATTGGTAATCAGAGAGGTTCCCGTATTTTTTAAATTTAGCGTGGAATTTCGACTTTTCTTTAAGAATTTTGATCAAAGGTGGCTTGTACCAAAGAGGATATCTACAGCATGGAACGATTGTCTTTACAGGTACATAAGTATTCCGCAAGCCATTTAAAGTGTCATAGAAAAACGAGACGGCATCTTCGAGTGATCTACTGTTGACGTCATAATGCCAGTCAATTTGGCTCAGCTGGTGATTAATTGCCTTATAATCGGCCAAATGATATAAAAACTTAACACGAGGACATACAGGAAGAATGTGCAGTTCTACGAAATCAGCAGACATACAAAGAGCCACATGGTGCGGATCTTCAGGTACCATGGGGTCCGTACAACATGCTACTGAAATATCATTATTAGAAAAAACTAAATCCAATATCCTATTATTAATGTTAACATATGAATTATATTGTGAGAAGTTGCAGACGGTAAAATTGTCAAATAAACAAACCTGGACGTGACCTTGGATATTACTAGGGCAAAGAGACTGTCCATCATCATCTAGTTGCCAGTTTATATTTGGTTGGTTAAAATCGCCAAGTACTATAAACTTATCTGTAGGATGCTTCTGAACGATATCTGTCAGGTTATTAGAAAAATTTGTTACCTGCACTGCTTGAGAATGACCAAGATTTTGATTACAAATATACACAACACAAATATGCATTTTGTACGATACTCGCGGTCTCTTTCTGTGAAGGGTCAAAGTAACCCACAAATCTTCGGCAGACGAGTGCCACTCACTGCGAAGGTGAGCTACAAGTTCACGTCGCACAGCAATAAGCACACCACCCCCCAGAGTCTGATTAGTATTAATGTAATTTCTATCGCGCCTCCATACTATATAACGGTCGTCAAACAATTCACTATCCTTGATAACTTCAGTAAGCCACGTTTCCGTTAAGCAAATAATATCATAGGAATTAACACACACATTACGATAGAACACTGACGTCTTTGTACGCAATCCTCGAACATTTTGATAATAAACGTTAATAGGTAGCATTATAAACAAAAGAGATAATTAGTGCTTCAATAGAAATAGTAATACAAGGTACATACAGTACTAAGCAAAAAATAAAATATTTATAAGCTAAAAAAATGACTGGGGTCAAGCTAATTACGACTTTGGTATAGTGCAAATATGGTTTAATAGGACAGGAGCATTGATCGACATCGAGCGATAAGCAAACAAAGGAGCATCGGCGAAGGAATGTGCACAAAAAATTGGTACCTGCGTTTCTCAACATATTAGTAAAACAAGTGCAAATATACAAGCGCGATATGTCAGAGTAACGATACAACATTTTTAATTTAAGATCTTTTTCAGATCCTGCTCCGTTCTTATATGATGGGTCGGTGAAGTTGAATTTTTCTTGATGAGTATTTTGCAACCAACTACCCAAATGTATAAAAAACCTCTTTCCTTAGCAAGGGTTTTCGTCTTATTTAGCAGCATTTTGTTTTCAAGCGTCAGATGGTCATTGACGTAGATGACATTGTCGGATTGCAGTCCCAATTTACTTGCAGTTATTGTTGCTTTATATTGTTTAGCTGCGGCCACAAAGTCGTTCTTAAGATATCTGTTATGCAAACAGCAAATTATGTTTTTATTGTGATCGTTGTTGCGCATAGGGACTCGCGCAATAAAATTAATTTGTTCTTTTGGGATACTGCATCCTATGATGTCTCCTATCTTGGCAATGATTGAAAACAGATTTTCTGAGCTGGTTATTGGAACACCTTTGATTTCGATATTGTTCATCCTTGATCTCTGCTCACTCTCACGATTTAAATCTTCGAGCTTAGTACAACGGTCATGTAAAGCTGACATCTCCTCTTTGGTTTTCTTCAAGCAGACCACTTCGATCTCCAATTCCGATACCTTAGTAGTCAGCGTCTCCACTGAGTGGTCTAGAAACTCGACGCCTTTTTTGAGACTCGTGTACTCCGATCTTATTGATTTTAGTTCCACCAGTTCCAATTGGATAGCCTTCACATTCTCCATTAAAGCTGGCAAGTTGTCCATCTGAGCTGAGAGGGCCTTAAGTTCAGACATGATGGTTACCATGTCAGCCGTTGCAGGCTTAGGTGCAGCCGTGGAGTGAGGGCTGGATGCTGCCAAGGATTTGCAATTACTGCACTTCCACGTGTTCTTGCGATCTCCCAATTTACGCCATCCACCTTCTGTGATACCAGCGCAGGGAAAGTCGAACTGGCCCTTACATACCGCACATTTGGCGCCATCCCTAGATTCCACCTCGCAACACTTGCACTTAAACATCTCGCGTAGCTACCGAAAACTTTGAGAACCTTGATCGAACTAGTTGCCTACCGAGTGACCAAAGCGAATGCGTGCGGTCGATTTGCTGTCTACCGTCAATTTTAAAAAAAAAAATGAAAATTAGCTAGGTTATAATAATTTGAAATGTATCAAAACAGTTTTGTAGTTTATCACAAATGGTATCAAACCGTGTCGCTAGTATAGTGTCTGTTGATAAGCAGCAATCCTTTATATCGCTCGCCTTTTTCGAATATGATCCCAGAACCCAATCACGTTTTAGTCCAACCTAGAGTCGAACCCGGGACCGTCGTGACGAAGATTAGATGCGTCGAGTTTATTTGACGTCCTTTATCAATGCACTTTGTCGTATTGCCGCAGCACAAAATAGTTTCAAAAGGACCAGTCGACTGAACATATGATTTACGAGTATAAAACTCTTGTTCTCTGTACTCATATAACATGCACGGAGTGAGTTAAATTGAGTCATCATTTCGGCCGAATGAAGTCCACTGCTGGACACAGGCCTCCCCCAAAGATCACCACAACGACCGATATGGGTGTGTTGTGGGCTCATTGGGGGGCTTTGCTCTTTTGCTTGCTTTTGCTTTGTATTTTACTACACCCACGGGATGAGACCGGTTGGTGCTATTCGTAGCCGGCATCACACGGCATATGTGTGATACTTATAGCGATTTAGGAATGGTACTTCTGCTCTCTCCTGTGGGTGGTATTGATTTAATAGTAGGCTATGCGTTATTAGGATTGCAATGTATGCAAACGTAAGCCTTGTTCCCGAGACAGATATTAAGTGGCACCTGACTCGCTAAATAGTCGGCATGCATAAATTAGTCGCAAGTATCTATTATATTGTTGGGGACTGGGTGATATTTCAGAATACAGTTTTGGTCCTTCGAATTTAGTCATTAGGGTTGCGCCTCCAACTGTTCTTGAGTCAAGGAAATTTCTTTCAGAAACATTTCGAGGTATCAATTTGGAATTAATATCAAATACTATAGCTTCATACTACTGTGAAAAAAAACAAGATTTGAAGCGAACTTTCATATTTAAAGTACCACTTACAGACTGATCATCAAAACCAATAAGGCGCTCCCTGCTACCCTACAATCTTGGCACTCGGCACTGTTGGTGCAGTGGCTGATACAGTCGGCTGCTATGCTCCGGGTCGGTGGTTCGATTCCCGCACGGAACAAATATTTGTAAGATCTGCAGGTAGTTGTGCCAGGTCTGGGTGTACTGTGTGTGGAATTCATGTCTGTAAGCGCACCCACGACACAGGAGAAATCCTAGAGTGGGGCAACGTTTTCTAAATAAAATAAAAATCTAACATTTTCTAAATGAAATTAGACACGAAGTCTTTTGGCATAAGTAATGATAAGTAATTTAATTTATTATGAGTCAATTTATTTTACTTAGCACGTAATATTTATTTGTGAGCGTTTATATTTTACCTGTTTTTATTTAATTAGCATAGCAAATGCGATGCCACTGGGTCGCGTCCTCAACAATATCTTTATAGATTAGTTGTTGAATTTACATATATTACCACATGCATGAATGCTAGGCGTATATGTATATATATATATATATATATATATCTTATTTATATTTTAGTGTCCGGCCGATTTACGGAGCACTAGCTTCATCATTTCGGCCGAATGAAGTCCACTGCTGGACACAGGCCTCCCCCAAAGATCACCATAACGACCGATATGGGTGTGTTGTGGGCTCGTTGGGGGGTTTTGCCATAATCGCCACGCTTGGCAGGCGGGTTGGCGATCGCAGTTGAGTTGTTAATGTGCTCGAAGGACGCCGCTGCCCATCCTCCAGCCAATTCCTTAGTCGACTTTTACGACACCCACGGGAGGAGATGGGGTGGTGGCATTCTGAGCCGGCACCACACAGCACTAGCTTGGGGTACCCGGATTAAGAATATAGCACCAACCCATCTCCTGCCGTGGATGCCGTACTTAAAAGGTGAGTAAGGTATTCTTAACTAGAGGGATGGGCAGCAGTGCCCCTTCTGTGGAACACTAGCCATTCTGCGCTCACCAACTTGCTTGCCAAGCGTGGTGAGTTGACAAACTCGCTCCAAAATTATAACCGATTTGTGGAAATCTATGGACGATGCCTTTGTTCAGCAGTGGACGTCCTTTTGGCTGACATTATGAAGCGCTAGCTAGCAGGTGCCAAACCTGACATGTAAATACATATGTGACTTTTTAATATTATATTTAAATTGATACAGTCGGCTGCTGCCCTCCGGGTCGTGAGTTCGATTCCCGCACGGAACAAATATTTGTATGATCTGCAGGTAGTAGTTCCGGGTCTGGGTGTATTGTATGTGGGATTCATGTCTGTAAACGCACCCACGACACAGGAGAAATCCTAGTGTGGGGCAACGTTTTAAAAAAAAGTTTCTTACTTAATTTATGACAGCACTTTAACGATGAAGGAAAACATCTTGAGGAAACCTGGAGCCAATGGTCTGAAATCACCAACACGCTGTGAGTAAGCGTGGTGATCGGTGCACGATCCTTCTCAATATGAGTACAGGCTTTTGCCCAGCAGTGGGGCAGATAAACGCTGGTAGTATTATTTATCTTTTGCATAACAATCAAACTGTAATCGCAATTAGGATTTTGTTTCATAAGCTTTGTGCTTTCCGTACCTTCCCCTGTCCCTGTTGGATGTTCAGACTAAGCTATATAATATGAAATAGTTTCGATACTTTCAACTTCAGCTTTCCGTAAATAATAATATAGCAATGCATAACCATTAAATGTTGAATGGTGTACATTTTATCCAAATTGATTCAGTGACTCTGATCATAACCTGCGCGGGCGCACGACAAGCATTTTATTTTCTGCAAGTATTTTTGTAAATATGGTCACGGCGTTTGTTACCGCGGCTCTATGATTTCGTGAAAAGGGACGGAAGTGTGTAACGGGAAGCCAGGGAAGATTTATAAATAGAATCAAATTATAACGCTTTTACTGTAACAAATTAATGTTCTAATATTTTTGTTTCCATTACGATATAGGCACATATATATAATATTTTTGTATTATTAATATGATCACCGTGTGGTCCCGGCTCAGAATACTACCACCCCATCTCCTCCCGTGGGTGTCGTAAAAGTCGACTAAGGGATTAGCCGGAGAATGGGCAGCAGCGTCCTTCGAGTACATTAACAACACAACTGCGATCGCCAACCTGTCTGCCAAGCGTGGCGATTATAAAAACCCCCCAGTGAGCACACAACACACCCATATTGGTCGTTGTGGTGATCTTTGGGGGAGGCCTGTGTACAGCAGTGGACTTCATTCGGCCGAAATGATGATAAATATGACCAGCGCTTTACGGCATTGGAGAGTTGAATATGATAAAATACACACCCAGTATAATATGTCAGTATGTTATTTATATGTATTTAAATGGACTATCCATTTGTCGCATAACACTATAAATATTCAGCTACTTGTGTCGGAATAGAAACATTGAATTTGTATCACTAAGGAAAATGTTATATCCAATAACAAATTGTCATGTCTGTATAATTTTAATTAGATAAAGTCAAAGAGATCAGCAATTGCTTTCGTTTCATGCAATTCCTTATTAATATAACATAATTAGCTACTGCCCGCAGCTTAGCTCGCTTGGATATAATTATGTAAATACAATTTTTGTATAGACTTAACTTCAAAACTGACGGATTTTAATACAAACTGTTATACCCCCTTAGGGGTAAAATTTACAAAAAACACTAACGCATGTTTCTATATTTTCAACCAAAAAGTCAAATACCAATTTTCATAGATTTAGCTAAAAAAATAATGAATTTTCATAAAACTTTCAGTCCCTATTTGACCTCTTAAAGGTTGATTTTTGTAAAACACTGACGTACGTCTTTCGTTATTTTTTAATAAGCAGTTTAATATCATATTTTTCATAGATCTGACTTAAAATCTTATATTACATACAAACTTTCACACCCGCTTTTACCCCCTTTAGTGTAGAATTTACAAAAACACTGAAATACGTATATCTTCATTTTGAACCAAAAGGCTGAATACCAATTTTCATAAATCTAACTTATAAAATGACGGATTTTCATAAAATATTTCAACCCCTATTGTACCAGCATAGGGGTGTAACTTCTAAAATTCCATCCTCAGTGGATGCCTACGTTGTAAAAGGCATCAACTGCCAACATTTTTACTTTGTAACCCCAGCGGTTTAGGCTTTGCGTTGATGAATCAGTCAGTCAGGACAAGTATGTATATATGTATGTATAGATTAATGGAATATATAGAATACATATAGTTGTCCATGGTTACATGTATGTGTACCGTTAGGTAGACAGTTCTAAATCTTACAAATTCTACAATTTATGAAATGTAAATAGAGTAGAGCATGTAAAGTCTGTGTCAATCCAAAAAATATAAAGGTAAACAGACCCAGTTTTGTTAAAATTATCACACAAGTACTAACTAAATTGAATTAGAAAGACATTCATTCGTATATTGAAGGCTTCTCCAACAGTAGAATCATAGAGCCTCCGTCAGACCACTCTGTTTGCTTTTCACTATTATAAGCGATTCTTGTGCTCTGAATTATCTTAAAATTTTCTTTCAACTTTTGAATGGCTCCTGGCGTCATGACCTTCGTGCTTCTGAAAATGTAAATCTTAACATTCCATCCCACCATACAGGGTTTATGTCTAACTCCTTCGTTGTTTCAACAATAAATATATAAATGCGTAGGTGGTGGTACTAATTTCACTTTCACTCAACTTGACGGCCACAGCGGCAGGTGTACAATATTTCATAAGTGCAATATTTTATATCATTTGAATTTTTTTCAAATACATGTTGCAGTAGTCCTGCGTCTCTATTCTGTAGTAGGTACTTGCGCTCACATGCTCAAGAACACAAGGCCCCGGTACGTAGTTCACATAAATAATATTAATTAAATTTAATTCTGTAGTCTAAATATTGAAAATGTAAATTATTTAGATTAGCCAAGAAAAAATTAATAAAATAAAATGGGTTAAAATCATTGTCCATTTGTAAAATACAGTCCACAATAATTAAAACCTACTAAATAGGATTACCATTAATATGAAATAAATTGTATAAAATGAATAAATTTAATAAAATGAATAAAGTTAAAAAAAATTAAATTAAATAAACGATATGTCAGTATTAAATTATATTGTTTGAAATTTGAGATTCATGAATAAAAGTATTTCGCTTGGATTTAAAGGTATTTATACAGGTTCCTAATCGGTGGGGGATGTCGGAATATAGTATTTATTTTATAGTAATTCCCCTTTTTAATTCTTAGAAAATCTTATCTTAAAAATCTTAGAAGAAAAGTAAGGTCCCGTGTCAAATGAAATCAAAGAAAAGAAGCGTATGTTTGTAACCTATTCAATGAATCAAATCTAATCATTCAATTAATTGATTTGCACATGGTACTACAATTTTATTGGACATCATTAAACTATCTATAATCAGATCAGTGACCCGGTTTTATTTACATTATTTTTTTGGATTCACACAGATATTTGTTGTTAATTAACCGAGCCGTTCGGCGTAATTAAGTAGAGTACGGGATAGCCGCAACAATATCTTGAGAACCGTGGCGGAAAGTTACACCTCTCCAATTTTAAAGCATTTTGTGCGGCCACTGATCAGGTAAGTTCTCTGACCTGGGTCGTCTTCCCTGTAGAATGCACACAATATTATTACTAACTCTAGAGTTTATGTTTTATTGTTACTAACAAAATATTGATTTAGTTTCCCGAAATAAACAATGTATTAGGTGTACAAATAAGTTTTGAGGGTTTACAAAAGATGGCATAACTACTACTAAATCGCATCGGACTATCTTGAAACTTACGTATTTATGTTAAAACCTTGGGAGTGACTCAACAAAAGATTTCAAACCGCATCAAAGCATTAGGTATGGTGCAAAAAAAAAGGACATTGGGTTCTGCATGAACTCAAGCCAAGAGACGTCTGAACGCCGTTTTTTCACGTGCGAACAACTGCTCCAAAGGCAAAACCGGAAGAGATTTTTGCATCGAATAGTGACGGGAGACGAAAAATGGATCCAGTACGACAATCCAAAGCGCAGAAAACCGTGGGGTAAGCCCGGCCATGTCTCAACTTCAACGGCCAAACCGAGTATTCATGGCAAGAAGATAATGCTGTGCATCTGGTGGGATCAAGACGGAGTTATCTACTATGAACTTCTCCAGCCTAACGAAACTATAACTGCGGAACGTTATCAACAACAATTGATGCAGTTGAGTCGAACATTAAAGCTTAAACGCCCCCAATATGCCAAAAGACATGACAAAGTGATCTCTCAGCACGACAACGCTCGGCCACATGTTGCTAAAGTTGACAAGGAAATTTTGGAGGCACTGAACTAGGATGTCCTACCTCACCCGCCGTATTCGCCAGACATTGCTCCTTCGGACTACCACTTGTTCCGGTCAATGGCTCATACGCTGTCTGAGCAGCACTTCACTACTTACGAAGATGTGAAAAATTGGCTCGATTCTTGAATCGCCTCATAAGATGAGGAATTTTTTTAAACGCGATATCCGTTTGCTGCCTGAAAGATGGGCAAAGGTAATAGAAAGCGACGGGCAATATTTTGAATGATATACATTGTACCAGTTTTTCTCAATAAAAATTCATAATTTGAAAAAGAAACCCTTAAAACTTATTTGTACACCTAATATTATTATGATAATGTGGCTGTAAACATTGGATCTATTTTAACAAGTTTGTCGCTAGGTAATTCGAGAGTAGATTCAAAGTGGGAGCATGTTTTGGTTCACAAAGTAACTGACAGTTTATGACATAAATGATGAGCATAGACGGCACGGTTGGTGCAGTGGCTGATACAGTCGGCTGCTGCGCTCCGGGTCGTGGGTCCGATTCCCGCACGGAACAAATATTTGTATGATCTGCAGGTAGTTGCTCCGGGTTTGGGTGTATTGTGTGTGGAATTTGTGCCTGTAAATGCACCCACGACACAGGAGAAATCCTAGTGTAGGGCAACGTTTTATTAATTAATATTGAGACATGTCATTTTGGGGTTCACTGAATTTAATTAAAGCTCATTTTACGTATAATAAAGTAAGTGCATATTTGGTACTGCAAGATACACGCGAATTGTGTGTGATGTGTTCAGGGCGACGTAATAATAATATGTTTGGCTTTTAATAATTATATTATCAAGAATTATAATATAATTATATATTCGTAGCTTCATGCTTCAGATATAAACAACATGTAGTACTTTTATCGTACAGGCAACATTGCACGATTTTTTAGAGAAAAAAAAAAAAAAGAAACTGACTGTCATTCAACTACTACTTCGTGGTAGTTTCCGCTCTGATGGCTCATCATTCTTTTACGTGCAAGGCAACGTGCACCATGTCTAAACGAATTGCTATTCATAAAAATAAACATAACTTTCGTGCAAAACGTCGTCACAGGATTGTGTATTCGTCCTCATCGGATTCCGAGAATAATTTGGGTGAGTCTTAAAAATTTGTTACCAAAAAGTGTGCTGTAAAGGTTTCGAATAACGATGTTTCTCGCCCTTGAAGCTTACCGAGAGGTTAACCGCGGGTTAACACGACGGTTTGGCAGGGCGCTTAAAAAATGCCGGGAGGTTGACCGCGGGTCAACACGAAGGTCTTAAAAATGGAGAATTTCTCCTAAGCATTTATTTTGGCACAAGTCTTAAAGCTTTCCTGGATGTTAATGTTATACGTTAATACGAAGGTTAAGCAGGACATCGCCACCAGAAAGTCCTTGCGTACATATTAGAAATTTTATGTCGCTTGATATTTTTCAAAGTACCCTCATTTTTTAATTTATAGTTTTCTGTATACAGAAAACGGAACCCAACGCAAGGGCAATGAAAATAAGTCATGCGATGAATCCGCATCGACCTCGACCGCACCCGCGCCACTCACGTCGCCAACAGCTCCGGCTGCGGCGGCGCCGGCCCCAGCGGCGCCGCCCTCGCCTTCGGCTTCGGCTTCTGCGGACGAGCTCGTACCTGCGCTACAAGACGCAACTAGGGAGCCTACACCTGAACTTGATCCTGAATTGCTAAACGCTTTAGGAGAAACGTCAGAGGACGTCCCGGTATACGGGCCAAACATACATAGTAAATTGGCGCAGCGTTGGCTGCCTATTCTGAAGAAGGGTTTACAATCGGAAACCAAAGAAAAAATTCTAAAGGAATATGTAGTTCCCGAGAACTGCAAGCTATTGAAAGCACCAATCCTGAACCCCGAGATCGCTGTGGCCATCGCCGACTTTGCAAAAGGACGTGACAAAAAGATGCAAACTAAACAGGAACAGTTAGGCTTGGGCATCACGGCCGTAAACAAAGCGATGACATTGTTACTTACCGGCGACGACAAAGTACAAACGCTTAAGGTTTTGTCAGATGCGTGTCGAATACTGACCGATCTACACTATGTCGAAACCCGGGCGAGAACTAAACTCATAACCCCAGGATTAGACAAATCCATTCTAACCGTCTTGCAGGACCACGACAGAGACGAAACCCTCTTCGGCAATACCTTGTCTGAAAAAATCAAGACTTCTAAAACCATCGAAAAACAGGGGCTTCAGATCAAGAAACCCCTGACTCCGAAGGCGTCGTCATTGAGCGCCCCTGTGACCCCGGCCACTCGACCCCGCCAGCAGGGAAACTGGCCAGGCCCTCCTCGCTACCAGTACCAGCAGGTGAGCAGGGGAGGGCGCACCACCCCATACCGGCGCCAGTACCGCCGCGCGCTAGAGCCGGTACCGCCGGCAGCCCCGCCCGCGCTCGTGAGCCGGCCGTCCACCTCGAAAGCGATGGCCACCAACCGGCGTGCCCCAACACAACACTAACACAGGTACATGCTGGTAGGCTGCAACATTACTATGACTGTTGGCTTACCATTACGAAAAATCAAGTAATTCTCGATTGGATTCTTTATGGCTATAATATACCTTTCACTCGAGAAGTAGTTCAGTACAAAATTCCTCATTGTACATTTCCATTAAAAGAGAAACAAAATATGACCCTAGCTATTAAAAAATTAATAGAATTAGGAGCTATTCACGTATGTATTCCACGAAGAGATCAGTACCTTTCTAGTATTTTTCTGGCGTCTAAATCTAATGGTGGACATAGATTTATACTTAATTTAAAAGAATTAAACAAATTCGTTGGTAACTCCCATTTCAAAATGGAAGATTATAGAACGGCCTCGAAAATGATTCTTCAAAACGGCTACATGGCGACTATTGATCTCAAAGAATCTTATCTTCTCGTGTCCATCACTACTTCTCAGCGTAGGTACCTTAGATTTCAATATGAAGATTTGACCTACGAATTTAATGCGATGCCCTATGGTTTGTCTTCCGCACCGCGCACATTCACTAAAATAATGAGAGAAGTAGTTAGTTCCTTACGATACCGAGGCTTTAAATCAGTTATATATCTCGACGATATTTTATGTATAGGAGATAGCTATGACGAGGGTTTAAGAAATGTTAACGAGACCCTCCGATTACTTAGCTGTTTAGGTTTCGTCATCAATTATGACAAAAGTTGTTTACAGCCTCAACAACGCTGCAAATTTTTAGGTTTTATATACAATTCTATAGATATGACTATATCCCTGCCGCTCGATAAACGTAACAATGTAATACAACTTGTACAAAAATTTTACCATCTACCTACCTGCACAATACGTGACTTCGCTCACTTGATAGGTGTACTTATATCGGCGTGCCCAGCCGCAAAGTATGCCTGGCTTTATACGAAACAAATTGAACGACAAAAATATTTGTCGTTAATTGAATATAATGATAACTATGATGCAAAGTTTAAACCAAGCGCTGACATTTTACCAGATTTACAATGGTGGATTAATAATATTCTTTCCACATCCAACGCAATAGTAGCACCCAATTTCGATTTGGAGATCTTTTCGGACGCCTCTCGTACGGGCTGGGGCGCTTATTGTAACAATAAACGCACCGGCGGAGGCTGGAAGGACAATGAGCTCGAGTTCCATATAAATTATTTAGAATTACTAGCAGTTTTTCTGGGCTTAAAAAGTTTCGCTCGCGATAAACATAGCTGTAATATACTGTTACGTGTCGATAATACGACAGCGATCAGTTACATTAACCGAATGGGAGGAATTCAGTATCCTCTCCTCACTGACTTGACAAGAACCATTTGGCAGTGGTGCGAGGAGCGAAACATTTGGATATCAGCATCATACATTAACACGAAAGACAACATCGAAGCTGATCAGGAGTCCCGGAGAGTGAATCCTGACATTGAATGGCAGCTCACCGATTCTCAATTTATGACAGTTGTTGCAAAGTTTGGACAACCCATCATCGATCTTTTTGCTTGTCGCACTAATGCAAAATGTAATAAATACGTCTCCTGGAGACCAGATCCTGACGCCACGACAATAGACGCATTTACTTTGAATTGGAGTTCACTATTCTTCTACGCATTTCCTCCATTCACAATGATTCTGAAATGTCTTCAAAAAATCATTAACGATGAAGCTGAAGGTGTTTTTATCTTCCCCCATTGGCCTTCTCAGCCGTGGTTTCCAATGCTAACAAGCCTACTTCGGTCAGAGATTATTTATTTTACCCCTGATTTGAAATCCTCCCTTTCCAGGACTCGACCACATCAGACGAAATTTACCCTGGGTGCAGCGCTGCTCTCAGGACGGCGTTCGCAGCGAGAGGAACACCCCGCCAAGCTTTAGACCTAATAATGGCATCACTTTCTGAAAACACCCTATCTCAGTACAATGGGACCTACAAACTGTGGTGGCAGTTCTGTCTTATTAACCATATAAATCCTTACTTAGGATCGCTTTCGTCTGTTATATTGTTTTTGATGGATCAGTTTAATAAAGGCGCCGCTTACGGCTCCTTGAACAGCCACCGTTCCGCCCTATCATTGCTGGTAGGTAGCAACCTTACCACCGATGATCAAGTCAAACGGCTTCTTAAAGGGGCTTACAGGTTAAGACCTGCTACTCCAAAATATTCCAACACTTGGGATCCACAGCTCGTATTGAATGTTATAGCTAATTGGGTGCCTAATAGGGATTTAACAATTGAAAAAATAACCTTAAAGCTAGTGGCATTATTGGCGTTATGCACAGCGCATAGAGTTCAAACATTTTCAACAATAAAGTTAGAAAATATAAAGATAGGGCCTACGTCTGTTGAAATCGGGATCACAGACGTAATTAAAACATCTGCAATTGGAAGAGAACAACCAGTATTGGTTCTACCTTATTTTCTTGAAAATAAGGCTATCTGTCCCGCTACTATTATTGAAGATTATATATTTATGACAAAAAACCTTAGACCTTCGTCTGTTAGGAACCTTATACTAACGTACAAGCGACCGCATCAACCAGCCACTTCTCAAACCATCAGTCGCTGGATCAAAAAGGTGTTGAGTGCGAGTGGCGTCGACGTGTCGAAGTTTTCAGGACATAGTACTCGTCACGCCGCCACCTCCGCGGCCTGCGCCTCGGGTATCTCCTTAGATACCATTCGAAAGACGGCAGGTTGGACTAGTACATCGCAGACATTTGCCAGATTTTATAAACGTCCAATATTAGAAAAAAATGCATTCGCAAGTTCGATTTTACGAGCTAATCAAAACTAAGGTCATAACATTATATTGTACCCCATGTTCCTGATTCTATTGATTTATATAATTTTCTAAGTACTAAAACTATTTCATTATTACAAAGTGCCAATACTTATAACTAAATAGAGAAGTTGTAAAGTTATATAAATAAATGTTGATTATTCTGTGAATAAACTTTTTATTTACTCACACAAAATTTTGGCTCTAAACATCTACATGTTGTTTATATCTGAAGCATGAAGCTACGAATATATAATATGTGATTAAACGAACTTCCAAAGTGAAGTTCAATCAATATTATATGAGTAAGCTTCATGCGAAGATATATACTCCCTCCCACCCAGAAAACCCTAATAGGAAAATTTTGTGTACTTCCTTTTTCTCTAAAGAATGATGAGCCATCAGAGCGGAAACTACCACGAAGTAGTAGTTGAATGACAGTCAGTTTCTTTTTTTTTTTTTCTCTAAAAAATCGTGCAATGTTGCCTGTACGATAAAAGTACTACATGTTGTTTATATCTTCGCATGAAGCTTACTCATATAATATTGATTGAACTTCACTTTGGAAGTTCGTTTAATCACATATTATTAAAACTTAACGATAAACATATAATTATTTGTTTCTGTCAAGTACACAACTGCCACGTCCCATCGTTCGGATAGTGAAGAACTCCACTGCTGAATAAACGTCTTCTCCATAGATTTTCACAAATGTACTGTTTTGGCCGAAGCTGTGTGGTGCCGGCTACGAATAGCACCAACCCATCTCATCCCGTGGGTGTCGTAAAAGTCGACTAAGGGATTAGCCGGAGGATGGGCAGCAGCGTCCTTCGAGTAAATTAACAACTCTGCTGCGATCGCCAACCCGTCTGCCAAGCGTGTGTGGTGATCTTTGGGGGAGGCCTGTGTCCAGCAGTGGACGTAATTCGGCCGAAATGATCATGATGATTATTTTGGAATTGATGATGATGTGCGATGATGATGATGATGTGGTAATGACCGCAGAATGGCCACAATGCCACAGCAAGAACGCTGCCACCTATCCCTCTGGTTTAGAGTCACTTAGTCGCTTTTTACGATATCTAGGGAGGGTGATAGAGTTGGGTTAATCCGGATACCACACAGAGAACGCATAACAAAATCGTTAAAGCTTAATAATATAAAAAACATTGGAAAAATGCATCAAATCACAAGTTTTCTAAGACATTCTTCTACTATCTTATTTTGAAGGCAGCAAGTCAACCCGTCGTACGTAACGTTAGTACCTTACATCGATAAACCAGGGATGAAGAACATTTTCTCATTCCTAAAAAGATAGAGAAACCGGTCAACCGTGTGCGTTAGAATTGCCTGTCAAATGAATAATTAATTGCAAGCATGTATAAGTAAGTATTGACTTTCATGATAAAGTACGACGGACGGCAACAGTTGGTGCGGTGGCAAAGTGATTGACTTTTTACGCTACGGGTCGTGGGTTCGATTTCTGCGCGGAGCTATTTTTGGTAGCTGGTTCATATACAGTGCTTAGAAAACGCAGCGTGGGAAGCCTCCAACGAGATGGATAGACGAACTGGTGAAGGTCCCTGGGATTCGTTGGATGCGGATAGCATGTAACCGGTCATTGTGGAACTCTATGGAAGAGCCCTTTATTCAGCAGTGGACGTCCTTTGGCTGATATGATGATGATATGTGGTTCCGGGTCTGGGGTCCTCTGGGTTCGCGGGTGCGTAGATTGGGGAATCTGCGTGCCCACACCGAGCGAACCAAGAGAAGACGGTAGCACGCATGTGGTCACGCGCTGCCGTGGAACGCTTTGGGTGATCCTTTACAATCCCCCTGGGGGGGTGACCGATTTACAGTCACCCTCTCAGATGTGCCTATAGGCGTGGCACCAGTGGGCGGCTCTAGCGTGATCATACGAGGACCTGGAGCCCCCCTTCGGTGCCGAAGATGACCGCTCCAGTGGTTTTAGCCGGTAGGAGTCTGGCATACCCCTTCGCCCTTCCCCGGGACGGAGGAAGTACATGATGTATTTCCTGGGATAATAAAAAAAAAAGTTAGTTCCGGGTCTGAGTGTTTGTGTATGTGTGAAAACTGTAATTACCCATGATATAGGAGAAATACTAGAGGGGCGCATAGATTTTTTATTGACCAAGTCTTTGAATTTGTTAGTTGCCATAAGATCAAAGGTACCCTAAGAGATACCCCATCTCATCCTGTGGTTGTCGTAAAATACAACTATGAGGTTTGAGTACATTTATAACTCGACTGTGATCGCCAACACGTCTGCCAATCGAGGCGATTATGGCAAAGCTCACAGAGCACACTACACAAAACCCATACCAGTCGGTGTCAATCTTTGGGGGAGGCTTCTGTCTAGCAGCGGAAGTTTTCTGTTGAAATTACAATGCTGATGAACTCGTACAACCAAAGTATTTATGTCCGACACGGTTCAAACAAATCCCGCTGATGTAACGTGCCAAAGGTTCACCACCCCTGATCGTCTCTTTGTAATTGCGCCGCGTGTTTTGACAAGCGGCCACATAATTAATTAGCCGGTACATTAGCAGCGCGTACGGGAGAACTGGTTCAACATACTTACGTGCCAATGTTACTAGTGTTGATGTCGGTGCGGTAAGTCGGTAAGTGATGATCGATAGTTTGGGATGGGTTTGTTTTGACAGTTCACTGTCGGCCATTAGAAAGAAGGAATAGCAATTTTTTTATATCAAGACCAACACACACAAATGAATTTAAATGCACTATACAAATTAATGAAAACCGTATGCAATTCAATTTTCTTCCAGTTCTAGATGTACGATTGACTTCAAATTTTGCAGACGTATCAAGAATTTATGACACTATAATAATTTGACACGACTATGACCCGGTGGTGTCACTAGGATTATTCATCATTCATTTCGGCCGAATGAAGTCCACTGCTGGACACAGGCCTTCCCCAAAGATCACTACAACGACCGATATAGGTGTGTTGTGGGCTCATTGAGGGGTTTTGCCATAATCGCAACGCTTGGCAGACGGGTTGGCGATCGCGGTTGAGTTGTTAATGTACTCGAAGGACGCTGCTGCCCGTCCTCCGGCTAACCCCTTAGTTGACTTTTACGACATCCACGGGAGATGGAGTGGTGGTATTCTGAGCCGGCACCACACGGCAACACCAGGATCATCTGCTCATAATTTAAAGAAACCTAATAACAGATTATCACTAGACACGCGTAGGTAAATAATGAATATAAAACGGTTTTTAGGGGTTCATTTTGCTTTATTATAAATAATAAGACAAGAACACAAGAAACAAGAAACAAGAAACGTATAAAAACACGCATTTATTCTAATATGAACATTTACTTTTTTATGATTTTCTTTTTTAGGACAAGCCTGCCACTCGTTCCCCATCACTGCAACTCATGTAAGCCTCATGGATCTACAATGGCGACCACCGGCAAGAACACCCACCAATGAAGCTAGGTGTGTCCCAGAGAAATGAAGAACTGTCTTGGAACCCGCAACGTAATTAATCAGAAAGGAAAATGGAGGAGTTAAAAAAAAAAAAAAGGAAAGAAGACACGTTCCCCTTCCCTACGTAGCAAGTAGGAGACAGATAAAATACTACAAGTCATAGGCACAATAATTGGGAGTGTACAACTAGGATAAGCCTAGTTGCCAAGCACCACGGGCACAAAAATGTTTATAAATATTTAATTACGGGTCCTATGTTGTGAGCTATTGTGACGATTCAAATAGTGAGTATGACAAAAATGAACTTATATTCCAACTTTATATAGAGCACTGCACACGCCCGCCGACACCCCTGGTATACGGCACCCGAGTAACGGCCTTCCTGATGAGTTCGTACCCATGGTTACCAGCACCCTTCTGATTACTGATGCGTTTCCGACTGATGTGTGTGTGATTATCATCGCATAAGTAAGTCGTAGGTCAGTACCGAAAGTACTTAAATTTCGATGGCAAGGTTGGCGCAGTGGTTTTGCTTTGCATTGATTTGCTTTCTCCGCTACGGGTCGCGGGTTCACCTCCCGCACGGAACAACTATTTGTATGGTAGTTCCAGGTCTGGGTGTTTGAGCATATGCAGTTCATGCCTGTAAACTGTTTCGACAACACGGTAGAAATAACGGTAGAATAAGTGTGGGGCAGGATTTAAATAATGTTCAATAAGCTTCAAATAACAATAGTGACTAGCAAAAAAAATTAAAAATAGCGTGTGGTGCTTGATGTCAATTGTTGTACATATTTGTAAACGTAGCGTCATCATGAAAATATCTGATAAAGCCCACGCTTGTTACATTTTCTTTTTGTTAATCGCTCTATTGTTATTTTAAACGTATTGAAAATTATTTTCTACTTTTTAGTTCGGTTAACTACAAAAGCGTGATTTTTAACTATTATTTATTTTTTAGTACGGCTAACTACAAAAACGTATTTTTTTTGTTTTGCGTATGGCTGAATGTCCATATTGCCTATCCGTAGTCTCAATAACTCCGGGTGTTAATTATTTACCCAAGCATCTTCCTTTCGACGTTTAAGTTAACAAATTCTCCCTCCATTACGGATAAAAGTTCATCTGAAGAATGAGACACTTCATTCCAGTGTCATCGCAATTTTGCCGCGGAAAATTGAATCGACATCTTATGGAGGTATTATTTTTTGTGCAAGTTTGTGTATGTCGATGAATTTATAATTTTTTCCGGGTATCAGAGATGAAAAGCCTGCTAATCCTGATGATCCTGGCAAAGGTGATGGGACAAACTATTTAAATTATTGCATTGTCTTCAGTCCTTGATAAGTGTGCGAAGTTTCAAATCAATCCGGCGCTTGAAGGGGATGAAAATCGAGTTCGAAAATTCTGTTACATTGATAAATATATACATAGATTCATAGATACATACCGTGTTAAAAAGCATGGCTAATATAATATTTTCGGCCCCAGTACCGAATACCTTAGAGGTGAGAAATTATGGATATGTTCCTAACCGTGACTTCCCGGTACCGGTACCGTCACACAATGACTAAGTCTAGTTAATTACTCATTCTGGTTCTCTCCTAGCAATCAGTAGGGCAACAGACCGCAACAGTTCCAATTGCTCCGCTTTCGATGTCATTTCCATCAACTTGTCCTAATAGATATTCCAATATCAGTTCTATGCAATACGGAGGCATTAGTATTACATTCATATATCTTGGGAACACATCGATTTATTACGATGGAACTGGAACACACCGACATGGAAATAACCACACCAATTATAAGAACTTGAGTGATGAGTATCTAGTCACGTTGTTGTGAGGAAAGTGTATAAATAAGTAGTTAATTGTCATTTTAATCTAAACAAATAAATAAAATTGAAGTGTCTGTTTGTAAAGCCAAAATAACAGCTTTTTGATAAATGCATATCAAAGTATATACGATACTCATAAAACAAGAACAATTTTTATTTTTTTTGTAATCAGTGTATTTGTCGGTCTGTCTGTTTGTTCCGGCTAGTCTCCGAAACGGCTGGACTGATTTTGACGGGACTTTCATTGGCAAACGGCTGATGTTATAAGGAATAACTAAGCCTACTTTTAGAAAATGAAAAATAATTAGTGTTCCGCGCAAAAAAACATCCCAGGAAATTAAATATATGTACAATTGTCTATGCCAAAGTAATCCAATTTCTTTTCAATTAAACGGCGGGTGAAACAGGCGGGTCCCAGCTAGTGGGTCTATAAAACTCTTTGGTAGGTTCAACAATACGGTCACTCTACATCATCTTTATATCAGCCAAAGAGCGTCCACAGCGGAACAAAGGCCTCTCCAATAGATTTCCACAACGACCGGTCACATGCCGACCGCTTCCAACGACTCCCAGCACCCACCACCAGGTCGTCCGTCCATCTGGTTGGAGGTCGTCCCACACTGCGGTTTTCGATACGCGGTCTCCATTGAGAACGTTTTTAACCCAACGGTGATCAGTTCTACGAGCAATGTGCCCCGCCCATTGCCAATTCAGTTTACTAATCCTTTCAGCTATGTCGACAACTTTAGTTCTTCTACGGATCTCCTCATTTCTGAAATACCAAGCATAGCTCTCTCCATAGCTCGCTGTGTGACCTTGAGCTTTCTTATGAGGCCCGTGGTAAGTGCCCACGTCTTTGTCCCATTATCATCAATGTAAATTATAAACTAATTACTAAACTACGAATTCATGCCTTAAGATTCTGCAGCAGCCGCTGGGGTACCGATGCCTGCCGTGTCTGCCGCTACCGGTCGCTGCCATCTCGGTATGAAATGAGCTTGACAGTCGCGTCTAAGCTACCACGCCGAAAGCCAGCACTAATACTTACGGTGGAAGACATGTCTGGGTCCGCGGTGCCTTCGTCTCATACGAGCTTATTGCTTTTCCGTCAATATTCCGTTGCTATCTTCATAAATATTAATATTCTTTAACTGTTTGCGGTCCGGGCGCTCCGTCTTTCTTATCAGCGTTTGGTTCATTATTAATAGCGAGCTAGCCATTACCCGGCCGTTTAGCTAGGCCCAAATTGTAATTTGAATGATAATTGTTTATTTTATCACTCAAATTAAAAGCCTATTAGATATCCTGTTCAACGACAATATTTTATTACACGCCAATTTTTATTATAATCGCGTCAGCCGTCTGATCGAGATGAACCTCCAATATTGAGATATACTAACATTTACATTTATTACATATATTTTCCGAGTAGTGTCCGGATTTACAATATGTGCTATATTCTATTCTAAACATTGTAGGGTAACTCAACGACCCGAAACATGACCTGACTTGAGTGATCATGACATACAAACTGCCAGACAACTATCGCGTCAGTAAAACAATTAAATAAAAATAAATGAATTACCCACATGGTACCTACATGTAATTAATGTCATTAAAATAAATATAGAATAATTAAATGTTATTATATGAATAATGCCGAATTGCCGTGTGGTGCCGGCTCAGAATACCACCACCCCATCTCCTCTCGTGAGTGTTGTAAAAGTCGACTAAGGGATAAGCCGGAGGCCGGGCAGCAGTGTCCTTCGAGTACATTAACAACTCAACTGCGATCGCCAACCCGCCTGCCAAGAGCGTGGCGATTATGGCAATACCCCCCAATGAGCCCACAACACATCCATATCGGTGGTTTTGGTGATCTTTCGGGGAGGCCTGTGTCCAGCAGTGGACTTCATTCGGCCGAAATGATGAATAAAAAAAGTATTAGGCTTTTTATTGGAATAAATAAATAACAATCAAATTATAATGAAATAGTAATAGGTTTTTATTGGAATGATAAAATAACAATTATCATTGCTTTATCCTGTTCCACGACATAGTCTAATTATTCATCAAATGTCATTATAATCGATTCAGCCATCTGAGGGTGACGGCCTCAAATATTCAGACATATATCGAATTGAAAATAGTTTACGGCAATATATCGCGTTTAATTAATTAATTCTATATACTTACGTACAGCATCTATACGTGCAACGTGCAGCCCTAGCATATACAATTATTATTTTATTATTACACAAATATATGAAATCTATACAAATAAATAAAATTGAAGTGTCTGTTTGTAATGTCAAAATAACAGCTTTTTACTAAATGCATATGAAAGTATGTACGTTACATATAACAAAAACACTATTTAAAATTTTTTTGTATGTCTGTCTGTCTGTTTGTTTCGGGTAATCTCCGAAACGGCTGGACCGATTTTGACGGGACCTTCACTGGCAGATAGCTGATGTTATAAGGAATAACTTAGGCTACTTTTATTTTAGAAAAATAATTAGGGTTCCGCGCAAAAAACATAAAACTCTTGAAATCCAATATATATATTCTATGTCAAGTATCTATGGCGAAGTACTCTAAATTTCTTTTAAATTAAACGCGGGTGAAACCGCGGGTCCCAGCTAGTACAAAATAAAACAATATTATATTGTTCTACCCTACACACTCACACTTGCTCATAATAATACCTGAAATAATCATACGTGCCATACACAATTAAGCAACATTTGTATAGTGGAACATAAATGCATATATTTCCGTAAGCTATTTTCAATTCGATGGATGCTATTCGCGTAAACTTCAGAAAATATTATTCAGACATATTTTTCGTGTAGTGTCCTGATTTGGAATATAGCAGCGTTCCATCTCCTCCCGTGTATGTCTTGACACTAAGGGACTCTTAGTAGATTAAAATCTCAATGCATTCGCGAACCCACCAGATTCAATAAAAAATGGAACAAGTGATACACAATTTATAAACGAACTTAAAGCAATTCATATTGACACTATTAATGAATACATACATGATAAACAAATAACAACACAAATAAACCAAATCCAGTTATGATTTATTACTAATATACAATTTAGGTTGGTGCAGTGGCTAATACAGTCGGCTGCTGCGCTCCGGGTCGTGGGTTCGATTCCCACACGGAACAAATATTTGTATGATCTGCAGGTAGTTGTTCCGGGTCTAGGTGTATTGTATGTGGAATTCATGTCTGTAAACGCACCCACGACACAGGAGAAATCATAGTATGGGGCAACGTTTTATATACAATAAAAAAGGAAAAAATTAGCTAATAAGCCATATTTATCATCTAATGTACATTGTGGAATGCAAAAAATGATATGAATATTAAAATGAACCCAGCGCCAATTCCGTTCCGATTATGGTATAAGGTAAAGGCACTTAAAGCCAGTCGCAGTTACTGATCGGTAAACGATCGGTGAGGTTAAGCTATGCTTGGCACGGTCAGTTTGTGGATGGGCATAGTGGTATTTGAACTGAGCGTCGCCGTGCTTCGGAGGGCACGGTACAACCGTAGGTCCCAGTTGTTATCATGAGACGGCAGTCGTCACCCATTCATAGGTGGACCTCGCCATACGTTGCTTAACCTCATCGATCGTTTGCCAATCAGTTAGTGGCTTTGAGCACCTGTTAGTAGCTGTAGCTGTTAGATAAAGTACATATTGTACAGAGTACTCGAGTTTGTAAATCACGTATTCGGTCGTTGCGCTTTGTGTGGCCTGGTCCTTTTGTAACTATTTTATGCTGCGAAAAGTGTTCGCCCCGTCAGAAATGTTTTATGATAATGAGTAATAATCGCGAAAATTTAATACGGTTTATCGTTAATAAAACTTTTGCAAATGTCAAATGAATAAAACACATAAATATCCCAGCATGTGCAGTTAAATTATTTATAAAATATTAATTAGATAAATGAAATCCGTTTAGCTATTGATAATTTCGCGTAGATAACGTTAAATTAACACATAACTGTGAACATGCTAAGCGAGCTCCGAGGTAGGTATCTATAACGTACGATATAGTCATTAATTTTAAAGAAGTATTAAATAAAAGCAGATTGTTTCCGGGAAATGAAAATAAATGGCGTCTCGAAAATTGATACCTGATCATTATATTAATATTTACCTAAGTATTTGTAAAAGATAAAAATAATATTATACTAAAATACTTTTAAACGGATTCCATCGCGTATATTATACATTTTTGTATTTTCTTGATGGTTCAAACACTTCGTTTTTGTTTTAAAAAATACGTTGCCCCACGCTACGTTACCCACGACACAGGAGACAGACAGACACAAATTTCACACAATACACCCAGACCCGGAACAACTACCTGCAGATCATACAAATATTTGTTCCGTGCGGAAGTCGAACCCATGACCCGGAGCGCAGCAGCCGACTGTATCAGCCACTGCACCAACCGTGCCGTCAAACTTTGCAGAGCTAGTGGTCGCAGGATGACTGAGGTGACAAACGTCGTTATGGTTTCAAAAGTTATAGTAGTAGTAGTATAATAATATTTTATATTTATATTTTAATTTTCCTGACATTTTGAACACTTTGCAGGATTCGTGGTCGCAGGATGACCCTTAGTCTTAGTCCCTTAGTTTCGAAACTTGTAACGAATAGACCAACAACATATATATGGAGAGAAACGCGATATAGCAACGCCTGGGTTTCGAACCCGGGTCGGGCCGTAAATAGAATTAGTGAGTCGGTCACGACTTTACTTCGATAGTTTATCGCTACACGAAATCGCGAGCGAAGCCGCGCGTAGAAGTTATTATCATATTCCATGGTATATTATGATACAGGTAAATGCTTTGCTATCTCAAGAAATTTATTCGATTGATATTGAAACCTTTGTGTTGGAAACCTATGCAGCAATATGGATGAATGATAATAGATATTAAAAGAAGTAGATATGTTACATGCACACCGAAAGACACGGTTGGTGCAGTGGCTGATACAGTCGGCTGCTGTGCACTGGGTCGCGGGTTCGATTCCCGCACGGAACAAATATTTGTATGATCTGCAGGTAGTTGTTCCGGGTCTGGGTGTATTGTATGTGGAATTCATGTCTGTAAACGCACCCACAACACAGGAGAAATCCTACTGTGGGGCAACGTTTTTAAAACCAATAAATAAAATAATAAATAAATAAAAAAGTAAGAACCAAAAGTCCCCCAATTGTAGCACCTCGCAATCAGTTCGCCCAAGACAGGACAACGAGCACAAACTGTCACAATCTGTACTGTTTTATTAATTAAGTAATAACAATGCCATCGTACGAATAGAAAATGCACAAACTATCAAGCAAAAATAAATAAAGATCGAGGGATCTCATACCACACGAGAGTAACAAACTATATAAAATATTTTAATTAAAATACTATTCAAAATATCTATAGAATAATATTCTGGAACAAACCACAGGCCAAGCAAGGAAAAGGGACAATATATATTCTATCACAGGTGCGACAAAGACATCGAGTACACGAGTTGTCATTTTAGATAGCTATCTCTTTTACTCTCGTAGTTTTTGAGACTGAGGTTTGCGCGCGATTTAATATGGACGTAACATATCTATGGTATAATATCATTGGTTTATTACCAGCATTACATATGGCACAGAGACGTGGTCACTCATTATAATTCTCATAAGATCTCTCAAGGTCACTCAGCAAGCTATGGGGCTATGCTTGGTATTTCTCTACGAGATCGAATTAGAAATGAGAAGATCCGTACAAGAACTGAAGTTGCCAACATGGCTGAAAGCATAAGTAAGCTGAAGTGGCAATAGGCGGAGCATATATATCGTATAACTGATGGCCGTTGGGGCAGAAAGGTTCTCGAGTGGAGACCACGCAATGAGATTGTCAGACGACCTGGTGAAGGTCGCTGGTAGTAGTTGTATGCGGCCAGCATTTTAGTGGGAATCTATGAGTGTCTCACCTTGTGAAAATATCGGGACTGTAGAAAAATTAGTAATTACCCGTGCGAAGCTGTGTGAGTAGCTAGGTAATGTAAAAGCGAGTTGCGCTCTCCCTCTAGGTGAAATGGTTTGTTTCTTACCATGGTCCAACGCACTTAGGAAGGGGCGAAGTGTATCCTGGACTATTATAACCAGCTAATATAACCTTTTTATTGGTGTCCAGTGGAAATTCTACATGAACTTCCTGCGCTCCGGGGAAGGGCGAAGGGGTAGCGGACTCGTCCTATCCTGTGCAAGTACGCACCGAAACAACCGTGTCCGGTGAGCACCTGTGTCAGGCGGAATGTGACGCGCTCGCTCCTTTGGAGCCAGGCTCCGAAGAGCGGCAAGACGGCCTCAACGACGCGCATACTGTGGCAGCATGAGCCGCTCGCGCCACAGCTCGAGTGCACGCCGCCGAGCCTGCTGCCGCTAACTTTCGAGCGCCCCTGAAGGCGGCACGCCTTCGCCACTCTGGCGGAGGGAGCGTGTTTGGTGAAAGACCAACACATCCATCTCCGCCAAGATATCAAAAGGCGGAAAGCGCGCCAACAGAGTTGCCGCCTCAAAGGAAACCGTTCGGTATCCTCGTGCGATCCGTATAGCCGCTCTACGCTGCAGACCGTGGATCTTGGATCTGCAGCGCTGGACCCCCGAAAGTCGAGATGACCAAATAGGCGCCCCGTAGAGGGCCACGGACCACACGACTCCCCCGTAGAGGGCCACGGACCACATGACTCCCCCGTAGAGGCGGCGAACTTCTTCCCTCGGTCCCCCGAGATTGGGTAGCAGCCGGTGAAAGACACCCACTATCCTTTCGACCCGGGGGACAAGACGCTCGAAGTGCTCCTCGAAGCCCCTGTCCAGGTGAACCCTAGGTACTTCATGTACCGGCCCACCGTGATTTGCGTGTCACTAACGCGTATCCACGGACTGGGGGGCTCCCTGCTCCGCGGCAGTTTGTGGAACCATAGCGCCTCGGTTTTGTGCGGCGCTATCCGCTAACCCAGAGCGTGGATTTCGGCCACGACAATTGCCACCGCTTACTCGGCAAGCCGGAGGGTTCCCTCGAAGGACTCCCCGCTGGCCAACACAAGAGTGTCATCGGCGTAACAGACTAAGCTGACGCCAGCGCGGAGAATGACACGCAGGACCGCATCATAAGCGAGGTTCCATAAGAGGGGACCGAGAACAACAACCTAACCTAAGGATTAAAAAACACTGTCGCAGTAGTTGTTGTCACCTTGGTCATCCTGTGACCACGAACCCTGCAAAGTGTTCGAAACGTCAGGAAAAACATAACCAATAATATACGCGATTTATTCCGTTGAAAAGTGTTTTATTATAATTTAAAAATAAAATGTTAAAAAGTAGAACACAATATCTAGAAAGTTGTGAAATGGTAAAGAAAGCTTTTTTGATTTTACAGTCACAGATAAAAAAATATCTTTAAAAATAAATGGGTAATGGTATCATTTCACTTTCGCTCGGCTTGACGCAGGTCTATAAATGTTAGTGTTACACTACTTGACATTTGCAAATGATACGGTTGTCGTGAATATTTGGGAGATTTTTGTTCAGTTCGACACAAAATCTAACAAACAAGCGAAGCGAAACGAAGAACACCAAAGCTAGGATGGATTACAAATCGCTTAGATTGACCTCTTGTACGCACAGAGCGATTGAAGTGAGTCTAACACGAACCATTGTGAACGTGTCCATGAGAGTACCTACTTCCATTCAGATGACCAGCCATATTATTTGTATGTCATTAGTATTTCGTAACTTACTTGATTGCAATACAAACGGATGTTAACAAATCTCTTGTTGGTTACATCTCTGATATTTGAGTAATTTGTATACCTATGAATATACAGATATGATCTAGTGACGACATAGTCATAGACAGATCCGTGTATGCTATGAATACCACCACCCCATCTCCTCCCGTGGGTGTCGTAAAAGTCGACTAAGGGATTAGCCGGAGGATGGGCAGCAGCGTCCTTCGAGTACATTAACAACTCAACTGCAATCGCCAACCCGTCTGCCAAGCGTGGCGATTATGGCAAAACCCGCCAATGAGCCCACAACACATCCATATCGGTCGTTGTGGTGATTTTTGGGGGAGGCCTGTGTCCAGCAATGGACTTTATTTGGCCGAAATGATGAATGATGATATCAACGCTCAGTTCTATCTATCAGTCAATCTATCTTACGACTATTATAAATGTATAAGTTTGTATGTTCGAGGCTCCATCACGCTGAGACGGCTGAAAAGTTTGTAATGAAACTAGCCATACAGATAGAAGTCAAAGAATAGTATATATGATATTATGTTACATCGAACCACTCGCCATCGGCGAGGAGTGAATCTGCGTAACCTTTTTTTTTTATTGTTTTCCAGTGGAAATTCTACACGAACTTCCGGGTATGCCGGATTCCTAGCGGCTAAAACCACTGGAGTGGTCATCTTCGGCACCGAAGGGGGGCTCCAGGTCCTCGTAAGACTACACTATAGGAATCCGCGTACCCTAGAGCCAAAATAGGCTAGTACTGTGTGGTTACAGAGGAACTTCCTCCACGCATGCTCGGGTTGTGGAATCAGTTCCTCACCTAGGTTTACCCAAGGGAGTACAGGTTACAGGGTCGGCAACGTGTACCTCTGGTGTTAAAGAAAGAAGAAAGAAAGAAAGAAAAATGTTTTTATTAGCACAAACAGTACACACAATAAAAAACTTACAACTACTAAACATAACTATAAACTAACATCAGATACGTACAAATCGTGCAGTAGTAAAATTATAGTGCCAAAGGGCTTACAGCTCAGCATAATGTTAGGCGGCAGTAAACTGACCACCTAACGCTGGTTTTCAGCTGTAACCCAATTGTGTCATACGCTCGAAACTAAATAAATAAATATAAATGCACAAAATCTGTTTTTGTTCTTCAATGTTTACACACAATTTGCGTATTATTGAAGTGCGTATATATGAGTAATGAAAAAAAAAAATGAAAAATACAAAACTTTTAATTTGGTAATTCAGAAAAACTTACAATATTTATCTACTAATCCACTTAAAGTACCCTTCCCAATAAGAAAAGTCCAACAAATAGATTTTATAAAATTATTACCGATAATTTATTGATACTTATCAGTGCCTATTACTGTAAAACATTAATGCGATCACAGAAGATACCCCACATACATCCTCCAAAAACCAATAATAAAAATTGGTGTTGCATTTGAAAAAGTAGAAACTATAATAAATAGGTAACTACATTACAATTATAAATTCAAGTTAATCAGAGAACATAATTTAATTCCTTGTGGATATACACAGCTTAATATGCCTTTCTATAAAAATACAAAAAGAGCGATGTCGAACATAGAGAGTCTGAAGAAGTCTGAAGAGAGTGAGAATCACACACAATACATACGATAAAAGATATGCAATAAATAAATAAATAAAAGTATCTATATAGCAGACGTAAGTACCCGAACACTTTCATACTATTTCTGGTAGTCTAGTAAATAAGCTTTGAGTTTAGATTTGAAAGTCGCGCAACTACCGTAGCTTTTTATTGGAGGGGGAATATTGTTCCAGCATTTCGTCGCTGCGTATCTAAAACTGCCTCTGAACGCCGCCGATTTATGTTGGGGGACGGATAACTGTTGGGCACATTTCCTTCCCTCCCGTTTGTTGTGCCTGCTAGTCCAAGCCAGTTTATTATATAAGTATGCAGGCTTTTGCGACTTTATGATTCCAAATAATAGGCTCGCTAGATGGAGTTTTCGCCGGGCATGCATTTTCAAAATATTGTGACTGTTTAAAAAAGGCGTTACGTGGCCTCTTAAGGGAATGTTGAAACAAAAACGTGCGCATGCATTATGGAGTCTCTGTATCATCCGTTCCGTTTTAGAAAGAAGTCGTGGACCATACACCGTATCAACATAATTCAGTTTAGACAAAACTAAAGACTCAACCAGCAAAATACGCAGTTCCTCACTCAAATATGGGCGAGCCTTGTAAAGAATCTTTAACCTATAGAAGCAGTTTCGAATGGATTCAGATAAGTGTTTTTCGAAACGTAGCTCCGCATCCATAACGAGCCCTAGGTTGCGTGCTTCGAATACACGATCTATTTGTTCACTCATTATAGTTATACACGGGTTGCACTTAATCGCTGTCATCTGTGTTTTAGTTCCAAAAAACATGTACTTGGTTTTTACTGGGTTCAGAACAAGACAGTTGTGTTTTGACCATTGCACTATACGTTCCAAGTCCTCATTTAATTCTTTGATAGCTTTTTCATAGTCGTCTGGCTTAAAAGATATATAAACTTGCGTATCGTCAGCATACATGTGATAGTTGCAATTTTTTATTTTGTTAGTTATATCAGCGCAATACATAACAAACAATATTGGTCCCAGATTTGAGCCCTGAGGAACTCCTCTTCTTACCGACCGATGGCTAGATGAGACGGTAGATCCGTTGACCCCCTGTATTTCAACAAATTGTGTACGTGCGGTCAAGTAGCTATCAAACCATTTTATGGTATTTATGTCAAACCCATAAAATGCCATTTTAGAGAGCAGTAATGAAATATTTATACAGTCGAAAGCGCGTGAAAAATCGAGTAATACCAACAACGTACACCTCCCAGCGTCCTGAGCAGACAAAATATTGTCAGTTACATCCAAAAGTGCGGTAGTAGTACCACGGGACTTTCTAAACCCAGACTGGACATCAGGGAGGATATTGTTATTCTCTAAGTATTCAACCAGTTGTGAGCACACTGCTTTCTCCAAGACCTTAGAAAGTACAGGTAATATGCTAATGGGCCTCAGGTCTTTGATGTCCATTGCGTTCGTTTTTTTCGGTATTGGGCGAATTTTGGCAACTTTCCATGTCTCTGGGTACGATGCTGACCTAATAGACGCGTTCACAATTGCAGTTAAAGCGTCCAATGTTTGTGGCAATGCTAGTAGTATCATATTTACATTAATACAGTCATAACCCTCTGCATTAGTTTTAATGCCGCGTAAGATATTTGCGATATCTTTCTGTGTTGTAGTTTTTAAACAGAATGTTGAGGAGTTATGTCTGTTGAACTCATAATAAGTTAAATCAGAAATATTGACTTCATTATTTCCTGGTATATTTAAAAAACTAGCACAAATTTTTTCCGGGTTGTCAAAGTGTGATGGCAGTTCAGAGTAATTTTTGGGGGGGATTAGAGTAGATTTTAAATTTTTCCACAGTGCCTTGGGGTCTTTTAATTTGCTGTTAATATTTTGTTTAAAATATGCTGTTTTTTCGTGATATAGTGAGTTGATAGTAAGCGTTTTTAAATCTTTATAATATTTTTTTTTCACTTCCTGTCTGTGTTTGCGATATTGTGCTAAAGCCTGATTTCTTAAACGCATCATTAACTTGATATTATCAGTAATCCAGGGGTGAGGATGCTCCTTGATAACACATGTTCTGTTAGGTGCATGAATATCAAATAAAGAAATTAAGTTTGCGTTGAATCGGTGTACCATATCTTCAACATTGCGTAGTACTGTTATCCCACTCCAATTAACCAGCTCTAGGTCTTTGACAAATAACTCTTTCGATATGTCCTTTAGGGGGCGATAAGTGATTGTTCTCGGTAAAATTTTGTTTCTCTTAAAGTTGAGTTCACATGTTACAAATGCATGCGCACCCAAGTCGGGTATAGATTCCACAGATACAGAGCAAGATTTAACATTTGTACATATAATATCAATAAGAGTATCTCCATGTACTGTGGAGTGTGTAGGTGTATGCACTATTTGTTTAAAATTCAAACAATCTAAGAAAGTTTGAAGCTTTTTCGTTTTCGTGTCTGAGTCATTAAGCATATTTATGTTCAAGTCACCCATGAAAATTGTATTTTGACATTGAGTAAAAGAGTTTATTGAGCACGAAATTGCATCTAGAAATAGGTCGACGTCTTGCCAAGGTGGGCGGTAAGCGGAGCCTATTGCTAGCTTTGATCCACATACGCTTAGCGTGAGCCACATTTGTTCTACCAAGCTATGTGATGGATCAATAGGATGCGAGTGTATGCGGGCATTTACACCACGCTTTATATAAAACCCGACACCACCACCCCGACCTCCCCTGACCGACAATGGACGTGGTATATGGCGCAGGTGATATCCTGGTACTGAGGGCGCGCGTCCTTCCTCGCCAGGCCGCAACCACGTCTCGTTTAAAGCCATGACGTCAACATCGTTCAGCTGTATCGCTGCAATAAACTCGTCATGCCTAGTGCCCAATGAACCCGCATTCCATAGTCCAAACTTAAGACAAGTAGTAGGCATTATAAATTAAAATTTATTTGGTGAATAAATATGTAAATGATAATATCCCTTAGAATCGACTCGCAGGTTATTGAGCACATATGAACATATAAAATAAATACATAGAACGTGTGAAATGATAATAAATATTTTACAATTACTATATCGTATATGAGGAATGTATGAAGATACTGTCTGCAACCATGGGTTCCGTGGGCTACTGGATTGGCACTATAAGTAAGAACAAGACATCTTTGTGGGTTAGATAGATTACATAAACAGAGAAAGTTGTGGAAGTAAGCATAATCAGTAATATACTTTAAGAAGAAGATTACTTCTAAAACTAAATCACATTTCCGGTATAATGGCACCAGACCATTAAAACAACAAAAAACATAGAACGAGCAATACAATGAATACAATGAGTTTGGGTCAATTATAAGCGGTGAAAAGTTACTGTTTAGTTTGACGCCTTTGACTGGAATTTTAAGCAAACTTATTGATTGCCAAAAATCCGCGTTATATCAGCTTCCATTTTAATTTGTACCACCGACTTGCCCTCCTCCTTGCGCGTCAGTATACGTCCGTCCTTGGTCCAAGCAAATTTCCATTCGCAGCGACCAGCAGCCTGGCGTGTATGGTAAAACAGTTGCCTGTTGGATTTTGTTAGGCGCTCATTCATATATACACGGCTGGTGACGCCCGGCACTTGGATGTCCGCTGTAGTTAGACCACGGCGCACGCGTGCAGCGCTCAGCAGACTGTCACGCGTTGCGCGTCTCGCCAAGCGGGCAACGATAATACGCGGACGGGACGCACCTTCACCTTCCGTTTGGTCTCGCACCATGTTCGTACCCACGCGTTTTACGAAAACAATATCTCGTTCATCGAGTTGCACCCCTAGCTTTAGCGCGAGAACGTTTAGCAGCTGAATCGGGTTTTCTCCACTCTTTTCGCCAACACCAGACAGCTGAATGTCATTAAGCAGGGATTCCTGTTCTCGCTCATTCAACTGTTGTTTCAGCTCTCCGATGGTCTCTTCTAGCTGAAACAAGCGTGGGGAATCTGCTTGCTCAAGCTTCTCCTCCATACAGTTGACACGTCCTTCTAGGGCGTCGACTCGATCACTACAGGTGTGAATGAAGGCTTTGAGGTCTGTCATCTCTCCTCGGAATTCCTGTACTTCAGCCCTCAAAGCAATCATTTCACAACGGAGACCCCGGATTTCAACCGTTAGCTGGCTGATATCGTGGCTGCTTGGACTGCATTTCTTGGTTGGGATAGACTCCGCCTGTTTGTCCAATTGCTGAGAGCTGTTATCTTCAGCTATACCCTTGACCGGTGTTTGGGAGTTATCCCCTCGGGGTAGTTTGGCTTTACACCCTGGGCAAAGCCAAGTCAATGGAATTGTTTCAGTGGCCGAAAAGTTGACGCATACGCGATGGTAAAATCCTGGACATTTGGGGCACTTCACGCCCTCATTAGCCGCCAGAAACTTTCCACAAGCTACACACTTTGGCATTATTCTAAGTAATTAAAATATAAAAATAATGAAAAATAATATAAAATAATGAAAAATAATATAAAATAATGAAAAAATAAAAAATGTTCCGTTTGCTCGGTAAGTGGGGATTGAACACACAACTATACGATTACTCGGTATCGCCCATAACCGCAGTGCCACTCCGACTCTACGTGAGTGTGGTGAAATTGTTTACCATCTCTCAGAGGCAAAACAACTATAAAAAATATGAGGGTGAGGTAAAATGTACAAAGTCAAGGCCACCACACTTGCACTATACTGTCACTAATTAGATTTTGCAAATTGTTATTGTTTAGACACAATCGTACACATTATCCTTGTTGTATTTAAATACTTCAAATTATAATGTTTATTGTAGGCACTGTTTATATTGTTTAATTTGTCGCACAAAACACTTTTGAACTACTTTTATAAATTAATTTGATGGAGCAAAAATAAACACGTCCGTTGCGTATTCGAGCGTATAGTTAGTGTTAGTGTTGCAAGCTTTCATAGATTACAGTAACCGTACAGTTCATAGCTTACCATCAGGCGGGCCGTCTGTTTGTTACCTTTGTGGTATAAAAAACCCTTTACAGTGTACGACTGTGGTTGTGGTAGTCTCCTATGCCGATGAAGGATTTTAGCAGTCGTATTCTGCAGTGGTCGCTAAAAGAAGATAACAAGGTCGCGGACGAAGTCATGAGTAACACCTAGAGTGACTATATTTCAACACTGACTACGCCTCTAACTATTGCCGGACACTCTCCCAAGCTGCCCCACTAAGTCCTCTGCCTTCCGTCCCGTCCACCCCAGCTGCCAATAATTTGCTAACCGATGTAAATTCAAGTATTTTGTAAGTCTTATTAGAGAGATCACTGCATATGCGAGGGCGTAATGTTGCCAGAATTAACATTTAAGTAGGTACAACTTGTACCAGAGCCAATGTTTGCAACCTGCTACAATTGTAGTGATAAATTATCTTGAAATTGTGCAAGATATGTCTACATCTTATTTTAGCGCCTACTCAAATGTCCTGCTGCCGGTAGTATGCTGCGTTGGCTCGTGAATCTGTTTAGATTTACAGGCAAAGTCAAATCTATGAAACGTCAGAATTTAATTTGCACTGTTCCAATTGGTTGATCCTATGGAGAAGAGTCGGCAAGAAACTCCATGGATATTGTTTTTACCCGACTGCAGCGAATCAAAAAGGAGGGTTATGATTTTGGCCGGTATGTATGCATATTCACCTGTTCCCTCAGCTCGCTTAAACTGCTCGTCGCATTTTTACGAATGAGCTATCGTTATAGTTATATGTATAGTATAGACTATATGACGACATATACAATTCAACATAATGGTTCATAGCAGACATAAATATCTACCAAAAAAATTGTTAATAATATCAGGTTTGTTATTCAATAAAAAACACATAGATAGGTAACTATAATGTTTCATACATAACCCTATTTCAATTTTAAATATATGGTTGAAACGCTCATGGCCTTTGCTACAACGATATTTTGTAATCTATACAAATAATCTATACAAATAAATAAAATTGAAGTGTCTGTTTGTAATGCCAAAATAACAGCTTTTTACTAAATGCATATGAAAGTATATACGATACATATAACAAAAAACAATTTTTAAATTTTTTGTCTGTCTGTCTGTCCGTCTTTCCGGGTAATCTCCGAAACGGCTGGACCGATTTTGACGGGACTTTCACTGGCAGATAGCTGATATTATAAGGAATAACTTAGGCTACTTTTATTTTAGAAAAATAATTAGGGTTCTGCGCAAAAAAAAACCCCTTGAAATCCAATAAATATTCTATGTCAAATATCTATGTCGAAATACTCTAAATTTCTTTTAAATTAAACGCGGGTGAAACCGCGGGTCCCAGCTAGTATAACATAAATTAATAAGTTTAAAAAACTAAAACCCGACTACGGAAAAGCGCAAGCCAAGATTTCTCGTAGTCGAATGCCCAACCCCGATCTACAAAGCAAAACGGTAATGATTCTCGGTCTTCGACGTCTTTTAAAAGTTATTTTTATAAAATAATTAAGATTAAGATTACAATGTTGATTGGTACAAAACATATGACGAGAATAATGTAGGTTAATGTGTAAAGAACTTCATTTATACAAAAAAAAAAAAATTGAAGTGTCTGTTTGTAATGTCAAAATAACAGCTTTTTACTAAATGCATATGAAGGTATATACGGTACCTATAACAAAAAAATAATTCTAAGATTTTTTGTCTGTCTGTCTGTCTGTCCGTCTGTCTGTCTGTCTGTTTGTTCCGGGTAATCTCCGAAACGGCTGGAGCGATTTTGACGGGACTTTCACTGGCAGTTAAGTGATGTTATAAGGAATAACTTAGGCTACTTTTATTTTAGAAAAATAATTAGGGTTCCGCGCAAAAAAATAAAACCCTTGAAATCCAATATATATATTCTATGTCAAGTATCTATATCGAAGTACTCTAAATTTCTTTTAAATTAAATGCGGGTGAAACCGCGGGTCCCAGCTAGTACTACAATATTATAGTAGTAATTTATTTGCCATTCAATTAACGGTTGACGCATGAATCAGCACCGCTTAGCTCAACCGTACAGTAGGGAACCTAACGACCCGATACACAACGCTGCCACCAGCAAGACATTTTAGTGAGCATGACAGAAATTGGGCTACACCAGACTGATTCATGAGTGCTGTCTGTCGGGACAGGTCGATATAAGTTTACTTTGACTCTTACTTCAGAAGGCCAGATCATGTACTTTAAGTCTCAAGACTAGATCTATTTAGACATCAAATAAAACAATTTAACAAAAAAAAATACCGACTCCAAAAACCCTAAACGATATAAAAATATTAAAACCACTGAAAAGCAAAAAAAGTTAGTAGTTAGTAGTATTTATATGTGAAGTCGGGTGGGGTCAGGTATAAAATATAACTTCACGTTGGTCTGGAACCATGGTTGGGGCATACCTGGCCCCGCCCGACTTCATAAATAAAGCTTTTATTAAAAAGAATAAGGTATTTCATTTGTTAAAAAGTTTTCTTTTTAGTGCAAATATATGTAAGAACTGGTTCCAAATTGGTTGGTATTTAACACTAAAAGTAAGAATGACTCAAATCGGTTCTCTGATCTGAGAGGAAACGAAGCAAGAGATCATCTAGATAAGCGCAGTCAAATTAATCTGTTTATTGAAGCTAGTTAAAAAACTACTCAATCGAATGTAAGGAAATTTATATGGGACCAACTCGAAAGTATTCTGGACCGGTTAAAAAGAGAAATGCTAAATTCGGTCTACAGATCTAGGAGTAACCGGTGTACATACATAAAAAAACGCATCGAATTGAAAACCTCCTCCATTTTGAAGTCGGTTAAAAATAACAGTGTATATTTAGCACTAGCACTATTGACGCAATGGTTAAGCGATAGACTTCCTGCGCTTCGTGTCGTGAGTTCGATCCCCACACGCATATAGAACTGTTTTGGGTCTGGCTGTTTCTGCATGTTGATTATAACGCACTGAACTTAAATTCCTTCAATACAAAACACACGTGCTGGTTCAATATATTTGCGTTTTAACACTGTATTTTTGACCGAGACCTCTTAGGATAGATAACATTACACCTATATTCCCCGAACGTATAAGCAGAGATGTACTGTTGCACATCCTAATTTCGCTGATGATGATATTAAGTCAATTTTATGTCCATTGAACATTTATTGTATAGTGCTGGCTAAGCAGCAACACACTAACTAATCCCTTGCCATAAAAGTAGCCGATAGAAGGGCAGCAGCGTTCTTCGACTCAACAGCGATCGCCGACCCGCTTGCCAAGCATGGTGATTATGACAAAAACCCCCAATGAGTACACAAACCAGTTCGGTCATTGTGGCGGTATTTGGGGAGGGCTTGAATCCTGCAGTGGACGTTTTGTGGCTGCGATGATGATGCTAAATCGTATTAAAATTAAAATACAGCTAGCACAATTCGTCTGTGTGATGTCCGGATTAAGAATGTAGCACCACACCATCTCCATCCTCCCGTGGATGTCGTAAAAGGCGACTAAGGGACTCTAAACCAGAGGGATGGGCAGCAGCGTCCCTTCTGTCAAACGGTAGCCATACTGCGCTCACCAACCCGCCTGCCAAGCGTGGTGAGTATTGGCAAATACCCCCTAAAATGATGACACGATTGTGGAAATCAATGGAGGAGGCTTTTGTTTAGCAGTGGACGTGTAAATGGCTGATATGGTGATGATGAAGCACAATTCATCAGCGTGGTCTTTTGCTATGTATCTTTCATCAAGTCATCAATTAAATGACTACCTTTGTACAGACAAAATACTGCAGCCATTTGATTGAAAACCTGTGGGCAGATTAGACTTTATATTATTAACGAAAATACATGTTCTTGATAAACAAGTGAATATAATCATGGCATAAAATTTCGTTTATTTAATTTAAATATATAAATTTACTATTTTTATTTTATAATTACATTTTATTTAAAATTATTTTTATTAAATATGTGTATGTCTGATTCTAGTTTAACTACATACGGCTGAATATCAGTGTTGTACACGAAGCGAGCGCCATATGACGTCCAGAACATAATTACTGGGGATACCGATATCCTTCGGTAAGTTTTATAACGTAAGTCAGTAATTTGATAAAACCCGAAAATAAATAATTAATTATATTATACTACGTCAATACGTTCGTATTACGAACACCATAAAGTGTTCGAAATGTCGAGACAATTAATAATAATTTATTTTATATGATATTTATCTTGCGTGCATTTCAATTTTTTTTTTTTTTTTCACGTTATTCAAAGTATATTCCATTATATTTATGTTCCGTTATATTTATGTTCCGTTATACATATTTACATACCTGATTGTATATATTATGTACGAATGTAGGTATATAGGGTGGCATCATAGGGGCCTATCTGCGCGATAGGCACATTCGCTACGTGGGCAGGGACGGTAGCGTAAAGCGGAGGGAGATTACGTGCGGGGTTCCGCAGGGGTCAGTTCTCGGCCCTCTCTTATGGAACCTCGCCTACGATGCGGTCCTGCGTGTCGTTCTCCCTGCTGGCGTCAGCTTAGTCTGTTACGCTGATGACACTCTGGTGTTGGCCAGCGGGGAGTCCTTCGAGGGAACCATCCGGCTTGCGGAGCAAGCGGTGGCAATTGTCGTGGCCAAAATCCACGCCCTGGGTCTGCGGATAGCGCCTCAGAAAACCGAGGCGCTATGGTTCCACAGACTACCGAGAAGCAGAGAACCACCCAGTTCGTGGATACGCGTTGGTGACGCGCAAATCGGGGTGGGCCGGTACATGAAATACCTGGGGCTCACCCTGGATAGTCGTTGGGGCTTCGAAGAGCACTTCCAGCGCCTCGTCCCCCGAGTTGAGAGGATAGTGGGTGCTCTACACCGGCTGCTGCCCAATCTCGGGGGACCATGTGAGGAAGTTCGCCGTCTCTACGGAGGAGTCGTGCGGTCCGTGGTCCTATACGGGGCGCCTGTATGGTCAGCTCGACTATCAGGCGCCCAGCGCTGCAGAACCAAAATTCACGGTCTGCAGCGCAGAGTGGCTATTCGGATCGCACGAGGTTACCGAACAGTCTCCTACGAGGCGGCAACCCTCCTGGCGCGTTTTCCGCCTTTTGACATCCTGGCGGAGATGGATGCGTGGGTCTACGATCAGACACGCTCCCTCCGCCAGAGCGGCGAAAACGCGCCTCCAGGGGCGTTGGAGAGGCTGAGGCGGCTGGCTCGGCGACGCGCACTTGTAAAGTGGCGTCACCGCCTGCGGATGCAATTTGCGACCAAGCGCGTCGTCGAGGCCGTCCTGCCGCTCTTCGGAGCCTGGCTCAGAAGGAGCGAGCGCGTCACCTATCGCCTGACGCAGGTGCTCACCGGGCATGGTTGTTTCGGTGCGTACCTGCACAGGATAGGCCGCGAGGCCACGGCACAATGCCACCATTGTGATAGCGACCAGGACACCGCACAGCACACGCTCGAGGCGTGCCCTGCGTGGGCCGCCGAGCGGCGGATCCTGGTCGATCGGATCGGGCAAGATCTCTCTCTGCCAGCTGTAGTGTCGGCTATGTTGGCAGAGCACGAAAACTGGAATGCAGTGGTCTCCTTCTGTGAGAGCGTCATGCTCCAGAAGGAGAACGCAGAGCGGGATCGGGAGAGGGCCGATCCCGCTCGAAGAAGAAGGAGACGGCGCCGGGGTAACAACCGCTCTGGCGCCTAATTCCGATACGCCTGAAAACCCCTGCCATTGCTATAAGGTGGGGGACCTCTGGGTTCGCGGGTGCGTAGATTGGGGAATCTGCGTGCCCACACCAAGCGACCCAAGAGAAGACGGTAGCACGCATGTGGTCACGCGCTGCCGTGGGACGCTTTGGGGGATCCTTTACAATCCCCCTGGGGGGGTGACCGCTTTACAGTCACCCTCTCCGAGATGTGCCAATAGGCGTGGCACCAGTGGGCGGCCCTAGTGTGATCATACGAGGACCTGGAGCCTCCCTTAGGTGCCGAAGATGACCGCCCCAGTGGTTTTAGCCGGTAGGAGTCCGGCATACCCCTTCGTCCTTCCCCGGGGCGAAGGAAGTTCATGAAGAATTTCCACTGGGCACCAATAAAAAAAAAAAAAAAAAAAAAAAGGTATATAGGGTAGGACATAAAATATTGTTTTATTATATATATGTCATGTGGTGCCGGCTCAGAATACCACCACCCCATCTCCTCCCGTGGGTGTCGACTAAGGGATTAGCCGGAGGATGGGTAGCAGCGTCCTTCGAGTACATTAACAACTCAACTGCGGTCGCCAACCCGTCTGCCAAGCGTGGCGATTATGGCAAAACTCCCCAATGAGACCACAATACACCCATATTGGTCGTTGTGGTGGGTGGGTCTTTGGGTCTTTGGGGGAGGCCTGTGTCCAGCAGTGGACTTCATTCGGCCGAAATTATGATATATTTCATATATTAGTATATTTATGATGCAATAATTATTGTGTGTGCATTCCGTGTGTTATCCGGATTAAGAATATAGCACGGCTCCATCTCCTCTCGTGGATGTCGTATAAGGTAAGTAAGGGACTCTAAGCCACACGGATTGGCAGCAGCGCCCTTCTGCGGAACTGAAGCCATTCTGCGCTCGACAACCCGCCTGCCAAGCTTGATGAGTACTGGAAAGCTCCCCCACAAAGACGACACGATCATGGAAGCCTATGTGGAGGCTTTTGTTCTGCAGCGGGCGGCCTTTGGCTGTTATAATGATGATGAATTGTATGTGCATGCGTTGCATGTATGGGTGCCACACGTATGGGTGCCACACGCATGGGTGCCACACGTATGGGTGCCACACGTATGGGTGCCACACGTATGGGTGCCACACGTATGGGTGCCACACGTATGGGTGCCACACGTATGGGTGCCACACGTATGGGTGCCACACGTAAGTATGTAGAATTAGTAAAAAAACGCGATATATTTCCGTAAGTTATTTCGTTTAGAAGCACGTGTTTATCTGGTAAAATAATCATCCATCCAAGGCAGGTTCCCCTTGTAGACGAACCACAAACGTCACTTGGAAGAACATCCTGATGGATTGTTTTCAGAATTTATTTTACTGATTGAGTTACGGTGAGTGTCTAATAATAAATTATAAAACAAAATGTGAAGTTTAATTGGCGTTCTGATTAATATTTAAAGAACAACTTTAAGTGTTTAAAATATTTTAAAAACTCTGCAATAAAGATATATTTTTATTTTATGATTTCTAACATTAGGCTAATTTCTGAAAGCGAAAACATTGACATTTAGTATGACACGTTCAGAAATTAACTCAATTTCCAATGATTTTCTTAGGAATTAATTTCTTATTTTATTACGGGGTTCCAAAAAATGTAATGCCGTAAGTTAGTCTTTAAGGGAGCAAGGATCAATAGTAAGACAATTCCAACATCTGTAAAATCTGTATTTTGTGTACAAATCCTGCCATGATTCTTTAGGATGTTATGTTTTAAAACCAAACAGAATGGCTTCTAAACGAATTTCTTCAGGTCGAAAATAACAGTAACTTTTTAATTACGTATTATATTTTTCTTGTTTAGGAATATATTTCAATATTATCACGCAAGGGGTGCCTGAAGGTGACAACGCTGAGGCAGGCCACCGACAAGTTGCCGTGATGGTTTAGTCTTTCAGAGGGATGTTGTGATAAAGAAAACGGGGCAGTATGTTACCCAGCAGTGTGACATTATATTTTAGAAAAAAGTATTGCACTGTTAATAATGCTTCAATTGAATATATGAAATGTAGTTCCAAATTTAAAATAATATTTAAACTCGATGAATGAAACGAGATAAATGTAACGTTTTAAAAACAGAAATAAAGTTAGTATTTTTTGCTCATCAAAGTTAACTGTCCTTCGATACTGGTTTCCACTTAGTTGAGGGGTCACTGAATCTTATGCTGATGACATTAGACCTGCTCGTATTGGGAGTCCAGTTATAAACAGTATTGGTGTGGTAAATAAATATTTACTAATTTTTTTAAATATTAATTATAATGCAACTTACGGAAACTTCGTCGAGATGATTTTCAGCACACAGTTTAACTAGTTAACTAAAATGCAAACTTGCAAAAAAAAAATACTTTAACATACTTTTCAAACAAAACTTGACCAGAAAATATTTTATTATTTCAACAAAGTATCATAAGAAACTTAACTCTGAAATCACAGTACACGTCACATACGAGATTCAAACTTGCGATATTGCGATGTTGTCAGATATGCGCGTCGCGACCGGCGTCCGTGCGCGTCGCTACCGCAGTATCCACTGGCGGCCACAGCCGAATGGACCGACATTTCGCCTGCATAGTACTGGCCAAAAACCATCACACCTAGAACTCAACATCCATTACTGTAATACCACTTTATCAACATTTTCAGTTGTCTTAATAAGGAGCAATAGATTGCTATCAGGGAAAAATTCACGTATCTGTTTTTTTATTGTTATTATTGCGTATTCAAAGGATTTTATTTAATGCAAGCATTTCCTCCGTGGGACTATAGCTGACTGTAACGCAAAGCAAGTTTACTTTTTATAAGATGGAAACTGTAAGGAGGTTGTATAGTTTGTATGTAGGCTGTATGTGTCAGAATGTGAAACATTTTAACGAAGAGGTTTGAGCTAAAGTTAGTGTTACTATTTAGAACGTGTGTGTCATGCGTGCTAATTATAGGCCATTTAGTAGAACACGGTGCATTGGAAACGATTTATGACAATAGTATTCTTACTTAAGTAACATTATCTAAATAATACAGTTAGAAGATTTATCCTTAGATCAAACAGAACACAAAGATTTTATAATTAATTCCAATGTCAACATTATATATGTTTAACGATTGATGTTGTTGCTACATAAGTAAAATTATCTAATTAATATAGATTAAGATTTATCCTTAGATTAAAGAAAGCTTAGGGTTTTTAAATTATTCCCAATTTGAACATGGTTTCAATAAAATATTTATTTATTTATTACGGACAACTGTACCTATACTCTACCTGTTATGACCTACGAAACATAGACACTAAGGACTAGTCCACAAGTTTAAAGTAGCTCAGCGGGCTATGGAACGTGCTATGCTCGGAGTCTCTCTAAAGGATACAATCAACGAGGATATCTGGAAGAGAACCAACGTGAGCATGGGCTGAAAAGGGTGCAGCAGTAGGGTTGCCCAAAATCAATCTTCGTCCAAGACTACTTAACTATAGCAAGACCAACACAGACCCTGCATGAATGAGTAAGAACAAGACTGAGTCTGCCAGACTCTAGCATCTCGCAGTTACGTAAACTCAGACACGGTTGGTGCAGTGGCTGATACAGTCGGCTGCTGCGCTCCGGGTCGTGGGTTCGATTCCCGCACGGAACAAATATTTGTATGATCTGCAGATAGTTGTTCAGGGTCTCGGTGTATTGTATGTGGAATTCCTGTCTGTAAACGCACCCACGACACAGGAGAAATCCTAGTGAGGGGCAACGTTTTTAAAAAAAAGAATGACCAGCTTAGCTTCTTCGAAAATATACATACAGGGCAAGGTTAGAATGCGATATTTTTAAATGATAGCTTAAATAAGTTTCCAGACACCATCTGTAATGTACCTACATTTTATGCAAATGTACTATTATTATTATTGAAATAAACATTTTTTTAATATTAATCCTTTTATCGGCTAAAATTCCACGGTGTTCTGACCTACCCATCACTGGGGGCACGCAATACACTCACGCATACGCCGTACTCCCGCTAGTTCAACCTCTTATAGGTTGGCAATGCATCAGCGACTGTTTGATGTTACGTATTCATAGGCAGTGGTGACAGTTTGCTACCTGGTGACCTTGACAGCAAGAATAAGACCTGGAGACCGGCGGCGTGGTCATGCCTCACTCTAATACAATAAAAACAGTATCATTTCAAGGAAACTATTAAAATCGTTGCTATGGTAAAGGAAAATCTTAATCGAATCGTAAAGGAAATCTTAACATTAAATATGTTGATAATAATATATAAAGTGATTTGATTACACTTAATAGCTAATAACAAAGATTACGCACTCAGAGGGCAATGTTTCTGGCCGTGACCAGTATGTTTGTTTATTTCTTGTTTTACTTTACTAACGTCTACTCGTGACTTTGTCTGCTCCGCTGACTCGTTTAGCGAACTCTACCGCTGCACGCAATATTTTGATAAGACTCATGTCACGGATTTTATCGTACTTGTGGCATCATGTTACTAGTGATGACATATGGAACAGAGACGTGGTCACTCACAATGGGCCTCATAAGAAAGCTCAAGGTCACTCAGCGAGCTATGGAGAGAGCTATGCTTGGTATTTCTCTACGAGATCGAATCAGAAATCAGGCGATCTGTAGAAGAACGAAAGTTGCCGACATAGCTAAAAGGATTAGTAAGCGAAGTGGCAATGGGTGGGGCACATTGCTTGTAGAACCGATGGCCGCTGGGGAAAAAAGGTTTTCGAGTGGATACCTACTCTATTGCTAGACATTCCAGCGTGTCTACAACATCCAGTCATTAGCATTCAGCATCTAGCTGGATCTAGCAACCTTTTTCAGGTCATCCATCCATCTGGCTGGTGGGCGTCCTATTTCCATATTTACATAATGCACTCATGTATTTAATTTTTACGTACTGAATAATAAAATGCAACTAATGTACCACCAATTAATATAAATCAAATAAATAATTATAAGGCGTGTGGTGCCGGCTCAGAATGCCACCACCCCATCTCCTCCCATGGGTGTCGTAAAAGTCGACTAAGGGATTAGCCGGAGGATGGGCAGCAGCGTCCTTCGAGTACATTAACAACTCAACTGCGATCGCCAACCCGCCTGCCAAGCGTGGCGATTATGGCAAAACCCCCCAATGAGCCCACAACACATCCATATCGGTGGTTGTGGTGATCTTTGGGGGAGGCCTTTGTCCAGCAGTGGACTTCATTTGGCCGAAATGATGAAGGCACACAATTCACATGTTAACTAATACATTTTTTACAATAATAATGTTATCTAAAGTTTTACACGAACTATTTTTGTTTTGTTTTTGTCATATACAAACTAAGTAGAGGCCACCTATCTAGTAAAGTACTAAATCGATAAGGTAATCGATTGGTAGTCGATTACATTGATAATTTTATCTATTATCAGATTTGATATTCGTTCTTCCGTTACGTTTGTATAATTGTAACTTTGATTTCTATATAATTACTTTAAATATAATATGCTGTTTAAATACATTATTAATAGAAATAATATATTGGTAACTTAAACTTCTTTTCTAAGGTCCTATCGGAAGACCAGCGCAATGCTGAGATAGGAGCCTATTCTGATGTCTCACACAGAAATCTGATTGCATGCTTTTTATTTTAATTTGATATTTTGCAATATTAAATGTTATTGTTTACAATTATTTTCTTGTTGTGTGCGATCAGAATAAAATCATTTCTTTCTTTCTTTTACGTTTGCCCATACGCGGTCTCCACTCTTGGACTTGTCTGCTCCATCAGCCATCGGTCCTTCGACAGACGTGACCAGCCCACTGCCACTCCAGCTTGCTACTTCAGTATGCTATGTCGATAGTTTTACTCTCTCTCTTCTCTACCGGATATCCCCGTTTTGGATTGTATTATGTAGGGAGACTTTTTGAGACGTTAGCGGGCTATGGAACATGCAACATGAAAACTATATCTTGCGTGACATATTAATATTATGTCGTCTAAATCAAAAGGTATGTGCGAGTTTGGGCGAATAGAGTTTATATATATATATAAAATACCATAAAGCGTATAAAAATAGATTGCTGAGTCTCGTGAGATATGTCTCGTTTACCCATATTACTGCGTTAGGGTTGTCGTGGTGGTGGCTACTTGCCACCATGTGTGCACCACAGTGCACAGTGAGGGTTAGCGGGGATCCTTTCCAATCCCCTCAGAGATATGCCTTTTTTTTATTCGTGTCCCGTGAAAATTCTACATGGAACTTCCTTTTCCCCTAGGAACGGCGAAGGGGTATGGGCGGAACCCTACCAGCTAATACCACTGGAGCGGTCACCTTTGAATCACCGAAGGTTCTTCGGTGATTCAAAGGTGACCGCTAAGATCACAGTAGAACCGCCCTTAGGCACATCTCGGAGTGGATGACTGTAAAGCGGTCACCCCCTCTAGCGGAGGGCAGGCGGCTGTAAAAAGGCCGCCCCCCAGGTACTTCTCGGGGAGGATTGAAAAGGATCCCCCCATATCTCGCTATGCGCTGTGCTGCGCACACGGCGGCACGTGACCACGTGCGCGCCACCGTCTTCCCGGGGGTCGCTCGGTGTGAGCACGCAGTCACTATCAATATCACTATCACACTTCAATTTATTAAACTGGAGGAGTGTGTATTTTTTTTTCAGAAACCTCACGGTCAGTTCTCACCGAATATTTTTTGCTTGGTTTCGGTTGTATGTTCTTATTTTCTTATGACTAAAGGCCCCGATTTTCACTCACTAAGCTCTCGGTAGGTTTCATACCTACTATTGCAATGTTCAAGCGGAGATTTACTATAAATAGTATAAATGTCTCCACTTGTGCGGTCCTATAACTCAGTGTATTTTTTGCTTCGCTAGCTCTGCCTGGTCTAGCCAGACCTTTAATAAGTCTCAACATTCCTGTATAATGATGACATAACTTTGGCTTAGAGTTCCCGTCTCTGGCGGCCAGATCTCTGCGGTTAATAACTTTAAAAGGTTTGTGCGACTGATTGAACTATTATGCGAAACTAGCTGTAGCCCGCGGCTTCACTCCCGTGGATGTATGTAAATACAATTTTTGTATAGTCTTACTTTAAAAAACGGACGGATTTTCAAAATCGGTCTAGCCGTTTCGGAGATTACCCGGAACAAACAGACAGACAGACAGACAGACAAAAAAAATTCAAATGCATTTTTTGTTATATGTTCCGTATATACTTTCATATGCATATAGTAAAAAGCTGTTATTTTAACATTACAAACAGACACTTCAATTTTATTTATTTGTATAGATATAAATTAAATTTTTATTAAATATTTAAAGAATAATCAGATATGCATGCAAAAAGCTTGATTTCACCTTAATTTATTTATATAAGTAGGAATATTGGAAATCATTACAATTTTGCATTATTATTAAATTGCCCAAGATTGTAACGATAAATACTTAATTGGTTGGACGTAAAGGAACATTTAAATTACTGTTTTAATAAATTAAAGAATTACATATTACTACGAAAGATGTATTAGTATTTGATTCACTTATTGAATTATCTAAATTCTAAATGATCTTAGAAAAAAAGAACAAAAAAATTATTGAACTTGACATTTCGACACAAGTGTAGTAAGTGAGCTCGTTGATGTCTTTTGTATGGCAACACCGCATCGCTACTTTAATGCTTATTATAACTTAAATGACCGCTTCACTCAGCGTTTGTAGTGATAAGTATTATTATGTTTAATTGCTTATGTATTGTGAAGCTAATTTTAATCTATACATAGAAATAAATAAAATTGAAGTGTTTGTTTGTAATGTCGAAATAACAGCTTTTTACTAAGTATAAACGGTATACGAAAGTTTAAACGGTACTGATAACAAAAAAACAATTTTTAAATATTTGTCTGTCTGTTTGTTTGTTACGGGTAATCTCCGAAACGGCTGGACCGATTTTGATGGGACTTTCACTGGCAGATAGCTGATGTTATAAGGAATAACTTAGGTTATCATATTTTCGATAAATAATTAGGGTTTCCCGCAAAAAAAACCTTGAAATCCAATATATATATTCTATGTCAAGTGTCATGTCGAAGTACTCTAAACTTCTTTTAATTAAATACGGGTGAAACCGCGGGTACCAGCTAGTAATGTAAGTAAATACATTATATTACCAGTACTTAAATACATACTGGGTTTTATCGTTTGGTGTCAGGATTGTGAATATAGCACCACTCCATCTCTTCTCGTGGATGTCGTAAAAGGCGACTAAGGGATTTTCAACCAGGGGGAAGGGGAAGCAGTGTGGAACGGTAGCCATACTGCGCTCATTAACCCTCATGCCAAGCGTGGTGACTTCTAGCAAATTCCCGCCAAGACGACACAAACAACGGCCACCAGTGTGACCGTTCGTCGTGGAAATCTATCGGGAGGCCTGAAATGATGGTGATGTGTGCTGAAGCGATGCTGATGTATGCGTCATGCTCGTGAAGGTGTGCCGTTTATCGGCACGTGACGTGACGTGTGCATGTGGTCACACAGCGGTACGTGGCCACATGCACACCGCTGCCTTCCCGGGGGTCGCTCAGTATGAGCACGCAGATTTCCCAATAAGTTCGCTCGCGACCCCCAAGTCGCTTTCATACCTACCCTGCAATGACAACTGATAGCCTGTTAGTTGAAAGCTTGCCTTTCATCCATATAGGAGCTTCGGAGTTGGATTCCTCAGAGTTTTCGGATTTATGTGCAAATCAAGAATTTTACTATCACTCGCGTTAACGATGAAGGAATACATCGTGAGGAAACCTACATACTTGACCTTTTAGCTCCAAAATGTTCTCAATGGTGTGTGTAGTCCACCAACCCGCACTAGGCCAGCGTGGTGGACTAAGGCCTAACCTTTTTCATCACGAAAAAAAACCGGTGCCCAGCAGTGGGACAGTAATGGGCTGATTATGCGTGAACCTTGCAAGATTAAGAATTACAAATTAAAAAGAAAATAGCTTAACGTATGTAAAATTATATCAATGCAACAATTATTAAATGTATGTATTTTTGGAACGTACTCGTTAAGATTTTTCATTGGATATCAAACACGATATTTTATACTTTTTTTGGTATCAGTTTATGTCCGCTATGAACCGCCATGTTGAATTTTATGGGACGTCACATAGCTTATAATTTGCGGAATAGCACGACGCTTTCAACAACACCTCATTAGTCAAAATGCAACAAGTATTTTAGGCGATTTGAGAGAACAGATGAACATTTATTTATTTATTTATTTATTTATCTCAAACACAACTATCATTACAGGAATATCCCAATACGGTAGTGTGGTCCTTAATTTTATTTTAAGTAACATAACACATACAAAGCAACTTTAGTAAACTCATTCAGAGAGCAGAAAAATAAATCTATCCTATCAGCAATGTCATTGAGTGTATGCAAGGCGCGCGTCATTGGCGCTTTGCCTAACATGTTAGTTCGTCCGCGCGGTACCGCGAGTAACCGCGGCCGCCGCCGCCTCAACACGTAATTGTCTGGCACATACAAGCAAACCCCCTTCAGTATACACGGATTATGTGTCTTACCACGCAATAACTTAAAAATATATGTGATAAGAGCCAAGTCTCTTCTCGTTTCCAACTTGTTATACCCAACCATGCCTAGAACAAACAACGTTGGGTACATCAAGGGATAGAAAGGATAGACCCCGTAAAGTTTCATATACAAGTACCTAGTGAATTTGTTTTGTATGCGCTCCAACATGAGACTATATTTAGTCTCATGTGGAGCCCATATTACGGCATTGCACTCCAACCGACTTCTCACGAGAGCATTGTACAGTACTTTAATGGCTTTAAGGTTCGTAAAACCCTCCACCCGACGAAGTATGAAACCTAAGCTGCTGTAGGATTGTTTACATACTGTAATAATGTGTTCTCGGAATGTCAATTCAGTGTTCGGGCGTACCCCTAAATCGTGTACTATTTCTTTCCGGTCCATTAGTGTACCGTCCAGCTCGTACCCATGATGCCGTGGTGCTCTCATTCGGCTAAAAGTTATGACAACGTAAACATACATTCATACATACCCACATACACACACACACCGGTAAAATCATAACCCTATTTTTTGCTTCGTCGTAGTCGAATAATAACTCCCCTTTTTACTTTGCCGAAGTCGGTTAAAACCCTTATTTTTGCTTCACAGTAGTAGTCTGGTAAAAATTGACAGATTGACTATGAGGGTTCCGTTTTGCCATTATGAGGCAAGAAACCCTAATTTATTTTTATTTTCAGATAACTGGAGTGCATGGCCAGGGTTATTTATTTATTTGCTCTTTATTGTTTACCATCATAAAAGATTATTTCTCGAAGCTTTCTAAAAAATAACACGCCACTATAATTTTGTTCAGTACAAGGAACAAACTCACGACCCGCAGCGCAGAAAGCCAATCGCTTAGCCACAGCTCTAATCTTGCCATCTTGCATTTAATGTAAATTAGACTAATGGTGTAAATTAGATGTTAAGTTAACTTCAGTGAGCATTGGCCCGGCTCCTAACTCTGCCTTTATCTAATCTGCAACATAACGAAATGCAATAACAATATATAAAGCTAACGGGAGCTGACACAGATCACAAACAAACACTCGACTCCTTACAATCGCACGCAGCATTCGCACACATACACAACGCTTGCATACGTATCGCTACATGCCAAGGTATACATTTTCCATATAAGTTGATCTTGCATTGCATATTCCGTGTGGTGTCCGGATTAAGAATATAGCATCACTCCATCTCCTCCCGTAGATGTCGTAAAAGGCGACTAAGGGAATCTAAACCAGAGGGATGGGCAGGAGCGTCCCTTCTGTGAAACGGTAGCCATACTGCGCTCACCAGCCCGCCTGCCAAGCGTGGTGAGTATTAGCAAATACCCCCCAAAATTATGACACAGTTGTGAAAATCTATGGGGGAGGCCTTTGTTCAGCAGTGGACATATAAATGGCCGATACGATGATCTTGCATTGTATAGGCTTCCCATACGATGACAGATAGGGGTAAACTGGAAAGTATAGCTTGCTATGTAGCCTTTTGTACAATAGAGTTCAATAGGACGATACACGGCATGGTTGGCACAGTGGATTACCCATTGGCTGTCTGCGCTACGTATTGCGGGTTCGATCCTCACACGGTACACATATTTGTATGATCTATCTACTTTTTCTACGGTTCCCGTGTGGGACAAACGGAAAGATAAATAACACGTTCATTATAATAAAACGCTTTTAAACGGATTACATCGCGTATATGATAGATTTTAGTTTTTCCTGACGTATCGAACACTGTGCAGCATGACTAAGGTGACAGGCGTCGTTACAGGTTAAAATTGTTATTTTATTTACCGTACAATTCCGATGAAAATATACTTTTGATGCACGCAGTAATCGCTCTCAAGGTCTGGATGTTTTTTAGTGTGGTATTTAGTTTGGGACTTAATATTTCAATAACAGGATTCCAATCTGGTGGTACCTGCCAACCCTCTTCTCTATTCTAATTAGGATGTTTTTCAATTTCAATAGCCTCACGAAACATTCTAGGCACATATCGGTTCTCTTTCGCGAGGAATGATATTAATCAAAACGAAGATAATGGTAATGTTTGTCTGAGGCATGTTCACACACTGCAGACTCTGTGGAGCACCTATGCTTAAATAAAAGGACACATAGCTGACGTCAAGCAAAAATAACGTCTAACAATGTGAAAAAAGAATATTAGGGGGTGATCCTGAGCCACTTCGTTTTTGATTTAAAAGTTTACGTCCCCAAATTTACCACATACCCAACATTTATTTATTTATCTTACGCGTCCGTTTTTCGATCGCAGAAATTCATATGTATACCAAATTTCAACTTAATCTAGTTGATTACGAGTAAATGGGCTGTGACAGACGGACAGACAGACAGGCTGTGACACGAGTGATCCTACAAGGGTTCCTCCAATTTTTACTTGGATGCTCAGAACCCTAAAAAAGCGTGCATAGAAATCATGCATTAATGCGTATTTAAAGAAACATTTCACTTCAAAAGTCACATATGGCCAGCCAAACGGCGTCCACTGCCGAACAAAGGCATCCAAAGGGAATTTGCCAGTACTCACCACGCTTGGCAGGCGGGTTGGTGAGCGCAGTATGGCTACTGTTCCACAGAAGGGACGCTGCTGCTTAAAATGTCCTAAAATATTTTATTTTCACCAGCGCGTAAAACAAACAAGCGCAAGGCAACCTTTGGCCTTGAACTAATTCCATGATCTGTGAACGTGACACACAAACAAATCGTTCATCATTCGTATAATTACGGATTCAATCGGTCGTGTTCGGGATGACGAGCACAGCGCGCGCGTTTCGTTGAAAAACGGTTATTAAATCTTAATTATAGTCATGATAAAAAAAAACCGAACAAATGCGAGTTGAACTCGCGTGGAGAGGGTTCCGTACGATGAAAATGTTATAAACCATGTTTTTAAAAATCCTACCCAAATTTGTCGGTCGTAACTATAATATATTTTCTATTGTTGAACTCGGTCTTGTACCAATAACTTATGCCAAGAACAAGTACATTCTAACTGCAAACACAAAACTGCAAACGTACGTTTGTACGCACACCATTGAAAGATTTACCATATTATTTTAGCCCATAGGTTAATCATTAATATGCTATACATTAAAGAGCTATTACCTATATTTCTACCAACATTTTTGGCTTAGTGGTTTCTGAGATAAGGTGAGGAGATGGTAAATTTTCGTCTATTTTATTAAATAACTTTTTGAGTAAATTGGCTGTGACAGACGTACAGTTAAACGAGTGATCCTATAACGGTGCCGCCGTTTTTTCCTTTGAACTTTTGGAACCCTAAAAATAAGATGGTTTTTTAATCAATTTGTTCATCAATGGCATACACTGGAGATATTTTTTAAACCAGTTCGTTTGTAAAAGGTATTATCTTTTTCAACCTGTTTTTTAAACAATTTAAAATAATTCGTTTCTGATAAGTAAGCTGTTTTAAAAAGCCGTTATTTAATTAATTGATTACCGCTAGCATGAATCACAGCAAGTTCCGTCTCATAACTGTTGATGCAGCATACGAAGGAACCCTGATTCCCAAAATGCAGGTAATTATCTAGTTTGAGAGGCACCGGTATTAAATTAGTGACATTTATTTAAGTCTGAATGTATTTTGCTACGTAGCATTCGTTATTTATGGAAATTAATTAATGGAGCGGCTACAAAAATCTGCTGATTATAATACTTCTATAAATGGGCGCCTAGTAATACCGAGTGAGCAGTCGGGTATGTATAAAATAGTAAATATAGTCACTCGCTTATAATAAGGTTAGGGGCTATAAAAATATAAGGGTATAAATCTTAAAGAACAAAAACCGTCACAGTAGGTTATTGTACGGCTGGGGTGGCCCTTGGGTGTCCCCAATAACGCAGATACGTGTACATACGAATTAATTACGGCAAATACAATTTTGTATTCGTTTAAAGTCACTCACTTAGTACTTTTGTTCCCCGTTTTCAGTATTTTAGACACCTCGTAATTTGATTTTATAGTCACTCGTTTAAATACTGCTCAGTATTTATTTGCTGATGGTATTGAAATATTTATTAATATTATTTAATATAATTGTGTTGTCGTCGCAAGAACTCACTCGATCATAGTATCCTCATTGTCATGTCAACCCTTCAACTATATCTACAAAAAAATTAGAGTCAGCGTGGTCATACCGAACGGTCCCGAGGAAGATGGCGGCGGGTACGTGGTAACGTATCACCGTGTGCGCATCACTGCGCACAGCGAGGCTTGGGGATCCTTTAAGATCCTCCTTGAGTGCCTAAAGGCGTGGCCATCATAGGCGGCTCTAGTGTGATCTTATGAGGATCTGGTAACCTGGGACCTCCCTTCGGTGTCGAAGATGACCACTCAATTGGTTTTAGCCTGTAGGAGTCCGGCATGCCCCTCCACCCTTTCCCGGGCCGGTGGAAGTTCATGACGAATTTCCACTGGCGACCAATAAAAAAAACGTGACACTGCAATCGGGATAGCATGTACCCGTACGTTTGTGTGTAGCATGACAAATAAGTACTAAACATATGAAGATGACCGCTCCAGTGGTTTCAGTCGGTAGGAGACCGGCAAACTCCTCCGCCCTTCCCCGGGGCGAATGAAGTTCTTGTAGAATTTCCACTGGACACCAATAAAAAAAAAGGCCTGCCATAACCACAGCGGCCTCACCATCTCATTCATCATCATTTTTTTTCATCATTTCGGCCGAATGAAGTCCACTGCTGGACACAGGCCTCCCCCAAAGATCACCACAACCACCGATATGGATGTGTTGTGGGCTCATTGGGGGGTTTTGCCATAATCGCCACGCTTGGCAGGCGGGTTGGCGATCGCAGTTGAGTTGTTAATGTACTCGAAGGGCGCTGCTGCTCATCCTCCGGCTAATCCCTTAGTCGACTTTTACGACACCCATGGGAGGAGATGGGGTGGTGACATTCTGAGCCGGCACTTCGCTCCCTTGTAAACAAACACTGCGTCTGTGTGCGTGCGTTGCGTACGAATGTAGGAAGTTTAGTATTAGAAGTCTGTTTCAAACGCCATCTATGGCGGTATATGTGTAGTCAAGGTCTCGTTAATGCAATCAATGCGCACACGCTATCGGGTGAATTTAGCGCACATTAATGTATGCGTGCTGTCAACTCATACTAAGGTAGTAACTAGGGTTGTTACGAACACAACAATTAATACACTAGCTGGGGCCCGCTGTTTCACCCGCCGTTTAATTTAAAGAAAATTGGATTATGTATAAATATAAGAGTACTTCGGCATGGACACTTGACACAGTGAGCCACAGAGGCCAATGAGCCACAACACATCCATATCGGTGGTTATGGTGATCTTTGGGGGAGGCCTGTGTCCAGCAGTGGACTTCATTCGGCCGAAATAATGAAACGCACCCACGACACAGGAGAAATCTTAGTGTGGGGCAATGAAAAAAACATTGTATATGCTAGGGCTGCACGTTGCACGCATAGATGCTGTACGTAAGTATTTATAATAATTAATTAAACGCGATATATTTTCGTATGCTATTTTCAATTCGATAGTCACTTTATATTCAGAAAGAAAAATAATCCGAGAGCGTATGTTTTGAGAAATATTTATTATTGTACAGTATTTCGCTAATCAGCTTTGGAAGGCCTCACGACTACGCTTGGTTGTTATTTGCCACAGAGAGTGCGTGAGAATATAAGGATTATTATATAAGACTAACTGGGACCCGTGGTTTCACCCGCGTTTAATTTAAAAGAAATTTAGAGTACTTCGACATGGACACTTGACATAGAATATATATATTGGATTTCCAAGGGTTTTATTTTTTACGCGGAACCCTAATTAATTTTTCAAAATAAAAGTAGCCTAAGTTATTCCTTATAACATCAGCTATCTGCCAGTGAAGGTCCCGTCAAAATCGGTCCAGCCGTTTCGGAGATTACCCGGAACAAACAGACAGACAAAACTTTAAAAATAGTGTTTTTGTTATATGTGACGTACATACTTTCATATGCATTTAGTAAAAAGCTGTTATTTTGACATTACAAACAGACACTTCAATTTTATTTATTTGTTTGTTGTTTTTTTTTGTTGGGCTTCTCGCACGAAGACACACACACACTCACATTCTGGGAAATGTGGTTGCTTAACCGGTCATTTGCTGGCGAAGCCAAAAGAGGCCTCCAGCCAGGCTTAAATTTAATATTAAAAACTAAGCAACTTTCGCTAAGGGCGCCCCCTGCGGGACACGGACCTCGGCTTAGGGCGTTGCTGGGGATATCAAGCTATTGTTTTGGGGACAGCTGGATCGATATTATTTAAATTGTATTAGGGGACATTTAAAGCTACAGGCTCGGCACGGGCTGGCGCGAGCAAGAGACGAGAGGGAGAAGTGCTAACTTGAACGGGAAGGTGACGCGGCGATAGGCCTCCGTGACGTCGGTGAGGCGGGCATTCTCGGCGGCGAGGGCGGTACAACGGTCGGGTGTTTAGTGAACGAGACAACGCGAGTCTCTTCGTGTGATCTAACGTGATTTTATCGTCTGGATCGACCAGAACGTGCCTCGGGCGGCGTACTCTACTGATACGGGAGGGTTCGTAGTCGGCGGCTGATACTACAAGGGGATTTGGGTGGGACAGGGCAGAATCGAGATAGCGTTTAGACGCTCGTTTCATAAATTGCCTGATGCAAGTTAAGGTCGAAATGGAGTTGGTCGTTTCGCATGTACAGAGGCGCTCCGGTGGCCTTGCGCATGAAACGGGTTTGGAGGGTTTCGAATCTACGGAGTGGGTATGATTCGGCGTGTGCGAACACTGGGCTGGCATAGGTCATGATGGGTCGAATGCATGTGGTGTAAATTCTCACCTTATTTCTAAGGGATAATTTACTACGAGCGTTCAGAATATAGTGGAGGTGACCGAGCACAAAGGCAGCGCGGGCACGCACCATCTTTGTGTGGGGAATGAAGGTCAGTTTTTTGTCTAGGGTGACTCCAAGATACTTGGCGTGCGGTTCCCAAGGAACCGATTGGCCCAGCATCGAGATCTCCCTGAAGCGTGGGTGGTCGTTGCCTAATTTGCAAAATAGGACGGCTTTACTTTTGATTGGGTTAACTTCGATCCGCCAATTCCTAAACCATTTACCGTAGATGTTGGCTGTGGTTTGGAGGATCTTAGTTATACTATCGGGAACGTAACCAGAGTAGAAAATGGCCGTGTCATCGGCGAAGAGTGCTAATTGGGTCGTATTAGCAGGTCTTTTGGGGAGGTCACTGGTGTACAGTGTGAACAATAATGGGGCTAGCACGGATCCTTGTGGACTCCGGCTCTAATGGGGTGGGGGGAAGAGAGAGCGCCCGTGATTCGATATCGGAAACTTTATTTATTTGTATAGATTCGCATGTTTTATACTGAATGTACATGTACATGTGAAATAATGCTCATTATAACTAAATCCTGCCCCGTACCGCGCCTCCCATCTCTCGTCCTGTCCAGTACTAAGGGTGCTCAGTTCTAGAGAAATAAACTATCATTAAGGAAATTAATGTTTCACTAAGAGCAACAGGCCATGTCCTTGGGTTAGAAACGAACATTTTGTATCTTGTGTGAGTTTAGTAGGAAGTGCTTTTATAATTATAACAGACTAGCTGGGACCCGCGGTTTCACCCGCGTTTAATTTAAAAGAAATTTAGAGTACTTCGACATAGATACTTGACATAGAATATATATATATATATATATATATTCTATATATATATTGGATTTCAAGGTTTTTTTTTGGGGCCGAACCCTAATATTTTTTCTAAAATAAAAGTAGCCTAAGTTATTCCTTATAACATCAGCTATCTGCCAGTGAAAATCCCGTCAAAATCGGTTCAGCCGTTTCGGAGATTACCCGGAACAAACAGACAGACAGACAGATAAAAAATTTAAAAATTGTTTTTTTTGTTATATGTACCGTATATACTTTCATATGCATTTAGTAAAAAGCTGTTATTTTGACATTACAAACAGACACTTCAATTTTATTTATTTGTATAGAAGATTGGTCGACGCTAGAATTATTGTGTTTATTGTTGAAATAATCTAGATTCTATGTAGATTTTCAAAGGTCTTCATCTTCATCATCATTTCTGCAAATATCGCGACTACAACCAGTCTGGGTGTGGTGTATACTCATTGGGGGGTTTTGCCATAATCGCCACGCTTGGCAAGCGGGTTGCCAATTGCAGTTGAGTTGTTAATGTACTCGAAAAACGCTACTGCCCATCCTGTGGTTAATCCCCTAGTCGCCTTTTACGACACCCACAGGATGAGATGGGTTGGTGCTATTCGTAGCCAGCACCACACCGTGACATTGGTAGGATATTGGGAGTTATAGGTTTAGTGTTGAAACCCAGTCGTATTCCACAAGTCATCAACCATGTACAGTTCCGACAAGAAATTTTGTTGTATCGGTAAGTACCAACAATGCTGTCAGTAGGTTAATGCTGATCAGTTAAATTGAGAAATGTACAGAATTACGCGTCCATAAAATCCGTTGCCTCTTTACAATTGTACTGCGACCGCTTAACACTAAGATATGTCGTAGTAAAAGTATAAAAAGGTACTATTTTACCACGTTGACCGCCGCAGTTAAAACTGTAAACAATCAAAATGACTTTAAAATCTTTTGCCAAGAAAGAGGCATTAGGTAGGTCAAAATATAAAATAATTATTTAGGGTTCAATCAGCACAACTTCGTTTCGAAAACAGGTCTTCGTTGAAGTCACCGGTAACATACGTAGCTCATCAATATAAGACAGGGTCTGGTCACCGGTGAAAAGAAAAATAATGAAAAAAAAAACAGTGCGAAGGGTTGCATTTAGGCAGACCACACACGGACCCCTCACTACAGCCACAAGTGTCCAGTAGCACATTCTCTACTAAATGTATAATAGGTGAATCCACAGCTTGTAAGTGATCACTCATGGCTGTGAGTGGCTCGTGTGAGGTCTGCCTTTACTATAGCATCTCATCTATACAAATAAATTAAATTGGAGTGTCTGTTTGTAATATCAAAATAACAGCTTTTTACTAAATGCATATGAAAGCATATACTGTACATATAACAAAAAAACTATATTAAAAATTGTTGTCTGTCTATCTGTTTGTTCCGGGTAATCTCCGAAACGGCTGGACCGATTTTGACGGGACCTTCACTGGCAGATAGCTGATGTTATAAGGAATAACTTAGGCTACTTTTATGTTAGGAAAATAAATATGGTTCCGCGTAAAAAACTCAAACCCTTGAAATCCAATATATATATTCTATGTCAAGTGTCTATGTCGAAGTACTCTAAACCGTGAAACCGTGGGTCCCAGCTAGTAGTAAAATAAAACGCAATGTGATAACAATGAAATAGCATAGACAAATTATTCATTTAAGCGGACAGATAATGTTCGTTTACTAAGTTTTTAAAGGAGGGTAATGATTTGGCAGCTCTCACTGACGCTGGCAATGCATTCCACAACCGTATAGCCTGAACTGTAAAAGATTTATCGAAGAATTTGGTGGAATGCATTGGCATCTGAAGTCTCAAGTTCTCCGATGATCTTAAGTATCTCGTGTGTGTGTCATGAAGGAACTTAAAACGTTCTTTAAGATAAAGGGGTGTTGTGGGATTAAATTAAAATACTGTAAAGCAAAAATAGAATATGAGTATTCCGGCAAAGTCGTATTGGAAGCCACTTGAGCTTATTGCGAAATTCTGAGACATGATCATATTTGAGCAAACCAAATATGAATCTGATACAAAAGTTTTGAAGTCGCTCAAGCTTATCTAGTTGTGCTTCAGTCAGATCAAGATATCAGCATAGTCAAGGGTGGGTAGAAGAAGGGACTGAACAAGCGCAGTTTTGGTGGCAGTTGGAAGAAAATTGCGTAACCTCCTCAAGGATAACTGCCAATTAAAATTATTATTAGTTATTTTTTATTATTACTCCCTTTAATATATATTTTTTTTAACACTATTATTTCTCCTGTGTGGTGGGTGCGTTTACAGACATAAATTCCACATACAATACACCCAGACCCGGAACAACTACCTGCAGATCATACAAATATTTGTTCCGTGCGGGAATCGAACCCACGACCCGGAGCGCAGCAGCCGACTGTATCAGCCACTGCACCAACCGTGCCGTCAAAGTAGTAGTTAAGTAGTTAAAGTAGATGTCTTATTTTTGTGGGCATCGTCTTGCATCTATAGATTGGGACATTTCAAAATAGTCCCATTTCCCGCTATCACCGTAACAGTTAGGCCTATATTAGTATATGTGGTCATGTTCCTCTGTTTAATAGACTTATTTAATAGTTATTAACTCCATGTCTCGGCACCATTTAATCTTATTTCTATCGCGAGAGTTTCGTGTACTGATGTTTCTGTAAGCACCTTTTACTGTTAGGTATTACTGTTATAAATAGTTTGATTAGTATCGCATCTAGACGACTATAAATAATATCAGTCTGTTTCTGTCCCACAGTAGGGCAAAGCCGCTGTCAGACAGAGAAGAATGAGTATTAATCTTAGACCATTAGATCCAGGTGTCCTCTCGATATTTTCCTTCACTTAAAGTAAGTGGTATATAGTGTTTTTTTTCATTGGTCGCCAGTGGAAATTCATCATGTTCTTCCCATACCGAAATGGCATGCCGGAATCTTCCAGGCTAAAACCACTTGAGCGGTCATCTTCGGCACCGAAGGGAGGTCCCAGGTTACTAGATCCTCATAAGATCACACTAGAGCCGCCCATTGTTGCCACGCCTTTAGGCACATCTCGGAGGGGATGACTGTAAAGCAGTCACCCCCTCTAGCGGAGGGAAGGCGACTGTAGAGAGGTCGCCCCCCAGGAATCACTCGGGGAGGATTGGAAAGGATCCCCATAAGTCTCGCTGTGCGCTGTGCTGCGCACACTACGGTACATGACCACGTGCGTGTCACCGTCTTCCCCAACAACCTACCTGGCTCAAATGTGAATCTAAACCATCTATGGATCCACTCAAACATACATAAAATAACATCAAAATCGATCTATCTGTTTAGAAGTTCAGTTACATACAGAAGAATTATGTATTTAACATTAGCCAGTGTGAAATATGTAAAGAGGTCTCTCTCATTTGTTTAGACTGAAGACCCCAACACAGTGAGAAAAAGGCCTGTCTGATGACGATGACTGTTAATTGTAACAGTTTATTATGTAAGCCCACGGTCAGCAGTGGACATTTACGAGCTAACTCGAGCCTCAGGCTACTAAAACAATATTTCCCCTTTATTTTAAAACCACAACGTAAATAAACCGACTCCCACGCACGCATTTATTATCAACCATAGAAGTAATGAGGTGTAATTGACATGATTTCACAAAAAACCCAGCTGTAGGCTGCCCCGCGGCGCTGCTCGCCTCATTACGAAGCCATTACCGTGGCGCTGCGGCCGGCTGCGGGCGCACGCGAGCCGACACACATTATGATGGGATATATTTGGTTGTTATGCGTGGACAGGTACCATTTGTAATTTTGTTCATGGTATTTAGTTTTGTTGAGTTTGTAGGTTATATTTAGGGTTCCGCTCCAAAAAGATTAAAACGGAACTGTTATGATGAGGCGCCCATAGCTAGTTTCACTCACTGATCGGTGAAAGGTCAGTGAGGTTCAGACAGTCGGTCAGTCTATGGATGGGTGACCGTCTCCCGTGGTCTCGGTTGTTGTCATTAGACGGCAGACGTTAAGCCAAGCCGGTCTTGGGCAGCTTGAACAACTCTGGACACAAGGTGAGTGGGTGACCATTAATCACATGAAAATCAATGATGATGTGACTTTGGTGTCTGTCAATCCATCAAAGCGGGATATCTCGGGAACTACAAGTTTCAGTAAGGCTATCTCATGATTTTTTCGGCCGAATGAAGTCCACTGCTGGACACAGGCCTCCCCAAAAGATCACCACAACGATCGATATAGGTATTTTGTGGGCTCATTGGGGGGTTTTGCCATAATCGGCACGCTTGGCAGACGGGTAGGCGATCGCAGTTGAGTTGTTAATGTACTCGAAAGACGCTGCTGCCCATCCTCCAGCTAATCCCTTAGTCGACTTTTACGACACCCACGGGACGAAATGGGGTGGTGGTATTCTGAGCCGGCACCACACGGCAAATTATATTAAAAAAGTACAAAAAGTAGAAAAATTTTGTAGAAAATTTTGTTTTGTGGCCTACAAATGGACTTAGGACGGGATGGGATGGAACGAGGGATGTTAGTACAGTCCGTGTAATAATTGTCTCCAGTGCTCTCGTCCACACTACAGCGATTGCCGTCGATAGACTGCATATCGTTGACATGCATTGAGAAGAATGTTGGTTACAGCGCGGAGCCTTGTGGGACGCCAGCCTTGTTTCCATGATATCGGAGTTACTTATATCTACAACGGCTCCTATGCTTCTGTTAAACAGAAAATAATTGCAAATTGAATTGTAAACTTGAGTTCGAACCTCCAGCTCATCTCCATCATCATCATATCAGCTAAAGGACGTCCACTGCTGAACAAAGGCTTCCACCTTAGATTTCCGGGTACATGCCACCCTAATCCAACAACTGCCAGCGACCTTTACCGGTCAAAAAGGTTACGAGGCTAAGTCACGAAGACCTACAGTTATTTCCATTGTGGCTTATCTAAACCATGCCTCTTGTTTCTTTATGGAATTTCTCCACCCTGGGGAAGAATTCGCCGACTCGACGGAGTTCCTTTGTCGCACTCTAAAGCCACTACGGTCTCCTTGCACCTATCTTGGTTTGGAACGCCGGATTCACTCGAGCATTCCATTACATTCTTTTTGCAGCGCATCTGGTATGTTCACTGAATTTTTTTATTTTTTTTATTTTTTTTGTTGGGCTTCTCGCATACATTTCTGGGAAATGTGGTTGCTTAACCGGTCATTTGCTGGCGAAGCCAAAAGAGGCCTCCAGCCAGGCTTAAATTAAATATTAAAAACTAAGCAACTTTCGCTAAGGGCGCCCCCTGCGGGACACGGACCTCGGCTTAGGGCGTTGCTGGGGATATCAAGCTATTGTTTTTGGGGACAGCTGGATCGGTATTATTTAAATTGTATTAGGGGACATTTAAAGCTACTGGCTCGGCACGGGCCGGCGCGAGCAAGAGACGGGAGGGAGAAGTGCTAACTTGAACGGGAAGGTGACGCGGCGATAGGCCTCCGCGACGTCGGTGAGGCGGGCATCCTCGGCGGCGAGGGCGGTACAACGGTCGGGTGTTTAGTGAACGAGACAACGCGAGTCTCTTCATGTGATCTAACGTGATTTTATCGTCTGGATCGACCAGAACGTGCCTCGGGCGGCGTACTCTACTGATACGGGAGGGTTCGTAGTCGGCGGCTGATACCACAAGGGGATTTGGGTGGGACAGGGCAGAATCAAGATGTGTATGTTTCATAAATTGCCTGATGGTCGGCAAGTTAAGGTCGAAATGGAGTTGGTCGTTTCGCATGTACAGAGGCGCTCCGGTGGCCTTGCGCATGAAACGGGTTTGGAGGGTTTCTAATCTACGGAGTGGGTATGATTCAGCGTGTGCGAACACTGGGCTGGCATAGGTCATGATGGGTCGAATGCATGTGGTGTAAATTCTCACCTTATTTCTAAGGGATAATTTACTACTAGCGTTCAGAATATAGTGAAGGCGACCGAGCACAAAGGCAGCGCGGGCACGCACCATCTTTGTGTGGGGAATGAAGGTCAGTTTTTTGTCTAGGGTGACTCCAAGATACTTGGCGTTCGGTTCCCAAGGAACCGATTGGCCCAGCATCGAGATCTCCCTGAAGCGTGGGTGGTCGTCGCCTAATTTGCAAAATAGGACGGCTTTACTTTTGATAGGGTTAACTTCGATCCGCCATTTCCTAAACCATTTACCGTAGACGTTGGCTGTGGTTTGGAGGATCTTAGTTATATTATCGGGACTGCTACCAGAGTAGAATATGGCCGTGTCATCCGCGAACAGTGCTAATTGGGTCGTATTAGCAGGTCTTTTGGGGAGGTCACTGGTGTACAGTGTGAACAATAATGGGGCTAGCACGGATCCTTGTGGGACTCCGGCTCTAATGGGGTGGGGGGAAGAGAGAGCGCCCGTGATTCGTTATCGGAAACTGCGATTTGACAAGAAGTCTCGTATGATGAGAACGAGACGGTCAGGCACTCCGAGTTGGTACAACTTATATAATAAGCCATTGTGCCAGACTTTGTCAAATGCTTTCGCAACATCGAAAAAGAGGACTCCCGTCATCAGGCGCGTGAGAAACCGAACGTGATGTGTTCAACTAGTCGGTGGACTTGTTGTACACACGAGTGTTTGGTTCTAAAACCAAACTGTTCGTCGGGAATGAGTTTCTTGGAATCGGCAAAATCCTTTAATCGGGAATAGATAATCCGCTCATAAAACTTCGCAAGAGAATTGAGAAGGCTTATGGGGCGATAGCTGGAAGGCTCGCACTTGGGCTTACCGGGTTTGGGAATACCGATAACGGTGGCCTGTTTCCACGTATGCGGAAAGAGGTTATTGTTTAATGCCGCATTGAAGATGACGGTCATTAAGGCGATAAGACGTTCGGGGAAGAGTTTAATCACCTTGTTGGTGATACCGTCAGAGCCGGGGGCTTTGCGAGGGTGAATCTTTTTCACGAGATTTCTGACCTCGTCTGCCGTGACCGGAGGGAGGGGGTCGTCAGGGTCCTCGGCAGGCGGAATAGCTGCTCTACGTTCGACTTCAGCGTCAACCTTTTTGAGGTGAGCTTGGTCTACAGGTAGAGTGCTTGGGGAACATTGCGCTTCTAGACTGTCAGCTAGGCATTCGGATTTTTCGTCGTCATCAAAGGCCGGCCTTTGGTTGGGACGGTTGAGGGGGGGGACAGCATTGGATGTTTCGGATTTGAGTTTCCGTTGCAGATGCCAGAACGCAAGGTGGGTTGGCTCTAAGTCGCCCAACATCTTATCCCAGTTAGCCTCTCGGCACTCCTTAATACGTTCCTTGACAGCACGCTGCAGGTGGCGCATAAAGAGGCGATTGGGTTCGCTGGGAAAAGATGAGTACGCTCTAAGGGCTGCGTTCTTCTCCGTCATCAGTGCACGTACATCGTCAGGGAGTTTCATGCGATGGTCTTCCATCGCAGGAACTCGCCGTGAACACTCGTCCACGACGGACTGTACATGCCCGGTGAGGGAGTCGATCGCGCCTAGCGTGTCTGCGACTGACGTTATGCATTCGGGAATTCTATCTAACTGAGCGGACGAGGGGTCGTTGAGGCGTTGCCTAACTTTCCTCCAGTCCGTCGTCACAATGGTCTGAGGGGGTAGCCCTGTGTCCGTGGGGCCAAAGCGGGAGGTGAGGTGAAGGATCACAGGACGGTGATCGGAGTCTAGCTCTTGTAGTACTTCAATGGAATGCAACTTGAGGTTGACATTCATTAGAAGTGCTATGTCGAGTATATCCGGGCGATGATTTACATTGCTGGGGTAGTGAGTGGGATACATCGGGGCGATGATGTCAAAATTGAGGAGGTTACTGAGGGAGTATAATTTACTTCCTCTGTGGTTGTGGGTGAGACAGTTCCAAGACTCATGTTTGGCATTGAGATCTCCCGCCACTATGACGGAGTCGCCTAGATCGAAGAGTGCTTCGAGATCCGATTGAATTGGATCGTCTTGGGCATTGGGGGTTAGGTAAGCCGACACTATAGTGATCGGTTGATGACCTGTCATGCCTATCCTGCACACAGATGCCTCTAGATTGGAAAGGGACGGGGTATCTAGGGGCATGCAATAAAGGGATCTCTTATAGTAAATAAGAGTGCCTCCTCCACGGGAGTGGGTCCTGTCGTTGCGCACTATATCATAGTTTGCAATTCTAGGGTTCCTGTGGGAGGGTTTCAAAAAGGTCTCTTGTATCAACATAATGTCAATAAGGTGGTCGCGGAGAAATAAGGCGATTTCATCTTTTTGGCCATTAATGCTGTTGGCATTGAAGATGCCTATTTTAAGGGATCGGGGTTTTAATCTGCACCTGTTTTGTGAATCCATTACGGATGAACGCGGTAGGAAAGGAGGGCGGATGAGACATCAGCGAAGTCGCTGAGTACTAACATGAGGCCGTATTGGCCCTGGTTTGCCCTAATGGCCGCGGCCATTTGGGCGACTCTGTTCGGGTCAACAGAGTTGAGAAGACCGAGGCAAACTGATAGGTCGTCAGTTTTGAGAAGGGGTGAGGGAGGGGCGGCCCTCTGAGAGTGCACTTGTGGTGCGGGTTGGTTGTACGGCACGGGAAGGTACGGTGCCGTATGGGGGGCGGTCATCAGCGAGGGAATCGCTGATGCCTGGGTCGCCTGTTGGGTCAATAGACTTTTCCTCAGGGCGGGGAACGCTTGCTGATGATTCAGCGCGTTCCATGGCGATGGCCTTTGAGGGCTGAGTCGTTGGGACGTGGGAGGGGCCTGAGAGGCGTAGTGGGCGGCCGCGAAGGCTTGGGTAGCCGCTTTGCGCTTAGCAGCCTTGCTGTTAGCTCGCGGGGCTTTGGGGCATCCGCGATAGTTCGCTGGATGACCCGACTCACCGCAAAGCAACAAGCTGCCGGGTGTAGGCAGGGAGGTGTGAGTACCTGTGGTGAGCCCTAAGCTAGTACCATCCGTTGCCAGTCTTATTGGGCAAACGGGTCCCTGACAGCTCTTTTGCAAGGGGCGATAAGGTATCGCCCGCAAGAGACTGTATAATCTGAAAACGTAGACTCGAACTAGGGTCGACTAGGGTAGCCCCCAAGGCCGGTGGTCCTAGTCCGCTGCCGACTAACTGCTTTGCCCTGATGGGGCTAGGCGGGTGTGCCGGGTCAACACCCCACTCGGCTTCGTTGGCACCGTAAGGTATCCGCCGAGGACCACCAAACAGTGGTTTTTCCCTGAAGGGGCACAAAAACGCGATGAATTTAATCGGTCAAAGAAACAAAAATCAGTAGTCGCCTTGAAAAAGGCAACGCGTGATTTAAATGAAGTGACTGCAATCCGACGGGACGGATTGCGAACAAACACTACACGGCACACTGATCGGGGAGCGCGAGCACTGCACGACCGTCTGCGGCGAGCGTCAGAGACGAACTTTTCACTGAATCACGAGTAGATTGTTTTTATACAACTGTGTGGAAACGATGTGTAGCCCTGGTGCGCAGGGTTCGGGCCAGCATCAACAGCATCCTTAGGTTATTCGCTGAGAGGTTTGACTTCCAGTACTTGAACCATTGCTATATGATTCATGCACTGAGTAATAAAAAACAGTAGGTAGGATGATGTATTGCATTTTAGTTTTTAATTTTAGTGTCTTTTGATTTATTTTTCCATGTATGATCCTTTGTTAGTCGAAATAAATGATTATTCTAAATTAATAAATTTATATCTGAACAATACCTTTGTATCCTGGGGAAATACTCATGGACAAGGCAGGGGTCAGGCAAGGGTCCTACGAGCTACCTTGCGCTAGGAGTGTGGGTTTTACTCGCGCTTTTAACATACCCGGAGCTCAACCCATCACTTTCTCTAACAGGTCCTCAGGGCAGTCTCCACAGGTGACAATTGGACATTTGAACCATATCTACATCTGAATCTTGACACACTTCCTTATCACATTCAGTATCATACAGTCACTTTATTTTTTCCCTGAATTGTAAAGTGGGTCTCAATTTAATCTCATTAATTTGTTTTATACTTCCTGACGAACATGTTCAAAGAATTTGTCCGCTCAACAAAAAACTGTCCCTTTCATCAGCTTCACACAACTTATCGATGATCTACAAAACTAAACGTTTGCCCCAATTAGTTGCTTAACAAATAGCTCTGTCCAAACAAAGGGACGGCAAAAAGGGACGAGTGACAGATATCATCGACCCTAAGTGATATCATAGGGTTGTGCTTATAAAGAAAAATATGGTAAATAATAAATATCTTTCATTATTTTAAAAAAGGAATATGGTATAACATATTTTTCTTTCACTTAGTTAAGAATGGTGTGGTATGTTATGAGATTAGCTGTGTCCCGCGGTTTCACCCGCCGTTTAATTTAAAAGAAATCGGATTACATTAGATTTCATGGGTTTTAATTTGAACACTAATATTTTTACAAAAAAACTGAAATAAGAGTAGCCTAAGTTACTTCTTATAACATCAGCTATCAGCCAGTGAAAGTCCCGTCAAAACTGGTCTAGTCATTTCGGAGATTAGGCGGGGCAAACAGACAGACAGAGAGACAAAAACATTCAAAATTGTTTTTTGTTATAAGTACCGTATATACTTTTATATGCAGTAAGTAAAAAGCTGTTATATTGACATTACAAACATGCACTTCAATTTTATTTATTTATAAATATCACCAAGAAGAGGTAGTTTCACTGACCCGGACCATGCAAATATGAAACGCGCATAAAACCCAGTCGCGACTAAGTAGTACGACCATATATAGATAAAAAAACAATCAGTTCTTCAGTATTTAGGTCCACGTGGACACGGACTAATGTGGTGTCCGGATTAAGAACATAGCACCACTCGATTTCCTACCATGGATGTCGTAAAAGGGCTAAACCAGAGGGATGGGCAGCAGCATCCTTTTTGTGGACATACTGCGCTCACCAACCCGCCTGCCAAAGGTGGTGGTGGTGAGTATTGGCAAACCCCTCAAAATGACGACACAATTGACGAGGTCTATGAGGGAGGCCGATGTTCAGCAGTGGACGTACAACTGGCTGATATGATGATGATGATGAGACCTTGTCACTCGCTATGGAACTCATAAGAAAGCTCAAGGTCACTCGACGAGCTATGGAGGGAGCTGTGCTTGGTATCTGTCTACGAGATCGAATCGGAAATGAGGAGAGCCGTAGAAGAACTAAAGTTGTCGACATAGCTGAAAGGATTAGCAAACTGAAGTGGCAATGGGCAGGGCACATTGCTCGTAGAACTGATGGCCGCTGGGGCACAAAGGTTCTCGAATGGAGACCGCGCACCGGAAAACGCAGCATGGGACGACTTCCAACGAGGTGGACAGATGACCTGGTGAAAGTCGCTGGGAGTCCTTGGATGACGGCATGTAACCGTTCGTTGTGGAAATCTAAGGGGGAGGCCTTTGTTCAGCAGTGGACGTCCTGTGTTATATGTAATATTATGATGATTTGATGAGAAGAATGAGAGATTCCATGAGAAGATGGTTACCGTCTTCCATATGTGACCACGTGACGTCGTGTGCGCAGCACAGCGCATAGCGAGGCTTGGGAGATCCTTTATCATGCTCCCCGAGAAGTGCCTGGGGGCGGCCTTTTTGCAGTCATCCCCATCCGAGATGTGCCTATAGGCGTGGCACTAATGGGCGGCTCTAGTGTTATCATACGAGGACCTTGAGCTTAGGTGCCGAAGATGACCACCTCAGCGGTTTTAGCTGGCTGGTTCCTTCCCCCTTACCTGGGGCGGAGGAAGTTCATGATGAATTTCCACTGGGTCTAATAAAAATAATAAAAAGGTGGTATTTAGCTTATAATGGTGCAGCGAGAAGTTGGTCACAATAATCAATAAAACTCTTAACAAAAAATATACCAACTTCAGAAACCACTGAAAATGAAAAATAAAAACTTTATTTATGAAGTCGGGCGGGGCCAGGTATGCCCCAACCATGGTTCATGCAGACCGATGAGAATCAGAAGTTATATTTTAATTTTTTGGTGAAAATAAATGTAAGATCCAATTTGGTATCAGTATTTCGATTTGGGAGGAATCGAAACTATTAAGACTTCATCTAGATAAGCTCAGTCAAATTAACCGGTTTATTGAAGCTGGCTAAAAAACAACTCAATCAAATGTAATGAAATTACGCAATATATATGAGACTAACTAGAAAGCAAGCCTGTTAAAAAATTTGCTTAAATCGGTCGACAAATCTCGGAGTAATCGGTGTACATACATAAAAAAATACGCATCGAATTGAGAACCTCCTCCTTTTTGAAGTCGGTTAAAAATATGCAACTAATAGTTATGATAAAATCAAAACAAGTTTTTTATCCTCGATGAACTAAATAAAATTTCGTTGTTTAATGTCGTTCATTTTGAACTTTGAATTTTTTTCTATCTTATTTCAGTCCATCTCAGCGCCGCTTGCTTGAATCTTTAACTTTGTTCCCTCATTTTTATTAACACTCTTTCTTGTCTGTCCGTTTGTCTGTCTGTTTGGTTCATTTGCAAGCGTTTTTAAACTACCTTTAAACTAATCTCAGAACTGGATGACAATACAATATTAACTAAAATCTGAATCCTGCGGTCTCTCTATAGGCTCAAAAACTTTCTCCCATCGCATACAAAAGCCACGCTTGTACAGACTTTAATTTTTCCCATAATCGACTATGGTGATGTGTGTTACTTTGACCTGAATGCAGATCTACTCAACAAACTTGACCGTCTTCTCAATACTTGCATTCGATTCCTCTTCAACCTTCGTAAATATGATCGTGTCTCTGCGTATCGTTTACTGTTAAATTGGTTGCCTATTCGCCAGCGCAGAAATATGAGAGCACTGACCACCCTGTTTTCTATATTATACTCTTCTAATTCTCCTTCTTATTTATCTTCTCACTTCCAGTATCTTTGTTCCAACCACAATAAATATCTTCGTTCTAGTAATAATCGTCTTCTTCAATCACTCATAACTCTGGCTTTAATCATTCTGCCTTCTTCGTCTGTCTGTTTCATGTTGTTCATCTGTTTTACTGTGGAATTTGCGCCCCCTTGAAATCAGAATGGCTAACAATCGGAACAACTTTAAAATTAAATTACGAAATTACCTTTTCAAAAAGACGTCTCCAGATTCATCTCAACTCTGATTCTTTTTTTTTTCTCATCTGTGCCTATTTATTATATAATACGTATGTATGTGTTTATATCATGTATATAAATATATTTTTATACATGTAATGTTTATGTACGTCTATGTATTTGTATAATATGTCTTACTTTATATATACCTTCCTTTCATATTTTGTTGGTCCATCTACCTTATTGTTCTCTGCATCACCCAAAGGTCGTCTGGCAGAAAATGCCTACGGCATTAAGACCGCCTTTGTACATTAGTGTACATTAAGTATAAATAAATAAAACGCAGAATTTTTTAATGCCTAGTTCTTAAAACGGATTCATCGTTTCAGCTCAATTAAGTCCACTGCTGGACACAAGTCTCCCCCAAAAATCGCCACAACGACCGGTATGGATGTGTTGTGTGCTCATCGGGGGTTTTGCCATAATCGCCACGCTTGGCAGGTGGGTTGGCGATCGCATTTGAGTTATTAACGTACTCGGAGGACGCTGCTGCCTATCCTCCGGTTAATCCCTTAGTCGCCTTTTACGATACCCACGGGATGAGATGTGATGGTACTATTTGTAGCTGGCACCATACGGAAAACGGACTAAAAAGTATAAAATCATTTCTCCTATCCCAATAAGATTGAATTGAATTGACTGGCTTCAATGTTTTTGTGAAGATTGTAAAGAGTCTACACTCTTCGCCACTGCTGGTCTTTTAACACGTCTCTCCCATGTTTCTAAGGCTTCTTTCTCTTCGTGTAGTTAGTGGCCAACTTTGTGTTAGAGTTTTTCAAGCAGCCCAATAGCCTCTGACTTGACTTAATGACTGCTGTCTACTGGCAACAACTAGAGCATAATTGTAAACTCAAACTCAAACTCATTTTTTTATTTCATATAGGATCTAGTAGGCTCTTACGATAAGTCAAGTTAAGTGCACAGTTCGGAAAAGTCTATGGCCTATAAGCCTATAAGTCTATAAGCCTATAAGCCTATAAGCCTATAAGCCTATAAGCCTATAAGCCTATAAGCCTATAAGCCTATAAGCCTATAAGCCTATAAGCCTATAAGCCTATAAGCCTATAAGCCTATAAGCCTATAAGCCTATAAGCCTATAAGCCTATAAGCCTATAAGCCTATAAGCCTATAAGCCTATAAGCCTATAAGCCTATAAGCCTATAAGCCTATAAGCCTATAAGCCTATACGCCTATAAGCCTATAAGCCTATAAGCCTATAAGCCTATAAGCCTACAAGCCTATAAGCCTATAAGCCTATAAGCCTACAAGCCTATAAGCCTATAAGCCTATAAGCCTAAAAGCCTATGGAGAAGAGCCGGCAGGAAACTCTACGGATATATTAGTTTCAAAAAAGTTATAGTACCATTTTGTTATTACATTGTAATAAGCTAGGTATGTGTGAACAAAGTAGACTAATTAAATGTAAAATACACACAATAACAAAACAGGCAATTGCCTCTAACACAATAGGACACTGATAACAATTAATGTATAGCACTAATAAAGTCGACGAAGTTCACACATGTACAAGATGTAGAAGAAACTAAATTATATGAAAAAAAGGCATTTTAAACGCCGCAAACTTTGAATATGTGAGTAAAATTTGAATGTCAAAAGTATATATTATATAGACGATGTATATCAAATGCTAATATATTCTAAAAATAATTATTATCACTATCAAATTTAGATTTGATATTAGATAAATCCATATTTCATCAACAAGGTTCCAGGGAAGCCACATGTGCAGAAAGAATCAATACCAGACATCATCATAGTAGTAGTGTGTAGTGATGGGTAACCATCCAGAATACGATTCGTTCAAATACCACTATGCAGTCGCTCATCTATAGCGATAGTAAACAAAGATGGATAAACCAATTACTGGCACTTATAAGACGTCAGAATTTAAATTGCACGGTTCCAATTAGTTGATCCTATGGAGCACAGCCGGCTAGAAACTCCAAAATAATTGAGATTACAATGTTGATTTGTATATCATTAGGTTAAGAATTTGTACGAAATAAAGATAGTAATGTTTTTCTATCTTTTTTATTTTTTTTATCAAAGTAATCACCCATGTGGTGTTTGCCGTGTGGTGCCGGCTCAGAATACCACCACCCCATCCCCTTCTGTGGGTGTCGTAAAAGTCGACTAAGGGATTAGCCGGAGGATGGTCAGCAGCGTCCTTCGAGTACATTAACAACTCAACTGCGATCGCCAACCCGTCTGCCAAGCGTGGCGATTATGGCAAAACCCCCAATGAGCCCACAACACACCCATATCGGCCGTTGTGGTGATCTTTGCGGGAGGCCTGTGTTCAGCAGTGGACTTCATTCGGCCGAAATGATGAAGAATGACCCATGCAATCGATGCGTCTTTGCCGACGGACCAACCAACCAACCAAATGGACGGGAGGCGACAAACTCTTCAAAGGCATTTTGTACTACCTCTCGGGTATTGAATTCATTTGACAAAATCAAATAAAATTGAAATTAGAATTCATAGCCTAACAAAAGTATTTTTTTTAAATGGCCAGTATCGCAGAATGGTAATTTCATAGGTAAACCTATTATATAAATTATAATAGTAAAAGATTATAACAAGGAAGACGTAGGTTAATACTTAAAGAACAAACATATATAATCAGGCTATTACTGTCCCACTGTTGGACACGGGCCGTTTCACACTGAGAAAGGTTAGGCCTCAGTCCACCACGCTGGCGTAGTGCGAGTTCGCAGACTACACACACCATTAAGAACTTTTTGCAGTAGTGTAGCAGCAGAGTGCAGGTTTCCTCATGATGTTTTCTTTCACCGTTAATGCAGGATCGGGAGAGGGCCGGTCCCGCACGGAGAAGGACAAGACGGTGCCAGGGCAACAACCGTCCCGGCTCCCAAGTCCAACACGCCTGAGCCTCCTGCCGTCACAACATGGAGAGCTTCGGAGGTCGGGAGTGCGCAGATTGGGGAGTCTGTGTGCTCACACCGAGCGACCTCCGGGAAGATGGCGGTGCGCACGTGGTCAAGTGCTGCCGTGTGCGCAGCACAGCGCAAAGCGAGGCTTGGGAGGAAGGTAAAGGCAATCCTCCCCGAGAAGTGCCTGGGGAGCGATCTTTTTACAGTCGCCTTCCCTCCGCTAGAGGGGGTGACTGCTTTACAGTCATCCCCTCCGTGATGTGCCTAAAAACGTTGCACCAATGGGCGGCTCTAGTGTGATCTTACGAGGACCTGGAGCCCCCCTTCAGTGCCGAAGATGACCGCTCCAGTGGTTTTAGCCGGTAGGAGTCCGGCATACCCCTTCGCCCTTCCCCGGGGTGAAGGAAGTTCTATGTAGAATTTCCACTGGACATCAATGAAAAAAGGCTATTAATGCAACGAACATATTACAGTAATAAATTGTACGAAAACATTAGGCATGGCAGTTACCGGTTGACCAGCCCCGATAGACTACGTCATGACGCATGCAGTAGCCATATAATCTGACCGCGCTGAGTGTTGCTTGATGTTACTGATTCTGCGCTGATCTGTGATTCTGTGACGGCACGGTTGGTTCAGTGGCTGATACAGTCGGCTGCTGCGAACCGGGTCGCGGGTTCGATTCCCGCACAGAACAAATATTTGTATGATCTGCAGATAGTTTTATCGGGTTTGTGTGTGGAATTTGTGTCTGTCAACGCACCCAATGACACAGGAGAAATCCTAGTGTGGGGCAACGTTTAAAAACAAAGGAAAGGAAAGGATCAGTGAGTGCAACTGGCTTTGAGTGCCCCGCCTAAGTATTTCATCATCATCATCATTATCATCATATCAGTCAACAGTAGTTTGCTGAACAAAGGCCTCCCCCATGGATTTCCACAATAGTATCGTTATTTTGGGGGGAATTTGCCAGTACTTACCGCGCTTGGCAGGTGTGTGGGTGGTCGCAGTATGGCTACTGTTCCACTGGAGGGACGGTACGACCCATCCCTCTGGTTTGAGTCCCTTAGTCGCGTTTTACGACATCCATAGGAGGAGATGGAGTAGTGCTATATTCATAAGCCCGACATCACACGGACAAGTGGCTAGTAACTTTATATTTAGAAGATCTTGTATGCTTCATTTTAAATTATTAATGATGTGCAAAGGTGGATATTAAAATCAAGCTTGTTTAGTGTAGACTTTTTAAGAAGTTTAGACTCTTTCCTCCTGCATTGTCCTCACATTACCATCATTTCGAGAACATTGTACCAATAAAAAGAGTAACCATGGAGTTTCTTGCCCGTTCTTCTCGATAGGAAATCTCTTGGAACGAGGCAACTAAAGTCTTGACTATTCATAAGTGCCTATAAATGGTTTAACATTGATAAAAATATTTCTATCTTTTATATTTTAACGATTCTTAGTCTTGTTTTTCACAAGTATACAAACTGTTTACATCATTGTATAAGGCGAGAAAATTGATTTCATGAGGACGGCATACTTAAAACGTTGCCCCACACTAGGATTTCTCCTGTGTCATGGGTGCGTTCACAGACATAAATTCCAAACACAATACACCCAGACCAGCAACAACTACCTGCAGATCATACAAATATTTGTTCCGTGCGGGAATCGAACCCGTGACCCGGAGCGCAGCAGCCGACTGTGTCTGTGTGTACCGTCTTTGTCCAGCAGTGGGCGTGTTTTGGCTGGTATGATGATGATATCAACAAGCAGTTGTTATGTTACGATGTAAAATCATCTTCGTCTAGCCTTTTTGCCTCTCAGTTGGGGTTGTCTTCAGGGAAGCGAAGGAAGTGGTCTTATCAGAGGCGGAGGATTCATAACGACCTTCGCGGAGTCAGTTCCTGTTAGTAGGTCTCTTATTGCATGATTCCAACTAGGTAGGTACCACCGCGGTCCGCGGGAAGACGGCGGCGCGCACGTGGTCACGTGCCGCCGTGTGCGCAGCACAGCGCACAGCGAGGTGCGGGGGGATCCTTTACAACCCTCCCCGAGAAACGCCTGGAGGGCGACCTTTTTACAGTTGCTTTCCCTATGCAATAGGGGCTTTACAGTCATCCCGAACAAGACCACCGGAGCGGTAATCTTCGGCTCCGAAGGGGAGCTTCAGGTCCTCGTAAGATTACACTAGAGCCGCCCATTGGTGCTACGCCTATAGGCACATCTTGGAGGGAATTACTGTACGGCGATCACGAGGGGAGCGCCTCCCTTCCTCCCCAGGCATTTCTCGGGGGAATTGTAAAGGGTCCCCCGAAGTCTCGCTGTACGCTGTGCTGCGCACACGGTGACATGACAGGCTACCGCTATATTATGACAAAGGGGTATACCCAGGCGCCATCTAGTTCTTCTCCGTACTGGATCGGCCCTCTCCTGATCACGCTCTGCGGTCTCCTTCTGCAACATGATGCTCTGATAGAAGGAGACCACTGCACTCCGATTTACATGCTCAGACAGCATAGCCGACATCCGATCAACGAGGACCCGCCACTCGGCAGCCCATGCAGGGCAAGAAAATGGTGGCCTTATCTTTGCCGAGAACCAAACGATACAAGCGCAGCCGTGACCGTGACAGACATCGCTTAAGCTCTTAAAGCAATGGATCGGCGCGGTAAATATGTTGCCACAACCCCCAAAATTCCGCACAGTGGTAAATTATGGGAGTTTTTATGTCGCAGTTTAAGCCGGGGTAGTAATTAGCAAGTTTAATGTGATGGCTGCGTAAGGCAGTTGAAGCGTGCTCGCGGATTTGGAGAACTTGTTGTATTTGCATTTATTAAAGTGCCACTGAACCTGAATTCTGGTCGTACTTAATTTTGTTTATATATATTAAATCATTGGCTTCTTATATAAAACCTCTATGATATCCGCTTCGCTGTTTTATTCACTCGATTTCTTATCTGTCTGTCCGCTACAAATTCTGCAATAGATTTTAACTAACTTCCTGATGAGCTAGAGACTGTAGACTGTATTCTAGGCTGTATTTGAGTAAACTTACACAACAGTTCATATCATTTGCAGTGCAATAAAAAAATGGTGACTTACGAGAAACATGCATCAATTATCTATTGCATGAGCTCCATATTTTTCAAAGTTAAGTCAAGTCAAAGTAAAAGTCAAATTGTTTTTATTCATGTAAACCATTTGCTGGCACTTACGAATAGTCAGAATTTAAATAGTTGCACGGTTCCAAGTCGTTGGTCCTATGGAGAAGAACCGGCAAGAAACTCCATGGATATACTCTTTGAAATAATATATGAAAGTATTACAGTCTTCAATATAATCGTAAAAAGATATGTGAGGATAATGCATGCCAATGTGTGGGATAAATACACACATATCTATGCACAATGATAATTAAATGCCTTACAATTAGATTGCTATGGCAGTTATAGGCTGACCAGTCCCGACAGAGGGCACCCGTTCACGGGCATAACGTATGCATCAGCATAGCTCAGCTCAACCATAATGCAGGGAACTTAACCACCCAACACACAACGCTACCCTCAACAAGACATTTTAGTGAGCATGACAGACCCATACTGCCAGGCAACAGTCTGGTGTATATTTTATTTTATTTTTTTAAAACGTTTCCTTATATAATCAATTAATTTTTCATTTAAAATCAACCCTACAAGTACTTTAAAAGCTATTAAGAATTCACAATCTCAAATTTTCAGAACAATCTGTTGCTTAGAAATCTGTATAAGGCTAAGTGAAATGATCTTATACTTTTAAAATCCGTTAAAAATAAGGTAAAACATACGTTCACGTATAGAGTAGAGTGTAGTAGTATAGAGAGTACAGTTTGTATACAGTATATAGATCTGATCATCATCATTTCAGCCGAACGAAGTCCACTGCTGGACGCAGGCCTCCCCCAAAGATCACCACAACGACCGATATGGATGTGTTGTGGGCTCATTGAGGGGCTTTGCCATAATCGCCACGCTTGGCAGGCGGGTTGGCGATCGCAGTTGAGTTGTTAATGTACTCGAAGGACGCTGCTGCCCATCCTCCGGCCAATCCCTTAGTCGACTTTTACGACACCCATGGGAGGAGATGGGGTGGTGGCATTCTGAGCCGGCACCACACGGCACATCTGATCACCAAGGTTTATTTGTATAATGTTTATTAAGGCAACTTACCGAAGAATGTACTGAATACGGTATCGAGTAGTCAGATGATTCGTTGATTTTATTATATTCCTATATATTATATTATGTTTTATTTTGTTCCCTAATCATGTATAAACATGAATTCATTTTATGAATCTAGACATAAATCCTACTCGCATTTGTTGTGATATTTATGATTTATAGATTGATATACACATTAAAACTAATTATATATACACTATTTATGATTAAACTAACGATTAATATAATATAATTATTAATTAATATTTATTGATTAATATAATAACGATAATTCTATAATGTAATAATATAACTATAGATAAAACTTATATATACATATAACTAAAAAATATACACAATATGTATTCCTATATATTTAATTGTTTTGCCATTCCTTGGTGACTGTACATCGTCAGGCTATTATAGTGTATCTGGTGAGTTTCCAGCTAAAGAACACTATAAGTTGATATACACTTGGATACTTATACACAAATTCCTTACATAAAAGTTTACAAATATTAGTTCTTAAAATACTAATGTGTACCGTGCCCATTAACAAATAGTGTAGAGACAGTGTGCCTGTGGTCTATTATTATTGTAAAACAGAATTTTGCTACTGTAAAATAGTTAATAACGGTGTCAGAAATACCATGTTGGAAACCTGAGATATTATTTTTCTTTAGGTATAAATCATTGACAAAATACAGACAACGACAGCTGTCCAGAAATTTTGGAAATGTATATTGTATTGTTATAACTTATAACTCTATCTAAGATTATTTTGTCACATTGGTTGTTCCCTTTCGTCACACAGCCCTAATATGGTTTGAAACTATAGCCACCGCGCATGTCTAGGGCTGCCAAGAATTTTGGGGAAGGCTTTGAAGTAATAAATGTTATTCCATTCTTAAATAATTATTATAACAAATTGGAAAAGTTTAAAGTGATATTAAATACTTACTCCGTGTGGTGTTCGTATTAAGAATGTAGAACCACTCCATCTCCTCCCGTGGATGTCGTAACAAGTGACTAAGCAGTCTCTTCCGTGGAATAGTGGTCATACTGCGCTCACCAACCCATCTGACAAGTGTGTACTGATAAATCCCCCTCCCCCCCCCCCCCCCCATGACGACAGCCGGTAGGTAATCGGTTGTTTATGGGGCAGGCTTTAGTTTAGTAGCGGACGGGCTAGTATGATGATGATGATGAATAAACATTCTGTACAATCAAAACTGCCGTGTGGTGCCGGCTACGAATAGCACCAACCCATCTCATCCCGTGGGTGTTGTAAAAGGCGACTAAGGGTTTAGACGGAGGATGGGCAGCAGCGTCCTTCGAATACATTAACAACTCAACTGCGATCGCCAACCCGCCTGCCAAGCGTGGCGATTATGGCAAAACCCCCCAATGAGCACACAGCACACCGATATCGGTCGTTGTGGTGATCTTTGTGGGAGGCCTGTGTCCAGCAGTGGACTTTATTCGGCTGAAATGATGATAACAATCAAAATACAACAATACAAATACAATCAAAATTGTCGGCACGGTTGTTGCAGTCGGCTGCTGCGCACCGGGTTATGGGTTCGATTCCCGCACGGAACAAATATTTGTACGATCTGCAGGTAGTTGTTCCGGGTCTGGGTGTATTGTGTGTGGAATTTGTGTCTGTAAACGCACCCACGACACAGGAGAAATCCTAGTGTGGGGCAAAGTTTAAAAAAAAAAAACAAAAGGAAAACATTCTAAACGGTGGCGAATAAATGACCACTCGTTCCACCCATGGCATAAAAGGCGACTATGGTTCGTTCTCAAAGGGAGCGGTCATCTTCGGCACCGAAGGGGGCCTCCACGTCTTCGTAAGATGATACTAGAGCCACCCATTGGTGCCACGCCTTTAGGCACATCTCGGAGGGGATGACTGTAAAGCGGTCACCCCCTCTAGCGCGCTGGGAAGCCGGCTCTACCGTGTTGCCGGGGGTCACTCGGTGTGAGCACGCAGACTGCATCTGACACCCCTAGGCCGCTCCGTGTCGTACGGCGTGTCCCGGCCGCGCTCCGGTAGCGATCCGTCACACACTTTATTGCTGCAGATACGAATCAAGACGTATTTATAGTTTTAGTCGCGACAACCGAACTAATTCGCTCGTTAAAAGGTGAACTCTTTTATAAAAAATATGGCATTTTCGTTTGTATTTGGGAAGAGAACACGTTGTGTAAACTATAGCGCGATTAGGCATGTCACTTTGATCACACATATTTCACATGCACGCATGGCACGGTACGATTGATGCAAGAATGAAATGTTTATTTCCACACCCAATCGAGCGTACAACACTTTAAAACCAAACATAAGTTATAAGACATAATTAAAACTAAACAAAGCTAAAACCATTAAATATTATAATTTGTTGAGTTGTTCCGGGTCTGGGTGTATTGTAATAACTGTAGTTTAATTGGGTCGGCGTATTATAGGGACGGGAAGGAACTTGTCTAAGAGCTTGGTATTAATAAACACTAGTTACTTCTATATCAATTTATTTATATAGAAGATATTACAATTCGCTTTTTCTGCAATCGACCACCATGCTGACGGCAGTCGGAATTCATTCTCTTCTTTTATTTTCTCTGTCAAAATATTCTCATATAATTATTTCAAATAATATCTTCATATTCTATGTGGCTAGGATTTTTCTCCCAAAGAGCTTGAACTCTATTATAGTATTGTGTGTGAAATATGTGTCTGTAAATGAACCACGACACAGGAGAAAGTACCATAGCATGGAGTAAAGTTAAAAAACCGTCGATATGACACGTTATTTAATTTAATATAGAGAGGTTAGAATATTGGAAGTCGTCTTAGGTTTTCGCGATTATTACACATTATAATAAAACAATTTTAAACGGATTAAATCGCGTTTGTTACAGAGAGCACACGGCATCTGCGACGCCGACCACCTGGCAGGGGAGCTTAACCATGTGAAGCAAGTTCTTCGAAATAAAAATTTAAGAGCGCCACATCCCCGTCGCAGAAGCCGCCCGAAACCCACCACGGTTGATCGGAGATCTGCAGTCTTACCATTCATCAAGGGAGTCACGGACAGAATTGGTCATATCTTGAAGCGTGCTTCTATTAAAACCTATTTCAAGCCACATAAAAAGATAAGCCAACTTCTCAAACCCGTGAAGTGTCACATTCCTCTACAAGATGCAGGGGTCTACAAGATTGACTGTGATTGTGGTTTATCATACATAGGGCAAACAAAGCGTAGTATAGCCACCAGAATTAAAGAACACATAGCTGACGTCAAGCATAGACGCATCACAAAGTCCGCAGTGTGTGAACATGCCTTAGGCAAACCCAACCATTTTCTTCGATTTGATCATCCTCAAGTCCTCGCGAAAGAGAACCGTTATGTACCAAGAATGTTTCGAGAGGCTATTGAAATTAAAAACATCCTAATTTTAATAGAGAAGATGGTTGGCAGGTACCACCTGTTTGGAATCCAGTTATTAAATTAATAAAATCCCAAACAACACACCAAACTAAAAAACATCAAGACACTGTGAGTGATTACTGCGTGCATCGAAACAGTTTTTGATTAGTTTTGTACGGTAGATAAAATAACTTTTTAAATCTGTAACGACGCTTGTCACCTTAGTCATACTGCGACCACGAACCCTGCAAAGTGTTCGAAACGTCAGGAAAAACAAAAATCAATAATACACGCGATTTAATCCGTTTAAAATTGTTTTATTATAATATTGAAAGTCGTACAGATATATAGTCGCGAAAAGGCGAGAATATTGATAGTGATAAAGTTGGAAGGGTCGTTAGTTTCTTTAATTTTAGGCAACTTACTGCATGTACCGTCGTTTCAGCCCAATAAAGTCCACTGCTGGGCACAAGCCTCCCCATAGATCGCCACAACGACCGGTCTGGGCATGTTGTGTGCTCATTGGGGGGTTCTGCCTTAATCGCCACTCTTGGCAGGCGGGTTGGCGATTGTAGTTGAGTTGTTAATGGACTAGTATGACGCTGATGCCCATCTTCCGGTTAATCCCATAGTCGCCTTTTACGACAACCACAGGATGAGATGGGTTGGTGCTTTTCCTAGCGATTATGCGATTTACATTCTAATATTTTTTATTATTATCATCATATTGTATTCAATTATTTTAAAAGAGTATCCATGGAGTTTCTTCCCGTCTCTACTCCATAGGATAAACCGATAGGAACCATGCAGCTTAAATTATGACGTTTCATAAGTACCAGTAATTGGTTTATTTGAAATAAAATACTCGACTTCTGTTTAAAAACCCTTTTCTGATTCTACAAAGATAACGATAAAACTCAATGCCAAATGGGATGACTGTAAAGCGGTGACCCCGTCTAGCGGTGAGGAGTAAGCTACCAAAAATGAAAGCTTACGCCTGGCAACTGTCTATCAAATCAATAACGTGCACAGAAATGACAACACGCGACGCTAGCGATGTCTTGTTTCAAGTAAAAACATTTTTCATTATCTTTTTTTTTTTCGGCAGAATGAAGTCCACTGCTGGACCCAGGCCTCCCCCAAAGATCACCACAACAATATGGGTGTGTTGTGGCTCATTGGGGGGTTTTGCCATAATCGCCACGCTTGGCAGACGGGTTGGCGATCGCAGTTGAGCTGTTAATGTACTCGAAGGACGCTGCTGCCCATCCTCCAGCTAATCGCTTAGTCGACTTTTACGACACCCACGGGAGGAGATGGGGTGGTGGTATTCTGAGCCGGCACCACACGGCACAGCCGGCACCATACCACCACCACCACACGGTTTCGGCAGTAAAAACATAAGTTATATAAATTACTCTGTACTTGTGTAGGCAATTTATAGTGGTTTGTCTATGCGTCTCACGTTTGTCACCGTCTTACTTATTAGGTTAATCGCATTAGACTAAGTTTGTGTTGAGGTTAAAATAATGTTAACGTCTTAGTTTTATGAGGCGTTTCACCTTATAGAGTAATAATGTTTCAGAGGTCAGTGGCTCTTGGGCGGGTGATTGATTACTACATGCGGAATCGTTAATGTTGAGTTGATAGTATACTGGATAGGCCTCTCCAATATCTCGCCACTGAGCACGATCCTCGGCTTTCCTTATCCAGTTCATGCCAGCCACTCTGCGAAGATCATCACTCCACCGAGCCTGACGGCGTCCTATACTACGTTTGCTGAGCTGCAGTCTCCACTCAAGAACACGTTTGCGCCAACGGCCATCAGTTCTACGGCTGATGTGGCCAGTCCAATGCCATTTCAGCTTGCTAATCTGATGGGCTATCTCTTGACTTTGGTTCTCTGTTGGAGAACCTCGTTTTAGATTCGATCCTTCAGAGAAACGCCAAGCGTAGCCCTCTCCCTAGCTCGCTGAGTAACTTTAAATTTGTGGACTAGGCAAACCATAAGTGTCCACGTTACGGCACCGTATGTCATACCAGGTAGGATGCATTGCGGGATCGGGAGAGGGCCGATCCCGCACGGAGAAGGACGAGACGGCGCCGGGGCAACAACCGTCCCGGCTCCCAAGTCCAACACGCCTGAGCCCCCTGCCGTCACTTCATGGTGGGGGGCCTCGGGGGTCGCGGGTGCGCAGATTGGGGAGTCTGCGTGCTCACACCGAGCGACCCCCGGGAAGACGGTGGCGCGCACGTGGCCACGTGCCGCCGTGTGCGCAACATAGCGCAAAGCGAGGCTTGGGGGGATCCTTTACAATCCTCCCCGAGAAGTGCCTGGGGGGGCGACCTTTTTATAGTCGCCTTCCCTCCGCTAGAGGGGGTGACCGCTTTACAGTCATCCCTTCTGAGATGTGCCTAAGGGCGTGGCACCAATGGGCGGCTCTAGTGTGATCTTACGAGGACCTGGAGCCCCCCTTCGGTGCCGAAGATGACCGCTCCAGTGGTTTTAGCCGGTAGGAGTCCGGCATACCCCTTCACCCTTCCCCGGAGTGAAGGAAGTTCCATGTAGAATTTCCACTGGACATCAATAAAAAAAAAAAAAAACGTAGGATGCATTGATCGAAGACTTTTGAGGCTTGAGGCTCTTTGGTATTGAGGACAGAAACACTCGACGCAAATTCACAAATGCCACCAAGCCCAGCTGAATTCTTCTATTTGCCTCTTTCACGATCCAACTGCAGAGTTTACCTGAGGTAAACGTGTTCCTGATCAACTTCGAGAGCTCTGCCATGTTACTGCAACCGGTTTCAGTATAACATGTCGGTTAACATAATCTTGGTTCTATCGAAATTCACGCGGAGACCGACGCGCGTATCCTGCAGCGTTTCGGCCATGATGACGATGTCATCTGCTAATCTCGAGTGTGAGGTGTGCTCGCCGTTTATATTTATGCCACGACTTTTCCAGTCAAGCGTCTTGAACACATCCTTCATTGCCTTTGTGAACAATTTTGGGGAGATAAAGTCCCCTTGCCTCAAACCTCTATACAGGAGAACAGGCTCAGACTGCTGGTTCTGTACTTGTTATCGTCGCGACATCGTAGAGACACCCCAAAACTCGGATATATTGCCATAGACTTGGCATCGCTGCAAGGATTCCAGAACTGACCACGTCTCGATAGAGTCAAAAGCCTTCTCATAGTCCACAAATGCTAAGCACAGGAGTCTATTATTCTCTTTGGTTTTCTGTATAATCTGCTGCACCGTGTGAATGTGGTCTATGGTGCCGTATCCTCCTCGAAACCCGGCCTGCTCCGGGGGTTGAAATTCGTCGAGTCTTCTCGCAAGACGATTTCTAATGAGTCTTGAAAACAACTTGTAGACGTGGCTTAGAAGGTCTTTAGTTCGTCAAAAGGGTTTTGTTACCTTTTTTAAAGAAACGACCATGCTCTTATTCTCAAAGAGAACAGAGTTAAAGATTTCTTTCAGCACAGGTATACGTCCTGATTTTAATAGCTCAGTTGTAACTCCATCCCCTCCCGGGGCTTTTCCATTTTTAAGTTGCTTTAAAGCCATCTCAATTTCATCAAGACTGATTTCTGGAAGGTCTTTAGTAAAGTGGTGGGTCAATGCGGTTCTGGAATCCTCATTTTAGCATCAAGTCGTAATGCATATAACTAGGCATAGAAGTTTTCAATTTCCGAAAGAATCTCCGGCAAACGAAACGATGACTTCTCCACTAGGAATTGTATGTTTTATCAATATTTGATAAACTCTTGCTGAGTTTATTTATAATAATTTCTTATTTTATGTCAAAGTGAATAAGAAAATTATCTGTTAAATCCTAATTTCAAAAATGTAGATAAAATGTAAATGCTTAGTAAAAATATACTCATTTGACTTAACACTTATCGTTTATTAAATACTATCTTACCCATTCAGTAAATCGTTATGATATTTTCTTTTAACTAGTATTTATTTGCATAAGTTTTTTTTCTCTTTAATTTGAGCATACCTTCTTCCCGCTCCGCTTATCGCTTCGCTTCACTCTACGTCACACCCTAACAACGATAAATGAAAAAAAATAAACTATTATGCAATTTAAACAGTGCCAAATATGCACTATATAAGCACCGTTACCAACAACTAGATCTGAATCATATAAGGTAGTTGTAGCCGTGACTTTACTCGCTTTGACAACATATTTTGTATAATTTTACAATTAAACCATACATTTTGATGTTATCACATATCATGCATATTAATTAATCGGAGTATTCTTGTGCATGCAGCCAGGCATCAGGATCTAGTGTTTTATGAAATAAGAACGTAAACATGTCAGTCATTGGCAGTTTTACTTTTATTCTCCGTTAAATATTGTTCTAAATACAAAAATGGGTATAACCAGTGTCTATTGTGTCTAGGGTTGTCAAGTGGTCGTGATCTGTGTAGATTCTCCAACATTTCATAGACTCGCCAAAAGACAGAGACAGAAATCTCCAGACAAACAGCTTATATTGCAGTCAGCAACCCGCCTGCCAAGCGTGGCGAGTACTAACTCTTTATAAGTCTGTTTACTACAACGGCAACAGACGCTTGCAACCACTGCACCACTCGCTACGATGAGCCGACGATAAATCATAGGCTTATTTAATTTGCTTGAGGCAACCTTTCAAATTAACCAATTAAGCTGGCAACATTTATCTATACAAATAAATAAAATTGAAGTGTCTGTTTGTAATGTCAAAATAACAGCTTTTTACTAAATGCATATGAAAGTATATACAGAACATATAACACAAAATGCATTTTAAACTTTTGTGTCTGTCTGTCTGTCTGTTTGTTCCGGGTAATCTCTGAAACGGCTGGTCCGATTTTTCCGGGACTTTCACTGGTAGATAGCTGATGTTATAAGGAATAACTTAGGCTACTTTTATTTTAGAAAAATAATAAGGGTTTCGCGCAAAAATAATAAAACCCTTGAAATCCAATATATATATTCTATGTCATGTATCTATGTCGAAGTACTCTAAATTTCTTTTAAATTAAACGCGGGTGAAACCGCGGGTCCCAGCTAGTACAAATAAAATCATACTTCACGGCACTTGACACAACTAATCTAACTTAGTATCTCTACGGCTCTACAGATGGTTGTTCCGGGTCTGTGTGTTTGTGCATGTAAGACTGATGTCTGTAAACTGTACACCCGACACAGGAGGCTCCCTCGCGTGGGGATAAAAACGAACTTCTATCGATTGTTATCATCAAATATGTAAATAAATTTGATGGCACGGTTGGTGCAGTGTTTGACACAGACGGCTGCTGCGCTGTGGGTCGCGGGTTCGATTCCCGCACGGAAAAATATTTGTATAATGTGCAGGTAGTTGTTCCGGCTCTGGGTGTATAGTGTGTGGAGGTATATAATAAGGTGCATCTCGGCGAGGGCGACTGTAAAGCGGTTACCCTCCCTGGGGGATTGTAAAGGATCCCCACGAAGCCTCACTGTCACGGACAGTACCTTGAGTACTTGATACTGCACACTTGTACTAGTCATTGTAAATATAACGTATAGTTAACGTAGTGAAACTGACTTTAAGCTTGCACCTTCGCTTTCGCCGCTACATTGTTGTCTATGAATAAGAGTCACCACCGGCCGAGTAAAGCCGACCTGCCCGACCAGATTACGATCTGAGTTACTCGTGTTGGATTTAAAGCAGGTGGACATGAGGAAGGTCTTAGGAGTGCACTGTGGGTACAGTTTTAGAAGAAAGATTAGAAGACAATGTTGTTTGTTGTTTAATTTTCGTAGTAAAATAAGATATTGTCATATTCGTCTGACCTGTCATCCTTATGTTAGATTGATGTGACTGAGTTTTGATGATTTTTTTAAAAACATTTCGTCGTTTCTATACTCTAGGAACTCTATGGCAAATACTTTATTCCATCGTACAAAGGCCGCATGCTCACTTTCTTTGGACACTTTTCACAGCGGGGAGATACTTCTGTGGAACGCCTTGTAGTAAAGAATGTTGAAGGCACAAGGGTACGTGACAGATCGCTATTACGTTAGACCGAAAGTACAGCTGCATTTGGTGGTCCCCACTATGAATGTACCAGGAAGGCAGCAGAGCGAGACGATGGCGAGGCATTGTGAAGCATGCCACCGACCCTGATATGATGACCCCGACCACTGCCAAGAGTGTCACGACGAAGAAGAAGAAGATTTAAAAATGGGGAGGGTGGATGGGTGTTGTCAAGTTTTACTGGCTTATACCACTATAGTATTCCTTTGATCTACCTATCGCCAGGGGTGCAGTATTTACTCGCGCATTCACGGCACTCCCAGCAGGTCTCGGCTGCCACTCATTCTACCAAGCTCCATCCCCCGGTGGAGCCTGTTTAGTCACAGATACTCCAGAGAGGCACCTGAGGAACACTGGATGCCACCGCCTTGAACCAGTCCCTGGTTGGGCGTTGTACTGCATTTAGTCCACCGCCCGCAGACCACATTCATGGAGGCTGGATATCCGTTAGCGCTAATTTGCACAATATAAACAATATTTTTCTTCAGTCAGTTGGTCCTACTCCAAATGTTCCTTTGTGTCTCCATACATAATGTGTGGCGTTTAATTATATCACACAAGATTTTTGAAATTACACTATAACCGGGTGTTTGGTGTTTGCCACTTATGATGGATCATCTTCTGTGCGTTAGAGAACGAGAAAGAGCGGTTGTCTTCTTCCACTATCTCGCCGCAGTATTTATGTGACAAATAATAATATATAATTGCCAACCGTCTTCTTAGATCACCAGACAAATGATTTTCTCGTGGCCAGGCATGGTAAGTAAACCTTCTGAATCTGGTGCTCGTTATTTCAGCCAAATGAAGTACACTGCTGGACACAGGCCTCCTCCAAAGATCACCACAACAGCCGACATGGGTGTGTTGTGGGCTCATTAGGGGGTTTTGCCATAATCGCCACGCTTAGCAGACGGGTTGGCGATCGCAGTTGAGTTGTTAATGTACTCGAAGGACGCTGCTGCCCATCCTTTTGCTAATCCCTTAGTCGACTTTTACGATGGTGATGATTAAAGATGAGGTGGTGGTATTCTGAGCCGGCACCACACCGAATAATCATAATTAAGCCCTACAAAATAAGCCATTATGGGTAATGGAAGCTCGACAACTTTTGAACCGAAGGCTGCATTTGGTGGCTAGTATATTATTGTGAAGTTTAGTGTTATCTGTAACAATAATCTCATACCCGACTCTGTCACAGTATGGAGGAGCAAAAAAGTTAGGAGGAAAGCTAAAGATTCTTTTACGTCTAAAGCTGATTGGGTTTAAGTTGACGGCATTGTTTAGTGCAGTGGTTAAGCGACTGCTGTCTGCGCCACATGTTGCTGTGTCGAAGGCACAGGAACAGAACGTCACACGGAACAATTATTTAAATGGTTTAGGTGCTGCGTGCAGTTGTTTTGGGTCTGGGTGTTTGTGCATGTAAGGTTTAAGTCTGAAAACTGTACCCACGACACGAAATTGTCAAGTGTGAGTTCACACGTGGTAGAAGTGAAACTTTGTCTTTTGGTTAATTTGTAAGAGAATAAGATGAATACACTATGGAGCTGGTAAACAGAGAAAGACAGAGAGAGAGATAGAGAGATTTATTGACAATACAGAATAGGGAAACTATATAGAAACGTGTTTTATCTCATTTTATCACAGCCTAAACCCTATAAATACTTTTATAATTGTCTCTCTTTCGTTACACATTTTCGTTTCATAAAATCCAATTCACACCGTCCCAAAAGAAGTTTCACTTCAAAAAGTATTTATTGATATTATAAGAGTTTATCTGCATAATGTATAGCGACTAGACTTGCAGTACTTGGAAGAGAAGCAGAGCCCGTTTCAAATTGGGATATCTGAAGGAAAACGAACGTGAAACGATAAACACTAACCACTTAACGCTCATATAAATTACCATTACTTTGAAATCCAGACAAACTGTAGCGAACATAATAAACTGAGTTATTATGCAAACAGTTCGCTATAAATCTAATATTATGTTACAAAGCCGAGAAATATTCACAACAACACTCCACGAACACGATATATCTCTCTTCAATGCAAATATAAGGGAAAATGATCGCGAAATTGTACCGAAACCATAAATATTTGTCTCTAGTCGAGTGCTATTGGACGCGAGACTTGCTCCCCAAGCATTATACACAATTACAGTCGTCATTTATCAAGAGTTATCACCGTTTGAATAATATAATAACCGGTGAGCGATAATCAATTACTGGTGGGCGGTATGAATGAATTTGCGTGTAGTGTGGTACCGTGCCTCGCGGTGTAAGAAGTATTTTGTTGATGAGATTGTGCGCGAGAGTTCCCAGCGAAGCGATACACACGGGGTGGTTTTGAGCAACCCTTGCTCGGGCCTTGCGCTAATAATAGTCTTAGAAATCCCCTAAAAATATTTAAAAAAAATATGTGGTGTCGTGGGACACCAGGTAGGAACGAAGTTCCTTCGGCTAATGTAGAATCGACACTTACACACTACTCGCTTGTGTATGCGACTGTCGCGCCTGCGCACGTATCATTTAACGGTTTTATTCCACGCACTTTTTTCCACGGATTTTTTCCACGGATTTTTTCTTACGGTTTTACTATCACATTTTTTTCAGTTCGGTCGCGCAGTAAAATCCCTATGGAGGGATTGGAGGGGCCAAGCCTGCCGTAAGGAACTTCGTTCCAATAATATTGATGTAGCTGACCCAAAGATATTGGAAGAAAGGAGATATGCCATGTAGATCAAAATGTATGCAAGCCTAGAAATCCATTTTCCCACTACCATTCTTCACAAAAGCACACTAATGCACACAGTTACAAGTTCTCATCCAATGAACTGAATAAACACAACATTATAATTGGCTACTCAAACTAAAACACACCCACGACTTTGTAGGTAGCCAATCATACCGAGCGTATAGACCGCACATGACAGCCGTACCACGCAACGCGCAAGTTTATTGGGAGTACCATTCGCTGTTCTATTCACTGCGTTTGTTATTCACCGATTGCTAGTTAAAAGTGGTAGATAAAAAGCATTGTATTTTGAACAAAAATAATAATGTCGTGCTGCTCTATCAATCCAAATGTAACATAATAAAGAAAACAATAATTTGTAATATACTCTTTTTCTAGACAAATACAAGAAAATTCCTTCAATCGAATATTGTATATGATTCCTTCCTTGATAAAATTATTACTTTCGCTTCGGTTTTTGCATGTTATCCCGGACAATACGACAATTTAACAAAGTTTCACTTACGCGATCGAATCTCAACTGATGTTATAAAACGGCCATTTTTTCCGGATGGCTCAAATTGATCCAGTCGCGGTGGCGCGGTTACGCCCCCGTACCACTTCTTCTTATTCCCTATTTCTGTGAGCTGACCCCAGTTTGACCCCAGTTTGACCCCGCAGTAACGCCGTAAGTCAAGGTTCCGCAGGGAGTGCTCTTAGCTGTGTCGCTAAGTTTATAAGTTTGTTCTGCCTAGCTTGTTAGTCCCTCGAGCTGTCTGCGAGAAGCTCACCATACAATTATTTTATCTCTGTTAGTTCCAGGTATAGACATTTACACGGATGACTCTAATCACCGTGTGGTTTAGAAAATGTATTGTTACATCATCATCATCATCATCATATTGATCAGCCAGAGGATGTCCACTGCTGAACAAAGGAACATTTAATTGGGGGAATTTTCTAATACTCACCACGCTTGGTCGGCGAGTTGGTGAGTGCGGTGTAACTAGTGTTCCACAGAAGGGACGCTGCTGCTCATCCCTCTGGTTTAGATGCCCTTTAGTCACCTTTCACGACGTCCTCGGGAGACGTAGTGGTGCTATATTCTTAGTCCGGACACGAAACGGAATTGTTCATTATTTTATTTTATTTTACTTTTGGAACGAAGTTCCTTACGGCAGGCTTGGAGGGGATAGGGATTTTGCTGCGCGACCGAACTGAAAAAAATGTGATAGTAAAACCGTAAGAAAAAATCCGTGGAAAAAAGTGCGTGGAATATAACCGTTAAATGAGACGTGCGCAGGCGCGACAGTCGCATACACAAGCGAGTAGTGTATAAGTGTCGATTCTACATTAGCCGAAGGAACTTCGTTCCTACCTGGTGTCCCACGACACCACATAATTTTATAAACCTATTATCTATACTAATGGAGTAATAATAATATAATTATTGTTTATTTGCGTAGAATGTAGGTACACAAAATAAAGGTGTTAACAAATGTTTCTGATCCTTGTACACTCTACCTTAATTAGGCATGCAAATATTTGGATAAACTAAATAAAATCGAATTATGCACAATAACAAGAATTAATAAAATAAAATAAATTAAATAACATTATTAAAATAGGAAATAGTTAAATGTCAAATACAAAAATAATGTCATAATCTAGAATCTATCGTTTAAAAAATCATTAATTGAATAATAGCACTTTTCAAGTAAAAGTGCTGTCAGTTTCTTTTTAAAGATTCGGATTCTGTCGTTTTTTTATTAACTTGCCTTCTTCACTGTTCAGTTTAGAAAACCAATTTTTAACGACGTAGTACAAGCTAAAGTTGTCCCATTAGTATCTGAAAACACTAGGTATCTGTAGAATGAAGGTAAAGATGCCCAATCATTTATCAAATTACGTGTACAAGGTAATTGTACAAGTTGATGATGACAAATAGTAGGCACCTTCACTCGTGTTACGATCGGTCACGATCGGCTCTCGTCGGCTCTTAGCGCCCATTACGGGTCGTAAGTCATGCAGTTGTTACACTAATGATGCGTTGTTAATAACATACGAACGTTGCACTTGTACAGTAGATCCTGTATAATACAATCTTTTGTTTTTTCAAAGTTAAAGTCAAAGTTTTTATTTCATATAGGCCCTAATAGGCACTTAAGAAAAGTCGAAAGTTAAGGTACACGGTTCGGAAAAGTTGATCTTATAGAGAAGAAGCCGGCAAGAAACTCCATAGACACTCTTTTAAAAAAATGATATTACAATTTAACACGTCAGCTATGTGGAAACAAAGTGGACTATACGTGAAATACATTCACACAATAATAAACACACTATTGCTTCTGTAATACACAATCAGAACTTGATAATTATTAACGCACAGGTACGAGTCAACGAAGTTCTCACATTTACAAAATGTAGAAGATGCTAAATTATATTAAAATAAAAGGCAATATGGCCATCAAGCTGTAAACAATGTCATATTGTAAACGTTACATTTAACATGTCAAAAACGACATATATAATATGTTATATTTAAAAAAGTTATCAATTCTAACAAGAATTATATATTTTAAAACACGTTGCCCCACTCTAGGATTTCTCATGTGTCGTGGGTGCGCTTACAGACATGAATTCCACATACAATTCACCCAGACCCAGAACAACTACCTGCAGATCATACAAATATTTGTTCCGTGCGGGAATCGAACCCACGAACCGGAGCGCAGCAGCTGACGGTATCAGCCACAGCATCAACCGTGCCGTGCAAGTAGCAGAATACAATTTTTTTGGTCAATTCATATTTTAATTTCAGTTCGATCGTTTCAGTCGTAGTGTAAATTAATTACGAGAATTGGCCCTCCTAATCTCAAGTTTTACCTATAAATGCACCACACTCCACATTGCCACCGACACGTATGTATGTTAGGTACTTTCCATTACTGGCCAAATGATTGATCATAGACCCTGTTTTCCAAGACTCCCACATCATGTACTAACAAATGACTGACCCATATAGTACAAGGTACATGATTGATGTGTGGACGTCATCGACGGCTGTTAGTAATCGTTTACACGTATGCAATAGATTTACAAGTTTGAAGGATGATGCACCAAGCAAGCGATCCAAAACGTGATGGAACGTCGGCATTAACGGACGGACGTAAAAGTAAAGTTCAGAAGTAAAAGTTCAGGGTCTGGGTCATCGGCATCATCACAGCATAAACCTCCTCCCTTTTACGCTATTCTTCTCTCTTTCATGCATTTCTGACTAATTTGACAAGTCTTCAACCCGCCTTGCGATTGGTCTTTCGGTGTTTCGCTTACCTTCTCTTTGCCACCATTCTTTCAGGGTAACGGCCGGGGTCAAACTTGCGACTCAAATTTAATCTAATGTTCTGAGTGTGATCTGTATAGAGTCTTTTGACAATTCCTGGTACCGGTACGGTAGCTTCCAACGGTGCCTTATTAGACAATATGATGCCTGTAATATGAGATTTTGTTTTAATATTTGATAGCTAACTACATTACTAACCACAGCACACGGTGCAGTGGCTGATACAGTCGGCTGCTGCGCTCCAGGTCGTGGGTTCGATTCCCGCACGGAACAAATATTTGTTTGATCTGCAGGTAGTTGTTCCGGGTCTGGGTGTATTGTGTGTGGAATTCATATCTGTAAACGCACCCACGACACAGGAGAAACCTAGAGTGGGGCAATGTTTAAAAAAAATTAAAGTATAAACCATTTAAAGAATCATATGTTATTTTTTATTTCTACTAACAATAATGGATCTATGTTATCTGATCAATAAATGAATTACTATTATTAGGTGGGCCACCATTCCCTCTATTGGTCGCACTATTCCTTTTTTCTAGTTGACCAATAGTTGGCTTTTACTGATCACTGTGAAAATAAATATAAATTTCGAATTTTTGAAAAGTGGACTATCAAGTAATGTAAATACGTTTCAGTTATTGATTTCGTAAACGTGTAATGTATGAGAAAAATCCATCAAAAAGTACGCCTCGCTATTACATTGAATCCTAATTGTTATTAAAAAAACATGCATTTGCGGAGAAAAATATTTGAGTGATGTGCATTGGTTTGTGTCTGTGGTTTACTATTGATAGCTTTGTTGTTTTTATATTATTTTGGATTAAAACTGGACTTCTAATAACGCGCAGAAACTACAGTCACGGCACGCGCAAACCTAAAAGCAAAAAAATTATATTAACTTCAAGTGATAGGGATAAATGTCAATAGCGTAGCCATATTTCAGACAATTAAAGACTGAAAATCTAAATAGAATAATCGATATCGCAATGATAGAAATTTGTTTTTTAAGTCTAATATATAAGATACCTACAGTTCATTTTTATAATACTATGAGTAACATAATTTTTTCTTAAATAAACTGCAAGAAGTTTGGACTATTGGAACGGATTTACAGAATAAACAGAACGAGATACAATTAAAGTATTATTGCCAGTAATAATATTTGTTTTAATTCATGGCTTATCAATCTTAATACCATTGAAATCCAAAACTTGTAATAAACTGCTGGCGGACTTTAAACTCAGGTTTAAAATTGCATTTCTATTGGGCTAAATTAATCCATAATTCAATTAAGTCCTATTGGTGTGTCCACGATTGGGCCCAGAATAGGCATGCCACTTTTCTGAAAGATGTGTTCTTACAAAAAATATTGTTGGGAGCTATTATAATTCGGTCCTGGAAGGCCACGTATAAAGACCAAATATTCAATTCAATACATTAATTTCATTTGCGATATTTGGGTTACATTATTCATTGGTGTTATAGATTATACACAGTATATTGGTATCTCTATATTCCGCCTTACGGCATGCAAATAATGACAAGAAATTTACAATATCAAAAATACAAAAAATTTAATGTCAACAGTGATATTGATATGTATTTAAATTAATTACAAAAATATTAAAATGTCGAAATAAATATAAGTATACCATTAAGATATCTATTTTAATTTTGATCCCGGACCCCACTGCTGCCAAAGTTGCGCACCCCTACATTACAGTACATGGTAGCAAATTTTTTTGCTTAATTCATTTAAAACATTGAAACACGCATTTCAAACATAATCTACAAAAGCCAACATTAAATCCATAACCTAAACGAATCATATCGTAAATCAAAATAAATAGTCGCGATAGGTTAACCCTCTCGCGCCGGGCCGGCCTGAGCGACCACAATCGCGCCGATGACATGTTTATGTGGCCTCTTCGGGCTTTATAATGGCCTCACTTTGTATTTCATAAAAAAAGGTCACATTTACTTAGAAAATGTGTCGCTAACGGAATAATCTTGGGATGATAATAAAAAGTTTTATAGTATTGGAGTGTTGAATGCTGGTTTGATGTGCGTCTTGTGATATTGTATTTAAATACTATGAATTGTAGTTATTATGGGTTATGGGGTCGCCCAACTATATGATAGAAATGTTGTCCTTGCTTTCTAAACATAAAAAGAATATTATGTCGGTTATAATGTCATTATAATATAACAGTCCTATGGAGCCCACTAAAAGAGAACATACTCGTAGTAATCATTCGTTTATTACCATCCTGACCAAGTCGAAAATTCGACTCAAGCGAAGGATTTTTTTGAATATTGAATGGCACAACATATACATAAAATAAACAGTTTTTTTTAAACGTTTCTCCACACTTGGATTACTCCTATTATTACTTTAGTTAGCACGCGTTTCCTCTAGTTAAAACCAATTTTACTGAATGCCTTTGTTACCACCAGAATTTGCTGCTAGTCTAACTGAATGTCAGTGGAAACTGGACAAAACGCGTATTCACAATTCAACCTTTTAAGGTGGATCCTACTCGGACAGGTTAAGCTAGGTTGTCGCGGAGTGCCTCCCTCCGTGTTTTCTTCCCGGTTAGCTCAACTAGGAGGCTCTCTCCACGGCAGCAAGTAACGGAGTTCAGTTAATGATATTGAATGAAACGTATCATAAATTGTTATTCACAATTTCAATTAACACTTCATGGTGATGTTTAAATTTTTTAAATATAGCTATTATCACAATTTAAGCTAATTAAAAACAAGTAATTGTAATATTGCAGGCAGACTATTTGTCAGAGCGAGTGGTTCGACACACAACTGTATCGAACCACTAGCGTTCAGGATCGAATGTGATAATGATCAAATTATGAAGAGCGACTCTACGTCACAAAATAAATTCGAATTTTGATTTGAATAAAGAATGAAACATTAGGTGGATAGTGATGGAGATAAAAGGTTTGAAGTCATGAAAGAGGTTGATTGAAACGAAGATAAAGTATAACTTCGTCACAAGGTTATTCTTTTTTGCAAGATATTCGCCGCCAAGCGGTAGTGTTTAAACTTAAGACATTAATGTGTTCCGGTTCGAAGGGCACTATAGCTAGTGAAATTACTGGACATCTTGAAGTGACGAGCGTAGTGTGGTACAACGGACAAGGCGTAGGTAGGTAGGCGAGGCGCTTAACACCAGGTCTCAAGATTGAATAAAAACAGCCATAATTGGATATCAAAATTGAGTCGTGAATAAACTTTGTGTCCACTGTAGATACAACGAAGATATTAACTTCAATAATCTTATTTGAATACCTCCTACATAAACTCGATACATGCCATCGAATCATTGCGCTTGTATTCGTTTATTTTTTGACTTGAGCTTTACTCTAAAGTATGATGTCGCTCGATAATCCTGACACAATTTTATTTAATACAGCTTTTGCCCCACTCGCGTGGTACTTTTGATCGGGAAAATAGTATTCTTTAATTGCCGTGTGGTGCCGGCTCAGAATGCCACCACCCCATCTCCTCCTAGGGGTGTCGTAAAAGTCGACTAAGGGATTAGCCGGAGGATGGGCAGCAGCGTTCTTCGAGCACATTAACAACTCAACTGCGATCGCCAACCCGCCTGCCAAGCGTGGCGGTTATGGCAAAACCCCCCAATGAGCCCACAACACATCCATATCGGTGGTTGTGGTGATCTTTGGGGGAGGCCTGTGTCCAGCAGTGGACTTCATTCGGCTGAAATGATGATGATGATGATGAATTTCCGGGCCCCTTAAAATTATTATCCCAACACAAGTTTCATTAATGTCATAAATGTCATGCCCGTTTGCACTAAATGGTAAGTTTATACCGAACTGTCTAGGAATCTCTTCGTGATTCTAAGTTATATATTAGAGAGAGACTTATTGTATGTTCTACTCGCCTTAGTAAGTGTAAACGTGCATCAGTATCCTTTAAGTCTCAAGTACAGGTCTGATATTATTGCCGAACGTCTCAACCATCGGGTTTGGCTTTCACAACTAATTATAATTGACGTTGCGAGCCGCCAGGTACCTCGCCTATATCGGTACCTCATTTCACCTGCAAGTAGTGTTCAATCACCTGATATTAGGAAGTAACGTTGCGAGGGCCGAGGCGCGCCCTTCAATTTTGGCGCCAGACACCGGAAGTGAGGCTCAAAATAAAGTCGGCTGTTGAGGAACCAACCCAGGTACTTTACGGTACCTCTGACAACTATCCGGACCCCACCTACCGCGATCTAATATGATACGATTCCAAACACGAGGTAGTACCACAAGTAAGTAACTAACAGTAAAATATAGTAATGTTAGTAGTAGTTTATGTTAGTAGTAGTTTTCGCGATTATTACTCATTATAATAAAACACTTTTAAACGGATAACATCGCGTATATTATAGATTTTAGTTTTTCCTAACGTTTCGAACACTTTGCAGCAGTCATCCTGCGACTACGAATGCTGCAAAGCATTCGAAACGTCAGGAACAACAAAAATCTATAATATACGCGATCTAATCCGTTTATAAGTGTTTTATTGTAATGAGTAAAACAAGATATTATGTCTTTTATTTTTGGTCAAATGTGTATTGGTAAGCCGCATTCTTCTTTAGATAAATTAATAAATATGACAAACAGATGTCTGCCATGTTTAAGACCTCCTACAGTATCGTGTAAGACCAGAGAAGACCTATAATATAGTAAAAGAAATTAAAGCTATAAAGATTGTTTATTTACTTCAGAGTAAAGGAAAACCCCTCACCCTTAAATCAAGAAAACTAAATAATATTATCTAGACTCCATTCATTAAATCAAATAATGCTTTATTTGAATACGCATGTAATAATTACAAGGAGCAGTGGATCCTGGTGTGGTCTGAACTAGTTTGTATGGACCATTGTTATTGAGGGTGCGTTTACATTAACACACGGCATCCGCAGTTGTGATAAAATTGAGCATAGTGTTGTTTAATCAATTGCCACTTCACCATTGATCTTCTTTTTAGCATTACTTCCTTTTTGAATGAATCCTTGGTGCAGGAGTAAGCTGACATGGGAAGAGTTACACAATTGATTGATTGATAAAATAGACAGAAAGGCAACAGTCTTTTGGCGCGGCATAATTCGATTTTTAAGGAATTGCGGATAAGAATCTAAAGTGTTCTAAATTAAAAACTTTAAACCCTACTTTTAATTGCTATGTAGTTGTTTGGTGAAAACCAGTAGTGACACTTGTAGTCTATATAAATGAAATAACATGCTGAATAAAACTGAAAATATTTACATAAAATAATATAAATAAAATATCCAATAAATAAAAATATGATATTGGATTTTACGTTTTACACATTCAATCTCTTTAATTATATTAATTTATTAGGCTCAATCATCACGTTCATCACCGCCTCTCATATATAAATGTAAAAATAAAGCAGATAGTTTTAATCTTTTATCAATTGATGAAATTACTTTTTGACAAGATTCCCGTGACTCCCTGTGATGCGATTCATACCATTGCTAAGCAGAGGCATTTATTTATACAGCCTGTTTATATTTCGTGTCGGCCATTGCGACACGAAATATAAACAGGCTGTATAAATAAATGCCTCTGCTTAGCAATGCTATGAGTCGCTTGAGGGGTTTATTATATGATTCAGGAGTAATAATTTAAAAACAGCGAAACTTTCTATGTACGACTGTATTGAACTATTTTCCAGAATCATATCTTAATTAGTAGTAAGCATGCAATTTATCAAGCATGTATTGCGGTTACAAAATCTATAGGCGTATGAGAAACAGCCATAGTTTAGTTTCCTTGCTATTTGCCCAATAATATTTGACCAAGTATAATAGGTACCTTTTATTTTCCTTTATTTTATTTTTAATGATTTTTATTGAACAAAATTAAAACAATTTAACAAATTGTCCATGAGAATTGAATGCTATTTATTTTTCTTTTTTTTTATTGGTGCCCGGTGGAAATTCTTCTTGAACTTCCTTCGCCCCGGGGAAGGGCTCCGGACTCCTACCGGCTAAAACCACTGGGGTGGTCATCTTCGGCACACAAGGGAGGCTTCAGGTCCTCGTATGATCACAATAGAGCGAGAATTGTATCCTGTCCTTAGATTAATTAAAATATATTATTCACTTTGATTAAGCAAACTTTATTTATCTAAATACGTTGTAATATCGACTGAATTATTGAAAGCAAATTCATTTGGAAAGCAGTCTAAAATAAAAGCTTTTAATCTTTAATGCTAAATGAGAGGTCGCATGTTTAGAGCTCTCACTAACAGGTTTTCGATAAAAGGCCGATAAGTGACGAGATTTGTCACCTGACATTTATTGGTCGCTAAGGGGATAAACCTGACAGAGAAAGAAAGGTATTATAGCAAAAACTGAAATTATGTGGTCTGGACGAATTTCTAAGCCGTATGGCATTATTATGATTGCTTTCTCAAGGCAGTTTATCGTTTAAATATGATATAGGTACATGACCCCGACATGATGACCAAACAAATTACATGATTTTGAGAGACAGCAATCATCATCTCAGCCGAAAAATGTCCACTGCTGGACAGAAGCCTCCCCCAAAGATTACCACAACCACTGCTATGGGTTTGTATTGTGTGCTTATTGGAGGGTATTGCCATAATTGCCACGGTTGGCGATCGCAGTTGAGCTATAAATGTACTCGAAGGATGCTGCTGCCTGTCCTCCGACTAATCCGATAGTCGCATTTTCTGATACCCACGGGATGAGATGGAGTTGTGGTATTCTTAGCCGGGACCACACAATTACAGCAATAATTGTAAGTTTTAATTTTTTATTACTCGTAAATGGGTACCACCATTTGAGACCGGTCAGTCCGTAACTGCCACGCAATCTTATTTAATGGCACATTTATTATTTTTGCATTTCACACTTTGGCAGTATAATAATCACAAATAACCTTCATCATTTCATAATTTCGGCCGAGTGAAGTCCACTGCTGGACACAGGCCTCCCCCAAAGATCACCATAACCACCGATATGGATGTGTTCTCGCTCATTGGGGGGTTTTGCCATAATCGCCACGCTTGGCAGGCGGGTTGGCGATCGCAGTTGAGTTGTTAATGTACTCGAAGGACGCTGCTGCCCACCCTCCGGCTAATCCCTTAGTCGACTTTTACGACACCCATGGGAGGAGATGGGGTGGTGGCATTCTGAGCCGGCACCACACGGCAAATAACCTTATTCTCTTGTAACTATCAAGAAAGTAATATTTTTAAAGAATGTTCAAGGAGCTCTTCTTCATAGGACCAACAACTTAGAACTATGCAACTACTTATACTCTGAATATTCAAGTGCCTGCAAATGATTTATATGAATAAAAATCTTTTGAATTTATTGTGAATGTTCTTCTAGGCTTATATTTAACTGATCACCAGGAAAATTCTTTTGGTTGCCAAAACTCTTAAATAACCGTCAACATTTAAAGTATTTTGTGTATAATGGCAGCGAGGGGCTCAGGCTTGTTGAATATGGACGTCGGGGTCCAAAAAAAAACCCCGGTGCCATCTAGTTCTTCTCCGTGTGGGATCGGCCCTCTTCATGCATGACGCTCTCACAGAAGGAGACCACTGCACTCCAATGTTCATGCTCTGTCAGCATAGCCATAACATTACTGCCGGCAGAGAGATCTTGCCCGATCAGATCGACCAGTATCCGCTACTCGGCAGACTACGTAAGGCACCCCTACAGCGTGTGTTGTGCCGTATCCTCGCTTCCTATCCTGTGCAGGTACGCACCGAAACTACCGTGACCGGTGAATACCTGCGTCAGGCGGTAGGAGAGTCGCTCGCTTCTTTTGAGCCAGGCTCCGAAGAACGGCAGGCCGTATCGACAGCCTATATTTGTATAAATATTATATTAAAGATAAATAGCTTAATTATGTAGTTAGTTCATTTGCACGTTTGCTGGCCGTGTTGTGCCGGCTACGAATGGCACCACCCCGTCTCATCCCGTAGGTGTCATAAATGGCGCCTATGGGATTAGCCGGAGGATGGGCAGCAGCATCCTTCGAGTATATTTATAACCCAACCTGACTGCCAAGCGTGGCGATTATGGCAATATCCCCCAATGAGCACATTTCACAAACCCATACCAGTCATTGCGGCAATCTTTTAGGGCGGCTTCTGTCCAGCAGTGCACGTTTTTACGGCTGAAATGATGAAACGTCAACTGCCGATGTTAAAATAAAGTTGGATATTTGATTAAAATCACTTGATAATTATTATGACAACGTTAAGTTAGACTCCGTCACCTAATTATCAGATGATACTTAAGATAAGTTCACCTTAATAAGCTGTTAAACGTATAACATTACACAAATATCGTATATCAATGGAAACCGATCTCCTCACCCAACTATCTTAGCTTTAGCGTCTGACACTTAATACTTCCTTCGGCTTGAAGCTTTGAATAATGTGACAATAACGACCCATTTCTTTGAGTTATCTATTTTTATTCCCGTGGGGTCGAACAGACCCGCCTTTGATTTTCTAACGATTATTTAATAGGCCGCGTTTTGGGGTTGATGTATGACATCATAATTAACGGGTACAATAGTTTTTATCGGTTTCTAATGTTTTATGTGTTTTCGATTATTTGTTGAGGGTTGGTTTTTTGTTGAGTCAATTTATGTAATTTCGATATCGGGTATTACAAAAGGAATTCGATATTGAAATTGGTGTTACACAAAAGAACTTCTTTATTTGAACTGAATACTGACATTCGTTTCTTTTCTAAATGGTTAGCATCTCACACCAAAGAATATCATGGGTATTACAAAATCTTGCTGTATTTTGTTATGTTGTAAATGATACACAATCAAATTAGTCTTCACGCAACTAGTGCTGAAATTCGACTACCATTTTCGCAAGTGTGATATCATTTGTAACCTTTTTTCACCAGGATGGAAATCCTCATGGACTTCTCTGTCTCCTGAACTCGCCGAACTGTTAACGGCTAAAACCATCTGGCGTTCATCTTCGGCACCTTAGGCCACCTCTGCGATCTCATGAATGAACGCTCTGGAGCCGCTCACAAGTGCACACCAAGAGGCACATTTTGGAGGGGGTGACTGTAAAGCAGTTGACCCCTTTAGTAGGAAGCGACTGTCATCACCATTATCATATCAACTTAATTACTTATATATAACTTATATCTTCGGCACCTAAAGGAGCCTCACTTGGTCCTCCAGGTCCTCGTATGATCACACTAGAGGCGCCCACTGGTGCCACGCCCAGAGGCACATCACGGGGATAATGCCACCACTTGGGTTGACCACAACGTATTTTACTTTAATTCACAGGTATTTAATTCCATCTCGTCACGTGGATGTCGTAAAAGGCGACTAAGGGAATCTAAACCAAAAGGAAGGGCAGCAGCGTCCCTTCTGTGAAACGGTAGCCATACCGCGCTCACCAACCCGCCTGCCAAGCGTTGTAAATATTGGCAAATACCCCCCAGCATGATGACACAGTTGTGAAAATCTATGGGGGAGGCCTTTGTTCAGCAGTGGACGTATAAATGGCCGATATGATGATACTGACCATAATATCGCAGTGATACCGTCGTTAGCAAGTCTTCCCATGGTTTAAACTCATTATCTGACATTACGCTGTCGGTGCCGCGCCACTTTATGTGGGAACTGCGCCCACTGGCCGCGGAGGTAACACATCATTAGATGTACCTATGTACGTTGGCGATGTCGGTACTTGTTCATACGCTGTGGGTTCGGCATACTGCTAGCAACAGTTGGCGACAGTAAGCGCAGTGTCAAATAATAATATTGGTACAATGTTTTTGTTTTTTACTATAATGTTCTCGAAATGATGGTAATGTGAGGACAATGCAGGAGAAAAGAGTCTAAACTTCTCAAAAAGTCTACACTAAACAAGGCTGATTAATATTTACTAGTTTTTGATTTAATTGTCATGACAGCATTAAGATGCCCAATCCCAAAAGACGGAACGGTTCACGAGCATGACGCATGCATCAGCGTCGCTCAGCTCAACCATATTATAGGTAAACACAACGCCACAATAAGCAGGACACTTGAGTGAGCATGACATACCTAAACTGCATGGTATATATATATAACAATTCTTCTCCATATGATCAACTAATTGGAACCGTGCAACCTAAATTCTGACGTTTCAAAGTGCCAGTAATTGGTTTATTTGAAATAAAAATATTTGACTATTGATCCACTGCATTGATTAGTGCAAGCTTGGCAGGTGGAGCAGTGATTGCAGTAGGTTGTTATAAGCCATCATTTTGTTATGAACACTTAGTCCCATTTCACGACACCCGTGGATGGAAACCCGTGCCGAGCCAGTAGTTTTAAATATCCCATTAAAATATATTAAATTATTCTGATCGAGGTGTCGCTCGGTTTGGTCCCCAAACATCGCCAAGCGAAGCGTAAGCCAAGCTCAAGCTGGAGGCCTATCGGCTTCGCCAGATTAAAATCCCTGACATGTATAAGATAATCCATAATCAGTCCATTACTGTTCTGCTGCTAGGCTTGGCTTGGCTTTTTCATGATGAGAAAGCTTAGGCCTTAGTCCACCACGCTGGCCTATTGCATGTTGGTGGACTACACATACCGTTGAGAACATTTTGGAACCGTCGCAGTTGTGCAGGTCTCATCACGATGAATTCCTTCATAGTTAACGCAAGTGATAATCAAGTTAACCAAAAAAAAAAACTGTATTTAAAAATAACCACAGAACATTGTGGCAAATACGAACTTTACCTGGACGTCGATATAGTAGCTGCCCCTTTAAGTTTTGCAAAATAATCTAACATCAGCACATTAGTATTAAAAGGCTCATTCCTCACGCCAGGATGCCCGTCGTGCTGCGCAGACCAACAATATGCAATTTAGTTACCGATCTAGACCGCGCCGATAGTGACAAGCGAGCCTAACGCGATCTGTATCAGTTATTAGAAAGGAGTAAATAAACCATCGCATCTGTTCCTCAAGGGTAGGTAGTTGTAATATTGTATACCCAGGTTTAGAATGTCAATGATATGCTGTCTACAGACGACATTCATTGTTATGCGGGACGTGCTAAAGCCCTTCGTCCCGTAGTAGAGGAAAGCCGCAGACAACTTGTGTCAAAAACCGAGAGTACTCTAGATAGAGTCTCCGACTGGGGATGACTAAATTTAGTCGGCACGGTTGGTGCAGTGGTTGAAACAGTCGACTGCTGCGCTCCAGGTCGCGGGTTCGATTCCCGCACGCAACAAATATTTGTACGATCTGCAGGTAGTTGTTCCGGGTCTGGGTGTATTGTGTGTGGAATTTATGTCGGTAAACGCACCCACGACAGAAGAGAAATCCTACTGTGGTCCATTTCTATTACTCGGCAGCTGTCTCTAGATCTGTGAGCGACCATACATACATTCACACCTGCGTACTGCTAATCTAACTCTAATGTATATACTACGGTCATGTGTTATGACGTCAAGCTTGGTGTCGGTTAATTATACGATTAGCACCAGCTACGAATAGCATCAACCCATCTCATTCCGTGGGTGTCGTAAAAGGCGACTATGGGATTAGCCGGAGGATGGGTAGCAGCGTCCTGCTGGGTATAGGCCTGTCTTTGCATGTGCCAATCCCCCCACGCTACCCTGAGATCATCCAGGTGTAACCCGCAATGGCAACCATATCATCCATCCATCTCGCCACCTGACGACCAACATTCATTCTTGTATCCCTTGGCCACCAATCGGTCATAGAGTCACTTCACCTGTTATCCAATTACGATAAGATATTAGAACTTGCGTTAATTAAGTGTACCATCATTACGGCCCAATAAAGTCCACTGCTGGGCACAGGCCTCCCCTAAAGATCACCACAACGACCGATATCGGTGGGTTGTGTGCTCATTGGGGTTTTTGCCATAACCGCCACGCTTGCCAGGCGGGTTGGCGATCGCAGTTGAGTTTTTAATGGACTCGAAGGACGCTGCTGCCCATCCTCCGGTTAATCCCATAGTCGCCTTTTACGACACCCCCGGAATGAGCTGGGTTCGTGCTATTTGTAGCCGGCACCACACGGGCCATGGCCCATGGACATGATGTCTGGGCTGAAAAACCGAAACCTTTAAGCTTTATTCAGCATTTCTTCTCAGAAGGGGTCAGTTGGACACGCCGCTGGCTTATGCAACATTTATTGACTAATGCAAGTGTTTCATGAAACCTATTTGTCTATATGTATGTATGTATGTAACCTATATGTCATCATTTCATTTCACTGAGACACGGTTCTAACACATGTGGACAGGTTAACAAGCTCAAGTAAATAGGCAACATGTTAACACTGAAATCAACTTAACAAGAATATAGATAGCAATTTTCAAGCAAAAAGTACCACAGTGTACAATAAGAACGCAGAGAAAGAGGCAATGTAAATGAGCTCAGTTGATTTACTGACAGTTGTCTCCGGTGCTGTGTCGTGTGTTAATTATGAACACCAAACATGGCGGCTACAGCTTCGCTAATTACGTTCACTTGGCTTGTTTTTGTAATAAATATTTAACGTTTGTTTCTATTAGTGTTTCAAGATGTATTTTTAACAGTTTTGCAATAACGCATATAAGGGTTACCGAGTGTATATATATATATATATATATACCCACAGTTTACTCATTATACTTTAAATAATGTTATGGAGAAATGTCGTAGTGGTGACCCTGCGTTGAAAAGGGAGAATCATAATTCAAATTCTAAATTCAATGTTTTTGTTTTACGTAAGTTTTGGCAGGCTTATAATGAAAATGCAACAGTTAAGTGTGAACATACGAGGACCTGGAGCGTCCCTTAGGTGCCGAAGATGACCGCTCCAGTGGTCTTAGCCGGTAGGAGTCCGGCATACCCCTTCGCCCTTCGTCCGGGGTGAAGGAAGTTCATGAAGAATTTCCACTGGGCACTAATTTTTTTTTTTTTTTAAAGAGTTGTTCGGTTTGGAAAAGTCTGGCCGATAGAGCTGGTAAGAGTGTCTCTCTTTAAAAAATCTACTTTGTCTTGCAATTTTGATTAGATATTTCATTTTAACAAGTTATCTATATGAAAACAATGTAGACTACATATATTTGAATATACAAAATAATCAAACACTTGTTTTCCTTTATAATACACAAACATAAATCAAGAAGTTATTAACGTATAAAACTAATCAGCTTAATGAAGTTCTCAAACATGTAATATATGGGTATGTCACCAGTATGGACAACTGTCCGGATTCAGAATGAAATACAAGTCCACCGTCCCCGCGGATGTCGTAAAAGGCGACGATGGAACTCTAAACCAGAGGGTTGGGCAGCAGCGTCCCTTCTGTGGCACCGTAGACGTTCTGCTGTCCAAGCGTGGTGAGTACTGGCAGATTCCCCCTAAAATGGCAACAACCAGCATGTAATCGGTCCTCATGTAGGGGACGCTTTTCTTCAGCAACGTTTTTGGGCTGATATAAAGATATTATACTTTGTCAATAAAGTTCCACGGAAGCTAGATGTGCAAAAAGAATCAATGCCAAACATCCCTGTCGCCAACTTGTGACGAAGTCTTCCTTCATCTTCATTTCAATCAACCTCTTTCATGACTTCGTACACTTTATCTCCGTCACTGTCCACCTCATGCGTCATTCTTTATTCAAATCAAAATTCGAATTTAGTTTGTGGTGTCGAATCGTTCTTCATATTTTGATCATTATCACAGTACATTCGATTGTGAACGCTAGTGGTTCGACACACAGCTGTCGCTCTGACAAATAGTCTGCCTGCAATATTACAATTACTTATTTTCAACTAGCTTAAATATTGTGATTTTAAGTTATATTTAAAAAATATATATATAATCATCAGCAGAAGTGTTGATTGAATTTGTGAATGACAATATACCAAAATAACAATCTATATGATACGTTTCATTGAATCACATTAACTGATCTCCGTTACTTGCTGCCGTGGAGCATAGCCTCCCAGTTGAGCTAACCGGGGAGGAAACACAGAGGGAGGCACTCCTCGACAAACGTAATGCTTAGATTTAAAATAAGCTTTTTATGAAGGCATTTAGAATGAAAGAAAATGTGTTTATTTGCACAAACAGCACACATAAAAGCAATAATTTGTATATAACGGATATGGCGCTAAATATAAGGACATTTATTATGTTTAACATTGTACAGATACAAAATATAGTGCTAAAGGGATGTTACCAGTGATGACATATGGAACAGAGACGTGGTCACTCACAATGGGCCTCATAAGAAAGCTCAAGGTCACTCAGCGAGCTATGGAGAGAGCTATGCTTGGTATTTCTCTACGAGATCGAAATTAGAAATGAGGCGATCCGTAGAAGAACTAAAGTTGTCGACATAGCTGAAAGGATTAGTAAACTGAAGTGGCAATGGGCAGGGCACATTGCTCGTAGAACTGATGGCCGCTGGGGTACAAAGGTTCTAGAATGGAGACCGCGCACCGGAAAACGCAGCGTGGGACGACCTCCAACGAGGTGGACAGACGACCTGGTGAAGGTCGCTGGGAGTCGATGGATGAGGGCGGCATGTAACTGATATGATGGTGATGAAGTTCTATAGTAATCATTTCTCAGCAACTTTGCAACGAATAAATATAGTTCGAGTGCAGTAAATAATGTTGCTATGTAGTTTCCTTAAATCTATTGTAAAGCACGTAATTCGTGAACTTCTCAGGTGTCGGAACAACTGACCACTATCCAATGTTCATTCATTTCACTTGGACATGGCTTGTTCCACTTGGGACTTTAGATCACAGGCTTTATCATTTACTTCTTGATGCATTGGAGATGAATATTTTTAGCTTGTATTTAAACGATTACCAATGTAGCTTTTTAAGAATAGAATAGAATATTCTTTATTGTACACCATTTTAAAAACAACTACTAGGAATAATTTAATGAACAGTAATTGTACAATGGGCGGTCTTATTGCTATTAGCGATTTCTTACAGACAACCTTTGGATGGACAAGAAAAAGACAAAGGGGTAGTCTGTGGTGTACTTACTATATTAATATAATCAACTAGCGTATCTAGACAATTAAATATAAGACGAATAGATATATATTCCATAAATTAGTTAAATAATATGCATATATATACAACTATATAACACTTTACACTTTTCTTTCTCTCTTTTCGGCCCAATGAAGTCCACTGCTGGACACAGGCCTCCCCCAAAGATCACTACAACGACCGATATGGGTGTTTTGTGTGCTCATTGGGGGGGTTTTGCCATAATCGCCACGTTTGGCAGACGGGTTGGCGATCGCAGTTGAGTTGATAATGTACTCGAAGGATGGTGCTGCCCATCCTCCGGCTAATCCCTTAGTCGAATTTTACGATACCCATAGGATGAGATGGGGTGGTGGTATTCTGAGCCGGCACCACACGGCATAAAACTTTATACAATACAATATAAATAATCCATAAGAATATAGGAATATCGTATATAAATACATAAATACAATAAGAAGATAATACTATATTGGTAAATACAACAAGCATTTAAACAGACAACTTGACTTATTTGATGTTGCGGATGTTCATGGCTGGCGCCGATTGCTTACTTCCAGGTCACCAGCATGCGCATTTGCCTTCAATAACATAAAATAAATAAAAAGTAGTTACCTTGTTTTCACATACACTTGTCGCCAATTGCGATTTGCACATATGATTTGTCGATATTATTTAAGTCTTGTGCGCGCGAACAATCTTGGGTCCCAAGCGGAACATATCATTTGTATACCGTGTACGGTGCCGCGTAAACAGTGCAATGTTACCTCCAGCCTGCAATTCGCGTTTGTAGTCTGTCGCGCATCCATTTGCATTTACTTTACTTGGTTCTAAAACACCCGCAAACATTGATCACTAAACTAACCTGGCCTGCCAGCATTAACTGCTATAACACCAAAGAGGCTGAAGTGAAAATGGATACATAAGAATTTATTAGTAGTGCTTCAATCAACCTGCATCGGACACGGCTGTAAATGTAGGAGTGGCGGGTAATGGTCAGGGGAGCAATTCCTTAAGCTCAAACATCCATACATCCTTGAATAGAGAATCGAAATAACGGTGTAAAACCAATTTGGTATTCGCTAAGACATGATTGAAGCTATTCAAGGACACGTTGCAGACGGTAAGCCACGAGGAACAGTCTTAGAGAATACCAAACTGGGTTATCACCGTTATTTCAATTCTGTAATGAAGGATGTATGGATGTTTGAGCTTAGAGAATTGCACCCCTGGACTGGGAAACTTTGCGGGTTTTGTTTTCATGCATTACTATTTTGTCAGGCCGGTGTGGGACCGGTGCGGGTGGCTGGCTGCTGTCACCAACTTTCTTGCCAAACAAGACTATGGACATCACCTCCTATTGCGTTACGTAACAGGGGCTATTGTGTACTAGAGCCATTTTTACAACACAAACAATCATGTTTATCTATGCGCACGGAATAGTAATCAATGGAGTGATAACTCAAAAATGTGAGTGACAGAAAATTCTCACCAGCTGTTTGGCGATGCACTGTTTACATGGTGATATTCCGATAATATTTGAGTTTGTGACGATACGATCGCGCCTGGAAAACGCAGTATTGGACGACCTCCAGCGAGGTGGACAGACGACCTGGTGAAGGTTTCTGGGAGTTGTTGGATGTGATCAATCGTTGTGGAAATCTATGGGGAGGCCTTTGTTCAGCAGTGGGCACCCTTTGGCTGATATGATGATGATGAAACAGTTATAGGTAATTAAAGCGGTGCTCAGTATGTAAATCTTGACCGCAGCGACATTGAGAACATCGCAAATATCTTCCGCCCGGTAGCCGGTATTCGAATTGATGCTCCATTTGTTGCTAATCTGTGTCTGTTTGCTTGTTTGCCTTTTTGTCTCAAACACTAATACTGATTTCGAGCGAATACCGCAAATGGTTTCATGATTAGTAATTAATTAGTATTGAGAAGCAATTACACGGTCTATGAAATATTATAGCGGCAATTTTCATGTCCAGTAGTATAAGTTTTTAATTATTGCCTCAACTATGCGTGGACGAAGACTTTTGTTTTTTCACCTGATTATAATTTTGTTTGGTGAGTTGATTATTGTTTTGTTTATGATTAATCATAATCATTATCATTATATCAGCCAAAGGACGTACTCTGCTGAACAAAGGCCTCCCCCATGGATTTTCGGTATTATGTCGTAACTTTGGGTGGAATTTGCCAGTACTCACCACGCTTGGCAGGCGGGTTGGTGAGAGCTGTATGCCTATTGTTCCACAAAAGAGACGTTACTGCCCATCCATCTGGTATAAAGTCCCTTAGGCCATTTACGACATCACTGGACGAGATGGAGTGGTGCTATATTCTTAATCCGGACATCACAAGGACGATTATGTTTAATAAAGCAATGTAACTGAGCATTGAAACAAATTCCTGAGAATTGAACCTAAGATCTCATTATTCCCAGCTGCACTTACTCTGACGATTGATCGGTTACTGGTTGTAGGTACCGATCTTAAGGTCCCGGCTGCGACTCTTAGGTTAATCTAACTAACTATGGGTTCGCGGGTGCGCAGATTGGGGAATCTGCGTGCCCACACCGAGCGACCCACGAGAAGACGGTGGCGCGCATGTGGTCACGCGCCGCTGTGTGCGCAGCACAGCACAGAGCACATGGACGCTACGGGGGATCCTTTCACCCTCTCCGAGATGTGCCTATAGGCCACCAGTGGGCGGCTCCAGTGTGATCATACGAGGACGTGGAGCCCCCTTAGGTGCCGAAGATGGCCCCCCCAGTGGTTTTAGCCTGTAGGAGTCTAGCATGCCCCCTCGCTCTACCCCGGGGTATTCATGACGAATTGCCACTGGGGACGAATAAAAATAAGAGTTGATCAAACTAAGGTAATAGGGTATTATTATCGGAAGTCTCACAGTGATAGGCGTGTCCTTTATCACATATACCTTAAACTACATTACCGCAACAGGTTTTGGCTTTTCAGTGTTAAATAAGTAACCGTAAAGCAATTCTCATACACGAGAATCGAGATTCGCGAGGCGAGAAAAATAATGAATAGTTAAATATTTCTCATGGCCGACTATAACAAAGGGTATTTTGAGCAATGATATTTTACAAATAGATGCGCCATACACGAACATTATGACACTACAGAATGACGTAAAGTTTACTATACCTACGACCAGTACAGCTCTCAACATGCGCGAAGGAATGGTATACCATGTGGCATACCAGTTGTTATTAATTTTTGATATTCTTAATTCTTATAATTGTAGTAACATTGACATCTGGTAATTCATTAATTTATGTTTTTATTTTATTTTATTGTAGTACAATGGGGTTATAGTGCCTATCTTGATGATGTAAGCATTTAATGATTCTCATATTAATGATAATTTATAATGTGTGTATATAATATTTGTACGCCAGTATTGGCAAGTTTTAAGGAACTTAATGTAATACCAAACTATAACCACCAAGTATAGATTCTACGCATGGAATGACTCACAATTATTGTACTATAATTCGTGCATAAAACTTATATACACACAGAAATGCATTTTTTCCGCAATATGTTGCAAGAATTAGGTATAAGAATGACGTCTAGTTGCGACCAGCCGCGACAATGGTCGGTGCGCGACTAAGTGAACACTGGGCAATTACCTTGCTTTCATGTGATCATCGTAGAGCGTGGGCAACGCATCTACATTTATAAAAATATCTTATATTGGGAAACCCATTTTGAACACACACAGAAACACACATACTTGGCGGGGGAATTGGTGATTGCAGAGTTTTGTTATTAGCACATACAAAGATGCCCATCGTCCCGATGTCAACCTTTGGTCGCCTTTTAAGACACTCGTGTGACGAGAGGGTGAGTCTGTTCTTCGGTACCCGACCACATATCACATTTAATGTGAAAAAGCAAGCCGCATGTCGCCGCACGAGTTGTCACACTTTTGATTTTCCTATACGTCTTAAATATCAAATGCTGTCCTTCACTTCATCATTATGTCTCACTAGACTCTTTTCAGCTCATATTATGTCGTAACTGTAATATTGTATGACATCAGTTTTGTTTCAGGGCGCTCGGCAGCGTCGACGTCACAATGTGACATGTCGAGCACCGCGCGGGTCCACGAGGGCAACCTCGGACAGACCTCCGACTTCAACTGGCTTGGAGTGTTAAAAGTGCATCTACGTGAGTATAATCAAAGTCAAAGTTTTTTTATTTCAAATAAACCAAATATTGGCACTTATGAAACGTCAGAATTTAAGTGGCACGGTTCCAAATAGTTGATCTCATGGAGAAGAGCCGGCAAGAAACTCCATGGATACTCTTTAAAAAAAAGTTGGGGATTACAATGTTGATTGTATAGGTACACATGATTGTAAAACTTAAACAGAGAAAAATGTAGGTTAATGTGTAAAGATGAAACATACCACAATAATATTATCATAATGAATTTGATTTGGCAGTTAATGGCTGACCAGTCCCAACAGACGGCACCCGTTCACGAGCATGACGTATGCATCAAATAAAATAAATAATAATTGGTTAATCTATATAGAGATAATCACTATTTTATTTCTTTTTCTATTATATTTGTCAATATAGTGGCTTTTTACATTAAACGAATTGAGGTTTTTACGCACGTACGTTATATTTCATTCCGGCTGAATGAAGTCCACTGCTGGATATAGGCCTCCCCCAAAGATCACCACAACGACCGACATGGATGTGTTGTGGGTTCATTGGGGGGGGTTTTGCCATAATCGCCACGCTTGGCAGACGGGTTGGCGATCGCAGTTGAGTTGTTAATGTACTCGAAGGACGCTGCTGCCCATCCTCCGGCTAATGCTAATCCCTTAGTCACCTTTTACGATACCCACGGGAGGAGATGGGGTAGTGGTATTCTAAGCCGGCACCACACGGCATGTTATATTTACGAAGATTTAAAGTGATGGCAGAGTGCGTGGCGACTGTAAAAAGGTCGCCCCCGCAGGCACTTCTCGCGGAGGATTGGAAAGGCTCCCCCCCAAGCCTTCCTATGTGCTGTGCTGCGCACACGGCGGCAGGTGCCTACGTGCGCGCTACCGTCTTCCCGGGGGTCGCTCGGTATGAGCACGCAGACTCCCCAATCTGCGCGCCCGCGACCCCCGAGGCCCCCCACCAGGAAGTGATGGGGCTCAGGCGTGTTGGACTTGGGAGCCGGGACGGTTGTTACCCCGGCGCCGTCTCGTCCTTCTCCGTGCGGGATCGGCCTTCTCCCAATCCCGCTCACGCTCTACAGCCTAAACGACTTGAATGGATTTTAACATATGAGATGTCTTTAGATTCATGTTCGTTGGAAGAGTGGCATAGGGAGTATTTAAATATGGTGTATGTTATTGTGCTGCGCTGTTCGGTATTTTATTTTTACAATCCACAAAGTTTTTCCTTGTTACATATAAATTGCCTGTTAGGAATAATTTAACTTTAATTACTGAAATATTAAACTGTATTAAATCGTGGTATAATGGGATTAACCAATAGAAGTTATCCCCTTAATAGTGCATTGGACAGACTTGTAGAAAACATCCAGTAATGATTACAGATTACACAGACCTGACCTACTGGCCTAAAATTCTTTTTATCATAATTAAAACTACAGCGATTGAAAATGAATTGCCTAGCCACCTAACTTTCAAGCGCTTAAAGCGGACAAAATCGCACTTTTGAGCATGCGCACTTGATCTCTGGTGCATGTTCGTGCATATTCGTGCATCCTCTGCGCTGGGTATCGCTGCACCGGTTCTAATGTGTGAAAATATGTTCTTTATCCGCAGACGATGGTGACACCGTGCAGGTAGCCGTATCAGGGATCGTTCTCATTAAATTAAGATACGCGATCGCCAACGCCGATGACGTTGTGAGAATACCAACATATGTGTTCGAGTAAGTTGTTACTAATTGTCATGACAACTGAATCTTCGTATGCTGGTCATAAGCTTCTCCAATCGCGGGCCCCAAGCGGTCAGCGGCACCGAAGGCCCCCCTTCTAGGTCCTCGTATGATCACACTAGAGCCGCCCATTGGGGCCACACCTTTAGGCTCATCACGGAGGGGATGAATGTAAAACGGTCACCCTCTCTAAAACTAGAGAAAAGGCGACTATAAAAAGGTTACCCTCCAGGCACTTCTCGGGGAGGATTGTAAATTATCCCCCTAAGCCTCGCCTCGCACTGTGAGTTGTGCTGGGGTCGCTTGGTGTGAGCACGCAGACTCCCCAATCCACGAGACTGCTACCCCTAACTAAGCAGTACCCACCTCATAAGAAACTGAATATTAACTATTACTAGAAATTCAATACTAGCACTATTAAAATAAATCAACCATCATAGGAACTTAGTAAATAATGTATGTGAAAGTCTACACTAAACTTCGGTGTAAGCATTCGCGAGACTGCCTACCAAATACATGCACACTCAAACTAATATCATCATCATCAGATCAGCCAAGACATCATAAACGATCGGTTATATGTCGTGTGCCGTCTTGTGGGTGGAATTTGCCATACTGACCGCGCTTGGCAGGCGGGTTGATGAGCGCAGAATTGTTGATATGTTTCACAGTGACGTTGCTGCCCACCCCTCTGGTTTAGAGTCCCTTAGTCGCCTTTTACGACATCCACGCGAGGAGATGGAGTGGTGCTATATTCTTAATCTGGACACCACACGGTGAGCAAACAAATCTATGCTTATTAATATGCACACAGACACTAAGATTGGTGAAACGTTTCTTTTATATAACCCGAAATCTGTAAAACATTAATTGACATTCGCTATTTACTCCTATGTGATAGGATTCCTACTAGACAACCCAACCAAATATGAAAACTATTAACCACGAATGTCGGTAACTCAAATAATACTTTTCAATTTAATCATGCCATTTGGTCTGCCTTAAGAGTCTTTTGACTCGTCAATTCTTTAAATATTGTTTAACTGTGTATAATATAGACGGCACGGTTGGTGCAGTGGCTGATACAGTCGGCTGCTGCGCTCCGGGTCGTGGGTTCGATTCCCGCACGGAACAAATATTTGTATGATCAGCAGGTAGTTGTTCCGTGTCTGGGTGTATTCCGTGTATGTGGAATTCATGTCTGTAAACGCACCCACGACACAGAAGAAATCCTTGTGTGGTAAAAAAAAAGAAAAAAAAATACGGGTTGCACTCCGGGAGTGCCGATAGAAGTGAAAACCTATTTTTTTATTTATCTCGACGCGTTCGCGGTCTGCTATATGTACATGCATATAGCTGCGTCTCGTAACGGTGTCGGGAGTCCAGAGATTTTAACTCATCTAAAGATATGCGTACGACGCTAAAAAAAGTTTTCACTTTAAAGAAAAAAAATTTTAGAACATTTAGAAATATATTTGCTATGTAAATATACAAAAAACAAATATCTAAACTTTGATGTTTCACTTCAATTAGGCGTGCCGCGACGACTCATTATTTTATGCTGGCACTTAACGCCGTTAATTATCACGTTAATGGACACTAGACATAGGCGTAGTCACGACTTAACGCGTTAATTATGTAATGGCATTCATAATGCCGTTAGAAGTTGGGCGATGCTCGGGTGGCGGGCTTATTGGGCACATGAAAGACATTTAGCGCGTTATTTAATGCGTGTGGCGGCCATGTTTGTCAGTCTGCATCGAGAGCGCGCCTGGGCCGTACGTGATTTTTTCCCGCCCTTGTTCTTCAACGATAATAACGCCTGGCAATTCATATTAAGTATTCTGTGGCTATGGAGTGGACAAATGAAAAAGTGATGGAGTTTCTTGAAGTACTTCAAACTGAACCAAGTTTATGGGATCCGCGACATAAAGGTTATAAAAATCGTGGTACTCAAAATGATGCTTGGCGTCGAATAAATCAAGTGTTGCCGTACCCAACAACAATTGACGAGTTAAAAAAGAAAAAAGATTCTCTTATGGGATATTATCGAATCCATATCAATAAATATAAAAAGTCTTTGAAGTCTGAAGCGGAATCAAATGAAGTTTACACTACGAAGTGGTTTGCTTTTGAGGTCATGGACAGTTTTCTTCGAGCAGTTTATGAAAGCAACCGCAAATTAAATACAACGGTAAGTTTGTCAATACTGTTTTTATACTTATATACATAGTAAGTAGCTAATATAAGATAGGCAACTTGACGGCACGGTTGGTGCAATGGCTGATACAGTCGGCTGCTGCGCACCAGGTCGTGGGTTCGATTCCCCCACGGAAAAAATGTTTGTATGATCTGCAGGTAGTTGTTCCGGGTCTGGCTGTATTGTGTGTGGAATTTGTGTCTGTAAACGCACCCACGACACAGGAGAAATCCTAGTGTGGGCAACGTTTAAAAAACACTTAATCCGTTGTTAACCTAATGTTTATTTTATGACCGCTGTTTTTTAATGATCTTTTTTTCGTCGCCACGATGCTGGGCTGCCGACCAGAGAGAGATAGAAAATGTTTTTAAAATATATATTTCAAATATCTTGTTTCAGATAAATGAAGAAAGTGTGGTCCAAGAAATAAGTAGCAGTGACAGTGAAAATGATGGAAATGTGAGTGGTTTAAATTGGTCTTCAGAAATTAAAGTTACACAGAATATAGAAGGAGAAGATAGGACTCTTCAAAGACGAAACAAAATTTCTCAAGATGTTAGATCTAAATCTAGCAGTGGAAAAAAACAATATAGAGACGGTTTGCCTCCAGAAATTATAGATGTACGCCATCAAATAGACGAAGATTTCGAACACGTGAAAGGCAGCATAAATGACGAATACGAAATGTTCGGAAGTTTAATTGCAACTAAACTAAAAAAAATACATAATCCAAACACGCGTGACATTTTGATGAATGATATTCACAATTTAATATTCCGTGCATGTATGATGGATCGAATGGAGCAACAGTCTGGAGTACCTCAGTCCTTAGACCAAACGTTTTCGTTTTTAACTTCAAGTCCATCCACATCACAGGCTTCAGATTTTCAGACGTATAAGTCACCTCCTAGTCCTACCACATCCTAGGCACCTCCAGGTTCTACCACATGTCAGTCTCCACAACTTAAAATATGTAGATCATCAATCTCCAGGTCCATCCACACACCAGTCACCTCGAAGTCCTACCACATTCCAATCTCCACACCTTGAAACGTCCGGGCCATCGCCAAGTCCATCCACATACATACATACACCTTGGAACGAGGCAACTAAAGTCTTGACTATTCATAAGTGCCTATAAATGGTTTTACATGAATATAAATATTTTTATCTTATCTTTATCTTATCGCACAATTCGGTTTCGGTTTCAGGGCGGGACTATCCACTGAGAGTGCTATTTTATACCTTAAGCATACTGTCAGGTATTACACTGAGAGAAAGACGCCGATATATGCCTGTTTCCTCGATTTGTCGAAGGCCTTTGACACAGTTGTCTATGACATACTGTGGCGAAAGCTAAAGGAAACGGGTATGCCAGCCGAATATATCAATATTCTAAAATTTTGGTATAAAAATCAAATTAACCAGGTGAGATGGGTGGATACACTATCGGACGAATATAGGTTAGAGTGCGGTGTAAGGCAGGGTGGCCTGACATCTACCGGGCTATTCACCCTGTATGTGAACCAGTTGATCGAGGAGCTTAGCAGAACGCATGTCGGATGCTACATTGACGGTACCTGTGTCAACAACATAAGCTATGCTGATGATATGGTTCTGCTGGCCCCTTCGGTCAACGCTCTGAGGAAATTGATACAAATATGTGAACAGTATGCATCCGAGCATGGTCTTAGGTACAACGCACAGAAAAGTGAGGTACTGGTTTTAGGGCAGGTAAACAGAGACCCAGTACAGTGCCTCCGATCGTGGTCGAGGGAACGGCACTAAAGATTGTACAGAAGTTTAAATATCTGGGCCATCTGGTCACGGAGGACTTAAAAGATGACCTTGATATAGAAAGGGAACGCAGGGCGTTGGCGGTAAGGAGCAATATGCTGGCCCGCAGGTTTGCTAGATGTACTAACGAAGTTAAGGTAACTCTTTTTAGGGCATATTGCCAATCTTTTTACTCGAGCGGCCTGTGGGTTCAGTATACGCAACGAGCCTACAACATCCTGCGTGTACAATATAATAATGCTTTCAGAATGCTGTTGGGACTACCGCGGCATTGTAGTGCGTCGCTAATGTTCGCGAATGCGCGTGTTGACGGTTTCCACGCTATAATGCGTAAGAAAGTGGCGTCACTATTTCAAAGACTTCGTGGTAGCACCAACAGCATTTTGCAAATGATTGCATCCCGTGATGATTCTCCCATACAGGCACACTGGGTGGGAATCGTTACTGGCAAATTGTAAAAATTTTGGTTATATTTCTTGAATTAGGCACTAACATAGATCTTAAGAAAACTGTTACTAACTCTTATATGGATTTATGTCTGAAATAAATGTTTATTATTATGTCTTGTGGCGAGCTGAATGTGAGTGGCGACACTGCGTACCCGAATGCTCCAGAGAGTCGGTCAGGGCCTCGTCTCCGGCTTGCCTTTATTGGTTGGTTGGAGTGGTACCCCATGAGTGCCCGTAGGATTTTCAACTCTGGCTTGCCTTAGTTGGCCGATCAGAGAGGGGCCGCCAGAGCTATATGCTCGGGGGTGGAAGTGTCTAATGGCGTAATAACGGGGAAACCCGCTCCGAGTCTTCGAGACGCGCGATGGTAAAACCGGTGCCGCACCTCTCTACACCCCTAGCCGCTCACACCGGTGTTGCTCCTTGTCGCCTGTAGTGGTGGCCATTTAGGGGGCCCATCTTGTGAGTGGCGAGTCACCGTCTGCCACAGAATTTCACTTTAAAGGTTGAAAGGCAGACGCTGTTGTTTCCGTTTTTAGGTATATTATTATTATTATCTACATGTCTCTCTTTTCACGGGTTTATATCCCCTGTAAGGGGGAATGCGGTCTTTTGACAGGCTTACGCGGGGACATAGGTCCAACACGCAGAGGCCCTTTAGAGAATTTTAATCTAAAATGTAATGGGACACTAACCGGGGACATAAGCAGCTATCCGGAAGGTATGAGACTGCCGAAGGCAATGAGCTCCGCGAAGGTCAATAAACTGTCATCCATAAGAAATGACCAAGGTAAACTCACAACAGATGGGAAGGAGACACTAGCAATCATGCTCAAGAAACACTTCCCAGACTCGGTAGAACTACATAATGTGAATGAAAATATTATCACAATGGAAGAACAGAATGCAAGAACTTCCAAGGACGACTGGCGGATTGCAAAGAAAGTCGTTGACGCGGACAAAATACGTTGGGCAATGGGGAGTTTCCGTCCATACAAATCCCCTGGACCTGACGGAATCTATCCCATCCTACTGCAAGAGGGCAAAAACATTCTCTTACCTCACCTCTGCAGACTGTACAGGGCCTGCATAGCCTTTGGGTATGTCCCAACAGTTTGGAGACAAGTTAAGGTAATCTTCATCCCGAAGCCGGGAAAAGCAGATTATGAAGATGCTAAATCATACCGGCCAATAAGCTTGACATCCTTCTTCTTAAAAGCACTAGAGAAGATGATCGACAGGCATGTTAGAGATGGAGCGCTTAGGCGCAGACCACTTCACAACATGCAATGTGCGTATCAACAAGGTAAATCTACTGAAACAGCACTACATTATGTAGTAGACAGAGCCGAAAGGGCTCTGGCAACTAAAGAGATCTCAGCAGCAGCATTTCTTGATATTGAAGGCGCGTTCGATAGGACGACCTTTGAGTCAATAAGTGCTGCTGCAGAGAGACATGGCATAGAGCCCACAATAATAAAATGGACAAACACTATGCTACAGGGCAGAATTATCCAAGCCAATCTACTGGGAGATGAGATAGCTGTAAAAGCGACTAAAGGTTGCCCACAAGGAGGGGTTTTATCCCCAATTCTATGGAGCCTTGTAGTAGACTCTCTATTGGTGGAACTAAATATAGGACCATTCCATACAGTAGGGTATGCTGACGATTTAGTCATACAAGTAAATGGCAAGTTCCCGAACACTGTGTCGGACCTGCTACAGGAGGCAAAGTAGAAGGATGGTGTGACAGGAACAACCTATCCATAAATCCAAACAAATCTGTTTTAGTGCCGTTCACAAGTAAATTAGACCTAAGTGGACTCAAGGAGTTAAAAATGTACGGCACTAAACTTAAATGGGCCACGGAGGTAAAGTATCTAGGTGTAACACTGGATAAGAAACTAACGTGGCGCACTCACGTTGAAAATGCGACAAAAAAGGCCCTAAGAGTCTTCAATATGTGCCGTTCAGCCTATGGCAAGACGTGGGGACTCAAACCTAGGGTCATATACTGGATATACACAATGATGGTGAGGCCAATACTCACATATGGCAGCGCTGTATGGTGGACAAGAACTTTATTACAAACCTGCAAAGACACCTTAAGGAAGGTACAAAGGGTAGCCTGCATGGGCATCACTGGAGCCTTTAAAACCACGCCTACTATGGCACTCGAGTGGATGTTGAACATTAAACCACTTCATATTCACATACAAACAGAGGCAAGAAAATCTCACTACAGACTTGCAAAGGCAGGTGCATGGAATCGATACAAGCCCTGCACAAAACACACATCAATGGATCCTGTGAAAGAACTGGATGACTTAATGGACATGACATGCGATGCTGACAATCCGGTCTATATGTTCAATAGGAGATACAGTGTACATATACCCACAAGGGAAGAGTGGCGGAGAGGACTCAAGCCCATAAATGACACGGCTCATCTCATTTGGTATACTGATGGGTCTAAAATGAAATCAGGTACGGGAGCAGGAATTTGGTCCAATGACTGCAATATCAGTCAATCCATGGGGCAATTTACATCGGTTTTCCAGTCGGAGTCCTATGCCATAATTGCCAGCATTAGAGAAATGCTAACGAGGAATGTGAAGGATAAAACCGTATACATACTCAGTGACAGTCAAGCAGCTCTAAAGGCATTAATCTCCTTTAAAGTAAATTCTAAACTAGTCAAGGAAGGTGTTATTCTACTAAACAAACTAGGAAAACACAATAACGTGAAGCTTATCTGGGTACCTGGACACGAAGGTGTTGAAGGTAACGAGAAGGCAGATCAACTAGCAAGGGCTGGCTCAAATAAGCAGCTCATCGGCCCTGAGCCATTCGTAGGAATACCTCATGGTACCTACCAACAGGCAATACATGCATTTGCTGACAAAGAACATGTCAGAGAATGGAGGCAATCGAGAGGCCTAAACCATTCCAAGACCTTCTGCAGCACAAGATTAGACGGGTTTAAGAGACTAATAAATCTTACCAAAACCCAATTAAGGCACTACATAGGTGCAATGACAGGCCACTTCGGCACCAAGGAGCACCTACATAGGATGAAGCTTAGCACAACGGATACATGCAGATTCTGCATGGATTATCAAGAGTCAATGCAGCACATTTTGTGCAGCTGTGACGCTCTGGGAAGACGTAGGGCAAAACATCTAGGAGTGGCTTATCCATTGCCTGATGATTTTGCACGGCTCCAGGCAGGTATGATTGCGAAGTACCTACAGGGACTTCTTGATTTGCCAGCGGAGGAGTAGTGCAGGGCTTTGGGCAGCACAATGGACCCAATAGGGTCGAAGTGCGTTCAGCTGATGCTGAGCCCGTTGTAGCCACAATAGAATAGAATAGAATAGAACCGGGGACTCTCCATGGCTGCACTATAAAATGAAGTCATGGATTGTCCCCGGTGGTGTAAGGCTATTGTATGAGATGGAAACTATAACGATAAGGTCTATTGCAATGGGTGTTACATGGAATAAAAAGACTAATAAATACGGGAACAACGGCGTCTGCCTTTCAACTTTGATCGTGAAATTCTGTGGCAGACGGTGACTCGCCACTCACAAGATGGGCCCCCTAAATGGCCACCACTCCAGGCGACAAGGAGCAACACCGGTGTGAGCGGCTAGGGGTGTAGAGAGGTGCGGCACCGGTTTCACCATCGCGCGTCTCGAAGACTCGGAGCGGGTTTCCCCGTTATTACGCCATTAGACACTTCCACCCCCGAGCATATAGCTCTGGCGGCCCCCCTCTGATCGGCCAACTAAGGCAAGCCAGAGTTGAAAATCCTGCGGGCACTCATGGGGTTCCACTCCAACCAACCAATAAAGGCAAGCGGAGACGAGGCCCTGACCGACTCTCTGGAGCATTCGGGTACGCAGTGTCGCCACTCACATTCAGCTCGCCACAAACTGCCCTGCGTTCTGTAAGCTACTTAATATACTTTTTTTAATTTTTTTTAATTATTATTATTATCTTACAAGTCATCTCCAGGCCACGCCACCTGGGAGGTGGCCACGACATATATACATGCGATACGTTTTCCCTCCACGGACGACTTTTCAGTTCATTCGTCTAAAGAAACTCTGCAAGTATTACCACCAACACGTAATAACATATTTAGGTAAAATAAAGGTAGTTAAAATAGGCATCGAAATTTTTATAGTTATAATAGTATTGTTTTGATATTATTTGACTTACATGACACTTTGTTGAAACTAATACCGGCATCACCATCTCCGAATTTTTGACCAAGATTAGGCATGGTGTATTTATATCTGCACGAAAGCATTTTGGCATAAAAAGCTGTTGGTCAGCTGAGGGCAAGATTGTCATTTTCACTCCCGACAAAACACGCTGGAAAATAGAATCCATGAGCGAACTTGAAGCCCTAATCGCACGATTTCCATATAGTGAACCCGTCGTCGACAGTAGCGCGTCATCCGTGGAAATAATTTCGCCCAAAGTTGCAACATCGAAAACCACGGCGAAGGCTCCTAGAAAGGCCCGTCGTTGTAATTAGCCGTATGGTGCTATTTGCCTGTTTGTTATCCTTAACTCATTGCGTGTCGTACACCTATTACAATGTATGGTAACTTTCGGTAAACTATAACTTTTAATTTACTTTGTTTTTTGGCTTCTCTCATTTAAAAGTACCTATAGCTGTTTTATGTAAATTAATTGTTAATAGCCGCTAGGTAATAATATATCTTGTTTTTGTTTCTTTTGACAACAATGACATTTACAACTGACGTATGCGACATGAAGGAAGTATAACGTTTCGTTTTTGTCGTGCAAGCCTATAACTAATTTTTTTTTTTTTTTTTTTCCTTTCTGGCTATTGATAGTACAGTATATTTATATTCTTTATGACTATATTTTCATATAAGTGTTAATTTAAATTTGTAAAAATCTTTCTACTACATCAGCGAGTTGGTGAGTTTAGTAGTTCAGCAGTTTGTTGTATTTTACCTATCAATTTTTTTTTTTTTAATTTTTTTATATCTATATATTTTATTTTTATATCTATATATTTTTATTATTTTTATATCTTTATATTGTATCATATGGATGAATTTACTGATCTTGGTGACAGTTTCTTCTCGTGCTCTTCCTCAGTAAACAGTTTTGTCAGTGCGGATACCGAATCTTCTACTTTCTTAAGTTTGCATGACCAGATCTCCTCTCTTTTCTCTGATTTCCCACTTAACCTAAATATTGCCCACATCAATGCCCAGAGTATTCCTGGTCACTACACTGACCTTCTGGCTTCCATTAACAGTGCTTATCTTGATGTGTTATTGATTTCTGAATCGTTTCTTAAACCATCTCTTCTATCTACCCAGTATGCACTACCAGGTTTCGTCCTCATACGTAACGATAGAACTGAAAAGGGAGGCGGAGGTGTTGCTATATATTTGCGTGCTGGTATTCCTCATAAGATTATCAGCGCGGCACCATCTCCTTATTCAGAATCGGCAGAACACCTTTTCCTTGAGATAACAATCCATCACTCCAAAATGTTTCTAGGCGTATTTTACAGCCCTAACCTTACTATTAACTACTTCGACTCTCTCGATACACTTTTGAATGATTTCTGTCCCTTATATAATCACGTAGTCTTGATGGGTGATTTCAACACGTGTCTATTGAAAAACGATTCCCGCGCTCATAAACTTCAATCTGTTTTATCTGCTTTTAATCTCGACGCTTTACCTCTTTCTGCCACTCACCATTTCCCTAACTGTACACCTTCTCTTCTAGATCTTATCATCGTCTCATCTCCAAGTAAAGCGACCTCTCATGGGCAAATCACTGCTCCTTTTTCCTACCACGACTTAATTTATTTGTCTTACAGTGTTCGTCCTCCTAAACGTAAGTCGCAGTATCTCTTTCTTCGGAATTACAAGGGCATGGACCTGGAGGCATTGCGGTGTGATGCTGGTAACATCAACTGGAGTTGTGTACTCGAAAGCACTAACATTGATGAAATGGTTAATAATTTCAAAGATATTGTTATTGGCTTAATCGATCGTCACGCTCCAACCCGACGCGTCAAGCTTAAAAATAATCCGGCTCCCTGGCTTACTCCTAAGATAAAAGAGCTCATGGTTCTAAGGGATAAAGCCAAGAAAAGGTATAAGCGAAGTCCAACGGAGCGCAATCTGAACCTATATAAAATTCTTCGTAATCGCTGCGGTCGTATGTGTCGAGATGCAAAGAGACGCTATTTCCACAGTTCCCTAAATAACCGTAGTTCCTCTGAAGTCTGGAAATTTCTTAGAACTGTTGGTATTGGCAAATCTCCTCTGATCGCTTCTACGGATATTGACCTGTGTGCTCTAAACAAACATTTCTCTTCTCCCCCTGTCTTCTTGGATCCCAGCGTCAAAACTTCCACTTTAACATATCTCTCGAGTTTGCCAATGCCACAGTTTCCTCCCTTTCAATTCTGTGCTGTTACTGAGGATGATGTTAAGAAATCCATCCTAGCCATTACTTCGACAGCTACGGGTGATGACAAATTGTGTTCAAGGATGATAACTCCCATTCTCTCCATACTGCTTCCCGTTATGACTCATATTTACAATTACTCCTTATACTTCTGTACCTTTCCCGAGTCTTGGAAGATGGCACACATCATTCCTTTACCTAAAGTCTCCAATCCTGCATCACTGTCTCACTTTCGACCTATTTCTATCCTTCCCTATATTTCAAAAGTTCTTGAACACATTGTTCATCGGCAACTATCTACTTTTTTATCTAAAAATAATCTTCTCAGTCCTTTTCAATCAGGTTTTCGTCCCGGCCATAGCACAGTAACAGCACTTCTGAAAGTCACTGATGACATTCGCTGGGCTATGGAAAATAAATCTCTCACTATACTAGTGTTACTTGACTTTAGTAGCGCTTTTAACTCGGTCGACTTTGACATCCTTCTAGGGTGCCTCAAATCCATTAATATTTCTCCTTCCACCGTAACTTGGTTTGAATCCTATCTTCGGGGACGCTCGCAGTGTGTCCGCCTTGACGAGACCATCTCAGATCGGCGCGATCTCAGTGTGGGTGTGCCTCAGGGTGGCGTCCTCTCTCCTCTTCTTTTCTCTATTTTCATAAACTTTGTCACCAGGGTTATCTCATCTAACTTCCATCTCTACGCAGACGACCTGCAGCTGTACCGATCATTCGTTGGGTCTGAAGTGGAACTCGCTATTGCTGCCATGAACCGTGATCTGGATTGTATCGCTGAATGGGCTAGGTCTTTCGGCCTACACATCAACCCTAGTAAATCTCAGGCCATGATCATCGGTAGCAGAAACATGCGGGGTAGACTTAATGTTGCGTCTCTAACACCACTCAGTCTCGATGGTGTTCAAATTGCTTACGCGGAAACTACTAAAAATCTAGGAGTTATTATTGACAGTAACTTGTCGTGGAGTGCTCATATTGCTGACGTTAGTAGGAAGGTGCATTTCACCTTTCACTCACTAAAATGTCTCCAGAACTTTTTGCCCCTGAAAACCAAAATTTCTCTCGCTCAAACTCTGATTCAGCCCATTATAGACTACGCTGACGCCTGTTATTTGGATGCCACAGAGGAGCTATTAAATAAACTTGAGAGACTGCAAAATTTATGTATTCGTTTCATTTTCAATCTTAAAAAATACGACCACGTCTCTAATTTCCGCAAGATTCTCAAGTGGCTCCCAATTCGTCTTCGCAGGAATACTCGGATATTGTGTCTCCTTTTTAATATCCTACATAACCCCACATCTCCATCCTACCTGCGGGAACGGTTTTCTTACACCCGTCCGCCGTATGCACCCTGCAGATCACATCTTAAGACCCTTCTCAAATTCCCATCCCACAAAACCGATTTCTACTCCTATTCCTTATCTGTGCATGCAGTTAGGTTATGGAATTCGCTACCGCCTGACATAAGAGAATGTCAAACCGTTCATAGTTTCAAAAACCGTGTTAAAGAGCACTATCTCTCTGTATCCACATAATTAGTGATGTATGTATTTATATATATTAATGTATATATTAGTATTAAGGTATATGTATATTTATATACTGTATGTAGTATGTAGGTATATTAGTCTATATGTATGTGTGTATAATTATATGTATTGTATAACCTCTACACACCGTGCCTACATCTCTTTTCTTCAAACTCTCCTATCGCAGGTCTGCTGGAAGAGATTTCTTGAAGAAATAAGCTGTACCTTTGTACTCTGATTTCCTATTTAATTATGTAAAAATATTTCTGTGTGTACATAAATAAATAAAAAAAAAAAAAAAAAAAAAAAAAAAAAAAACGAAATTATGGTGGCATGTTGTTTTATTTCAGATTATTTAAGAACAACAATGTTGCCTATGGGTACAATAATTTATCAATTCTGTGTTGTCGAAACTTTACCACTAAGTCATGTTCTGGAAATGTTGTCTGTGAACTTATTCCGAACTTGATTGATGTTAAAACTGAACTTTGTGCAATACAATGCAATCTCTTATTAACCTGAAAGAGACCTCACCTTCCAAGTACCTTTTCTTGTGATTTCTTCGTTGACAATCGTGTCAGTGTATCCTAAGGGGAAAATAGACCGCGCGACTTTACTGCTAAAATAATTAGGTAATGAAGCAAAGGCCATCACGATTTTGTGGGTTCCGAACGTCCGAAGGAAAATACGGCGGAACCCTTATAGGATCACTCGTGTGTTTGTCTGTCTGTCTGTCTGTCCGTCCGTCTGTCACAGCCAATTCGCTGAATCTACTGGACTGGTTAAGTTGAAATTTGGTACACATATGGAATTCTGCAACCCAAACATGTACGTTTAACGTAATAAATGAATTTTGAATATGGGGGTCACTTTTGGGGGGCAATATAGAAAATAAAAGAATAAGGTTTTGCAAACTTACTTTCTAACATATGAAATGGAAGTGATTGTTGTGAGGGTCTCAAATATATTTATTTTATAATTTGACGAAAATTTACCATTTCCCCTCCTTATCTCCGAAACTACTGAGCCTAAAATGGTGAAAGAAAAATATATAATACCTTTTTACATAGGTATACCTATAGAGATTACAGGAAAACGCATAAAATCTATACGTCTTAAAATAACATGGTAAATCTTCCAATATTTTGCGTACAAACTGTTTGGCTGTAGAGCTATAGGTTATTTTAACTCGAAACTGTGCTGAGATTATAACCAAATCTATTTTCCACAACAAAACGAACGGCAGAAACTTTCCAATAGAATTTTCGTTCCATACCTCCTCCTTCGTTCCTTCTGGGTTCACCGGATAAAGGTTTCATTATGTTGTGGCGCAATGGATGCGTTGTCAACTGCAAAAAACTTAGGGCATATTTACATCGCACTCAGAAATTGGTTGTGGCAAATTTAAGGTGTTTCCGACCACCATCGCTGATTCTTCACATATTTCCAACGTCGCAAAACATAAAACAAAAACTGCGATCCACGAAGGCCAACACAACAATACTAAACGAATTCTTGTCATCTAAATATTCAGAAACACTGTAAATCTGTGACATCAACACCATATGTGTTCGATCAATAGCTCCCAAGCAATGAGAATGTCCGGATTAAGAATATAGCACCACTCCATCTCTTCCCGTGGATGTCGTTAAAGAGAACAACGTCCTCTACACCAGAGGGATAGGCAGCAGCTTCCCTTCTGTGGAACAGCAGTCATACTGCACTCACCAGCCCCAAGCGTGGTGCGTACTGGCGAAACCTCTATGGCATGAATGAGGAAATGTGTCTCTAAAATCGGATTACTTTTAATGCCATTCTTATTCATAGCCACGCAACTCAATTATTTCCTTCAATGTACGGAAGAGGGCAGTATAAAACTCCCTTACGACATTATAAATTACTTGGTGAGACATCATAAACAAATAATGATGAATGCTTCCGAAACTATCATCATGTCAGCCTTAGGACGTCCACTGCTGAACAAAAGCCTCCCCCATAGATTTTCACAATTGTGTCGTCATTTTGGGGGAAATTTGCCAGTACTCACCACGCTTGGCAGGCGGGTTGGTGAGCGCAGTATGGCTACTGTCCACAGAAGGGATGCTGCTGCCCATCCCTCCGGCTTAGAATCCCTTAGTCGGTTTTTACGACATCCATGGGAGGAAATGGAGTGGTGCTATATTCTTAATCCGGACATCACACGGAAGCTTATCGAGGGCGGCACTGAAAATTTCGGGAATCAAGGAAGTGACACAACATTACTATTTAAAAATGTATTTATTGCTTTTCGAAGTATTCTCCGCGAAATTTGACACATTTTTCCATACGATGGAACCAATCATTGAAGCAACCATTCCATTCGGAAGTTGGGGTCTCCAAAATGGCCGTTTTGTAGGCGTCCACAGCTTCTTTAGGTGATGAAAATCTCTGTCCACGCAATTTATTCTTTATTTTAGGGAAAGTATAGAAATCATTAGGGCTTAGGTCGGGGCTGTACGGCGGATGTTTTCACATGTTCACACTGTTTTCTAATGCGTGCTCAGAAACCTTTCCGCGTCAACGGCCAGCAGTACTGCGAGCATGAGCCCTATCCACTGGCATTTCAGCTTACAACTCCCCTCAGCAATGTCGGCAACGTTAGTTAGATAGGGAAGCATTTGACGGCACAGTTGGTGCAGTGGTTGATACAGTCAGCTGCTGCGCTCTGGGTTGTGGGTTCAATTCCCGCACGGAACAAATATTTGTATGATCTGCAGGTAGTTGTTCCGAGCCTGTATTGTGCCTGTATTGTGTGTGGAATTTGTGTACATAAACGCACCCACGGCAAAGAAGAAATTCTAGTGTGGGGCAATGTTTTATAAAAAAAAGAAAAAGTAAAGAAGCTTGATTTTACTTTTATTTAGCTGGCATGATGATGATAATTATTACCTTTATAATAAGAATTTTAGCTGATTTGAGATGATCAGTCCCGTGGATCAAGTTACCGGATCAATTAACGTATTAATTAGCCTGTCAATTTGATAGAGAAACTTTTTTTTACCTGGTGGAACCTACTTCTCTCGCCCCGGGGAAGGGTGAAACGGCATGCCTGACTCCTACGGGCTAAAACTACCTGAGCAGTCATCTTTGGCATAGACGGGCGGCTCCAGGACCTCGATACAATCACATTTGAGCCACCCATAGGTGTTACGCTTTTAGGCATAAGTCTCAGTATGACCGTAAAGCAGTCACCCCTTCTAGAAGCGGGAAGGCGACTGTAAAAAGGCACATATCAGGGGGATTGTAGAGGAGAAAGGAGAGATCTTTTCTCTGGGGGATCCCCGAAGCCCAGCTGTGCGCTATGCTGCACACACGGCAGCACGTGATCACGTACACACCGTTTTCCCAGGGCATGAGCACGCAGATTCTTTAATCTGCACGCTCACGACCCCTGAGTTCTTGGGTGGTTGTTACCAATTAGTTTAATTAATGCCAATTCTCAGAGCAGGATCAGCCCTCTCCCGATCCCGCTCTGCAGTCTCCTTCTGGAGCATGGCGCTCTCGCAGATGGAGACCACTGCACTCCAATTTTCGTGCTCTGCCAACATAGCCGACACTTAATAGGGAACCAAGCAAACCGACACAAGACATCACCCAGTTCAATGAGAGCATGACATACTTATACTGTCAGCCATCAGTCTAGACTACTAATTAGCCACGGTAATTCCAACTCTCGTGTGATATGAAAACAAATATCATTGTCATTTGGCTGGTGTAATGCTTTTGTTACAGACAAGACACCAAGATGATGTTCCTGGCGGCTGAAGACACTACATGGGCCGTGCCACCTGTGTCATACGTCACGCATCCAGAATATGAGTACTCTACGTTTAACAGCATCGCCATCATTGAATTGAACATCGACGCTGCTGAGAATTGTGAGTCGCATCTTCATAGTCAGGTTATTAACACCGGTCCAATCAAAGTTGAATTCCGGACAGAGCATTCTCTCAAGTTATACCATAGCATCTGGTGCTCCGCCACATTCAATTCCAGCTATATGAGGTAGCTTAACTTTTTCAATGACAGAGTAAGCAAAACCTAGAGCAGTAGACCTACAAAATCTATCATTTGGTATTTCACCACGCATGATTTCAAAATCAGTTAATATTAGTTTGAGTAAAAAAAAGGAATAACATTGAATTGACTGTGACGGCCACTGATGTTTAAGTAATGTACTTTGAGTATTACCGGTCGTTTTTAAGAGACAATAAGGTAGGTAATTGCCCCGAGATAAGTAAGTATAGAAGGCAAAGTCATCGCGATCTAAGACATGGTGTTCTGTGTCGGTGCTGGATTCTATTTTAATCTGGTTTCCCTCAAATAAACAGAAAGACAAAAAAGAAAGAATGAAAATCCATTTGCTTTTTGCTCCTTAACAACAGTAGTTATAAAATAAATAGTTAAATATATATTATATATTAGGAAGACAACTTTATAGAAGACTGACACAAAGGATAACAAAAATTATAATAAAATAAAACCAACTAAATAAAACATTTTCCCAATTGGCAACGAGAGCTTTACAACAGCGCAGCCAGCAATCCAACTTAACACATTAATAAAATACAAATTTATATTATTGATTCATGCAGTGAGCGTGAAAGAGAGAAAAACGAATGGAAGTGTGTCCCTTGTGTGCAGAGAAATGGGCGCCGCTCAACTTATTGCCATTAGTCATATCGGCCATTTATACGTCCACTGCTGAACAAAGGCCTCCCCCATAGATTTTCACAACTGTGTCATCATTTTGGGGGGTATTTGCCAATACTCACTACGCTTGGCAGGCGGGTTGGTGAGCGCAGTATGGCTACCGTTTCACAGAAGGGACGCTGCTGCCCATCCCTCTGGTTTAGATTCCCTTAGTCGCCTTTTACGACATCCACGGGAGGAGATGGAGTGGTGCTTTATTCTTAATCCGGACACCGCACGGAAAAATTGCCATTAGTGTTATAATAATACCAACGATGGTTTTCAGCGACGACCTGGTGACGTAGTCAATTTATGTTTTCAGTTCCATTGAATCCGATATGCTTCCCCCGCGGCTCGTACAACACATCTCAGTATCTCTACCTCACCGGTTACACTGATGGTAAGTATCTTATAGTATCAATTAATAAACATAGTTTGTCTTAGTTCTAGCGGGCAGCTCTGGTTCTCCGCAACTAGTCTGATCGCTTAACTCCCCGCGTCGCTAAACTTTATTGACGTACTCTTTGTTCATAAACATTAAACGTGGCCTCTCGGTTACGTCGCTAGGAGACTGCCCTAATCCCCGGGAAGACGGTGGCGCACACGTGGTCACGTGCCACCGTGTGCGCAGCACAGCGCACAGCGAGACTTCGGGAGATCCTTTACAATCCTCCCCGAGAAGTGCCTGGTGGCGTGGCAGCAATGAGTGGCTCTAGTGTGATCTTACGAGCCCCCCTTCGGTACTGAAGATGACCGCTCCAGTGGTTTTAGCCGGTAGAAGTCAGGTATACCCTTTCGCCCTTCCCCGAGGCGGAGGAAGTTCATGTAGAATTTCCACTGGACACCAATAAAAATAAAAGAGACTACATGAATGTAAACCTGTATTTCTGCCCCTAACTTTTGCAACACTATGAAAGCACAGCAGTAAAAACCTCAAGGTAATAAGGGGATACAGTACGATCTTCTTCAGGGTGGCTAGCCCTTTTGCTGGTTTTCCGCTCCGGGATCCGGAAGTTAGAGCTTTCGCGTCACTATAACAGTGGCATGGGACGCCAGTACCTTGAAAGATTGAAATCCAATCATACCAGGCCCGATATAGCCGCTCCATGTTCGAGGATTATGAACGATTAAGACTGGCACCACTCCCCGAGTTCTCCAGGGTGGACGATGAAAACGGGGATATTCTCATGATTCTTTTCATTGATCCTCAAGGAAAGCTGCTGAAGATGTCTTATATGTAGTTTCGAAATTAAAACTGCTGCAAAATCACACGTTCTACCAATGAAGTTGTATAGAGTTCTAACAGTTTGTTGTTAGTCATAACAGTAATTTATGTGACCACCACGGGCACTGCACAATGTTTTACATCCTCGTTAGGAAGTAATGGGTACGCAGACTCATGGTAGACCACAACCAGTATATATAAATGTACTCTGTGACCACAACTTATTTAATTTGAAACACTTGAAATAATATTTTGTTGCAGAAAATAAACTTCTGGAAAAAGTGATATACAAAATACAATATTTGCCCAAAGATGCATGTGAGGAGTTTTATGACAGAGCGGGAGTAAGTAGCACTTGCGTACTTTTCTGCTATAGAATCGAAAACGATTACCAAGGCTCGGTGGCGCGCTATATTCTGCGCGCACCTGTATGAGAGGAATATGCGGCTAGCCAGGCCACACTGTGGTTGGGTCCGTCAGATCAAGTGGTGGCCAGTACGTGCCGGGGTTGTAGTCCAATGCGCAAGGGAATACCGCACCCCAGCAATATGTAGGTCGAAGTTTCACTATGAAATGTTTGCCGGTAAGAGTCCAGCATACCCTTATACAGCCCAGGAGGCCTTGTCCACGACCAAAAATTAACTACGACCAGATTTTGACCATTGTTGTTCGTATTTGTACCTCCTGTACCTTTTATCTGCAGATTCTGCTTTCGGCTGCCAGAAGATCATTACTTCTTTATCATCATCATCATTTCGGCCAAATGAAGTCTGGACACAGGCCTCCCCCAAAAATCACCACAACCACCGATATGGATGTGTTGTGAACACATTGGGGGGTTTTGCCATAATCGCCACGCTTGGCAGGCGGGTTGGCGATCGCAGTTGAGTTATTAATGTACTCGAAGGACGCTGCTGCCCATCCTCCAGCTAATCCCTTAGTCGACTTTTACGACACCCATGAGAGGAAATGGGGTGGTGGCATTCTGAGCCGGCACCACACGGCATAGCCGGCACCACACGGCATGGCCGGCACCACACGGCTTCTTTATCGTGTTTGTTAATTTATGTACACAAAATAGATGAAAATATATACTGAGTAGGTATAGGATACTTAAGTTAGTTCCGTAAGCGCAGGAGCGCGGGTAACGAGCTCAGTAGAGTTGAATAATATCTGTTGTGTACTTTATGGATATATTGATCTATTTTATACTACGGAGATTCACAAACAACCGCACAGCTCAATCGCTTCTATAATAATCAAAATTTTCTCACGACCTTAGTCCATTATACAAGTGTTCAGTCTATTTAAAAAGGAATGTCATTAAAAAAGTAATCTTGATGGTCTTTTACCAGTGATAACAACTACTAACCTACTAACTTAAGTATCCTATACCTACTCTAGTACTAGTATATATGGTATACGTTAGTCTTTTGCAAACAAATTTCAAATGTCTTGTAAAAAATGCTAAGAAATAACTGCTCTTGCTGAGTTTTCATTTCCTTCCGTCATCATTACATCAGCTAAAAGACTTCCACTGCAGAGCAAAGGCCTCCCCCATAAATTTCTATACTGATGTCATCATTTTAGAGGCAGTTTTCCAGTACTTTCTACGCTTGGCTGGCGGGTTAGTGATCACAGTATGGCTACCGTTACGAGGGATGCTGCTGCTGATCTACGAGTTTAGAGTCTTTTAGTTGCCTTTTACGACACCCACGGGATGAGATGGGATGGTGGTATTCTTAGCCGGCGCTGTGGTACCTTGTTGCCTTTATATTCGGGGATCTGAGCCTCTTGTTTCCAGTTAACAGATAAGAACCGTGTTCCCTCTTCGTACATCTGTGGCTACGCTCCGTACAACGGGACGCATTGCGTCTGGGACAACGGCATGGCACTCGTCTCTAACGTCACTGGATGGTTCACTCTGGTATGTACACGCTATCATTATCCAGGTATGTTAGTCATCTTCTATTTTAACCATGCAGCTGAATCTATACAAATAATTAAAATTGAAGCGTCTGTTTGTACTGTCAAAATAACAGCTTTTTACTAAATGCAGATGAAAGTATATACGGTACATACGAGAAAAAAATATATTTAGTTCAATTTCATGGGTTTTAATTTTTTTGCTAGGAACCCTAATTATTCTTCTAAAATACAAGTAGCCTTAGTTATTCCTCATGACATCAGCTATCTGTTAGTGAAAGTCCCGTAGAAAACGGTGCAGCCGTTTCGGAGATTAGCGGGAACAAACAGACAGACAAAAAAATTCAAAATAGTTTTTTTGTTATAAGTACCGTATATACTTTCATATGCATTTAGTAAAAAGCTGTTATTTTGACATTACAAACAGACACTTCAATTTTATTTATTTGTATAGATATTGGGTATATCAAAGCCATAATATACACATGTTATTAGAACAGTGAGTTTATTGTTATATCAAGATGTAGTCTGCAGCGAAAGTGCGCATTCGTTGGGTGCAAGATGATAACTGGGTTATAAAGGACAAAATCAACCAGTATCGGGGCCTGATAAAATTATATCAACGTATTGGAGAGTATTCAAGAGAACTTTAACAAGAGGAAACAACTTGATGGAATCAGATACACGAAGAACAAGTAAATGGAAAAAGTTCGTTTGGTACAGTTCATGAAAGAGCAAAATTGGACTTCTGGGGTGGAAGGCCTGGTCACCTGAAATACAGGCTACAGCCTTGTTTAGGCACCCGTCTCTCACAAAAAAGTTGAATAATACTATAACTTTTATTGTGCTGAGAAATAAATAAATTGAGATTGATTGTGAATTAATCTGCACAGTACACTGTAATTTGCTTAAGTTATTTAGATCAACCGTTTTCATTTTCATGAAATTTTCTATGAAGCCTGCAACACTTTGTCTTGCAGATAGGATTCGGCGTGCGAGGTCCCGGCTGCTTGGCCCCTTCCCGCTTCATTGACATGCAAACATACCTCCCCTGGATAGAATCCGTCACCACCGCAGAGGAGGAGATCTACGATTACAGGAGACAGGATAGCATTGAGTTTGTTCCTGCTCACGAACTGTTCACGTAAGTTGTCCTTCTAACTTAGTAGAGAAACCTGCTGGCCCACCAGATTCAACTGAATATGTACGATTACAACGGGACATAGACAGTCGAGTGGAGTAGGAAATATAGACTACAGTTTAACATAAAAATGCCCGGTCATAACTATTAGCCGAATGAGAGTACCACGGCATCATGCGTACGAGCTGGACGGTGCACCAATGGACCGGAAAGAATTAGTACACGATCTAGTGGTACGCCTGAATACTAAATTGACATTCCGAGAACACATTATTACAGTATGCAAAAATCCTACAGCAACTTAGGTTTCATGCTTCGTCGGGTGGAGGGTTTTACTAACATTAAAGCCATTAAATTACTGTACAATGGTCTCGTAAGAAGTCAGTTGGAATGCAATGCCGTAATACGGGCTCCACATGATAATAAATATAAATGTAGTCTCATGTTGGAGCGCATACAAAACAAATTCACTGTGACCCCCGGGAAGACGGCGGCGCGCACGTGGTCATGTGACCGCTTTACAGTCATCCCTTCCGAGATGTGCCTAAAGGCGTGGCACCAATGGGCGGCTCTAGTGTGATCTTACGAGGACCTGGAGCCCCCCTTCGGTGCCGAAGATGACCGCTCCAGTGGTTTTAGCCGGTAGGAGTCCGGCATACCCCTCTGCCCTTCCCCGGGGCGAAGGAAGTTCCATGTAGAATTTCCACTGGACACCAATAAAAAAATAAAAAATGGTGCTTGTATCTGAAACTTTACGGGGTCTATCCTTTCTATCCCTTGATGTACCCAACCTTGTTTGTTCTAGGCATGGTTGGGTATAACAAGTTGGACACGAGGAGGGACTTGGCTCTTGTCACATATGTTTGCAACACATATAATCCGGGAATACTGAAGGAGGTTTGCCTGTATGTGCCGCGGCGGCCGCGGTTACTCGCGGTACCGCGCGGACGAACTATCATGTTAGGCAAAGCGCCAATGACGCGCGCCTTGCATACACACAATGACATTGCTGATAAGATAGATTTATTTTTTTGCTCTCTGAATGAGTTCACTATAATTGCTTTGTATGTGTTATGACCACACTACCGTATTAGAATTATCCTGTAATGTTAGTTGTGTTTGAGATAAATAAATAAATAACCCTTCGAAATATATTTCTATTGCGGATTTTCATAAAATTAATTTTATTAACAAGCATCTCCATTTCGATATTTCACATCTGCTAAGCATACCGCGTCAGTCGATTTTTGTAAGATTGTTTAAGATTGAGAATCTTCTAGACTAAGACTTGTGGATATTCGTAGGGCAGCTGGAATAGTTGGAATGAGAGGTCTCAATTCTAGCAACTATCTTTAGCTTGTAGTGATACAATGAATTTGTTGCAACATACACATACCTTGCCTTGCACCTGCGCCGTCCCAACCGAGAATGCACTTATCTGTGAAGTCTAAATTTACTGTATTGTAAAAGAAATCTGCTTATTTCAGAATGAATTCGACTCGTAGGGACAAATCAGACTCTTCTGGTTCTAAGACATTCACCAGAAATATCAACCATGAGTACGAGCGCTACCCGTTCAATGTAAAGAAACTAAAGAACTTCAACATTGAGGCAGTCGATGGAAAAGTTATCGCCATCTTTCCTTGTGAGTACATTTTTTTTAATATTGGATCTCCCCATAAGTTTTTTTTAGGGTTCCGATCATCCAAATGAAAAAATGGCGGTATCTATATAGGATCACTCGTGTGTCTATCTGTCTCTCCGTCTGTTACAGCAATTTGCTCCGAATCTACTGAAGTTGAAAGGACATACAAAGACAAACCACAATAGGCTGACCGGCAGCCAATAATCATATATATATGAAATTGAAATTACTCATATTTTTGTTTGTTTACCGTAATTTGTAAATAGTGCAAAACAGCGGGATAGTAGAGAACATGAAAAAGAACTCGACAAAGGGAATTGATTCAAACTAAACATTTTACTCACTCAAATGACAATACTGTCACGTGACCACGTGTGCGCCACCGTCTTCCCGGGGGAAGTTACGTCCCTACGTGACATACCTAACTAAAGATGTACGAATAACAGGAACTTTGAGTATTCCTTTTTTAAATGGTGTCTTTAACTAGGATTTTTCGTGTTCGGAGTAAGAATGTAGCACTACTCGATCTCCTTGCGTACATGTCGTAAAAGGCGAACGGACGACGAAGGCCATTAAGGTCTTAACCATTGGATTGGGGATTAAGAGCAGTGTCTCTTCTGTAAAGTAAGCCATATTGCGTAACCCACCGGGGCTACCATGGTGAGTATTGCCAAATTTCCCCAAAAATGATGAACACAATTGTGGTAATCTGTGTTCAGCAGTGGACGTTGTATGGCCGATATGATGATGATGATGAGTAAAAATAATTAAAACATTAAATTGACCGTAATAGCCACTGATGTTGAAATAATGTACTTTGAGTATTACCGGTCGTTTCTGACAGGGAAAAAGGTTGATAATTTCCACGAGATAAGTAAGTAAAGAAGGGAAACATTCGTCTTCTATCTGTCCGTCAACGCGTGGCAGTTATACGAGCATTATCGTCTGCTGGCGACAGGAGTCTGACAGGACCGCAAGTATATCCTGAATTCTGAATGAACCATTCAGAAAACATAGTCATCGCAAAGTTAGATCTCTTATACCGAAGCTGGAATCCACCATCTGACTGACGCTCTTGACGCTGAAACTAGGTACCAATCCAAGAAACTACTGGGTGTTCGAATTATCGCGATCTTGGCCAGACATGATGATGGTGAAATTAGGATAATAATGTCATGAGTACAGTTTACAGACTAAAATCTCACGAGTATAATCACAGAACACCCAGATCCGAGCAACTATCTGTAGGTCATACAAATGTGTGTACTGTGCGGAAATCGCAAAGCTGAAATCCAAACGCAAAGCTACCGCACCAGCCGTGTCTGAATGTTGAACTCTAAATTCAGGTAAATCCCAGTTCATCATAAAGCCAAAGTAAAAATTAAGTTGTTTGCGTTTTTATAAATTAATGTATATTTTTCATTTCTAATTAGCAAATAGTACCCGTAATATTACAAGGTAAGTACCTAACTCACATTTCAGATTTTTTTTTAACGGAGTTCCTTATCGCCCGTTATCGTTCTGATTTGTTTGCGGGCTGAGGAGCTACACCGAAAAAAGTTTAACAATAAAAAGCGACACCAAAAACCAATATCTTTTTGCACTGATTTTTGAGGCACTTCCCGATCACATACAAAACTAAAACGTTTTTCAATCCATTCAGCTTGCCGTCAATTTTGAGAATAAGCAAAAATATTTATAATTTTAACGTTTAAATACGCCTTTTTATTCATTCACTTTTGCGTGATAAACTTTCGTTTAATAATTTTATACTGACTCTTTATTTTTTATTTAATCATTATTTAATATAAACACAAAAAGATATAGCGAAAGGAACTCCATTCCAACCAGGTGTCCATAAGACACCTCTCTCATTTTTCTGACAAAACTATGCTTTGCCCTGCGACACGATGCGGTCGTTTGATTGTTCTACGGGGTCTCTTGTAAACCACTAACAGGAACTGTGGCTGCTTAACTGGACTCCCAGCTTAGCATCCAAACTTAACAACTAAGCAACACAGCTAAGGGCACCCCATAGCACACTATATACTCGCGCCTTGGATAAGGGTGTTGCTGGGAGACATGCTTTCCCGTGTGGAGTCCAGATTAAGAATATAGGTCCACTCCATATCTCCCGTGAATGGCGTAAAAGGCAACTAAGGAGCTCTATGCTGTGTTGCTCAGAATACCACCACCCCATATCCTCCCGTGGGTGTTGTAAAAGTCGACTCAGGGATTAGCCGGAGGATTGGTAGCAGCGTCCTTCGAGTGCATTAACAGCTCAACTGCGATCGCCAACAACCCGTCTGCCAAGCGTAGCGATTATGGCAAATGAGCCCACAAAACACCTATATCGGTCATTGTGGTGATCTTTGGGAGAGGCCTGTGTCCAGCAGTGGACTTCATTCGGCCGAAATGAAGGAGCTCTAAACCAGGATGGACAGTAACCATACTGCACCCACGAGCCAAGCGAGCTGCGTAATAGCAAATATTCCCAAAGTGATGACACAATTGTGGAAATCTTTGGCGAGGATATGATGGAAGACAAGCTAGTATCATTTTTATTTATTCCCATGTGACAATGACAATGAACGGTCAAGTAGTACTTATTCGAAGGCCTACGCTCAGCAGTGGAAGTTGACGGGCTGATCTGTGTCTAAGCGTGCATGTTTGTTGTTAGTTTTTTTTGTTTCCTTCCTGGACAATATGGCAAGTTTAAGTTAGGTCTTGGTAACTGTTTCTCAAGTCTATTCTCTTCGACAAAAGCTGCTCACTGATTCTCGGTCTATTCTATTTTGTCTGTCATAGCGTACAGAACACGGGCCATAGCAACGATTTAGCAGTACTTAGTGGGTAACAGTATCATTATGATATGCTTTCAGTTAACCAAACCTTGGAGATGTACGTTAAATCCTGCTCATCTATGAAGACGTTAATGTATCGAGAAAATTTTGAAATTAAGACAAGGCAAGGGAATACAGGAACTGCTCTTTATAAGGTAGGTAACTCAAGCTATCACAGTCCGATGCTGGGTATAGGCGTCTACTCAAAAGCTGGGGGTTCGAGTAAATATGCTGCGCAAGTGAGCACCAGGTGGTAAGCTTAGACTCGGTAGAGTGGTGGAGAGGATGCTCTCGTATCCAGTTTTTTTTTTGGGCCAGCCTGCAGCATATTCCTAACCACTGCAACTCCTGTAAGCCAGGACCTACAATGGCGACCACCGAAATGAAACACATGTCTTGGAACCCGCAACAAATTTAATCAGAAAAGTAAAATGAGTATTATAAAGCCCACCCTAGTCTGCCTAAACTGATCCATGTAATATATCGAGTCCTTTCACGAAGAAGATTGGGAGCGGCATTTGAAATAAATAATTAAACAGCCTGAATGAGTTATTTACTTCATCATCATCCTGCCAAAGGACGTCAACTGTTGAACAAAGGCCTCCCCCACAGTATTGCACAACGAGCGGTTACGTGCCATCCTCGTCAATTAATCCCAGCGACCTTCACCAGGTCGTCTGTCCACCTCGTTGGAGGTCGTCCCGCGCTGCGTTTTCCGGTGCGCGGTCTCGAGAACCTTTTTTTTTGGGGTAACGAGGTTCTCGAGTTATTTACTTACACAACCAATTCTTGATAGTTTTATGTGATTCCTCAATTTTCTAAAGCACATATTTTTTAAATGACATTTACAGTTTTCGTGTGGTGTCTGGATTTAGAATTTACCTAGCACTTCTCCATCTCTTGTCATGGATGTCGTAAAAGGTGAATCAGATATTCTTAACCAGAGTCATTCCACCTTCTTTTTTTTTTATGGATGTCCAGTTGAAATTCTACATGAACTTCCTTCACTCCGGAGAAGGGCGAAGGGATATGACTTCTACTGGCTGAAACCACTGGAGCGGTCATCTTCGGCACCGAAGGGGGGCTCCAGGTCCTCGTGAGATCACACTAGAGCCACTTGGTGCCACGCCTTTAGGCACATCACGGAGGGGATGACTGTAAAGCGGTCGACCCCTCTAGTGGAGGCAAGGTGATTGTAAAAAGGTCGCCCCCAGGCACTTCTCGGGGAGGATTGCTAAGGATTCCCCCAAGCTTCACTGTGCACCGTGTTACGCACACGGTGGCACGTGGCCACGTGCGCGCTATCGTATTCCCGGGGGTCGCTTGATGTGAGTATGCATACTCCCCAATCTGCGCGCCCACGACCCCCGAGAGAGGCATTCCTCCTATCGACCATCGGCAGTAGCATCCTTTCTGTGGAATAATAGCCATTCCACATAACCACAAGCATCCTGATCCCCGGTACTCAAACATTAACCCCACGTGCCTCTGACGCGCAGGCCGATGCACTGACTTACTGACGATGCTGTTTGAGCCTAAACCTCCAAAGGTTTAGTTGTCGTTGCCGCGGATGTCGATAGATCCTGGATTTGACCCCGAAGATGGGCGGTGTCATCGGGTTTCCGATTATGAACTTATCGTAGCAGTCTCTAATGTAGAACTTGTATTTTGATAGTCCTACGCAGAAACATTGGTTCATTCCGCAGAGGACCTATATAGAATTTAAATCTAATATTAAAGAGTGAGTTATAACCCGGGCCTCACCAAGGCTCTAATATAAAAATGCAGCCTCGGATTTTCCTCGGAGGTAAGGCTATTGTAGAGGATGAAAACTATAACGATTTGATCTCTCGAATGGGTGTTATATAGAATGAAAATTTAAAGTAATAAACGGTAAAAACGGCACTCCACCGGTTTTCCACTTATAAGTAAAATTCTGTAGCAGACGTCTGCAGGCAGCTATATCAGTGTGAGTGGCTCAGGGTGTCAAGAGGTGCTGCACCGGCTTCACAATCGCGCGTTTGGAAGACTCGGAGCGGGATTCCCTGTTATTACGCCATTATATTTCCACCCCCGTGCATAAGCTCCGTCGGCTCCCTTTAGACCATCCAACTAAGGCAAACTCAGTCCGTGATCGACTCTCTGGAGCATTCGGATCTTCAGGATATATTTTTTCATCTAAAGGGCGGGGAAGCTTGTTTAATCTGCCCTCCCAGATAGCAAATTTATTATTAATGTCCTTTATATTTCCAGTTGTCAATGTTCGACCTGATGACCAAGGTGTGTGTGTGTGTTGAGCTCACTGTAAGTACGATTTTGGAGCAACTTATTCAACTATTATTAAGTATTTACTTTAAAGACTGCTATTTCCTTGTAGATTGAATGCAAGAATCGTTCAGAAGCAACTCTTTCGTTTAAAGAAGAAATAGATTTCAGTTTAGGCACTCAACTAACGGAATCCGGTGAAACACCAGAAGAGCTATTCAGATATTACCCTGTCAACGAGATTACAGCACCTACAACACCAAGTAACGAACTTTGGAAACCTGGCAAGAACTTAGCTCCAAAATTCGTTAAAGATACTACGAAGATGGGCTCTGTATTGAGTTATGATTTGTATATTAAATTCGAGTTTATTGAAAGAGCCGTCCTGAACTTTGAAATGTTTGCAAAACCTCCGCCTTTTACTTCGACTCCGAGATCGGCAACAACATTGCCAACGGTAACAAAGAAGAGCTTGAGGCATGGACATCTATGGGGGATGAGAGTGCCCATCGATAGGAGGGTTAAAGAACCTGTGGTAACTCTGGTAGCAGAACATGAAGTTGTGCAGGAAACTGTCAGCAGAGGGTGCTGTAATGAAACTTTTATAGTGGTTTTCGTTGTAGGATATTTCGTCATAAGTTTTTGTTTCGAGATCTTTCTTTAATATTTGTAGGCATCAATCAATCCTCAAAACTAGTGCTGTAGAACATAAGAGTTTTGAAGCTAGAATACGGCTTGGTGACTCATAAGTTCTTCCATCACGCAATGCATTCTGCGTTCAAATAGGTTAATTTTCGTGGAAGTCCTTGATGTTGTATTCTTTCCATTTCAATCAATTGATTCAAACTATATAACTATGGACATAAGCCTGTCAAAACTTACATGGTGCATCACCACCGGACAATCCGCTGGGCCCCGTACGCTGGATGTAAACTTAATATAAGGTTAATTATATTATTTTTAATTTCGTTTTACTGTATTTTAAACCGGATGTAAGTGACAATGTAACGATAACTTTGTTAAGAGGTTACATTTAGGACTATAATAAAATTGATAAGCCGTTTACCCAAAAATTATAGGTTACCGTTTTTGCTATTTTTGAGCACGCAAGTAGTAAACAACGCGATCACAACTATGTGATAATTGTACACGGACTGTATGCGAAACATCAGCCGTTTAGTTTTTATTTACACTGTCGTTTTATGAGAAAATAAATAGTTTTATGTGTTTTCATTCAAAATAGCGTTAGTATAGACGGAAGCAAATATTTTATACTGAAATTAGTTTAATACCGGATAATATCAGAAAATACATGAATAGACCGAAGTTAAATTCTCACGCTGAAGGCTCCACAATCATGTACTGAATCCATGGTATCAGTTTTCGTTACCATGTCACTTCAACCATTATATGAGATTATAAATAGTTGAGCTGTTTTGTAATAAAGTGTTCGTAATAAATAAATCTATACAAAATAATAACTGAGTAGATTACGTCTTAGATTTTCGCGATTATTACACATTATAATAAAACACTTATAAACGGATTCTATCGCGTATATTTTAGATTATTGATTTTCCTGACGTTTCGAATACTTTGCAGCATTCGTGTTCGCAGGATGACTAAGGTGACAGGCGTCGTTACAGATTTTAAAAAGTTATTTAATTTTATCAACCGTACAATTTTAATCAAAAGAATAGTTTCGATGCACGCAGTAATCACTCATAGTGTCTTGATGTTTCTTAGTGCGGTATGTTGTTTGGGACTTTATTATTTTAATAACTGGATTCCAAACAGGTGGTACCTGCCAACCATCTTCTCTATTAAAATTAGGATGTTTTTTAATTTCAATAGCCTCACGAAACATTCTAGGTACATATCGGTTCTCTTTCGCGAGTACTTGAGGTTGATCAAAACGAAGATAATGGCTAGGTTTGCCTAAGGCATGTTCACACACTGCAGACTTTGTGGAGCGTCTATGCTTGACGTCAGCTATATGTTCTTTTATTCGGCTGGCTATGCTACGCTTTGTTTGCCCTATGTATGATAAACCACAATCACAGTCAATCTTGTAGACCCCTGCATCTTGCAAAGGTATGTGACATTTCACCGGTTTGAAAAGTTGGCTGATCTTCTTATGTGGCTTGAAATAGGTTTTAATAGAAGCACGCTTTAAGATATGACCAATTCTGTCCGTGACTCCCTTAGATAATATAAAATAACTTTTTTAAATCAGTAACGACGCCTGTCACCTTAGTCATCCTGCGACCACGAATCCTGCATAGTATTCAAAACGTCAGGAAAATCAAAAATCAAAAATATACGCGATAGAATCCGTTTAAAAGTGTTTTATTATAATGAGTAAATTACGTTATCCTAAAAAGCAATAGGAAAGCTACAATGTTTGTGATGAATACTTTTATTATCAACCATGCCCATGCACTACTATTTTGGAAGCATAATAGTATCTTAAGTTTATACCTACCCCAAAAGTAAGTCAAAGAGCGTAATAATAAATAAATGAGCATACTCAAATGGACTGCATTGGACGCTCTGGGTAGAAGTTCGTACCTTGCTGACCACAAACTGGATCAATCACCCACGTTCATCGGTGATGAGGCTATACATCTCACGACAGTGTCGGGGTCGAGGCTTTTTAAATGCTAAGATCCTCCACAATCGTGGGGTATGCAGCCTCAGGGAATGTTTTCTCCACGCCGAAGTATGAATGCACCGTGGTGTAGTAAAAATAGACAAGGGACTCACCCCGCACTCCTTGGCTAAAGAGAACTGGCCTGTAGTACTGGTAGCAAATGATCGTAAGGTGGTATAGCAAAGCAAGGAGCTTCACGGACGCTTTTACAGGGCTCTACATGGGCCCGATCTTTTTACCGTCCGTATCTTGACTACGCTACGGTGACCTCTTTGGGGAAACCAAAGGTTTTATCTGTGCAATTATGGATGAAGTTATCATGAGGAATAACTACCGGAAATATATTGTGAAGGACGGCACGGTGGAAATCTCTCGGGCATGCCACCGTCTGGGTGAATCTATCCATCACATTATTTCTGGCTGCTCGCGGCTTGCTAACGGCGAATATTTGCACAGACATGACCAAGTGGCCAGGATTATCCACCAGCTACTTGCACTGCAATACAACCCTGTGACTTCAGAAGTACCATACTACAAGTATGTTCCCGACCCAGTTCTAGAAAATGACCATGTCACACTGTACTAGGATCGGTATATTATCACTGACAGGACTATTGTAGCCAATAAGCCTGATATAGTGGTGATAGATCGAAAAGAGCGACGCAAAATGATTGTGGACATAACTATTCCACATGATGAGAATAAACAAATGATGTATCTTGACTTGGCACCACGAAATTGTCGATATGTAGAAGATAGACTCACTAAGCAATCATTGTGTGGATAGTCGTTACGGTCAATAGTCTAATGGCCAAGAGCCTTGACCAACACCTTAAGAGGCTTTCGTTGGGCGGCTGGGTCAAGGGCTTGATGCAGAAAGCGGTACTCCTTGACACACGGCTCGAATTGTCAGAAGGACAGAAGGAATTCTCTCTTTGGAGCCCTAACCTGACTTGGACCTTGTTCCCGACGCCGGTCGGCTACTATTTTTATATTTTTAAATATATATGTTATGCTTTATTAAACATGTTTGTTATGTATTTAAAAATTAAATTTCTATGTGTTGTATTCAATAAAGGAAATATATGACATTTTCCAATATACAGTGAAGGTGTCGGAGTAGTTAATTAACATGATGATGATGGAGTTTCTTGCCCGTTCTTCTCCATAGGAAATCTACATCTTGGAACGTGGCAACTAAAGTCTTGACGATTCATAAGTGCTATTAATGGTTTAAATGAATAAAAATCTTTTTTATCTTTTATCTTTTATCTAACATTTTAGCTGTGAAACTGCCTTTTTTTTTATTGGGCCCAGTAGAAATTCTACAAGAACTTCCTCCACCGCGGGGAACGACCGAGGGTACTCCTTTTTTATTGGTGTCCAGTGCTAATTCTACTAGTACATGGAACTTCCTTCACCCCGGGGAAGGGCGAAGGGGTATACTCTTACCAGTTAAACCCACTTGGGTGGTCATCTTCCGCACCTAAGCGGGGCTCCAGGTCCTCGTATGATCACACTAGAGCCACCCATAGGTGCCACGCCTATAGGCATATCTCTGAGAGGGTGACTGTAAAGCGTTCGCCCCCTGGGGGATTGTAAAGGATCTCCCGAAGCATCGCCGAATACCGACCCTCCGTATCAGTATCGTAGATCACATGAAGAGATTCGCGCAGTTTCGTTCACTTAACAGACCGTTATACCGCCCTAGCCACCGAGCCTCACGAACACCATCCCGTTCAATTAACTTCTACCCCCCATCCCTTGCCCGCGATAGCCCGTGCCGAACCTGTATTCTTAATTATTCCCTAAAATATTAAAACATACCGATCCAGCTGTCCCTACAACGCTTGCATTGCCTTAATCAGAAGTTCGAGCCCCACAGGGCCTTAAGCAACAGTTAAATTAGTAGTTAGTAAATGGGCCCCTCGACCATAAAATTATTGCAAATTTCTCAATATACACCGAATAATAGACAGCATAGTTGTCTACTAAGAAAAGTAACATTAACAGCACAAGTGTCGCAACAGGCTATGATCGTGAGATGTAACCAGAAATTCGCGCCTCGGGCGAATCGCTGCGATGCGATGCAACACGCACACTCAAATATGTCGGTGTATTTGATACAGGAATGATATTCATTTATTTATTCAGAAAACCAACAGCGATACAATAATGTGTACAAAAGTCATATATAACTGCTAAGTATGGTCAATTATAGGTTTCCCTAGGTAACTATTAGATTATATAATTCGGCTAAAGAACAGACGATAAATGTTTGATAATATATACTTTGATTATAAGTCTAAATTTTCATTTTGGTTTCTCGTCCCCTTCCAAAAGTAGCAATGCGTTCAAAAGTTTTCTCCACTTCTTAATGGACAGCGCAAGCTTCATCATGATACACGATAATTTGCTTGCTCATGCTCGGGAACAACTCAAACTCAAAATTTTATTTCATATAGGCCCTTATAGGCTCTTACGAAAAGTCAAGTTAAGTGCACGGTTCGGAAAAGTCGGTCCTATGGAGAAGAGCCGGCAAGACACTCCATGGATATACTCTTTTCAAAAAAAGTTATATTACAATTTCATTATTACATGGTAATAAGCTAGGTATGCGCGAACAAAGTACACTAATTAAATGTAAAACACACACAATCACAAAACAGACAGACAGCATTTTCATTATCATTTTCTGAGTAGTCCTAGATTCGTATTGAAGTATTGGACTTCAATATCAAAAGGTCAAGTTGATCATACACGCATATCGATGTGTGCTTGTAAGGATAAGAATTAACTTGTATATCGATGTGTGTTGGGTGGTTAAGTTACCTGCAGTATGGCAGAGCTGAGTCATCGTAGTGTATGCGTCATTCCCGTGAATGGGTGCCTTCTGTCCCTCATCGCTTGTCTGTCGTAGCAACGTCTTTAAATAAACAAATGTTGAGGCCCAGTTTACGCAGCACAGCGCAACATTTAAGTGGCAGTGACAATGAAGCCCAGAGCCACATTATACAACTCAAATGTTAGCAATGCAAATGTCAACTTCAAAATTGCGGCACATTGTGCCCCTAGCCAGATTTCTGACTGCGTGTATATGTCGTAAAAGGCGACTAAGGTGCTCTAAACCAGAGAGATGGACAGCATCCCTTCTGTAGAAAAGTAGCCTTACTGTGATCACCAATCCGCCTGCCAAGCGTGGCGAGCGCCGGCATTTTTTTGATTTCATATAAATTTAAAAACCTAACTTTGTGAGACTGGTGCCTGAAGTAGGTTTTTTATTTAAACACATACAAACATTGTAACACAGGTCACCAGGGCCCTTCCACAGCTAGTATTTTTTTAATGCTTTGGCCTTGTGTGCAAACATTTTAGGCATATGAAGCATGTGTAAAATCTAAACTTATAATTCTAAGACTCCTAACTAAAAAGTATCAAACAATAAACAAACAAATTAAACACTGAAATACCAAAGGGTGTGTGGGGAGGGATGTAATGGTGTATGCGAGTGTGAATGTATCTGAGTGTGAGTGAACTAAGTATATCAGCCGTAACATGACCAAAGGCTGGTCAGTATGCACTACAGTGAGAGATCATCTTCTACCTGAGAGGAATTAAAAGGTTCTCGGTTTCCATGTAGTCTAAGTTTTTGAGGCATATTGAGACTGAGGTTTTACATTTTGATTTTATTTGAAGGTATATGTTTAAGGTGTTATTTAATTTGTTATACTAATATGGACCAGGAAAGCAAAAAAATCTGTAAGAGAGCTAAATTAAAGGGTCGCGTTTGACAGATCCTGCCTTTACGCCGCTTATCCTTGAGTACGCTGTGGTCATATTGCAACATGGAGTGTTTTTAAGTACAGTATGCAGTATAAAGGTTTGTCTGATCGTAAGGACATCCCATTCTTAATACAGTTCCACTGTAGGAAACCGGAAGGGGAGACCAGCAGTCACCTTCAGTATTGCACGGTGTGCTCTCTCTACCTCTATGAGGTGGGACTTGGCAGCACCTCCCCAGGATGTGATGCAATAATCAATCAACAATTGACATAAGGCATGATAGACCATCTTAATAACTCGACGGTCTGCAGTGAGTTTTGAAAATATATATTAACTTACTTAACCTAGTCACAAGGATCTTTATATGCGGCTTGAAGGTTAGGAATTGGTCAATAACAATGCCCAGGTATTTGATGCTTTCAGTCCTTTGTAGAGTTTATGGAAGGGTCAGAGTCTCTAGTCTGAGCGGTGATGATGAGAGGCTCTGGAGTGAGTAGGTTTGACCATTTTTTTTTTTATTGATGTCCTGTGGAAATTCTACATGAAACTTCCTTCACCCCGGGGAAGGGCGAAGGGGTATGCCGGACTCCTACCGGCTAAAACCACTGGAGCGGTCATCTTCGGCACCGAAGGGGGGCTCCAGGTCCTCGTAAGATCACACTAGAGCCGCCCATTGCTACCACGCCTTTAGGCACATCTCGGAAGGGGAATAGGTTTGACCTATGTGCAAACGCTATGTATTTCATTTTAGTAACGTTTAAACTCAGAACATGCCATTTTAACCATTTACTCACTCTGTTGAAACCTTTCTGTGCTACATCGAATACCTCATCCCAAAACAAAATGATTGTGTTTTCTTTCTGAAGAATTGGCACGTGATTGTGTGATTGATTTATGACTGGTTTCACAAAATTCAAAATGTATCGAACACGCCGTCATTATCGGGAGTGCAGCCGTTTAACATGCAAAGTGTTATCGATACAAGATCGGTCGATACTTTTTGTTTGTTTCAATTTCATTGCATGTGTTAATTATGTTACAGAGAAGGGCAGGTGCAAGCGAGCGATGTACATCATGCACTCCGCCCGGGGGCTTGTCGACACGTTATGTTGATAATTCAATAACTTGGAGATTGGATTCCATGATGATTTATAAGGAGGCGCTCATCGGTTGTTGCAATCACTGATATCGGTAAACGATCGGTGAGGTTAAGCAGTACTCGGCGCGATCAGTCTATATATGGGTGAACGTAAAGATTTTAGGGTTCCAAAAGTCCAAAGGAAATAACGGCCGGAACCCTTATATCCTATAAGGGTTCCGGCCGCATAAGGGGCACTCGTGTGTCTGTCTGTCTGTCCGTCTGTCACAGCCAAATTGCTACGAATCTACTGGACCGATTAAGTTGAAACTTGGAACACATGTGGATTTTTGCGATCCAAACACGTACGTGTAACATAAATAAAGTAGTTCTGAATATGGGCTCACTTTTGGGGTAATATAGAAAATTAACGAATAGAGTTTTGCAAACTGTACCGTGTAACACATGAAATGGAATGACTTATTGTGAGGGTTTCTGAACGGGATTGGTATTCTCGTTCACATATAATGTTTAAATGAAATACAAAACATTATAACATGAATAGAAATTTATTTTGTGACACACATCAGAAAAGACAAAAGACGACAAATGAAGAAGTCCCAAAGAAAAACAATATGTGATTATTAAAACCTCTTTGCTTTAATACTCCTCCTTAATCTCATATCTCCTGGCACTCCTCTCATCACTCATCATCATCTCAACCCCATACTACTCACACACCACTCATACTTCTGTCTTAACAACGCCTTGGTCAGAACATCCGCTACCATCCGCGCTGTCTCTTCTTTTATTCTAAATATCCATTTAGAATCCACAACGTTGCAAGATTGTGGTAGCTCCACCAAAGTCCAAGTTTTATTTTTCTTCAGCGCTTCCAGCTCCTCCTTAATAGCAGCTCTCCACATTTCTTTGTCTCTTCTAGACATTGCCTCTTCGACACTCTGTGGATCATCTTCACCAGCGGTTGTTTGGTAAGTGATATAACCTGGAAAGTCTCTTTTCTTCCTTTCTCTAATAGGATATCTCCTTTCCACATGATGATCATCATCTTCCTTTTCATCAGATGTCATCCACTCTTCATCACTAACAACTTGATTCTCTGCTTCAATGCACTCCTGCACTGGCGGTTGCTCAATCTTCTCTTCTTTATTTTCAGTATCTCCTTGAAAATCTTCTTGAGCTTTTCTCAGGTGCAGACCTTCGTCTACATTCTTAGTCAAATTTTCTTCAAGACTGACTATCACATGCCCTTCATTCTTATTCTCTATAGGATTCACACTGTTGAATTTTTTATTTTCGAAAAATACAACGTCCCTCGCCTTACTAAGTTGTCCGCTTGCCGGATCGATTAGTCGGTAAGCCTTTGACTCTCCGCAGATACCGACGTGAATAAGCTCTTTCGATTTTGGATCCCATTTCCTCCTTTTAGCGTCGGGGATATGTGCAAATGCTTTACATCCAAAAACTTTGATCAAAATTTATTTTGTGACACACATCAGAAAAGACAAAAGACGACAAATGAAGAAGTCCCAAAGAAAAACAATATGTGATTATTAAAACCTCTTAATTATTAACCTCTTATTTAATCATTACAGTAGAGTATACGCCCGAGCAGAATGGTGTTGCAGAACGTGCAAACCGAACGATTGTAGAAAAAGCTAGGAGTATGCTTCAAGAGGCAGGATTGGAAACAACTTTCTGGGCCGAGGCCGTAAATTATGCCGTTTATTTAAAGAATAGGTCTCCGACAGTCGCAGTCAAAGGGAAAACGCCAGAGGAAGCGTGGACGGGGAAGAAGCAAGATCTGAGTATGATCAAAGTTTTATCTGTAATGGACCACATAAAGCAAAAGTTTGCCCTGAAAATCCAAAAATCTTCACATAGTCTGTGGTCAACTCTACTCTTGAGTTTTCAATCGCAAGCCTCATCGGTTGAAAAGTTTCAGTCAAACCTTGTAACATCAACGTTGCTAATAACTCATCGTCAACCTCCTTACCGATGTCACTCAATTGCTGCGCTACTGACATCAGCTCGGTGACATAACTCCTAATTGATGTAAACTGTTCAAGCTTTAGGCTTACAAGCTTTGATAAAAGTCGGCATCTGTTATTTAATCCTTTATCCTCAAAAGCTGACCTTAAAGACTCCCACGCCTCCTTTGCACGTTCTGCAACACCATTCTGCTCGGGCGTATACTCTACTGTAAGTTGGTGTAGGATTCCACAATCCTTCATCAACTTGTTCATCTGTCGGTTGACATACTCTTTGCCATTATCCGACCGAAGAATCTTCAGAGTCTTCCCAGATTGTTTTTCTACAAAAGTCTTGAACTCGTGAAACTTTTCAAATACTTCACTCTTATTCTTGAGGAAATACACGAAAGTTTTACGCGTGAAATCATCAATGAAAGTCAAGAAGTATTTGTATCCACTGAGTGAATTTTCACCCATTGGTCCACAAACATCAGAATGAACTAATCCGAGAACTTCTTTAGCCCTATTCGCACGACCTCTCTGAAACGGTTGTTTCGTTTGTTTCCCCATTAAACACGCTGTACACTCTAAGTTAGTTGAAGTGTTAGGAAAACTTACTCCTGTGGCTAATTTGTCTCTCAACAATGTAAGGTTACGTATGCCAAGGTGCCCCATACGCCTATGCCACAACTCCATATCTTCACTGATAGTCGAAGCTAGTGCGATTTCCTGTGAACAGAGTTTTAGTTTATAAACACCATTCTCCTCAACACCTGTATGTGCAACATCACCTGTAACCTTACATCCATCTTCTCGCAACAACTGAAAACCTTTCCTTGAAAACACTACCACAAAGCCTCTCTTTACAATAGTGCTCACACTTAATAGGTTGGTTTTTAAATCGGGTACATATATCACATTACTTACGCTCGCATTTTCTTTCTCGCATATCACAGACCCTACTCCTATACCAAACACCTTACCTCCATTTGCACACCCAATCTCTATCTTTCGGCCACACATCCTGAAATCTCTCAGCCACTCTCTATTATTGGTCATGTGGTTAGTTGCTCCTGAATCAAGAATCCATTCTTGGTACTCTCCTGCCGTTGCAAGTCCAAGTGCTACTGAAGCATTCTTCTTGATTTTTGGATTTTCAGGGCAAACTTTTGCTTTATGTGGTCCATTACAGATAAAACATTTTATCATATGTGCCTTTCTTGGCACAGGTTTCTTTGCTTTACGATGTTTATCGGTTAGAAGTGCAGTATCATTGGTGCTGGTACTTAGACCTGAACTGTATGAAGCTTCCATCTGTAACAGCTTGGTCTTCACATAGTCTGTGGTCAACTCTACTCTTGAGTTTTCAATCGCAAGCCTCATCGGTTGAAAAGTTTCAGTCAAACCTTGTAACATCAACGTTGCTAATAACTCATCGTCAACCTCCTTACCGATGTCACTCAATTGCTGCGCTACTGACATCAGCTCGGTGACATAACTCCTAATTGATGTAAACTGTTCAAGCTTTAGGCTTACAAGCTTTGATAAAAGTCGGCATCTGTTATTTAATCCTTTATCCTCAAAAGCTGACCTTAAAGACTCCCACGCCTCCTTTGCCGTTTTTGCATGTCTTACGTGGATCAGGCAATGCGGTTTTATCATCAAGCATATCCTGGCTCTAGCTTTTTGGTCTCTTTTTAAGCCTAATACATCTGAACTCTCGGGTGTCGTCTGAGTGTACTCCCAAAGGTCGTCATGGATTAAGTACAGCTCTACCATAAACTTCCATGTGTTATAATTAGAGTTTCCGTCAAGTTTCTCTATAGACGTTAAGCTCATACCTGTATCATGTGGTTGCAATCTCTCCAGTCGCTCACCACTTGAAGTTGTACATACAACTTTACCTTCAGTCGCCATAATAGGTAACAACTTTTTTCATTAAACATTGAATAGACTCGTGCTGGGCCCATAACCTGAACGGGATTGGTATTCTCGTTCACATATAATGTTTAAATGAAATACAAAACATTATAACATGAATAGAAATTTATTTTGTGACACACATCAGAAAAGACAAAAGACGACAAATGAAGAAGTCCCAAAGAAAAACAATATGTGATTATTAAAACCTCTTTGCTTTAATAGTTTCAAATGTATTTATTTTATAGTTTTAAAGTTATTTAAGAAAATAGACGAAAATTTTCAAAATTTATCAGAAAACTGTTGTACAAGGTAAACATTGCTTTCCGAAACCAAAAATGGACCCTATCTCAGCACATGCTACAACACAAAGTGTTGCAACGCTGATTTTCAGATAGGTCCGTAGAACCGTAGACTTTTACATAATTATTCCATTAAATTAATGTTATTTAAAAGTAGTTATGTTTGTTCCTGAGACAAAGTCAAGACCAAATCCAACAATAGACAATATATTCAGCAATTTCGGAGCCCTCTCCACGCGAGTTCAACTCGCACTTGACCGGTTTTTGAAGTGAAAACTTCTTTTAGCGCGGTACGCATATTTTTTGATGAGATAAAATCTCTGGACTCGCGACACCGTTACGGGAGGCAGCTATAGTGTCGTCTAGATAAAAAAAAAATTCACTTCTGTCGGCACTCCCGGAGTGCAACTCGTATTTTTTTAAGCCAGGCCCCACAGTATTGTTTATCTTGTGCCGTGAGTACAATTTACAGACGTACGGTCCTCGTATGTCCACGTATCACACTCGAGTCGCTCACTGGTGCACTCATATCCGTGTAAATCCAGGATGGATAGCTAGTAAAAGAACAAGTTACAAATACACGAAAACAGCATTAGGATTCATTTTGATGGAATTAAAGATAAACCCATTCATAAGGACGTGCGTGGTTTGTGTCTGAATTGGAAGTGAGTGTAGCATTAAGCTTTAAACACCGTGGGTTTCATTTTGAGCCTTTTGAGTCCAAAACATCAATCCTTAGAAGAGGAAAAAAAACTGTATAATGGTATAAAGAATCCTGAATCCTGCGATCACGAATGCTGCAAAGTATTCGAAACGCCGGGAAAAACAGGAATCTATAATAAACGCGCTCTAATCCGTTTAAAACTGTTTTATTATCATGTGTAACTACCTGTTGCCCGCGGTTTCACCCGCGCTTTTATTTAATAATGTAGTTAGATGAAAATGTATAAGTATAATTAGTATATATATTGGACTGCATATCAGGTTTACATTTTTTCGCGGGTTCCCTAATATTTTTTCTAAAATAAAAGTAGCCTAAATTACTCCTTATAACATCAGCTATCTGCCAGTGAAAGTCCCGTCATAATCGGTTCAGCAGATTCGTAGATTAGTCGGAACAAACAGACAGACAGAAAGATATACAGACAGACAAAAATTAAAAAATGTTATCTTGTTATGTTTCATATATACTTTCATATGCATTTAGTAAAAAGCTGTTATGTTGACATTACAAACAGACACTTCAATTTTATTTATTTGTATAGTTAGATAATCGCGTAAACCTAAGACATTAAGATATTACATTATTTATTTACTAATTCAGAAACTTTCTCTTATCCATTTTTGTATCATAAGCGCATTAGAATATTCTTGACACTATGATAATTCAGCCAACTGTATTTGTTTTGTTCAGCAGAAATCATTTACGAAAATGGTAACTACATAAAACCAATACAAATTCACTTCACACACTCCCTGCATGTCGCGAAGACTGGTTGATTAACAGAAAAAGTTCCCCGAAACGTATTTTAGTTTGGTGAAATTGAGTTGGCGTGTGAAGCAAACTACATATTTTCAAATCACAGAGAATACAGTTAATGGAATGTTCACAATCACCATTATCATAACGGCCATAGAACGTCCACAAAGCAGCTGAATAAAGACCTTTCCCATAGATTTCCACAGTTGTGTCGTCATTTTGGGGGGAATTTTCCGGTTCTTATCACGCTTGGCAGGCGGGTTGGTGAGCGCAGTATGACTATTGTTCCACAGAAGGGGCGCTGCTGCCCATCCGTCTAGTTCAGAATCCAGTAGTCACCCTTTACGACATCCACGGAAGGAGATGGAGTGGTGCTGTATTTTTAATCCGTGTGATGGGATTTAATTATCAGCTAATTTGGAGAAGTGAATTCCTCCCTGAAGTGAATTATCTATCATTGGGCGTTCGCTGTCCTACGTCATGCGGAGGGTTTTTGACTGGTGACTAACATAATGTTTGTGCAGATGTCTTTTGCGTTACTCCGGTACAAATTGTTATTCCAATTACTTTATATTCTGTGTGTGAAATTTAATGGGGGAGAGGAACCAGTCCTGATGTTTTTGCGGTGGAAAATAATGGGTTGATGTAATTCTTGGATGGTAACAATGTGGTATGGCAGTATTTTGAGGGTTTATTAATTAGGATTTGAAAAAGAAACCTGCATTCTAGAAGTCTTGACGAGGCATAAGTACTACGGCGATAGGTCACCATTACCTAATTTGGTACCTTTTTTTTATTTTTATTGGTGCCCAGTGGAAATCTTCATGAACTTCCTTCGCCCCGGGGAAGGGCGAAGGGGTATGCCGGACTCCTACCGGCTAAAACCACTGGGGCGGTCATCTTCGGCACCTAAGGGAGGCTCCAGGGCCTCGTATGATCACACTAGAGCCGCCCACTGGTGCCACGCCTATAGGCACATCCCTGAGAGGGTGACAGTAAAGCGGTCACCCCCTCGGGGTGATAGTAAAGGATCCCCCGAAGCGTCCCACGGCAGCGCGTGACCACATGCGTGCTACTGTCTTACCTAATTTGGTACCTACGTACTCAGTAAATAGAATTTAAGATTACAATATGTGTATGTGATGCCGGCTCAGAATACCACCATCCCATCTCCTCCCGTGGGTGTCGTAAAAGTCGACTAAGGGATTAGCCGAAGGATGGCCAGCAGCGTCCTTCGAGTACATTAACAACTCAACTGCGATCGCCAATCCGCCTGCCAAGCGTGGCGATTATGGCAAAACCCCACAATGAGCCCACAACACACCCATATCGGTCATTGTGGTGATCTTTACGGGAGGTCTGTGTCCAGCAGTGGACTTCATTCGGCCGAAAAATGATGATGTGTAACGAGGCAAAGAGAAGGCCACCACTCCATACGTGGGGGTGTAAAATGCAACTTGATTTATTGAGAGGAAAGGAGGGGCATGCAGAACTTTTACCGGTTCAAACTATACTATAACTATATATATATATATAGAGGTACGAGATTAAACGCACCCCATGCAGACCTGGGCTGCCGCACAATTCTCTAGAAAGGCGCGCACGGCACACGTTGTGCGTCCATCTTGAGTCCTTCACATCAGGCTGTAAGTCATGGAGGCCAAAACAGCAAGCGTCCACCAGCCGGTGTATCTGCTGCGGTAAGGGTTCGGGGTGCTCTGCTCTCTCTCCCGTTGTGACACATCCTTTAGATCCTCCCAAAAGGAGGCGACGGCTCCCCCAGCGCCCTTGCTCCGGACCATAGACAGAGGCTTGAAGTGTCGCATCACCATTTCCGACCGCCGCGACTAGATCGTGACGCTGCGTCATACAAGTTAGACACTCTGTCAACGAGTGCTTCACCGTAACCTGCGGACAGTATCCAGAGTAAAAAAATGGCCTCCGGGGAAACTGGTATGAACGGTCTAACAAAAAAAAAATGAGTACAAAGTAATTTAGAATTAAAATATAACAAAATTATGTGGTGTCGTGGGACACCAGGTAGGAACGAAGTTCCTTCGGCTAATGTAGAACCGACACTTATACACTACTCGCTTGTGTATGCGACTGTCGCGCCTGCGCACGTCTCATTTAACGGTTTTATTTCACGCACTTTTTTCCACGGATTTTTTCTTACGGTATTACTATCACATTTTTTTCAGTTCGGTCGCGCAGCAAAATCCCTATCCCCTCCAAGCCTGCCGTAAGGAACTTCGTTTCAAAAAATTAAAAACGGTTTGCACTCCGGGTGTGCCGACAGAAGTGAAAACATATTTTGGCGCGTTAGACATTTTTTAGACGGGTACTAGGGTTATTGGGTTGTGAATTGCATTTTATTTATATTTATGAATTATATTTCATTAATTATTAGAAACTTTAAAACACATTTAATATTCTTTTATGAATTATCGTTAACAATTTCGACAACTCTTGTATCATCATCATTATCACTAAAATTATTATTTCCTTTATTTACTTAACTAACATATTAATTACATTTTTAAATATATATATATAAAGCAAAAACAAAAACACATACATTTAAAAATATAAAAAATAGTGACCAACCGGCAACGGGCACAGGGTCCAAGCTACCGGTGGTTAGGGCTCCAGAGAAAGGAACCTCCTCACTATGCGTGCCGTGTCGAGAATTACAGCCTTCTGCAGCAGGCCCTTGATCCAGCCACCTAACGAGAGCCTCTTCAGATGTTGATCGAGGCTCTTGGCAATAAGGCCATTGGCTGTCACAACTATCGGCACAATGATTGCAGAGTCCACATCCCACATGTCGACAATCTCGTGTGCCAAGTCAAGATACTTAATTTGTTTATCTTTATCGGCTTTCACGAGATTCTCGTCATGCGGAATTTTAACATCAACAATCATCGCGCGGCGCTCTAATCGATCTATCACCACTATGTCAGGCTTATTGGCGACAATAGTCCTATCAGTGATGATAGATCGATCCCAGTACAACGTCACATGGTCATTTTCAAGAACTGGGTCGGGCACATACCTGTAATACGGTATCTCAGATTCCACAAGGTTGTATTTTAGAGCAAGTTGCTGATGGATGATCCTGGCCACTTGGTTATGCCTGTGCAAGTATTCGCCGTTAGCAAGACGAGAACAACCAGAAACTATATGTCTTAGTGATTCACCAGGACAGTGACATGCCCGACAGATGTCAACGGTGCCATCCTTAACAATATATTTCCGGTAGTTGTTCGTCATGATAACTTCGTCCATAATTGCACAAGCAAAACCTTCGGTTTCCCCGAAAAGGTCACCGAAACATAGCCAGGACACGGAAGCTAGAAAATCTACATTGGGACCATGAAGTGCCCGATAGAAGCGTCCATGTAGCTCCTTGCTCTGCCATACCTCCCTGCGGTCGTTGGTACTGAGTACGACAGGTTTGCGCCAGTTCTCTTTAGCCAAACCGAGCGGGGTTAGTCCTTTGTCCACTGAGACCACATCTCGGTGCATTCCCTCATCGGTATGTAGAAAATACTCTCTGAGACTGCACACCTCACGGTTGTGAAGAGTCTTAACATTTAAAAAGCCTCGACCTCCACACTTGCGTGGTATGTACAGCCTCATGACCGAAGATCGAGGGTGATGCATCCGATTTGTGGTCAGCAATGAACGAACTTTCCTATCCAGGGCATCCAGTTCTGTCTGAGTCCACTTGAGTATGCCAAAGGAGTACATCAAAACTGGCATGACCCAACCGTTAAAGGCGCGGACCTTATTGCCACCTGATAAAAGACTTTGAAGTACTTTTCTCAAGCGGCCAAAGAAACGTTCCTTTAACGATTGCTTCATGTCAGCCTCGTTGATGCCCAACGCCTCTGACATACCCAAGTATCTGTATGTTTCTGTTGCGGAGAGCGATCTAAGGTTAATAGAACCCGAAAGTTGAATTCCCTCGGATTCCATTATCTCCCCTCGTTTTACATGCATGACCGCACATTTATCCATACCAAATTCCATCCTAATAGAATTACTGAAAGTTTCAGTTACTTTCAGTAACTTTATTAGTTGCAATTTGCTTGAGGAAAACAGTTAAATTATTATTATCATTATGCGTCTCGTAACGGTGTCGCGAGTCTAGTGATTTTATCTCAATCGCTAAAAGAAGTTTTCACTTCCAAAATGTTTTATAGCATTTGAAAATCTGACCGTCGCCATGAAAATAGGGCCGGATTAAATCGATGCAAGAGCGGTAACCTCTTTCGAGCAGGAGTTGAATTGCGAGATCTTATTGTTTATTTTTGACCCCAGTATAACTAATTAGTTTATTAAGGCGATTAAGCAACAAGTTATAACAATTCATAAGTGCCTGTAAAAGAATAAAAGATCGTATATGAAAAACAAATGCTGTGAAAATACTGCAGTGATTGCCTATTGGTTGAACGCTTGCCTTCCATACAGGAGGATCTGAGTTCGATCCTCGCCCGCACCTATTCGGAGTCATGTGCGGATCAGAATTCTATTATCACTTGTGTTACGCTGAAGGAAAACATCGTGTGGGAACCTGCACACCTGAGTGGGGTCAAGAGGTGGACGAAAGCCAACAATTCTCATCATCAAGGCCCGCGCCCAGCAGTGGGACAGTAATGGGCTGATTATTTTATGTATGAAGAAAGTATATTTTTGAAGTGAAACATCTTTATTGGAGAAATTTTATAGCAATGTAACGTTGTTATGTTACGCGCCATCTTTATTTCTAAGTCACATTTTCCGTTATGCGCCATATTGATTTGAAAGATAAATTGAATTTATCTATGAAAAACAGTCCTCAAACATCAACAACAAGATCCGGCACTACAATTGATGGAGTTTTTACTCGGTCACTATTCCTTGGAATGTAAACCATATATTTCATATTTCAGTTACCATAAGCCATTAATTCATCATTTCGGCCGAATGAAGTCCACTGCTGGACACAGGCCTCCCTCAAGGATCACCACAACCACCGATATGGATGTGTTGTGGGCTCATTGGGGGGTTTTGCCATAATCGCCACGCTTGGCAGGCGGGTTGGCGATCGCAGTTGAGTTGTTAATGTACTCGAAGGACGCTGCTGCCCATCCTCCGGCTAATCCCTTAGTCGACTTTTACGACACCCATGGGAAGAGATGGGGTGGTGGCATTCTGAGCCGGCACCACGGCAGCCATTAATTACAAAAAATATATACTTACGATAAGAATAATAGTAATAGTTCTATTATAATTAATGAAATGCTATCAAAGTCAAAGTCAAAAATTTTTATTTCAAATAAACCAAATATTGGCACTTATGAAACGTCAGAATCTAAGTTGCACGGTTCCAAATAGTTGATCTCATGGAGAAGAGCCTATAATAATCTTAGTAGCAATAAGGTGAAATAATTGTATTATTTGTTTCCATGTCTATGATAACAAAAGCCGTTTGCTTAATCTTTATCTAGTTTAGCTTTATTTAACCAATTTCTGTAAAGTTGTGAATATATGTAGTAGATCAGTTTTCGAAAAATTATGTCATAAAGAAGTTTCACTTCTTACGTGTACGGTACACTAATACACACATATTTTTTATCTTTATCTCTATTGTGGTGGTGGGTTATTTAACTAATAGTTAAGTTTTAAGAATAGCGATGCGATCAATAACGCAATAATACAACAAAAGCCTAAAGAAACAGTAGCACATTTTTATTGTTACAGAAGTGACCTTGCAGCTGCATCCAATATTAATAATCACACATCCAAATTGCTGAGACCTACGGGATCCTACTATAATCCCTGCATTTGTTCCACGCATCTACACAGACAGGGAGGCGCGGGAGGTCTAATAACACTGGCAATCAGCGTTAGAAAAACAAGATAGGCTTATCAGATTATCTACACAAAAGTATTAAGATGTAACAAGTGAAAATGTACTTTAAATTGAACACTGTAGGGTTAAGTTTTAAATGGTGTTGCCAGAGGAAGATTATGCTCAGTCAGTCACCTGTGTAATTTGTTTTTTAACTGGAATACGATAAGACACAGAAAAAAATTGTTTGAATCACGTCAACTTTTTTATTCATACAATGGATGGAGCTCTGTTGCCCCTTCATATCAGCCATTTATACGTCCAGTGCTGAACAAAGACCTCCCCCAAAGATTCCCACAATTGTGTCATCGTTTTGGGGGGTATTTACCGATACTCACCACGCTTTGCAGGCGGGTTGATGAGCGCAGTATGGCTCCGCAGTTGCACAGAAGGGACGCTGCCACCCATCCCTCTGGTTTACAATCCCTTAGTCGCCTTTTACGACATCCACGGGAGGAGATGGAGTGGTGCTATATTCTTAATCCGGACACCACACGGATAACACCACACTGTTGCCCCCTTAAGCAACCATATTACTGTCATACTAAAACTACTAAGCAAGAGTCGGCAGCAGTTGTCATGATGTCATGACTACTGCAACAACCCAATAATAATGTTTTAGGTTGTTCGTGTGGTTGCCGGCAAAGCATAGACCGCCCATCTTAACCCGTCCCGCCGGGTGTCCTGAACCTATTGGAGGACCTGGATACACTTCAGGATAATGAGACCGCTATGACCATCATATGAGAGAGGACTACTTTACTAACAATAGACAAAAGGAGTAGATAAACAAGTTCTAGATTTATGTTCTTTTGTTAAATGAATGGGTAGTAATTGAATCAAAAAAAGAAACTCTTCTTACTTCTACCAAATGTTGGTTATCGGATGGGATGACAGGAATTAGGAGGCCTCAAGGGTCGCGAGGTCCTGGGCAATTAACCAGAGTCATCATTTCGGCCGAAAAACGTCCACTGCTGGACAGAAGCCTCCCCCAAAGATTACCACAACGACCGCTATGAGTTTGTGTTGTGTGTTCATTGGGGGTATTGCCATAATCGCCACGCTTGGCAGACGGGTTGGCGATCGCAGTTGTTAAATGTGGTCGAAGGACGCTGCTGCCCATTCTCCGGCTAATCCCATGCCTTTTACGGCACCCATGGGATGAGATGGGGTGGTGATATTCTTAGTTGGCACCACACGGCATACACAAACAGGTAATTATAATACAATCTAAAAAAAAAAACTCTTCTTCTAGCCGATATCGGTTATCGGATGGTGACGTGGAACTAGGGTGATTCGTGGATCGTGAGGCCCTAGGCAACTGCTCACAGAAGCCAATGAAAAAGAGGGGCCTGCCCATGGGTGTCGTAATAGGCTACTCTACTCAGGGGTGATACCTATCAAGAAGATGGGCAGCAACATCCTGCCGTCTACTAATTCAGATTCTAATTCATAGTTTGTTTTATTAAAATACTATAATGTAAGTACGAGCAATTTCCAAAACAAACAAAATTCACGCCCATAACACAAGATTACCAACACAGTGTCTCCAATCAACTACACTGTGCCACCTTTATTATCTCTTTAAGTAGATACCAGATCTCACCCATCAGTGTACATCGAACGCTAAACCGATACATTTACAAACGACTCGAATTCTAAAATAATTTGTTAGAAAAGTGTTATTGAAGTTGTGACAAAATGTTTTTGAATCAGAAAGAGATTGTGTTCTTATTTTTTGTGGTGACTGTACTGATTTTAGTGTTCATGTATTTGCAGATGTGTGATGTGATAATTGGGAGATATGTCTTCAGAGTGTTTAGTAAGTATTGTCAATAATAGATAGTACTTTAAATATACATATATTGTTTATTGCCGTATTTAGGAGGCTCATATTTATGGTTACCGGGACCTAGAATTGGAAATGTGGTCGCAATTTGTAACAAATCTAGATTTTTGGTAAAAACACCTGTTTTCAGCCGCAGGACGCCATTTTTATCGTACAAACTCCACTCACCGCAAGCCATTTTATTTCTCTTTTTTTTTGGGCTTCTGATGAAATGCATGCGTTCATGGAAATGTGGTTGCTTAACCGATAGTTTCTGGCGAAGCCAAAAGAGGTCTCCATGCAGGACGAGTACGCAATGTAATGACAGTTGAATTTATTGAACTTCAGATATCTATGGATGAACAATACGCTCGATTGCATGATTTGTGCACATGCAAGACGAGCGAGGTGGCGCGCGCAGGTCCCACGACCTGTATACCTATAAAAGTCGGGTCTGTAAAGAACTCCGGGTGGAGTCCAGTCTTGGCTCTTAAAACTTTGTCAAGACAAGAAGAGAGAGCGTGTCTGATCATAGACCCACGCATCCATCTCCGCGAGGATGTTAAAAGGTGGAAAGCGCCCCAAGAGAGTTGCCGCCTCGTAGGTCTCTGTTCTGTATCCCCGTGCGAGCCGTATAGTCACTCTGCGCTGCAGACCGTGAAGTTTGTTTCTGCAGCGCATGGTAGCCATACTGCGCTCACCAACCCGCCTGCCAAGCGTGGTGAGTAAGTATCGGCAAATACCCCCCAAAATGATGACACAGTTGTGCAAATCTATGGGGGAGGCCTTTGTTCAGCAGTGGACGTATAAATGGCCGATATGATGATGATGATGGTCATTTTGTAATCCCACACTCCAGATACACGGTAGGTCAATGAAAAACCGTGTGGGTTTCAGCCGGTAAGAGTCCAGCCACTGCCCTCCCCATAGCAGTGAGGATATCACTGTCAATTTCCCTACGGTTAAAAAGGTCACTGGAATGAAGTGGTGCAAGACTTGTTAGTGTGCTGCGAGTTACAAGCGGACGGCTAGCAGTGCTTTAAAATAAAATTGTAATATTTTAGGTATACTCACGGACTAGGAAACAAGATTCCTTTTTTTTTTCTAGTCCGTGGGTATACTTCACTGCATTCGAGAATTCAATTACGTCATCACAAACTAGGCATGCAAGATTCAATTAAGAAAATTCAGCATCGTCCGTTTAAAAATAAATTATGTATTATTTTTGTTGATCAGTTGGTGAACTATAAAACATTTTTTCATGATAATCAACCTTATAGTAGGTACCTTATTCTTACGTATCGCAAGAAATATTTGTGGCAGGCTAGCTATACTTCTTTGTAGCTTCACCTTAAAGACGGGCTTGGCCGTTTATTTCATAGAATCATCATTCGGTCGATAAAGTCCACTGCTGGACACAGGCCTCCCCCAAAGATCATCTGAACGACCGATATGGGTGTGTTGTGTGCTCAAAATAAATGTACTCAAAGGATGGTGCTGCCCTTCCTCCGGCTAATCTAATAGTCGCCTTTTACGACACCCACGGGATGAAATGGGTTGGTGCTATTCGTGTACCGACGTAAAATAGTAGTATTGTGTTATTGAGTGCAGTCTACACCCCCACTTTAGTCCACTTCCTAGTCCTTTGTTTTTTTATTGGTGCCCAGTGGAAATTCTACATGAACTTCCTTCGCCCCGGGGAAGGCCGAAGGGGTATGCCAGACTCTTACCGGCTAAAACCACTGGAGCGGTCATCTTCGGCACCTAAGGGAGGCTCCAGGTCCTCGTATGATCACACTAGTACCGCCCACTGGTGCCACGCCTATAGGCACATCTTGGAGAGGGTGACTGTAAAGTGGTCACCCCCCCGGGGGGATTGTAAAGGATCCTCCAAAGCGTCCCACGGCAGCGCGTGACCACATGCGTGCTACCGTCTTCTCTTGGGTCGCTCGGTGTGGGCACGCAGATTCCCCCAGTCTCCGCACCCGCGAACCCAGAGGTCCCCCACCTCACAGCAACGGCAGGGGGTTCCAGGCGTGTGGGAATTAGGCGCCAGGGTGGTTGTTACCCCGGCGCCGTCTCCTCCTTCTTCGAGTGGGATCGGCCCTCTCCCGATCCTGCTCTGCGGCCTCCTTCTGGAGCATGACGCTCTCACAGAAGGAGACCACTGCATTCCAGTTTTCGTGCTCTGCCAACATAGCCGACTCACTTCGTAGTGCTACTTCTTTTTCTCCCCATCTCTAACTATCCTGCCCGCTAGTAGGTCGCGAACACATCAGCGATTCCCCTCTGCTGTACCCCTCTGCCTTTAGCGTAAAGGCTGTTACGATTACGAACTTTATTGGACTTTGTGCGCTAGCGGTGAGTGACTTAATTTATTATTATTATCATATTATATCAAATAAAATCTTGTACTATACGTATCTGTCATTTCGTTATCTTTTTGACGTCTTATGAAAATGGCTCTATGAAGTATGAAGGAGCACTGGTATTATACCGAATACCGAACATGTCAACTGAGGCGTACTTAGGAATCGAAGCGGGTGACCTCTCGCTTCCGGTCGTGGTTCAATCCATCGTCCGGAGCGAGAGCGCGTGGGATGCTGGCGCCTCCTTTTGCGAGGACGTGATGCAAGAAAAGGAGGGGGCAGAGCGGGGACGGGAGAAGACCATCTCTGATCCCCGCCGCAGAAAACGCAACGGGCGTGGGCGCCGGAGGAGCGCGCTGAACGATCTCCGGCTACCATGAGCAGCGGCCTGCGGGTAAGGAACTGGGGACGGTCAATCGCCCGAACAGAAACAGGCTCGAGGTGGCGGTGCGTGTGTTCTGCGCGCGCCTCTCTGTAGGATAAGTGCGTCCAACAAGGTCGCACAGAGAAGGGGCCTTACAAACCATGACGGGCCGATACCTGCCGCGGACGCTTCACCAAAATAAATACAATGTAATACTCGTAATAACATAATAACAGTACAATTCGCGGTCTTTCGCGATTTCTTCCAGACAACCACTGGATGGACAAAAATCATGAACGAAGAGTGATAAACGATAGTTGGTGGTATACTACTGTAGTAATAAATATTTAAATGTACAATACATCAGTTCGGCCGAATGAAGTCCACTGCTGGACACAGGCCTCCCCCAAAGATCACCACAACGACCGATATGGGTGTGTTGTGGGCTCATTGGGGGGTTTTTGCCATAATCGCCACGCTTGGCAGACGGGTTGGCGATCGCAGTTGAGCTGTTAATGTACTCGAAGGACGCTGCTGCCCATCCTCCGGCTAATCCCTTAGTCGACTTTTACGACACCCACGGGAGGAGATGGGGTGGTGGTATTCTGAGCCGGCACCACACGGCAATATGTACAATACAATACAGTATAATACCATACTCTTTATTGTACACCAGAATTAACAAAAATAAGATCCAATACAAAAAAAAAGACAAGTACAAAGGGCGGTCTTATCGCACACGGCGATTTCTGCCAGCCAGCCTTGGGATGGACAGATTTGTAAATGATAATAATTGTTATTTTTTTTTTTTAAACTTTGCCCCACCCTATGATTTCTCCTGTGTCGTGAATGCGTTTACAGACATGAATTCCACATACAATACACTCAGACCTGGAATAACTACCTGCAGATCATACAAATATTTGTTCCGTGCGGGAATTGAACCCACGACCCGGAGGGCAGCAGCCGACTGTATCAGCCACTGCACCAACCGTGCCGTTTAATCTTACGCTATTTTGCGATTTGAGCGATGTAATCCCCTTAAATACCTACCTTGTACAGAACTGATTTTTCAAAAGATATTAAAAATGAAAGACCTTTTTTTTATTGGAAGGACGAAGGGGTATGCCGGACTCCTACCGGCTAAAACACCTCCTACCTACCTAGCACCTAAGGGGGGTTCCAGGTCCTCGTATGATCACACTGCCACACGCACGCTACATGCCCATTGGTGCCATGCCTATAGGCACATCTCGTTTTTTGATTTTCCCGACGTTTCGAACACTGCAGTTTGCGTGCATCGAAAGATGTTTTGATTAGAATTGTACGGTATATAAAATTACTTTTTTAAATCTGTAACGATGCCTGTGGACTTACTCATCCTGCCGCCACGAATGCTTTAACTAGTGTGTGTTACCAGTGATGACATATGGAACATAGACGTGGTCACTCACTATGGGCCTCACAAGAAAGCTCAAGGTCACTTCGCGAGCTATGGAGACTTGGAGAGTGCTTGGTATTTCTCTACACGATCGAATCAGAAATAAGAAGATCTGTAGAAGAACTAAAGTTGCCGACATAGCTGTAGGGATTAGTAAACTATAGTGGCTCTGGGCCCACCCAGATAGCATGTTGCTATTAGAACTGATAGCCGTTGGAGTAAAAAGGTTCTCGAGTGGAAACCGCGCACCGGAAAATGTAGCGTGGGACGACCTCCAACGAGGTGGACAGACGACCAGGTAAAGCTCTGGGAGTCGTTGGATGAGGGCGGCATGCAACCGCTCGTCGTGGGTGGTCTATACTATGCCGGAAACTACATGGAATAAGGCTAGTGTGCCTTCATCTAAAATCAAGAAGTGGCGTACCAATGATATTATATATTAAACTAGCTGGGACCCGCGGTTTCACCCGCATTTAATTTAAAAGGCATTTAGAGTACTTCGACATAGACACTTGACATAGAATTTATATAGTGGATTTCAAGGGTTTTATATTTTATGCGCGGAACCCTAATTATTTTTCTAAAATAAAAGAAGCCTAAGTTATTCCTTATAATATCAGCTATCTGACAGTGAAAGTCCCGTCAGAATCGGTCCAGCCGTTTCGGAGATTACCCGGAACAAACAGACAGACAAACAGACGGACAGACATACAGACAGACAGACAAAAAAAATAAAAACTGTTATTTTGTTGTAAGTACCGTATATACTTTCATATGCATTTAGTAAAAAGCTGTTATTTTGACATTACAAACAGACACTTCAATTTTATTTATTTGTATAGATATCATTGTGGCGTACTAAAACATTACCTTTTAAATGGCTCTGTCTTTCAACAAATAAACCGAACTTTTTACGTCAGAAGAACACTTAACTATGTAACCAAATTCAGTTCGACCCAAATCCCATCAAACCGCTGGCACCTCCTAAAACCTCTCACTGCACCTACGTCAATGTCTGCTAATTAAGTCAGCTATCAATTTGTATCGATAACGTATTATCTAGCATCGATAACCCCGCCAAATAATCGCTTAGTTCCCGCGCTACAGGCGAACTTTGTAGTCATGGAGTACACCGTACTGTTTATGCCTTTCTTTATGTTAATTATTATTTACACTTTGACCTGTGTGTGCTTACATTGCTACAGGATGTTCGGTGAGTGTTTTTTGTTTTATATAAAGCTAACCACGTATGGTGTTCATTATTATGGATCGTCAACATGGCTGATGTTGTCGAATTTCACGATGTACATTGATTAATTGGTGATAACTTTCATTGTTCTTTTGTAAACCAGTGAAGAAATGGATGTTTATTTCCATGCCAGATTAGCTGTCTAATAAATGAATATCATTAGTAATTAGAACTAGTGATCTTTTAGTAAACGATTTACTCCTATTTGTTTCCAATTTGAAAAGGTATACAATAAATTAACAGCTGAATCAATTGTCTATAATATTCGTATGAAAAGCATTTTCATAGTACAGTAAGCAGGCCCGGCGATACTAGAAAACTTATTTATTTATTTGTGTACACACATAAATATTTAAAATACAATTACATAGGAAAGAAAAGTACAAAGGCACTGCTTATTTCTTTAAGAAATCTCTTCCAGCAGACCTGCGAAAGGAGACTTCGAAGACAAGAAATGTAGACATGGTGTGTAGAGAATATACGATACATATAAAGATACACACATACATAAAGAGCTAATATACATAGTACATACTATACATAGTACATACTATACATAGTATATATATCTAAATAAACATAAATATCAATACATACATAAACAACTCTTATGTCAGGCGGTAACGAATTCCACAACCTAACCGCATGTACAGATAAGGAATAGGAGTAGAAATCAGTTTTGTGGGATGGGAATTTAAGAAGGGTTTTATGTTGAAGTTGAAAACTTCGTTACTTACTTTAAGCCCTCGAACGTGTGGTTGAACCGTGAGTCGAGATCTGGGGTGCAATTCTCTAAGCTCAAACATCCATACATCCTTGAATACAGAATTAAAATAACTGTGATAACCCAATTTGGTATTCGCTAAGACTGGTCCTCATGGCTTACCTTCTGCCATGTGTCCTTGAATAGCTTCGATCATGTCTTAGCGAACACCGAATTGGTTTAAAACCGTTATTTCGATTCTTTATTCTAGGATGTATGGATGTTTGAGCTTAAGAAATTGCACCTCTGTTACGTTGTCTTTTGTAGGTGGTCGTAGCATGCACTACTCACTGCTATCAAACGCTTCTCCCTAGTTGTGCCACATCACTTGGTCCCCCACTTTCCACCTCTAGTCCACCCTGGCTACCTTCTTCAGGTCGTCGGTCAATCTGACCAGGGATCACAGGCTGCGTTTGCTGATTTGGGATCTCCACTCAAAAACTCGTCAGCTCCAACGGCCATCGGCTATTTGCCAGACAGAGAGAACTTTCCGTTAAAATAATCTCAGTCAATCTGTTGTAAGTGGAATTTAGCCTGATAGAGGCGATAAATTATTCCCATATCACATAATATAGCTAGCGACTAACCGTCGCATCGCTCAATTGTAGAGTGATTTGGTCACCTTTTGATAAAATTGTCGTTGTCCATTTAATCTATTTCTAAAACCTTCCTCGAGAATAAGTCTATATAAGGGATTAAAATTAACTTTGAGTGTAATGCGCTCATGGGACGATCAGTTTGCAGGTCGTGCAAGATACATTCATTTTGTCGATTTTGTTTCTCACCATCTCTCTTTTTTGAGTAATGAAAAAAAGGACAAAATACTATAACTACTTAAGGTGGCTCCGACTTTGAAATTATTTCTTCACCTTTGTCGTTGCGCTCTAGACGGAACGGTTATGGTCATTATGTTGTATACTGTCAGGGGCAAATTTGGCCCGCCCCACTATAGCCGTCATTTACTCTGTTAATACACATTCTGGTGCATTCTTATCTGATCAGATTATCGCACAGGTAACTTGCCGAGCGGACTGACGATTCCCACTTTACCTCGCGCGACTAGATGTTTTATCGAAAGGCGTTTCCGTCTTGAAACATGCCCAAGGAATTTCAGAATACGAGTTAGTACACTACGCTGATAGACGCTGCTTGATGCCAAGTTCTTGGAGGTTGGAGACATTGGTACGTAATGTCCACGATACCCCAAGCATTATTCTCTAGCACCTTATCTCTAGAACATTATCTTTTTCTTCTCAGTTTCTCGCAGCGTCCACGTCTCAGCAGTGGATGGTTGAAATTGTGTATACAGCGGAAATGACAACTATCCCTGTTTATTATAATTTAATTCGTCATATTAAATTTCTTTAAAAGATAACCTGGATATAGACAGGGAACGTAGGTCGCTGGCTGTCCGTTGTAACATGCTGGCCCGCAGGTTTGCACGATGTACGAAACCAGTTAAGATCACGCTTTTCAAAGCCTACTGTCAGTCTTTCTACACGTGCAGCCTGTGGGTTAGTTATGGTCAGCGGACATACGGTGACCTACGAGTCCAGTATAATAGCGCACTCAAGATGCTACTGGGGTTGCCATGGAGGTGCAGTGCGTCAGGGATGTTTGTAGAGGCACATATTGACGAGTTCGCTGCCATTATGAGAAAATGGTGCACCTCCCTGATGGCGCGTGTCCGTGGCAGCACTAACACTATCCTCAGTGTGTTCGCAGATCGATGGGAGTCCCCGATGTTGCGGAAATGGATGCAGCGCCATACTGTGTTTTAAGCATAATCGCTTGCATGTCTACTAACACTAGTATTAAGTAAATTGTTACTAACACAATATGGACTTGATCTGAATTAAACGAATTTATTATTATATAAATGTTTCTCTGTTCACGGACTTATATCCCCTGTAAGGGGGAACCCGGTATTTTGATAGGCTTACGCGGGGACATGGGTCCAACACGCAGAGGCCCTTTAGAGAATTTTAATCTAACATGTAATGGGGCTCTATCCGGGGTCTCTCCATGGCTACACTATAAAATGCAGTCTCGGATTATCCCTGACTGACTATTGTATAATATGGAAACTACAATTATAAGGTCTATTATAACGGGTGCTAAATGGATTAAATACTTCTAATTATTATTGTTATAATGTTTTAAAAGCTAGAATAGATAGATACCTAAATAAATTGAATGCAATATGCTTCCTGATATTTGTTGCAAATAATTTAATGGTAGGGATACCGCGGTAAGAATGACTCCTATGGCACGTCGCGACGTGTCATTCGGCCTGCATCGTAACTAGTCGGCTCTCTCCGCCTATTCGACTTAGGTTAATATCCTATTTCTTACGTCGTGTAGTGCCGGCTACGATTAGCACCGACCGAGCACACACTGTTACAATATGTATTGTTTTATTAATTAAGTAATAACAATGCTGTCATGCGTATAGACAATGCACAAACTATCAAGCAAAAATAAAAGGGATCTCATACCACAAGTGAGTAACAAACTAAATAAAATATTTTAATTAAAATACTATTCAAATTATCTATAGAATAATATTCTCAAACAAAACACAGGTCATGCAAAGAAAAGAGACAACAGATATATTCTATCACAGGTGCGACAAAGACATTAGACACGAGTTGTCATTTTAGATAGCTATCTCTTTTACTCTCGTAGTTTTTGTATCTTCTTTTTTACAGCAGTGTGAAGTTTTATAGCTTTATGCCTACATATAGCGAGACTGAGTTTTGCGCGCCATTTAATATGGACTTTACATATCTATGGTGTAACATAATTGCACCAACCCATCTCATTCCGTGGGTATCGTAAAAGGTGATTAAGGCATTAGCCGGAGGATGGGCAGCAGCCTCCGTCGAGTATATTAACAACTCAACTACGATCACCAACCTGCCTGCCAAGCGTAGCGATTATGACATTACTCCCCAATGAGCACACTACACACCCAGACCGGTCGTTGAGGCGGTTTTTTTTGCATGACCTCTGTCCAGCAGATGACGTTTTTTCGGCTGAAATGATGATCCTTCTACCCACGTTGTCTGTTATAAAAATGTGTGTGTGTCAGCTCTGAAGCACGACTGGAGTTTACTCCGTAAGTACAATTGTCTAAGTAATTAATAGGCAGTGAGGATTAAAAAATAAAAAGCACGGATGTTTATATGATATACTAGCTGGAACCCGCGGTTTCACCCGCCGTTGAATTTAAAAGAAATTGGATTATTATAAATAATTTAGAGTACTTCGGCATAGACACTTAACACAGAGTATATATATTGGATTTCGTGGGTTTTAATTATTTTGCACGGAGCCCTAATTCTTTTTCTAAAATAAAAGTAGCCTCAGTTATTCCTTATAACATCAGCTATCTGCCAGTGAAATCAGTCCAGCCGTTTCAGAGATTAGCGAGAACAAAAAGACAGACAGACAGACTGACAGACAGACAGACAAAATAAATTAAAAAGTATTTTTTGTTGTAGGTACCGTATATACTTTCATGTGCATTTAGTAAAAAGCTATTATTTTGAAATTACAAACAGACACTTCAGTTTTATTTATTTGTGTAGATATCATATATAAAATAAATTATAACCTACCTAGTAATTGCATGAACGAGTTCGTCGGATTTTCTTCCTCCGTCAATTATACTAGATTTTGCAAATATTATATTTTATAAAAAATAAAAGTAAACTCTCCACTGCGTATTATTAATTAATAATAGTGATTTACAATATCAATATTTATATATATTAAATGAAATAATATATAACTTTGACGTCAAACGACATTTGACACATACATGACTTTAACGTAACAGAAGGTGCGCAGAAAATCGTAACGCATTTTAGTTAACGCTCGACAAAATTTCATACCTGGGGCCTTATACATAAGTCGATTTTTAAGGAGTAAAATCCAAAAAAGGTTATTATCTAAAAACTCATCTGGTGGGTAGGTTCCAGTTCGCATAACCACGTCCACTTTTTCTAACACTGCATTTTAAGCAATACATATGTAGGCGAAGATTACGTTTAAGGCGTTGTACACAAACTTTTTATAGCAGTTCTTTGACGTATCAATTGTTTCAGTAATAAATATCAAACAAATCTACTGATTACAGATCAGCGCGCTGACTCATATATTGTACAAATTTATGAAATAATTATCTTCTACGTAGGTACCTGATAAAACAATTATAATAACATGTAAGTACTGATTGCTGATCGACGTAAGTGCCGTCTCATATCCGTGTAATAAGCGTGACATGCCAAGTTACACTTTCTTTATAAACGTCCTGGTGATGACACGAGCAAATCATTAGTATGCTAGTAATTGTCATGCCTACACATTACAATAATTGTAACGCAAGTTGGGCAAGTCCTACAATTCCCATACGCCTGAAACCCCCTGCCGTTGCTATGAGGCGGGTTCCTGGGTTCGCGGGTGCGTAGATTGGGGAATCTGCGTGCCCACACCAAGCGACCCAAGAGAAGACGGTAGCACGCATGTGGTCACGCGCTGCCGTGGGACGCTTCGGGGGATTCTTTACAATCCCCCCGGGGAGGTGACCGCCTTACGGTCACCCTCTCCGAGATGTGCCTATAGGCGTGGCACCAGTGGGCGGCTCTAGTGTGATCATACGAGGACCTGGAGCCTCCCTTAGGTGCCGAAGATGACCGTTTCAGTGGTTTTAGCCGGTAGGAGTCCGGCATATCCCTTCGCCTTCCCCGGGGCGACGGAAGTTCATAAAGAATTTCCATTGGGCACCAATAAAAAAATGGCAAGTCCTGCATGGAACCAAACTGCGCTCGTCTCCTTAAAACATTATTAATTTAGTCTCTTATGCCCAGTAATTAATATATAATAATAATTCACCTTGTGATTTCAGGGTTCAAAGCAGGCTGCAAAGTGTTCGAAACATCAGGAAAAACCAAAATTTAAATTATACGCGATAGAATCCGTTTAAAAGTGTTTTATTATAATGTGTAATACTCGCGAAAACCTAAGACACAAGGTGAATATTATTATTATTTCGGCCTAATAAAGTCCACTGCTGGACACAGGCCTCCCTCAAAGGTCACCACAATGACTGATATCGGTGTGTTATGTGCTCATTGGAGGGTTTTGCCATAATCGCCATGCTTGGTAGGCGGGTTGGCGATCGCAGTTGAGTTGTTAATGTACTCGAAGGACGCTGCTGCCCATCCTCCGTCTAATCCCTTAGTCGGCTTTTACGACACCCACGGGATGAAATGGGTGAATATGCAAGTGATCTTATGCCCAGTAATTTCAATAATAACGCTGAGCAGAAGCAGATCGTTACAATGCACGCTCTTGGTAAGGTTTTATGATGCAGTGTGTCTATCAGGTACTCAGGCACCAGGTACATTACCTGAGTTTTTGAAGTGAAAACTTCTTTTAGCGCGGTACGCATATTTTCAGATGAGATAAAATCTCTGTACTCGCGACACCGTTACGAGACGCAGCTATAGTGTGTGCATATATGCATGAACTTATAGCAGCTTATATAAAAAAACCGGTCAAGTACGAGTTGAGCTCACGTGGAGAGCGTTCCGAAATTGCTGAATACATTGTCTATTGTTGGACTCGGTCTTGTACCAATAGCTTATCCCAAAAAGAAACTTAACATCGTAGATGGAAAACATGTTTTCCCATACATTCCAACCGCAAACGTAAGTTTGTAAGCACAATGTTGTAAGATTTACCATGTTATTCTAAGACCATAGATTTCTGCAGTCTATGTTTTTATATAGAGCTATACCTATAATTATTTTAGAATTCAAGGCTCAGGCTAGTTTTATATATTTTCTTAAATAACTTTAAAACTATATATATTAAAATTATGAAATAAATACATTTGAGACCCCCCAACAACCCTTCCATTTCATATGTTACACGGTACAGTTCGCAAAACTTTATTCTTAAATTTACTATATCGCCCCCCAAAAAGGACCCCTACATTCAAAATTCATTTATTTACTTTGCACGTACGTGTTTGGGTCGCAGAAATCCTTGTGTGTACCAAACTTCAACTTAATCGGTCCAGTACATTCGGAGCAAATTGGCTGTGAAGACAGACACACGATTGATCCTATAAGGAACCCTTATAACCGTCTTTTCCTTCGGACGTACGGAACCCTAAAAACTGAAAACAGAAAAACTGATTTAACTATACATTACATTATCGTATACTAACCGCGTTAATCTGTGTGGTGTTTGGAATCCATGTGGTGTCCGGATTAAGAATATAGCACCACTCCATCTCCTCCCGTGAATGTCGTAAAAGGCGACTAAGGGACTCTAAACCAGAGGGATGGGCAGCAGCTTCTTTTCTGTGGAAAAGTAGCCTTTCTGCGCTCACCAACCCGCCTGCCAAGCGTGGTGAGTACTGGCAAATTCCCCCCAATATGGTGACACAGGTATGGAAATCTATGGGGAGGCCTTTGTTCAGTAGGACGTCTTATGGCCGATATGATGATACTAACCGTGTTACCCGTTAGGCGCAAATTATATTTATATTCATATTCTGCTGATCCCTGCAAGGTATTGAAATAGAACATACACGAACATTTAAGTTAAAATTCCTGTTTTACTCCCTAAAATTTTCATTGAAATATGTTGAGCGTATTCTAGACAAACATTTAGCAGTCACACAGACAAAAACAATTAACGGCCATTTATTTATAACATTTATAGAAGTTTTCACATAATTTTGGTTTTTTATTTTGAAATCACAGACTGATGTTGCAATTTTATTATATTGGTATAGTATATGCCTAGCTATAATAGGCTCTAGAACGTGATTGATCGAATGGATATAAATAAAAAGATTAATCCCCTAATCCGCCTTATCATTAAAAAAATAACTTGAAGTAGGTAGGTAGAAGTTTTGTTTATGTGATTATCATTAACTTATCCAATAATTACTTCCAGTAACTCAATATGTTTGTTATGTTTTTATAGAGAAGAATGTTTTATTTATTTTTAAATCATAGAGATATAATAATGTCTGGGAGAAATACTTTATTTGTAACAGTGACATCTAGTGTGTAATAGTAAATTTGAACTAGCCGTTTTTACTGTCGTCTAGCGGTGAATAGCAAAACTTGCCTAATCTTTCCAAAATGTTTACTAGATGGCGCTATTCGTAATATTTGTATTACTGCGGTGAAATCGTAGTCTGACATTGTTTACAAAACAAAAAGATGAAAGACAAAGACACCGTTCCGCTCTCAATGTTTTATTCATGAAGACGGCGTTTTGTTAAGACATCACAGACATCGATAATCCAAAGCAAAGTTGGTTCAATGGTAAAAATTATTGCGTACTCAATGCTCAAGTTACACGATTTATGGAACTAAAAGGCTAGGGATTCGTCAATAAAAATTCATAAGTATTAATTTGTCCGCAAACTTCCATAGTATGGGTGGAGTTTAAGATGTAATTTACCCCTGTGGTGACCGAAACGGTGAATGTGGCCATAATCACACAGCTGGCAAACAGTCAATGCATTATAATGCTCAAGGCAGACGCTGATGCCCATCTTGGTAGAGCCCAGATGTTGAATTATAAGGCGTTATCCACACTAGTAATTCTGAAGACTTATACTACTATTACGAAATTTAATATAAATTGATAAAACTAGAAGTCAATATACGAAATTTACAATATACTATTAATAATATTATACATCATGAGGAACAAACCTATCTGATGCCTATCAAAAATTATGATTATTATGTCGTAATTTTTTAACATTGCTCGTAGATCTGATGGCCGTTGGGGCAAAAAGGTTCTCGAATGGAGACCACGTACCGGCAAACGCAGCGTGGGACGACCTCCAACGAGGTGGACAGACGACCTGGTGAAGGTCGCTGGGAGTCGTTGGATGAGGGCGGCATGTGACCGCTCGTTGTGGAAATCTAAGGGCCTCTTTGTTCAGCAGTGGACGTCCTGTGGCTGATACGATGATGTCGTCATTTTGGGGTAAATTTGCCAATACTCACCACGATTGGTGGGCGGGTTGGCAAGTGCAGGATGGCTACTATTCCACAGAAGGGACGCTGCTGCCCATTCCTCAGGTTGAGAGTCCCTTAGTCGCCTTTTACGACATCCACGGGAGAAGATGGAGTGGCGTTATATTTTTTAAACACTACTGCGTGGCACCAGTATTTTTGGCATGCAGTGGTACAAACTGAGCTAAATCTAAACCCGTACCCACCCTCCTCCCCACTTTCAACACGGAGCCCCTTGTCCCCCGAGGCAGCCATGGCCGTCCATTCGAACATGTCCGAAGTTTCCTAAGCCTCTGAGACAGAGGACACTCTCCTCCCTCACCCTCAACCAAGCTCCTGTGACGCGGCCTCTGACGAGTTTCAACTCGTCAGCGGTAATAGGAAAAAGCGCGCCCGTAAGGCCAAGTCCTCCGTCAAAGCCACCCCCACAAAAGCCCCTAAAACGGACGAGGCTCTGTCCTCCGCTCCGCCCTCTGTCTCTGCCCTTTACCCTTGTCCCTATGACTACCCCCTCACAGGCCAGTCCCCCAGTAGATCTTGCAATAAGAGACTTTTCTTTTTTATTAACCCGGTGGAAATACGTATTGTACTTCCTCCGTACCGGGGACGAGCGGAGGGGCATGCTGGACTCCTACCGGCTAATACCACTGGAGCGGTCATCCTCGGCACCCAAGGGGGGCTCCAGGTCCTCGCATGATCACACTAGAGCCGCCCACTAGTGCCACGCCTATAGGCACATCTCGGAGAGGGTGTCTGTGAAGTGGTCACACGTGGTGGCAGGGCAACACTAGTATTACATAGAAAAATATTTGATCATATAACATCCAGACCCGGAACAACTATCTGCAGGTTATCAAAATATTTGTTTCGTATGAGGCGCGAACCCGCGACTTGTAGCACAGAAAGGAAATCGCTTAACCACAGCCCAACCATGCCGTAATACATACATAGGAAGGGTTTAAGCATTCTTGGGTATATTAACGTCCATTCATGTCAGAATTAACTATGATTGGGGGTGTTAACCTCGTAATTTATATATCGAATGAACAGAAGAATGTCCACTGCTATACAAAGAACTCCCACAATGATTATCACACCGACAGGTTATATGCCACCCTCATCTAACGACTGCCAGCAGCTACTTTCACCAAGTCGTCTATCCATCTCGTTGTAGGTCGTCCCAAGGTGCGCGGTCTCCACTAGAGAAGCCTTTTACCCCAACGGCCATCAGTTCTTCGACCAATTTGCCTCTCCCATTGCCACTTCAGTTTGCTAATCCTTTCAGCTATGTCGGCAACTTTAGTTCTTTTATGAATCACCTGACTCCTCATCATTAATCGGGCATTTATTTAACCTCCCTAGCCAGTGCTGTACCAAGTACTTGATACTATAATTTTGGCCGAATGAAGTCCACTGCTGGACACAGGCCTCCCCCAAAGATCACCACAACGACCGATATGGGTGTGTTGTGCCATAATCACCACGATTGGCAGACGGGTTGGCAATCGCAGTTGAGTTATTAATGTACTCGAAGGTTGCTGCTGCCTGTCCTCCGGCTAATCCCTTAGTCGACTTTTACGACACCCATAGGATGAGATGGGGTGGTGGTATTCTGAGCCGGCACCACACCGCAGTTGATACTGCCAACATCTATACTATAATAAAACTAGTAATAAGACATGGCAACGATTCAATAAATGTTTTGTTATTATTTTATTACACATCACATGATTTAAGATTAAACTGAGTATGGAATTTAAAAATCCAATAAATCATTTCATCTACAGATTGACACGTGTATAGCATTCAATATTACCTTTACGCAACCTCTAGGTCAAATGGACGAGACCCCATTCTGACGGCACATATTACTCAACCGCGGTACTCCATAGTGTTGCAATAACCAAGCGTTTAAACACCTGTTCATCGCAGACATGAACGCTAATATGGGATACAGTTTTACCCTCATTTCGGCTTCATGTTCGGGTAATAATATAAGCATGGTAGAAATCTATACAACTAATAAACAAATAAATATAATGAAAGTGTCTGTTTGTAATGTCAAAATAACAGCCTTTTACGAAAAGCATGTAAAAGTATATACGGTCCTGATAACAAAACATCAATTTTTAAAAACGTTGTCTGTCTGTCTGTTTGTTCTGGCTAATCTCCGAAACGGCTGGACCGATTTTGACGGGACTGTCACTGGCAGATAGCTAATTTTATAAGAATACTACTTATCTACTTTTATAGGCTACAACTATTTTACAAAAAGATTTAGAGTACCGCAAAAGAAAAAAAGAAAACTATGAAATCTAATACTTTTAAATACTAATGATATATAAATCGATTTATTTCAAATTAAACGGCGGGTGTAACCGCGGGGCACAGCTAGTATATAATGCGTGTGTGATGTATCTTAGAATAACGCCAAGACGGATAGTCTTACACGCGTAGCCTAAACACTATATATGTTTGTGTAAACACATTTGGTCACTTCTGCTGTCACCTGTCACGCACAAGAGCGCATAGTCAATGCTGTTATCATCATATCAGCTAAAGATCGTCCACTGCTGAACAAATGCCTCCCTATAAACGTTTACATGCTGTGTGTCTTTTAGAGAGAATTTTCTAGTATTCACCGCGCTTGGCAGGCAGGTTCGTGAACGAATTATGGCTGCTGTTCCACTAAAGATGTGACGAGAATGACGGCACGGTTGGTGCAGTGGCTGATACAGTCGGCTGCAGCGCTCCGGGTCGTGGGTTCGATTCCCACACGGAACAAATATTTGTATGATCTGCAGGTAGTTGTTTCGGGTCTGGGTGTATTGTATGTGGAATTCATGTCTGTAAACGCAGCCACGACACAGGAGAAATCCTAGTGGGGGCAACGTTTAAAAAAAAAAAATAGACACTGCTGCCCATCCCTCTGGCTTAGAGTCCGTTCGTCACCTTTTACGAGATCCAAGGGAAGAGATGGCCTGGTGTTGTATTCGTAGTCCGGACACCACACGGAATTGTTATCATATCAAGATCTCGTAAACGACTACTGAAAGGGCATTCCCATTTTCCATAATCACCACTAGTTTGCCGTCGGATCAGATTTTTGGTAATGTAAACCATTTGCTGGCACTTAAGAATAGTCATAATTTCTAAAGTTGCACAGTTTAGTTAGGTTAGTTTAAATGGTTCCCGTGTGGTATCCGAATTAAGAATATAGCACCACTCCATCCCCTCCTCGTGGATGTCCTAAAACAAAACTAAAGGACTCTAAACCAGAGCGATGGGTAGCAACGTCCCTTCTGTGGAACAGTAGCCATACTGTGCTCACCAACCTGCCTGCCAATTGTGGTAAGTACAGGCGAATTCCCACTAAAATGACAACACTGTTATGGAATCTATGGGGAGGCCTTTGTTGAATAATACAATACAATACAATACTCTTTATTGTACACCAAAAATAACATTAGCAATGTAAAAAAAGACATGTACAAAGGGCGGTCTTATCGCACACGGCGATTTCTGCCAGACAACCTTGGGATGGATAGATTTGTAAGCGATAAAGAAAAGGGTAGTTCGCGGTGTAACAATCATCATAATCATAACGGCCATTTAGACGTCCACTGCTGAACAAAGGCCTCCCCCATAGATTTTCACAACTGTGTCATCATTTTGGGGGGTATTTGCCAATACTCACCACGCTTGGCAGGCGGGTTGGTGAGCGCAGTATTGCTACCGTTTCACAGAAGGGACGCTGCTGCCCACCCCTCTGGTTTAGATTCCCTTAGTCGCCTTTTACGACATCCACGGGAGGAGATGGAGTGGTGCTATATTCTTAATCCGGACACAATAATTTTAAGTTAATACATAACATGATACATATATAATAAAAATAATAATTGATAGTTAAAAAATATTATTATAATAGATACAGATAAAAATACAAATATAATAAATAAATACAAGAATAGTAATGTCTTAGATTTTCGCGATTATTACACATTATAATAAAACACTTTTAAACGGATTCTATCGCGTATGTTATAGATTTTCCTGACGTTTTGAATACTTTGCAGCATTTGTGGTCGCAGGATGACTAAGGTGACAGGCGTCGTTACAGATTTTAAAAAGTTATTTTATTTTATCTACCGTACAATTTTAATCAAAAAATTTGTTTCGATGCACGCAGTAATCACTCAGTGTCTTGATGTTTCTTAGTGCGGTATCTTGTTTGGGGCTTTATTATTTTAATAACTGGTTTCCAAACAGGTGGTACCTGCCAACCATCTTCTCTATTAAAATTAGGATGTTTTTTTAATTTCAATAGCCTCACGAAACATTCTTGGTACATATCGGTTCTCTTTCGCGAGGACTTGAGCTTGATCAAAACGAAGATAATGGTTAAATAATACAAGAAGTAAAGAAGAAACTACAGTGATAGATAATGTTCCTTGACAAGTCTTTTAAATATTGCTTGGGATTTAGCGCGTCTAATTGTCACAGGCAACAAATTCCAAAAGCGGGCAGCCTGGACTGCAAAAGATTATCCCATGTAATTATTGGAATGCATTGGCATTTGAGCAATGGACATTCTTTGGCTGATATGACGAAATGTTTCCAAGTAGTGATCCTGTGGTGAAGAGCAGGCAAGAAACTCCATGGATACTAGGTTTTTCAAAGTTATTCGTCTTGATAATTACGACAATTCTGACACCTGTTGCTGTTCCACTTCTTACTGCGAAATTCGTTGAGATTTTGTCGGACATAGCTGTTTTTCAACTCAAACTTAAACTCAACGTTTTTATTCCTAATGCCTATCATCATCATTTCAGACGTCCAATGCTGAACATAGGCCTCCCCAAAATATCGACAGAATGACCGGTTCTGCGGTATTCGCATCCAGCGGATTCCCGCAACCTTCACCAGGTCGTCGGTCCATCTCGTGGCAGGTCTACCCACGCTGTGTCTTCCGGTACGCGATCGCCACTCAAAAGCTTTTCGGCCCTATCGGCCATCCGTTCTACGAGCAATGTGCCCCGCCCACTGACACCTAAAGTTATCAATTCTTCGGGCTATGTCGGTTACCTTGGTCCTTTTGCGGATCTCCTCATTTTTTATTCGATCTCGCAGGGAAACTCCGAGCATAGCCCTCTCCATTGCCCTTTCGGTGACCTTGAGCTTTCCTATGAGGCCCATAGTGAGCGACCACGTATCGGTACCGTAAGTGATCACCGGCAACACACACTGGTCAAAGACCTTCGTCTTGAGACACTGCAGTATTTTGGACGAGAAGATGTTGCGTAGTTTCCCGAACGCTGCCCAGCAGAGTTGGATTCGACGGTTGACCTTATGCCTACAATAATGAATTATAAATTGACTATACTTTTGTGCCTATTAGAGCCTCCTAATGGAGACATAAGAAAAGTCGACATTTAAGGTGCTATCACGTCTTCTGCAGACTATGTACGGGAATTTATAGTACTGTTTCTATAAATAGAAGTAGACGCAGCGCAGCTGTACGTGTCTAGTGGTCGCCGACAGTAACCGTTATCACGATGATCATCTTTTTATCTCGAATTGATTGCAGACGTATCGCTTTTCAATTCTAGAAAGTTATATTAAATGTACGACTGCAATAACCTGTGACTAGCTTGATTCGTTGCAAAATAACTACTGTAAACACAATGATGTTATACCATAGGTGTGTTACAATTATTAGATATTTATTTCTCACCACAATAACGTTAAAGTTACAGTATTAAACAAATTTACTGTGAGACTGGTGCCTAAACTAGGTTGAAGCCTGTATTTCAGGTCACCAGGCCTTCCACCCCAGAAGTCCAATTTCATAGTCCTTTCACAAACTGTGCCAAGCGAAAATTTTCAATTTTCTTGTTCTTCGTGTATCTGATTCTATCAAGTTATAAGCCAGTTATCATCCTGCACCCCATGAATGCACACTTTCGCGGCAGACAACATCTTGATATAATAATAAACTCGCTGTTATAATAAAATGTGTATATTATGGCTTTGATACACCCATTATTGACAATTTATCAAAATTACTTATCAATGTTTCATATTTTTGTTACGTCCATATTAAGTGGCTCACAAAATGCAGTCTCGCTGTGCCTATGTATAAACCTATCAAACAGCTCACCTATGCTGTAAGAAAGAAGATACAAAAACTACGAGAGTACAAGTGAAAGATATCCAAAATGACAACACGTTTACTCGGTGTCTTTGTCGCACCGGTGATATAATATATGTGTTGTCTCTTTTCTTTGCTCGACCTGTGTTTTCTTCAAGAATATTTCTATAAATAATTTGAATAGTATTGTTATTCAAATAGTTTACTTATATAGTTTGTTACTCACGTGTGGTATGAGATCCCTAGTTCTTTATAAAATTTTGCTTGATAGTTTGTGCATTTCCTATTCGCACGACGGCATTGTTATTACCTAATTAATAAAACAGCACAGACTGTGACAGTGTGCGCTCGTTGTCCTGTCTTGGGTGAACTGATTGCGAGGTGCTACAATTGGGGGAGTTTTGGTTCTTACTTTTGGCGCGCATGTAACATATATATTCCTTTTAATATATAATTTAAAGGATTTGTCTCTTTTTGGGTGAAATGTTTTCTTTTTCTCTTTATTAAGGGCTTAATCACAACATGATTATGTCGCCCTGATAATAAACCATTACAGTAGCAGCTAGGAGAAATATACACACCACACTAAAGTAAATTATTTACCTAGTTATGCTGATCTGAGGAGAAACTTAAATTATATAGTTTGATCAACAATTTCGTCTCGTCTGAATGAGGGCTAGCTAGTATGATATTACAGTCAGCAAACTCCTGAAGAATATTTTTACACTTAACCATGCGGTAGGCGGCATTAAGGGCACATTCCATCGAGACATGCATTAAGTCCTCAGGTCCGCATTGTTCGCAGTTCGAGACCTTTCCCATTACAAAGCAAACTGCTTAGATGGAATGTGTGGAATGCGAAGCGGATAATACGTATGAAGTTCAAAATCTTAAATCTATAGATTTTAGATTTAGTTGATTATTAATTTCAGCCGTTACCCGGAATAACTTTTGTCTCCGTATTAAGGCAGGCTCGATTTAATGATTTGTTTCTATCTGTGGGGAAATTCTCATTAGCTTCCTCCACATCTAGGAAGGCGGAAGGGTGTGCCGACTTTACCGGCTAAACCCCATGGTAGCCGTCATCAGCACACATGAAAGAGCACTGAGATCTTCTGTGGAACGTCATCATCATTTCATCATTTCGGCCGAATGAAGTCCACTGCTGGACACAGGCCTCCCCCAAAGATGTCCACAACGACCGATATGGATGTATTGTGGGCTCGTTGGGGGCTTTTGCCATCGCCACGCTTGGCAGACGGGTTGGCGATCGCAGTTGAGTTGTTAATGTGCTCGAAGGACGCTGCTGCGCATCCTCCAGCTAATCCCTTAGTCGACTTTTACGACACCCATGGGAGGAGATGGGGTGGTGGCATTCTGAGCCGGCACCACACGGCTACAACTACAACTCAATCCAACTCAGCACAACGCACCAATGCAACACAGCACTCTTGAAATATGTGCTGTTTCGTACTCCAATCTCCTCCACAGTATTGGCAATTCGCCTTCAATCCTATTCAGGTAGTTACCAAACCAACCGTGTCCGGTGCATACCTGAGTAAGCCGGTAGCTGACGAAGGATGGCTTCGACCACCCGTTTGGGCGAATACTGCATCCCCTCTAGCCGCTCGCTCCAACTGTCGAAGGCGTGACGGTGTTATGCCGTCACAGCATCTCATCGCTTTTGTGAGCGGGTCCAGTGACAACGTGGATCTAATCCTAGTCCATACAAATACTGTTCTCTCGAGACGGAGAATAAGGAAATCAAAGTGGTCTTCGAAGCTCTAGTTACTGCCCAAGGTTAGGCCAAGGCACCTTACACTTCGGTCCACCTGGATATGCGCGTCACCGACGCAAACTGAGGAGCTGGGTAGTACCCTACCTTGCGATAGTTCGTGGAACCACAGGATCTCGGTGTTGTGAGGCACTATAGGCAGACCTAGCCCGCAGATTCCAGCCACAACATTTGCCAACCCAAGCTTTACAAGCCAGATGGTCCCCTCAACGGCTTTCCCGCTGGCCAGCACCACGGTGTCATCCCCATAGCCAGCGGGGAAATTAACAAGAAGGACTGCGTTATGATGTGACGCTGTACAAGAGTGGGCTCAGAACTGACCCCTGTGGAACCCCTCAATTATCCCCTTGCGGTGGACATTACCATCCCGACCCATATACTGGATATGCCTGTCGGGCAAATATGCCCCTGAAGCCTTGAGTGTAGCAAGGAACACAGCGGTGAACAAGTACGCCCACATATCTCCCTAGGGCAAGAAGTTGAAAACATTGACGATTCCAAAGTTACGTCAACGCCACCCTAACCCCGGACACCGCCTTTGCTTCAACTGTGAGTGGAAGCGAAGGTGTTAATTTTAACCATTTTGGTTGGCACAGTTGCCAAACGATTGCTACGATTTTAGTATGACAATTTTAATTCAAGTATAAGCGTTTGTCTTTTCTTTTTAGTTTTGCTGTACTATTTGTCAAGCTCTACCTGCAGTGATATTCTGTAAGAACTCGCTAGCAAACTCACATTTGAATCCACTGTGAAATATCTAATATCGTATTGTTTTTACAACTTTTTACTGCGGATTCATAAGTCGGTCTACTTCACTAGCAAAATCACTTCTGAATCCGCAATAAAATCTCTAATTTCGTATTGCTTTTAGTACTTTTCACTGCGGATTCAGAAGTGAGTTTGCTAGTGAGTTCTTATAGAATGACCACGCTGTTAAAGTATTCGAAATGATTGCTGATTGCTCATGAAAAACCAAAATCTTTTTTTATTATTATTATAGTGAGTAGGTAATAATCGCGAAATCCAAAGACATTACTAATACGTATATATTTGTTTGTTTGGTTGTATTGAGTGTTTATGTCTATGTGTGCGCCTGAATATAAATACCGAGGCCATCACAGCCCGTTGCACTCATGACTTGGTAAACGACCGGTGGGGTTAAGCAACGCTCGGCACGGTCAGTCTAAGGATGGTTGCGTAGTCGTATTTGAAGTGAACGTCTTCATGGTTCAGAGGGAACGTAATATCATTGGTCACGTTTGTTGTCATTAGACGGTAGTCGTCAAGACAAGACGGAGGCCTTTGCGCTTGAACTACTCTTGTCACAAGGTTAGCCAGTAAACTAAAGAAAAAGAAAGAAGAAGTTGGTAGCACTAAGAGTTATATGGATTAATATAATCTAACAGTCAAGTGATCCGTTTATCATTTTGTTGTCGTTTGTCATTTCCTAGTAGTTACAGCATTTTCAGTACTGTTTCGATTCCTTGGCGATCTGAATCTGCCATCTTGTCTAAGTTGGCTAGGTCCTCAAGATTCTAGATAACTAACGACAGGTCTCCAAGAAAACATTATAGTATTAAATATGTACCTGTCAATTGAACCTAGGACCTTGAGCAAATAATACAGCAAAACAATTATCCTTTCATAGACCATCATCGTCTTCTTAGTAATTAGCCTATAGCCCCCATTCTGTCGATTTGCGGACAGAGATAAGAGACTGATAGACTTCGTGAATTTCTTTGTTTTGTCTGTGTTATTTGATAAGATTACATATTTATTGTTTTTATGATGAATTTACCGGATGATGAACAAGAATAGGTCACGTAGTCTCTGCCTACATTTTTTATGCTTGGTTATGGCTTTATGTATACACTAGACAATAAAAACCAGGCTTATAAAAAATACTACAAAAAGCAGACGTTACTTGACATCACAAAGTCATGATACTATGGTTTTTACTAATAATTCCCCAGATTTATATTTTAATATGTAAACAGCGCAAATCGAAGTACCATTTTTTAGTTATAATTTTAAAATGAGGGGAATGGAACTTTAGATATATTTCGAAAGGCACTATGCGATAGATTTGCAGAAAAAAACATGTGTGTATATTGCAATTAAGTTGGTAAAATAGAGTTAGTAAACATACACACAGGACTTTGCCATAAAAAAGGGTTTAACCAATCAAATTAAAGCTTTTTGATCATTCCGTTCCATTTCATTCATTGATGGCTGTATGGGCTAACATCCCTTTGCCTTCTCTGCATGGGAAAATAACGGAAAATAGGTATTATGTACAAAAAAAAGTAATACAAATATATAGCAATAGACATAGAAACTGGAAAAAAACAACAATTGAACCGTACGACGTTGCCGACATATTTTTAGATAATTTTCAGTTTTGAGAAATATTTTATGAATATGTAAAGATTTATTAATCTAAATACCTTACGACGTTGCCTTATACTTGACATTGGCGAAGTGGAAGATACTCTACAGAAGCCACAATCTAAGAGAAGAACAAGAAGACATAGAAACTATACAGTCCTTCCTCTAAGACCAATTGTCCTTCCTATTTCAACCACCATGACAGGAGATATTCTGCGAACTCCCGCCCATTAAAAAAATGGTACATAAATTAGTGTCTTACCTGTGATAAGTAATTCCTATAATTTTTTGGAATGTTGAGTTATTTTTACACTATTTTACGACACAAGACGGCATTATTGGATTCTTGTTTCAAGTAACGTAACGTAAAAACCCCCCAATGAGGTCACAGCACACCCATATCGGTCGTTGTGATGTTCTTTGGGGGAGGCCTGTGTCCAACAGTGGACTACATTCGGCCGAAATGATGAACGTAAATAGTAACTACACGGCCGCTGTCGTGCCGAGTAATGGCGGTCGACTGGCATACTATGATGCATGTGTGTTCGTAAGGCACGTGTGTACAAGCGATACGGCATACTTAGGATGCTTCACTTTCGATATGAGTGGCGCGGAGTCCTTCTTTTTTTTCTAGTCCGTGTTTGGAGGGCACGTAAAATCGTCGTTCCCGGTTTTGTATTTAGACGGCAGTCATTCAAGTCGCTTTGGGTGGTTTGATCACACTTGATACATATATTATAGGTTGGCCGCTAATCAAACGAAAGAACTGATTTTAATTATTATTAATTATATGTCTAAATACTATTACTATAATAGATAACGTAAAGAAGTAACAAATGTCTCTAGATGTCGAGCGCAGTGTGGTGCCACGCAGGACTGTCCTGGGTAGCATTACAATTGTTATGGGCAGGCGTGATGCTCAGCAGCAAGAGAATGACTTGCTCGTTTTGTCACCATGTTGTACCATAAATATTTAAAAAAACCAAATGCTGGATAACAAAGTAAATAGAATATCAGAGACACATGATTTTTCAGGTGACGCACCTTATTCCAGAAAAATGTAAGTGTCCTTGACCGATTGATTAATTCAACATTAACATTTCTGCAGACCTTATAAAATTTTATTAAAATCTAAATTATCATCTATCTGACAAGACAATCTTTACCCTTATTGATACTAATGTAATCTAAAAATGCAACATAAATCATTAAACTGAACTTATACTCTGTACTTATATCTATTGTTCTCACCAAGCCGGCTTCTTCGTCGAGTCGCCGGGTTTTATCAATGAACACCACAGATAATGTGTACATAGTAAAACAACCGGCTCTCGCGAAGCGTTTCTGTTACTGTTTACCGCAGGCACGAAGCGAGCAATACGTGTGCGCTAAAATAACTTTTTAAAACAAGATTCTCTTATATTTTATTTGCTAAAACATTTGTGAAAACAGTTTAAATTACAATGTTTGTATTTTAAGGGAAGTGAATAAGTGTTCAAAATAAGAACAAATAGAATTTTAATAATAATTTCGTAGAAAATATGCTAAGTAACACTATTTAAAAGTTTATGATTTTTTAAAGAGAGTGTGATAATAGTTTTTGATACTTTTTGTGTTTAATAAGACGTGAATACTTAGAATTTAAAATGGAGAATCCGCATTCCTCGGAAACGAAGGAGGAGCACAATTCTTATGTGAATGATAGCAGACTGATAGGTCTACTGCCTATGTTTATACTAGTTTTGATCATCGTATTAAGGATATCCTGGACACTTTACAAAAGTTTTGGTAAGTGTGTATATTTTATATTAATAAATATACTTATGTAATATGTTACGGTTGTATTCTCCAACCTTACAAAATGACCGCCTTTTGCGAGTATAATAATAGATAGGTATATGAAGCGTGTGTTTAGTGAGTTGCTTTAAAATGCAACATGAAAAAGCAGTAATGTAGGCGAAACTTTAAGTAATTTATTTTATTTTCTCACCACAATCATGAAAAAGTTCTAGTATTATTCAAATTTACTGAGGAAGACTGATGCCTAAACTAGGCTGAAGCCTATATTTCAGGTCACCAGGCCTTTAACCCCAGAAGTACAATTTTACTCTTCCACAAACTGTGCCAAGCGAAAATTTTCCTTTTTCTTGTTCTTCGTGTATCTGATTCTATCAAGTTGTTTCCTATTATTAAAGTTCTCTTAATGAATACTCTCCAATACTTTGATATAACTTTATCAGACCCCGATACTGGTAGATTTTGTCCTTTATAACCCAGTTAGCATCATGCATCCCATGAATGCGCACTTTCACTGCAGACAACATCTTGATATAACAATAAACTCGATGTTTTAATAAAATGTGTGTGTTATGGCTTTCATACACCCAATATTGACGATTTATCTAAATTTATTTTCAATTTTTCATATTTTGTTTTACTTGAACTTTACTTATTATTACTCCCGGAAATTTACTAATTAATTCACCTCATATCATAGCAATACAAAATAAAATTACATCGTCCAGTAATAATAAACAATTATTTTAATACTCGCACTGGGCGACTAACCTCAATACAAAATTAATGTTATCAGCAGATTATGGATACTAAAAGCAAACAATGAAAAGCAACACACATTTGACTATTATTACATATTTTGAATACCATTATAGCAGCGTGGACAAAAGGACCAATGTTTACATTGTTAACGTCATTTCCTGAGCCGACTCGAATGACAAACAGCTGGTGTCTCTACAGTTTAAGTTAGACAAATATAGTAACACCAGTAATTAATAAAAATTAAGTATAATACTCAATAGGAAAGACCCTAACTTTTCTTCTTTTCGCGTGGTTAGTGGCCAATCTTGTGTCAGAGTTGTTGAAGCCACCCAAAAGCCTCCGACTTGGCTTAACAGCAAGCATGAAGACGCTCAGTTAAAACAACTATGCGGTGCCATCCATAGACTGACCGCGCTAAGCATTGCTTAACCTCACCAATCGTTCATCAATTGCAACTAGCTATGAGCCTCTAACTGAATGTGCTGCATTATCAAGCAATCGTTTGACTTCTTGATTTCATAACCAGTTAGCGGTTTGTTGGATTACACCACGCACACATCCATTGCTAAACATGAGCCACCTAATGATCACTGCAATAAACGGTCCTAAGGGATATTGCACAATCACTGTTCTTGGCAGGTGGACTGGTGATCGCAATATGATATTATTAACACTTTGGCGGGAGATGCAGCTATCAACCCTTACGCCATCCATTGGTGGTCTTTTTGCCAGGGACTCCACGGCACATTTGTTGCATTATTATTACATACTAGCTGGGACCCGCGGTTTCATCCGCCGCGACACTTGACATTGAGTATATATATAGGATTTCAAGGATTTTAATTTTTTTGCGCGGGACTCTAATTCTTTTTCTTAAATAAAAGTAGCCTAAGTTATTCCTTATTACATCAGCTATCTTCTAGCGAAAGTTCCGGGTCCAGCCGTTTAGGAGATTAGCGGGAATAAACAGACAGAGACAGACCGACAGACAAACCGACAGACAGACAGACCGACAGACAAACCGACACACAGACAGACCGACAGACAAACTGACAGGCAGACAGACCGACAGACTTTTTTGTTGTAGGTACCGTATATACTTTCATATGCATTTAGTAAAACGCTGTTATTTTGACATAACATACACACACTTCAATTTTATTTAGTTGTATAGATTTATACTACCACATAATATTTTTATTACAATAATCAACTTCATGAATGTTTGAATCCTCTACTTAAAGGAACGTGGTCTTTTGCATACACAGTGGACCTGTCCCACTACGAAGAGACCTTTATAGAACTGTATTCTATAGTCAAATGTTATTATCACTTTTGTGTTTGGTTCCATTAGAATAGAGCCTCAATATTTCAATTAGTTCAACAGTTCGTAAGGCCTCGATTTCGATTGCATAAGGTTAAATAACACCCGCATAACTCGCAGATTTGTTCGTTTCGTAACGTATTGCTGTCGCTATGGTAGGTATAAGAATAAAAAATAAGAAACACTATTTCTCATTTTGCGTAAGTTAGACGCGTAAATATAGGATAAGTCGTGTGGTGCCGGCTTAGAATACCACCACCCCATTTCCTCATGTGGGTGTCGTAAAAGTCCACTAAGGGATAAGCCGGAGGATGGGCAGCAGCGTCCTTCGATTACATTAACAACTCAACTGCGATCGCCAACCTGTCTGCCAAGGCGATTATGGCAAATTCCCCCAATGAGCCCACAACACATCCATATCGGTCGTTGTGGTGATCTTGGAGGAGGCCTGTGTCCAGCAGTGGACTTCAATCAGGCGAAATGATGAGACGCATAAAATGAATTGTGTGTTCTTCTGGTAGAAAATGCATTCTACTTATGGGGATTTGACTTGGATCTTATAAAATCATTCATTTAAACCTATATGTATACCTAGGTTTAAATGAATGAATTATATATATATATTTAATTGTGATAAGTGATAGTCTAATTACTAATTCACCAATAACTCCTATAAATAAGTGAACTGAAGTGGCAATACAAATAAATATTTAAGATAGGAATATAAACTCTGATAACATTATGTACTAGCGATGTCGAGTTCTAAATACTAGTAAGCTATTGTCAGATAGGACTAGATACATAATAGAGCCAACATAATTATTGTTACATGCAGGTGACGCATTTTATCTAAATACCTAAGTAAGTAATAAGTGTGGTGCCGGCTCAGAATGCCACCACCCCGTCTCCTCCCGTGGGTGTCGTAAAAGTCGACTAAGGGATTGGCCGGAGGATGGGCAGCAGCGCCCTTCGAGTACATTAACAACTCAACTGCGATCGCCAACCCGCCTGCCAAGCGTGGCGATTATGGCAAAACCCCCCTATGAGCCCACATCACATCCATATCGGTCGTTGTGGTGATCTTTGGGGGAGGCCTGTGTCCAACAGTGGACTTCATTCGGCCGTTAGATTAGATTAGAAGTTACATGGTATAAAGCCGGAACTTTACGGCGTCCTGTCAATAAATTCCAGTTCCTATACTTACTTAAGCTGGATCCATGACATCGGCATGAACATTAGTGGGAACTGGAGCTATACCAGCCATAGGATAATCCCAGACAAGGTACGGAATAAGGATGAAGCTCTTGGCACTAATTGGGCTAATCTTAACTGTTTTTATACAACATGGTGACTGGATCTCTGAAATTTCATCCTATATTTCTCTGAATCTGTGGTACGGGGAGGCGCTGGGGCTAATAGCCAGTGCCTCACGAGATCGAGGCGCAACGGTCTGAGTTTCGGCAGATTCTGGGGAATGGAAGGAGCGACATGTGCTACCTAGTGCAGGGCACGCCGCGATAACGGTGGTAAGACCGGTTATGAACGAATGGCTGGAGCGGCGCTGGGGCTATAGTTACCCCGGCACCATATCCTACTTCTCTGAGTAGGATCAGCTCTCTCCCGATCCCACTCTGCGTTACTGGGATGGTAACAAGAGACTTTTTTTTTATTGATTTCCTGTGGAAACTACATAGAACATCCTTCGCCCTGGTGAAGGGCGAAGGGGCATGCCGGACTCTTACCGGCTAAAACCACTGGAGCGGTGATCTTCGGCACCGAAGGGGAGATCAGGTCCTCGTAAGATCACACTAGAGCCGCCCATTGGTGCCACGCCTTTAGGCACATCTCGCAGGGGATGACTGTAAAGCGGTTACCCTCTCTAGCAGAGGGAAGGTGACTGTAAAAAGGCCGCCCCCCAGGCACCTCTCGGGGAAGATTGTAAAGGATCCCCCCAACGGTAATAAGATACCTACCAGCAGTAATGGCTTTGCAACCTTTTTTGCGATGGGGGCTAGAACTGTGATAGGCTGAGTAAGCAGTTATTAACTTCTGTTTCGCGAAATAGAATTTCATTCTCCGAGAAATTTGGTCCGGTTATCCGCATGTTGAGTGTGACTAATACACATATTGTGTGTATCTTCTATCTACACATGTATTTGTGTCAAACTGTCGGACCTAATCTCCACCGGACAATAACAAAACGAATCGCCATATCGGGCAGCTGCCAGACAATCAGTGTCGTTGCCGTTGACCTCAACAAGACCATATTTTTGTATGAGTCGACTACCCAGTAATTAAAATTTGTTTCACTTAGTATAATTAGGTAATTGTTAGTATGTTTATTGATTCAACGATATTAGATTAGAGACAGAGTCTAAAAGTATTATGTCTGTCACTTATAGGTCGTCCAGAAGTCGAAATTCAACCGTAATTTATTGAAATTTTACATTTGATTTAGTGTATTTGTAGCAAATATTATTACATACATTTTACTTTCTGCGCTTCTCCTCCATATGAAGTTTAACTATGCCAAATCTCACACTCATCCGTGTGCGCAATGTGTTTAAAAAGGGGTACAATTTCTTTTTCTCACGTATTAATATGTAGATTTGTTTAATGCATGTTATTATTATATGTATCCTGTGGTTGTACATTCAGTTATGCTGATTATTTTCTTCGGAAATTCTACACAAATTGTCAATCTACGTCTTAATGGTGAAGGGTGTATCTAAAACCCTAGATTCCTATTAAAAGCAAAATGCAGACGCAAACTGCTTTGTAAATATCTGATCTTTAGAATGTATATAAAACATATAACATTATATTAATATAAAGTAAATATAGCTGGTATACAATACAAATAGTAGTAGGTATGTAGGAGCTATATTTCGCTTCCAAGGGAGCCACGTGTGCACAAAATGACGCAATAATGTGCCGGTAGTCCATAAGGCTCTTAATACTATACCAGGCTTTTTATAATTAAAATATAATATTTTCATACAATAACTTATTTTTTATTCATCTCAGTGGAAATTCATCTTGAATGTCCTCCGCTCCGGGGAGGAGTGAAGGGGCATGCCCGACCCCTACCGGCTAAAACCACTGGGGGATTCATATTCGGCACCTAAGGGGGGCTCCAGGTCCTCGTATGATCACACTACAGCCTCCCACTGGTGCCACGCCTATAGGCACATCTTAGAGAGGATGACTGTAAAGCCCCTCTTTCCCGGGGAGAGATTGTAAGGCATCCTCCCGAAGCCTTACAGGCGTGAGTTACATTTATGTTCATGAGTGTATCGGGTACACTCAAACTATGCAAGTGAGTAAAGCCGTATACACCTTTATTATTTTTTAATATTTTTTGTGGGTCCTGTGAAAATTCTATATGAACTCCCTCCGCCTCGGGGAAGGACTCCTACCGGCTAAAACCACAGGGGCGGTCATCTTCGGCACCTAAGGGTCCAGGTCCTCGTATGATCACACTAGAGCCGCCCACTGGTGCCACGCCTATAGGCACATCTTGGAGAGGGTGACTGTACAGGGGGGATTGTAAAGGATCCTCCAAAGCGTCCCTGGCTTATGATTTAACAATACTGTATGGTTACCAACCAGTTGCCTTCAAACTTTCATACATTATACTAATCATGTAATTATTATTCTAAGATCCGTTTAACCGTGACCCCTATATAACAATGTCATTGTATTATTATTGGAAGTCTTCTTATATGACGCGAACCAACAAATATTCTAACAAGGCAAACCGCTAAATGTATAATATGTGCTCTTCAAATATTGACAACTGGTGCCACCAGTTTTATTTGTGATGGAAATAGATTCGAACTGTCTTGCAATCGTTTTAGTATTAATAAGTTGCGTTTTATTACAGAAAAAATTTCGGGTTAGCAATGTCTTTTTTTTAAGTGAAAACTTCTTTTAGCGCGGTACGCATATTTTTAGATGAGATAAAATCTCTGGACTCGCGACACCGTTACGAGACGCAGATATAGTGTGTGCATATGCACATATAGAAGACCGCGAACGCGTACAGATAAATAAAAAAAAATAAGTTTTCACTTCTGTCGGCACTACCGGAGTGCAAGCCGTTTTTTTTAAAACGTTGCCCCACATTAGCATTTCTCCTGTGTCGTGGGTGCGTTTACAGACATAAATTCCACACACAATACACCCGGACCCGGAACAACTATGAGTAGATCATACAAATATTTGTTACGAGCGGGGATTGAACACGCGACACGTAGCGCGGAAAACCAATCGCTCAGCCGCTGCGCCGACCATGTCGCTAATATATATACGTATTAGCAGTATGTCTGTAACAGTTATTTAAAAAATATAGTTTTTCGACTTAACAATCTTATTCCACATTTGTCTAGCAAGCCTGGGTCAAAGCCATAGAACTAATAATGTATCAGGTGTCGATGAGAATGAGGCACCTGCTTAAACAGATGGAGGGTACAACAACGATGTACAAGAACAAAAAGATCCTACCTGTCTGTAAAAACCGTAAACAGTTTAAAATTTTAAGTATTCCTATTCTTTATTTTACATAATAAGCACGATACATAGTATCTATACAAATAAATAAAATTGAAGTGTCTGTTTGTAATGTCAAAATAACAGCTTTTTACTAAATGCATATGAAAGTATGTACGTTACATATAACAAAAACACTATTTTTAAATTTTTTGTTTGTCTGTCTGTATGTCTGTCTGTTTGTTCCGGGTAATCTCCGAAACGGCTGGACCGATTTTGACGGGACCTTCACTGGCAGATAGCTGATGTTATAAGGAATAACTTAGGCTACTTTAATTTTAGAAACATAATTAGGGTTCCGCGTAAAAAATAAAACCCTTGAAATCCAATATATATATTCTATGTCAAGTGTCTATGTCGTAGTACTCTAAATTTCTTTTAAATTAAATGCGGGTGAAACCGCGGGTCCCAGCTAGTATATAATAAAATTCATGTACAAAGGCGAGCTTAACTCAACATTTGAGTTTTCTACCAGCAAACCTTTGAGTGATAGAAATAGAAACGATAAGAGGAGAGTATCGTATGTACAAAACAGAAAGAAAACTATAGTAAATAAATAATTTATTTATTTATTTATTTATACTTTCATGTACAACAATGATACACAAGGCGGACTTAATGCCATATGGCATTCTCTACCAGTCAACCTTTGGGTTAAAAAAGAAAAGCATTGAAGGAGGTACAAAAAACAGATACTTTAAGAATGATAATTATAAGATGCATACAGATATAGATACTAAAAGTACGGTAAAATACATAATACATATTACATATATATTAATTAAAATATACTACATATAATACGTTATTATATTCTAATAATCATTATAACGATGCCCATAAGACTGTCGATTAGGAATGCTGCGATTTCAAATAGTATTCCCGAACTTTTCGTTTGAATGAAGATTTACTTGTAGCTTTTTTTATGTGTAGGGGAAGCACGTTCCAGAGTTTGATTGCTGAGACAGCGAAGGAGTTAGAAATAAAACCTGTGTGGTGAGAAGGAATCTGGAGAATTAAATTTTCGGCAGCACGCAGGTTACGGCTGTGAGAGCTACCCAAAACATGGAAACATTCTTTAAGATACCCAGGAGCACAGGAATCGTTAATAACGGAGAAGAGGAGACAAACGGCTCTGAGAGACCTTCTCTGACGGATAGGCAGCCATTGAAGCTGGGAACGGTAAAAAGAGATGTGGTCGTATTTACGAAGTCCAAAAATAAAGCGGATGCAGTTGTTAAGAAGGCGATCCAATTTATTGAGAAGGTATTGAGATAAGTCCGAGTAACAAACATCAGCATAATCGATTACAGGAAGCACAAGAGACTGGACCAGAAGAGTTTTGGTGCTAGATGGAAGGAAATGCTTGAATCTATATAGAGATCGTAGTATGACTGTCACATTTCGGCTAACCTGACAGACTTGCTTATCCCAACTTAGCTTATCGTCAATATGTAAACCTAAATCCTTTATGTAGGGTGATAAAGGAATGAAAGAATTGTTGAATATAATTGGCGTTAGTTGATAAGTATTTAAGTGTTTTAGATGGTACGAGCTGCCCATGAGGATAGCTTGACACTTGCTGACATTTACAGAAATTCCGAATTTATGAGACCAGTCTTCGATCGTATTCAAGTCCGTGTTAAGCGTAGAAATACAATTATTTAAATTGCCGATATCAGTTTGAGCGTAAAGTTGCAAGTCGTCGGCATATAGATGGTAAGAGCATTTGAGGATGTCAGTAATGGAATTAATAAATAATGAGAACAAAAGGGGAGAGAGTATACCGCCTTGTGGTACACCAGTTGCCACGTTACACCAGTCAGATAATTCCTGATCAATACGCACAGCTTGCTGGCGACCACGAAGATATGATAAGAACCAACCTTGGGATGACGACGAGATCCCGATTTGAGACAGAATTGCAAGGAGGATATCGTGGTCAACGGTATTAAAAGCGTTGGAAAAGTCTATTAAAATTAAAACCGTTAGTTTCGAAACCTCCATGCCACGCCTAATATCTTCTGTGACTTTAAGTAGCGCAGTAGAGGTGCTGTGACCAGGCCGAAATCCGGATTGGTATTGGGATAGCAAGTTATTGTTGAATTAATAATATAATAAATAAATAAATAAATAGTTGAGGATAATGAAAACAACAGATTGATAGGTGTCATTAATTAATAAAATACACAAATATACATAATATATACTTAAAATAAATACATAACAATACATACATACCTATAAGTCAGAGGACACGCTTTTTGATTCCTTTCTTGAACACATTCAGAGATTGCTTAGTGAGGAAGAGAATTCCAGAGTTAGAGAGATTATTACAATTATATTTTCGTCATAAATTTTTTTCACGTGGTGAAAATACATCATGTACTTCCTCCGCCCTGAGGTAAGGCGAAGGGGCGTGCCGGACTCCCACCGGCTAAACCACCGGAGTGGTCATGTTCGGCACGAGAAGGGTGCTCCAGGTACTCGATCAATCACATCAGAACTGCCTAGTTACTGCCCTTAAACCAAATCTCGGAGAGGATGACTGTTAAGCGGTCACCCCCTGTAGAAGTGGGCGGGCGACTGTAAAAAGCCCGCCCCCCAGGTACTTCTCGGGGGGATTGATAAAGATTCACCGAAGCTTCTATGTGCGCTGTGCTGTGTACACGGTGGCATATGTCTACGAGCGCGCCGACGTCTTCCTTGGGGCTGGTTGGAATGAACCTTATAAATCGGCATTTCTCCTTTTTTATTGGTGTCCAGTGGAAATTCTTCATGAACTTCCTTCGCCCCGGGGAAGGGCGAAGGGGTATGCCGGTCTCCTGCCGGCTAAAACCACTGGAGCGGAAGGGGGCTTCCTTCGGTACTGAAGATGCCAGGTATGGTTTGTTCGGTACCAGGACCTCGTAAGATCACACTAGAGCCGCCCATTGGTGCCACGTCTTTAGGCACATCTCGGAGGGGATGACTGTAAAGCGGTCACCCTCTCTAGCGCAGGCGGCTGTGTAAATGGCGGCTGTGCGCTGTGCTGCACACACGATGGCACGTGACTACGTGCGCGCCGCCGTTTCCCCGCGACCCTCGGGCCCCCCACTATGAACCGACGGCAGAGGGCATCCTCAATTATCCTAGTCTCTATTGAAATTAGAAGTAACTTTGATGGCATCCTTTTTTCCTTTATTTTGTCTCATAATGAGGTATATACTACAGCATATTGGGGCAGGTGTCCTGTTTAAATAAACCTCCTGTATATTTGTTTCCTTTTCCAATTAGGTTAAACATGTCTGTGCTAGGAGTGCCGGATATTCTCTCGAGACTAAGCCGCCACACCTCGACGCATCGGTGTCGTGAATACTTATATTAATATATCAGTTGCACGCAGGTGAATGTTCTAGAAACTGCAATGGAATGAGATATTGTTTATTCAAAATAGACTACTAACAATACTTATTGTAACAGACAGACCTCAAAAACGTCCACCCTTTACCGCTTCCTAGTGTTTAAGCTAGGCAGAAGATGTGCAGTGCAGCTACAAGTCTTGGGCCGTCATGTTATTTTTAAAATAACTGTATCATAAGAACATATATGTTTTTGATATCAAAGAATACCATAAGCTGTATCTGCAGTAGGTTCATATAAAAGAACAAAATACTCGAGCACTATAAAAATATATTAGAAAGTAATTATAGGCTAGAGTAAAGACTCTACCAGTAGGATAGGTACGGCCAGCAAGGCCGCACAGAGAAGGAGCCCGTCAATCATTGGCGGGCCGATACCTGCCGGGGGCGCGGTCTAATGCAGGCAAAGCGTACATCCCACCCCCCGGCTAGAGGTAAGAGGAAGGACACTGTGGGGGTTTTAGCCGGTTTGACTCTGGCGTGCCCCTCAACCCTTCCCAAGGCGCAGGAAGTCCAAGAGGATTTACCCACGATAAAAACACAAAAAATTGCCTCTACTCTAAATACCCGCTGACATGTGCAATAGTATATTATCATATCATATGTTTGGGTTTTACACAGGTCATGCATAGAAGAAAGAAAAGAGAGAATAGAACATAATTCATCCTGCACCATAAATAATTTTAAGGACATAACAACAGTAGTTAAAGAACTTTCTACTAAACTCAATTTGAAATATTTGTATTCACATGCTTTTGGTATTGATTATGTAAAGAAATTCTAACGGAGTCAGGGACAACTACTTGTTATTCGAGCCGCATTTCTATTGCTATTGTTATGGTTCAATGAGCTGGCTACCTGCATTTCTTAAACGTACCTCGAGGCCTTTATACTAAGCACCTGATCACTAACAAAGTAACGCGTCGTTTTAGGTACAGCCATAAAGCCTACCGGGGCTTCAGGTATCAAAGCGCACAGAGCTACCCCATGTTTTTGCCAAGGCACACTGGAATATTTAATCGAACCGATTCGAGTAATTTACTACCCCCTCTATCTTCGTATTTAAGTTACATAGCTATTTTTTCCAGAGAACTTAAAATTAAAGATATGATCACTATTGAAACTTTTGAAAACATTCTCAGTTTGTTCTGGAAGTATATCAATAGACACAAAATATTCTGTGCTTATCAAGTCACTATAATGACAATGTAAGCTAATAACTGGGAATAATTCAAATATAACCTTATTCCCTCCCGAACAAGCCGGTTTCCGAAAAGGTTTCAGTACCATAGACCACATCCATACGCTGCGGCAGGTTATACAGAAGACCGAGGAGTATAATCTGCCACTATGCTTGGCGTTTGTGGACTATGAGAAAGCCTTCGATTCGATCGAAACCTGGGCAGTGCTGCAATCTCTGCAGCGGTGCCAGATTGACTATCGGTACATTGAAGTGTTGAAGTGCTTATACAGAAACGCCACCATGTCGGTCCGAGTACATGAACAGAGCACGGGGGCAATTCCATTGCAGAGAGGTGTGAGACAGGGGGACGTCATTTCCCCGAAACTGTTCACCGCTGCAATGGAGGATGCCTTCAAGCTACTGGAGTGCAAAGGATTCGGCATTAACATCAATGGCGAGTATATCACTCACCTTCGATTTGCCGACGACATCGTAGTCATGGCAGAATCGCTGCAAGAGCTCACCACAATGCTCGATGATCTCAACAGAGTTTCCCAACAGGTGGGCCTTAAAATGAACATGGGCAAGACAAAAGTCATGTCAAATGCCCATGTCGTGCCCATCCCAATATCCGTTGGGAGCTCTGTTCTCGAAGTTGTTGACGAGTATGTCTACCTAGGACAAACTGTCCAGTTAGGTAGGTCCAACTTCGAGAAAGAGGTCAATCGCCGAATCCGACTCGGCTGGGCAGCGTTCGGGAAACTTCGCAACGTCTTTTCGTCAATAATACCGCAATGCCTCAAGACGCAAGTCTTTAACCAGTGTGTATTACCAGTGATGACATATGGAACAGAGACGTGGTCACTCACAATGGGCCTCATAAGAAAGCTCAAGGTCACTCAGCGAGCTATGGAGAGAGCTATGCTTGGTATTTCTCTACGAGATCGAATCAGAAATGAGGAGATCCGTAGAAGAACTAAAGTTGTCGACATAGCTGAAAGGATAAGTAAACTGAAGTGGCAATGGGCAGGGCACATTGCTCGTAGAACTGATGGCCGTTGGGGCACAAAGGTTCTCGAATGGAGACCGCGTACTGGAAAACGCAGCGCGGGACGACCTCCAACGAGGTGGACAGACGACCTGGTGAATAAGGTTCATCATCATCATATATCAGCCACAGGACGTCCACTGCTGAACAAAGGCCTCCCCCTTAGATTTCCACAACGAGCGGTTACATGCCGCCCTCGTCCAACGACTCCCAGCGACCTTCACCAGGTCGTCTGTCCACCTCGTTGGAGGTCGTCCCACGCTGCGTTTTCCGGTGCGCGGTCTCCATTCTAGAACCTTTGTGCCCCAGCGGCCATCAGTTCTACATCTTTAGTTCTTCTACGGGTCTCCTCATTTCTGATTCGATCTCGTAACCTTATTATTATCTTATATTTAATTTTTTTTTTTTTTTTGTGATTACCTTCTTTCTCCGCTCTACATTAAGTAACATCTTGGGCTAAATACTCTAACAGCCCAAGCTTCTGCTTATTATGAAATATTTATGAAATTAGCAGAAGGTAGGTACCACTGTTTCTAGTGTGATCATACGAGGACCTGGAGCCTCCCTTAGGTGCCGAAGATGACCGCTCCAGTGGTTTTAGCCGGTAGGAGTCCGGCATACCCCTTCACCCTTCCCCGGGGTGAAGAAAGTTCATGAAGAATTTCCACTGGGCACCAATAAAAAAAAATAAAAAACACAGCCACTGTTAGCTTTTACGTAATATAATCAAACCAATCATAAGTTATCCTATCATTTATTTGGATACCACTTTTCTATTCAAATATTAGGTTTGCATGTCGTCATTAGTCGTAAAATATCGGCGTCACTTTGCATATATTTGGTAATATTAATCCAGTCTAGTCATTAAAATTCTATACTAGTTTTCTTCGCGTAGTTGATAAATCCCGATAAACGCGTTCGGCTCGGCGCTCTAAATGGCAATTTGAATATTCAACTCTACGGATATGTGTGCCAGTTTGGTTTCGGTGTGGATAGCATTCTTTGCTATCTGAAGAACTACTTACTTTTGTGCCATAGTCTATTTCTACATATCATCTTCCTTTCTTCGTGTAAATCAGATAAAATAGTGATGAAATTTTATGAAATTCATTCTTTCTAGTCTGCATATTATTTTTATTATTAACACGCTTTTATTAGCTTAGTATGTATCATGTATCTATGAATCTATGTATCTATGAATGTATGAATCTATGTATCTATGTAACAGAATTTTTGAACTCGATTTTCATCCCCTTCTAAACGTCGGATTGATTTGACACTTCGCACACTTGTCATGGACTGATGACAATACAATAATTCAAATATTTTGTTCCACTGTCCTTGCCAGGATCTTCAGGATTTTTTCATCTCTGATACCCGGAAAAATGATAAATTTATCGACATACACAAACCTGCACAAAAAATAATACCTCCATAAGATGTCAATTCAATCTTGCGCGGCAATAGAGCGATGAGACTCGAATAGTGTCTCATTCTTCAGGTGATTTTACCCGTAATGGAGAGAGAATTTGTGAAAGGAAGGTGATTGGGTAAATAATTACCACTCGGAGATTTTTTTTTTTTTTGTCTTCTTCAAACACCCGGAGTTATTGAGATTACGGACAGGCAACATGGACAATAAACCATGCGCAAAACAAAAAAAAACACAAGTTTTTGTAGTTAGCCGCACAAAAAAATAGAAAATAAATAAGAGTTAAAACAAACTCGATTTTGTAGATAAACGAACTAAGAACTAAACTACGAACCTAGTTGAAAATAATTTTCAATAAGTTTAAAATAACAATAGAGCATAGAAAATTAAATCATAATACATATATAAAAAGCGTTGGGTGCTTGATGTCAATTATTGTAAATATTTGTAAAAGTAGCGTCATCATGAAAATATCTGATGAAGCACCCCACGCTTTATTACAATAAACTTTTTTTGTTAATTATTCAATTGTTATTTTAAACTTATTGAAATTTATTTTACAAAAGCGTGTATTTTTCATTTTTCAAACTATTATTTATTTTATTTAAGATTACAATGCATATGTTTGTCATAAAATTAATACAATCCGGTATTCTGACATTGTCCTATTAAGTCAACCTGACGATATTGATATGTTAATCTCATATTTGACCTATTTCGTAATATTACTTGATTTCTTAATATGTAGATTCATTTGGGCACTAAATATCTTTGTAATTATAAAGCATCAGTTGCCTGTTAATGAAATAAGTATTGGTTGGAATTGGAACCCAGCAACATAAGTACTGTTTATGGCAATAGAAATGGAGATTCAAGTGTTACAAATACATCAAATAAGTTTGCTTTCTGAAACCTGTTTTCAATTATTATAAAATCATTGATGGTATAATACATTATCATCATTTCGGCCGAATGAAGTCCACTGCTGGACACAGGCCTCCCGCAAAGATCACCACAACGACCGATATGGGTGTGTTGTGGGCTCATTGGGGGGTATGGCCAGAATTGCCACGCTTGGCAGACGGGTTGGCGATCGCAGTTGAGTTGTTAATGTACTCGAAGGTCGCTGCTGCCCATCCTCCGGCTAATCCCGAAGTTGACTTTTACAACACCCACGAGAGGAGATGGAGTGGTGGTATTATGAGCCGGCCCTACTCTGTTTTAAAATACAGTACTGCCACCATAGCGGCTCGTGGCGATTTTGACGGGACTTTCACTGACAGATAGTTGATGTTATAAGGTATAACTTTGACTTTCATTTTAGAAAAAAAATTAGGGTTCCGCGCAAAAACAAATCTCTTGAAATCAATATACACATTTTATGTCAACGAAGTACTCTGGGAAACGCGGGTGAAACCGCGGGTCCCAGCTAGTTACATAATAAATCTACCGGCGAGTGCATGGCTTTGTGGTCTACTGATCGTGCAACCATCACCTAGATATTATATTACCTTAGAATCATGATATAATGTAGATATATTAATAGAGCTGTCACGACTATGTTTCTTAAGGGGTGTTGTATGGCATACCAAATCGATATTGAGACTATTTGAGAGATTATCTACAGTTCATTTCTTTATCTTGAATGTCACTTAATCACCATTGATTTTACTTACATTTTGGAAGACCGCGGAACCTAGGTTTCAATCCAAAATTGCTATTTTAAACCTAGGTTCCGCAGTCGTGATCATTGCTAAGATAAATTTTTATTCATCATTCAAACTAATGTGTTCCACTGCTAGATATAGTTCTCTCCTAAAAAGGAGGTTATATTTTATATGAGCACGGACTCTACATGGTGCTATGGTATGGATCCACCATCCAACCTCCACCTTGAACCAGTGGATTAAGCCCACGAAGGCAAACATGTTCCATTAGTTTAGTGCCAAAATCAGAAACAAAAAAGAAAATGCATTTCTTTAAATAAACATGAGCTTTGTAACCTTAACATAGGAATATGTTAATGTGTGTAGTTTTTACCTATTTGTCTTAATTCAAAACACTAGTCTAGAGGACAAAGCTATTAATTAATTCTCGTTTATATTCATTGTTCTAGATCTTAAAACAATATGTTGTTTAAAATATTAGCATAATGACACAAAAAAAATATCTTCTGATTTGGGTAAGCAAACATACAATGCATCAAGCTACGCCTGTTTTGTGTCAATCTTCAGTTAACAATCTTTAAAATAATAAGCTTGTCATCGGGCTTATACTGCCCACCTATTGGGGGCACGGTTGGTGCAGTGGCTGATACAGTCGGCTGCTGCGCACCGGGTCGTGGGTTCGATTCCCGCACGGAACAAATATTTGTACGATGTGCAGGTAGTTGTTCCGGGTCTGGGTGTATTGTGTGTGGAATTTGTGTCTGTAAAACGCACCCACGACACAGGAGAAATCCTAGAGTGCGGCAACGTTTTTATATATAAAACAAAACCTATTAGAGTTATTTGCTTGGGTCTGAAACAAAGTATTTGCAATAATTGGAACGAAGTTCCTTACGGCAGGCTTGGACCCCTCCAATAGGGGTTTTGCTGCGCGACCGAACTGAAAAAAATGTGATAGTAAAACCGTAAGAAAAAATCCGTGGAAAAAAGTGCGTGGAATAAAACCGTTAAATGAGACGTGCGCAGGCGCGACAGTCGCATACACAAGCGAGTAGTGTATAAGTGTCGATTCTACATTAGCCGAAGGAACTTCGTTCCTACCTGGTGTCCCACGACACCACATAATTTTTTTTTCATCATGGATCTGTCAACCCATTCAGGCCACACGCTCATTGTTACGACCATACCACCCGTAAATCTTTCATAGCGGTGTATTGTTTATCTTACGTCAAGTTTTTGAAGATTCGCCTTCGGTTCGTACAAGGTCATACTTAGTAATGAATAGAAAAACATAATACCCGTTTGTTTGCACATTAAATTTCACGTTCTAGCCAAATAAACGCCATGTGAGACTTCAATGTTAGCGTAAAGTGTTGCAACGTTTGCACAAAATGTGAAGTTAGCTTGGAGTTAGACAATCTCCGCACAATTGTGGAACTAAAATGAATTTTTCTTTACCTTCTTTGTATTGTGCTTTCTAAACCCATGATTATTATACATAATATCAATTTAATGACATAATGACGGCGCGGTTGGTGCAGTGGCTGATACAGTCGACTGCTGCGCTCCGGGTCGTGGGTTTGATTCCCGGACGGAACAAATATTTGTATGATTTGCGGGTAGTTGTTCCGGGTCTGGGTGTATTGTATATGGAATTGGTTTCTGTAAACGCACCCACGACACATGAGAAGTCCTAGTGTGGGGTAACGTTTATAAAAATTAAGATTTGTATATATATTGTAACAACCTCAATTAGACCGTTACCCTTAACTTACTACCGGTACTTGTCCGTCAAAATAATGCCAGATTGACGTATTTCATCTCACTAATCTTAAAGCGGAAAAATACACCGAAGGGAAATACTTACGTGGAAATGCCTTACCTAATAGTTACGAACAGTAAGTCATAAAAACGTAATTCTTCCGTGAACACCAGAATTTAGAATGCTAATATTTACTTAAGTCTTAACTAATAACACAATTCGTTCAAATAGGAAATAGCCGAGAAACTTTTCAACACTTGTCAGTGTACTTACCGGAACAGTTGAAAAGAAACATTTTATTTACATTTCTACGTCATGTTTGAGTTAATGTTAATGGAATATGCCATTCTCTCTTCTCGTGGACGTCGCAAAGGCGTCTTAGCTTAGATTAAGGCGAAACGATTAGCACCAACATCTTCCTGTGTGACATTGAAATATATAGTGCGATCAATAATGTCCAGTAAATAGCACGACATACTGCAGGGGGTGAGAGCTTGGGTCAATACCTAACAAAAAAACATTATATATGTTCAGCAAAATCTTCGGGTTTACAAATTTTCCGAATTATCGAAAAATCTCTGCCTTGACACAGGTTTTTAAGCATCTCGTAATGAAAAATTCCTTTACTAGTTTTTTTTTACCTCAAATTATTTGTGAATAGTTCTTAGTCTTTATTCTATTCAAAACTAAAATGTTTTCAAGAAATACAATTTTTATTTAAATTTTCACAGTACAATTTTCTTATCTTAAAATTTTGTACTACTGTAAATCCGTAAGGTATTATTATGAGCAAGTGTGAGTATATAGGGTAGAACAATATAATATTGTTTTATTTTGTATTTCATATTATCTTCTCACTTCCAGTATCTTTGTTCCAACCACAATAAATATCTCGTTTTAGTAATAATCGTTTTCTTCAATGTCCCGCTCATAACTCTGCCTTTAATCAGTCTACCTTCTTCATCCAGTCTGTTCTATTATGGAATACGCTCCCCCTTAAAATCAGGGTAGCTAACAATCGGAATAGGTTTAAAATTAAATTACAAATATACTTTTTTTAAAAAACCTCCGCAGATTCATCTCTGCTCTGAATTTATTTTTTCTTTCTTCATCTGTATATAAATAATATATTATATGTATGCATGTGTATATTTAGTATGTATAAATATATATTGATACATGTAATGTTTATGTACTTTTATATATTTGTATAATATGTCTTCGCAATTATTTATACTTTTTTTTCATGTTTTGTTGGTGTATCTACCTTGTTTTCGCTGTATCACCCAAGGGTCTTCTGGCAGAAAATGCCTATGGCATTAGGACCGCCTTTGTACACTATTTTACATTAAGCATAAATAACTAAATATCACAAATCCCTCTGATTATACACATATACGAGTATATATATAAATATCATGACTGATCATGATGATAAAAAATCTCGGAATTCAAACGACAGTTGAGTCGAATAAAACTTATTTAAATAAATCGCGATCTTTAATGGAAACCTATAATGTGCCCAAGGACCAGTCCCTCCAAAAGGACCAACGTTCAAGAGGAAATGTTACAGTAATTTAAATACGATTTGCTAAAACCTGTATTTTAATACCAGCATAATATCACTACATGTTTCAACATTTCATACAATATTACGGTTTTATGGTAATAAAACGCGCTCTAAGACTAGAATGATAATATAATCTTTGAATATAGTTCAGTGCACCATACCTAAGATCATTTAGGTCATTTTACGAAAACACATTATGCTAATGATATATATGTAATTATAATAATCGGTACATAACGCAAATAATTATGTGTCACAAGAGCGCATAACTGTATACTCTTACTTTTATATGTGTAATGTGTATTAATAACATCTCAAAAGAAAATAATATAATTATAGGTATGCCACTGGGTAAGACCTATTGCACATTATAAGACATTTTATTGATTCAATAAGCATTTTGCCTCGAGTAGACAAGAATTTTGTCTTACGCACAGTAATTCACAAAACACTATAGTTACCATTTTTGTGGTCGATTTTGACAGTTAGATATCGGTGTTAGGCCAATCGATTCCCTGGGATTCCCATGCCAAATATCTTGAATTCACTCTTAACCAGATCTGTCCTTCCAAGGCTTCCGACATAAAGACGGTGCTTCCCCGCGCCTCATTGGTACTCGGTCGCCTCCATTATCTACTAAATGCACGTGGACCAGCGCGTATAATGTGTACGATAATAATGAATTTTATAGATGAATAGCCAAAAGAAATTGTCTTATAAGACACGAGACAATGTCTTATAATGTGCAGCCGCTTTAAGTCGTCTCATTTGGCAAGAAAAGTAAATAAACTTATTCAAATACCTATGGAAAGCCGATGATTATACTGCCGTCCTTGCGAAGAGTGCAGTAACTAAAGTGCGGCCGCCTAGAGAAAGCGTTCCTTACACCTGAAGGCCAATGCTCGTAATTGTCATAAGTTTCACAAATGGTATTCTCGTAGACTAACAAAAAACGTCAAACGAGAACTTACACCGTGATGAGATGGAAAATGGTTCGAAAGTTGATTGAAGTCAAAATGGTATTCTGCTAACATTTCGAACTGTCACATGTACTGAATTGTCATTAAATAAACGTCAAAATTGAGATTGAAATGAGACTAGATCGAGATTATACTGAAATCTGACTGAACTTTAATTTCATCTCAGTTCGGTCAAGTTTCAGTCATAGTGTAAATTAATTACGAGAATTGGCCCACTGTTAATTGGTCCGGTTTATTTTATATTAAAGTTTAAATTACATGCCTAAATAATATGATTTTAATGTAGTTACGTCATCACACAGTAAAATTAAAACAGAAATTAGACTAAACAGTCTCTCTGTGGCTGCAATTTAGTTCCTGCACTCTTCGTAAGGGCAGTATACTTAACTGTACGCAAAATGTCATCCGTAAAAATACATAAAAACTAGTGACTGAACACGCCACAGATTCTTGATAGCATCTTTCACGAATTCTCAAATTCGCGTGATATTTTTTACAACTTTCATCGTAATCTGTATTATCCGGATTCCCACGTAGAAATGGCATATATTTTATGCGATATGCCTTCAGAGAGATGGAACAAACAATTGTAACGAAGCCATTTCATCCTAGAGAATGAACCACCTTCTGGCGGACCAAGCGATGTTGTTATTGAAGGACCGGTTTGATAATTGGTCTGAGCCTATAAACAAGTGCATAAATAGTGTAGACTAGTGCATTGTACTTTGAGAAACAATAACAATTAACAGTGGAATGACAGGACTTACTGAATGACCCACGATTTTCAATATGAGAGCCAGAACATGAACTTGTAAGGACCAATATTTTAACTTGTCAATGTCATGCCTTTTCTCCATACTTTTAGTCGTTATCGAGGGCCCATTGTAACCAGATTTGGCTGAATAGTTGCTAGATATTTGTTAACATATTCGCTAGATAGACAGGTTTAATGGCTTAACATGCAGCGTCCAAATTCTATTCTGTGTCTCGGGTGTGTAAAAGTCATTTGCCCGACCAAGACTTGCTCAGCATATTACTGAACCCCTTTGAAAAATCTTTTGTTCCTTTTTTTCTTTAGATATGAATCCCGTATACAACACCATTAAATGCAGAGCTCTGCTTTACTTAAAATAAATTGTTGAACATTATGATGTTCGGGAACGCCACCGTGCGCTGCGTTTGTTGTCCGACGACCATAACCTTTAGGGAAGCTAGGTGTTCTTATGTTATCATTATTATTTCCCTGATATAACACTTAACCATGTCTTACAACACAGAGCTAGAGATAAGGTGTCCTACAACTAGCGAACGGTTTAATTGTTATCGTCATCACGATGTAATTTTTAAAATTACTTATCTATTTCGTTTCTCCAGTGATGAGCGTGTACTGTGAACAGTATTATTTGATGATGTTCGGGGACTCTAGTTTGAAACTGTGCTTGATAAATGGGATATACTGCTCTCCATATTGTCAATATGTGACTTAATTCAGGTTATAAAATATTGCCATGTACTTTTACACTAATTTAGCTATTAACTAAAATAAACGCGAAATATTGCACCTAATTTGTATAATACCAAAGCAATTGCTTCATCGTTCAAAAAAGATCCTAATGAAAAGGAAAACAACATTTTAAATCTTAATGTTTACTTTGTTTATTTTTAAACGTGTTACTAACGAACTTTAAGTTAAATTTTAAATACCAAAGAAACCCTTAGCTTTTTTCGTGTAAATGGTGAACCTCAAACCAAGGTTTACTAAACCTTATGACAACAGTGAACAGTTTTCTCCCCGCAAATAGTAAGATTTCATTTAATCTGTCCGCGGACCAAAAGACCCGAGCTATGTTGCTGTTGTTAATAATTATATGATTAGCTCATTTAATTATTTAACAACAGCTATATAAACAAATACACTAAGATAGTAAACGTATAAATTTTATTATTTTGCCTCACGATCTAGGTCACTGCCTGATAGGAGAACAATAATATTATATTCTTAGGAGATTAAGAAGTATTGAATGACTTCAATAATACGTAGAGAATAATCTAAATAGGCAATGATCATCGGTCCATTCCACTGTAGATAAAAAGATAAAATGCAGATAGTGATGATCATAAATCACGATTTTGGGATCAGGAGCCTCAATGTAGGCCCTTGACCCTTTTGACTCTTAAAACCAAATACATTTTAAATTGGACTGTTGATTTGAATTTTTCCAAACTTATTCTTATATTATATTTTCCAGTGCTTGAAAACGGTCAACAGGTTTATCGCTAAAAAGATTATGTGGGAATAAAGCCCTGATTTCCTTTGACTAGCGGATTTGTCACCGATGTAGTACTAATAATAATTAATATAAGTACAAGCATACCACGTCTGCCTATGCATAAAATTAAGCGCTAGTTTGTGCTCTAGATTCGCTGTTTTCAGAATATTTTGACAGCAGTGAACATCTCGGCGATACAAATTCGATCCTGTACTGCACGGCTATTGCAGCAGATCGTGTGGCCCATGTGAACTTCCCAAATAATAGCAGCGCCACACGACCGAAATCCGTCATGCCAGCTTGCAGCTTCCATGCAGTGCAGGATTGAACATCGTATTCACGAGGTTAGGGCACTTATTAGTAAGCTAATATCTATGTGCGGTAAAGCGGTATGCCCTGATTCGCATATTATCGAGTTATCAACTTACAGGACTTGGGAGCGACCAAATGATGATGAATTAATTTTGGTATAGCATACGGTCAGTGTGTCAGTGGTCATACCGAAGGTGATTGGATACGGGAGGTTTAACGAGTATGTGCACCGATACCAAAAATGGTGGCAGTTGTAATTCATCCCCAGGAGTCTATAGCCGGTACAGTTCCTCCGTTGCCTAACTGGAGATTTCTGGGATGGGAAAATGGTGCAACCCGTAGGGGGCTGCTCAATTTTTGGCATAAATGGCTACGCAGTTCACATATTCACCTGGCATCCCAATTCAAGCTGTCCTTAGTAAAAAACGAGGCTACGTACCTGACTCAGGTTCACTGCCACAGTTGTTTACTATAGGAATTATCCACCCGCTTCACAAATAAGGTACTTCTACGGAACCCAAAAAATATAGATCATTCACTAGTTTACCAACGGTCTATATACTCCTAACAACTATCCTGAGAGCAAAAAAACCACACATATTGATAAGAATTATATCATGTCCTGTTCCAAATAGGAAATATTTATATTTGTTTAAATAAAACTGACTGTATTATTAAATATTATAATAGGCGTGGTTTACATAAATTACTAAGTAATTAGGCGTATGGTCAATTTGGTGTCGCTCGGCGAAGTGCTGAACCGATGACCGGCGTCGCCCTCTCCCGCGCACCCCTCGCTCGTTGTCCACGCCGTCGGGTTATATGTATGTGTGTTAACATGTCCGCTTCTCAGAACGGATGTAGGAAAGGGTCCCGTGATACTAAGGAGCTGCTCCTTATTGACAAAGTCAACGTTTTTTATTTCAAATAAACCAATTATTGACACTTATGAAACGTCAAAATCTAAGTTGCACGGTTCCAAATAGTGGATCTTATGGAGAAGAGCCGGCAAGAAACTCCATGGATACTCTTTTAAAATAATGGAGATTACAATGCTGATTGATACAAAAATGATTGTACAACATATACCGAGAAAAATGTAGGTCAATGTCTAGAGATGGAACGTACCATAATAATATTTTTTTGCCGTGGCAATTAACGGCTGACCAGTCCCAACAGACGGCACCCGTTCACTAGCATGACGCATGCATCAGCATCGCTTAGCTCAACCATGTTAAAGGGAACCGAACGACCCGATACACAACGCCACCGCCAGCAAGACATTTTAGTGAGCATGACAGACCAATACAGCAGGCAAAAGACACAATCAAAATTAAGTACTAAATATATATCATCATTGCCTACATAATGCTCACCCATTTACAGTTTTGTAAGAATATTATAATTTGATGTCACAAGAACAATATTAACAATAACAAATAGTCAATCAATGTATATAAGTAAATTACATTTTTTTAAAAGGTTTTAAATGAGTCAAGTCAAATGTCAATTTATTAACTATAAGTAAATAACATAAATAAATGCAATTTTAAATGCGTTAAGTGAAATGTCAAGTTATTTTTACAATAATAATATAATTAATTCCAATTTGTAGCCGTTGATTGCAAGTTAAAACACTTGCAATCATGTCAATTTAATTCAATGTATGTAATGCAATGTACGTTATAAAATAAATTATACAGTGCCAGAGACAATAATTAGACATTGCCATTATCCACCAGTATAGACGTAACCACAAGGAGATGTCGACATGCCGGGTAAATTATGAGAAGGCCTAGGCAGGACTCGGTGCCATATAAATGTCTCATTAGGGTGCTAGACTTGTATAAAATAAACACAACGCACCTTGCGTAGGTTCGTACTTCTAACTACTTAAAACTATAAATAGCTAGATGACCCATTTCAGCTGACTCTACGTGCAAGATAAAAGATAAAAATTGTATCCTATGACTTTGTTTACGTAGAAGAAATGAACGATATTGATAATATGTACTATTTATAGTTAGCGCTGACGTATGAGCTAGCAATGAAATCCAAGTATATAAGATTCTGTGTCATGATAAGCTTATATATTTAACAGGATTTTTAGTATATCGCTTAGAATATTTTTAGATATTCATGATGTTTGCGATGTTCTGCTGAAGATGTTAAATGCAGACTGCTGACGTTGTGTCGGTCGTTCGGTTCCCGACAATATGGTTGAGCTAAGCAATGCTGATGCATGTGTCATGCTCGTGAGCGGGTGCCGTCTATCGGGGCTGGTCAGTCGTTAACTGCCACGGCAATTAAATTATTGAGTGTTGTCTCAGATCTATTCCATAATAATTTGTACTAATCAACATTGTACTCTCAATTGTTTTAAAAGTGTGTCTATGGAGTATCCTGCTCTTCTCCATATCACAACTTCACTGAAACCGTGCAACTTAAATTCTGACGTTGCATGCATGCCTGGAATTGATTGATTAGAAATAAAAAGAAGACTATTTACTATTTATGTATTGAAACGGAAAACTCATTGCCACCACGAATTCCATCTAGCGAAATATTTGCAATTAATCTAATATTGAAACTTTCCCTTTTCCTTTCCCCTCAAATAAATCAATATGCACAAGCAAGTAACTATAGTTATCAGTTGAAACGTCAACGATCAGTGCTAAATTGGATGGAATGTTAAATATTGTCTTTACAGATAACTTGATAATAATGTGAGTCATGTGATTCGATTTCTTTCAAAAAGCTTATAAAGGATTTGTGAAGACAATGCCACTAATTATGACCTAAATACAGAGCTAATTTCTGGTTTCGCGCACTTCTTGATACCTTTTTAGCTATCAATGTCCACGTTTCGTTAGTCTAAATGATGAGCCAGATATTATCTGATCTAGAAAATTATTGAATTCCAGTCCACCTTCTTCCAGTTTCTTCATCCTAATGTTTTATTCATGTATTAAAATTACAATAATCCTTAGCACCACACAATATACTAAACGTATTTCTTACTAATATCAAAATTACATTTAAAGGTGGGCCCTACAACTTCCATTCTCCTTCGGCCTTGTCTAAACTTGCAGACCACAGTCTGACCTCTTTTCGAACATAGATCTTTATCTGGAGACCATTAGTCTAAACAATTGATTGTTCTCTTACATAGAATATATAATTAAAGTATTCGGACTTAATTTTATAACACGCAGTATGTTTTATAGTTTATGTCTACTTATATGTTAAGGTGTTTCCATAGTACGAGAGTAGAATTTTAAGCGATACTGCCTTATTTCATGCATTGACAAGCATATTATTTTTCAAATCTGATTATTATTATCTGATTATAATTATTAGTCCAGTTAGGTAGGTCTGACTTCGCGAATGAGGTCAATCGTCGAATCCGACTCGGCTGGGCAGCGTTCGGGAAACTTCACAACGTCTTTCCGTCAACAATACCGCAATGCCTCAAGACGAAAGTCTTTAGCCAGTGTGTGTTACCTACCAGTGATGATATATGGGACAGAGATGTAGTCACTCACTATGGACTTCATAAGAAAACTTTAAGTGTCACTCAGCGAGCTATGGAGAGAGCTGTGCTAGGTATTTTTCTACGAGATCGAGTAACAAAATGAAGAACTAAAGTTGCCGACATAGCATGTGCTCTGAAATGGCAATGGGCAGACCACATTTCTCGTAGAACTGATGGCCGTTGAGGTCAAAAGGTTTTCGAGTGCAGACCACGCACCGGGAAACGCAGAGTCGGACGACCTCCAACGAGGTGGACAGACGACCTGCTGAAGGTCGCTGGGAGTCATTTGATGCGGGCGACATGTAACCGCTCTTTGTGGAAATCTATGTGGAAGGCCTTTGTTCATCAGAGGACGTCCTTTGGCTGATATGATGATGCTGTTGAAGCTTATTCCGATTTAAATTTAGATAGCAGTTTTACTTTTGTGCATTATGTTGCACATATATTCTTATTTAAAGATTATATTAGGGACATGCATACTATGTAAAAGATTCATACAAAATAACAGCCTACCTACTCGTATTAGTAATTTGCGAATTCATGTCATGAAAACAAAAGGATTTGTTTTTTTAAAGATAAAAGATAAAACGATTTTTATTCATTTAAACCATTAATAGCACTTATGAATCGTCATGACTTTAGTTGCCACGTTCCAAGATGTAGATTTCCTATGGAGAAGAACGGGCAAGAAACTCCATGGTTACTCTTTTAAGATCATGTTACAATATTTATGTGTACAATGTTCTCGTAAATTCGGGTTATATAAAGACAATGTTCCTACATTAAACATAGTAAAGTCTAACCCTCTTAAAAGTGTCAATATCAAATCATAAACCAGTTGAATATAAAAATTATACAATAATAAATTCAGGTGTAAATAATTATTAATAATAATGTCATGTCAAAAAATAATAATTGAAATGTCAGAAAAGTAAATCTGAATAAATTGATGTCACAAAACATGCAGCAACAAGATGGCATGTCAATAAGTCAAAAATGAAAAATTGAATCATTTCTTATAGTGGTCTTGCGGAGCTGGACAAGCACTCTGCCAAACATTTATATCTCTAAGGTAATCCTCTAATGTATAATATGCTTGTTTGCATAGAGTATTTTTTACAAATATTTTAAACTTATTTTGCGGTAATTGCAGCACAGTCTCCGGTATTTTATTATAAAATTTTATACTATAACCCATAAAAGAAGTATGGACTTTAGCTAAGCGAAATTTTGGCTGTACTAGTTTGGATTTATATCTTGTATTATAGTTATGCCGATCACATTTTTTTGTAAAAAGATGTATGTTTTTCCTAACGTACATTATGTTTTCATAAATATACTGACAAGGAACTGTCATTATGTTAATGTTTTTAAACAGTTCTCTCAAGGAATCACGACTACCAAGGTTGTAAATAGCCTTGATAGCTCTCTTCTGCAATATAAAAATTGATTCTATATCGGCAGCCCGACCCCAAAGTAAAATACCATAGGACATTATGCTATGAAAGTAGCTAAAGTAAACCAGTCTTGCAGTAGCTACATCTGTAAGGTGTCTGATTTTTCTAACAGCATAAGCAGCCGAACTCAACCGTCCTGCTAGAGATGTAATATGGGGACCCCATTGAAGTTTTGAATCAAGCGTGATTCCTAACAAAACTGTTTGATCGACAAATTCAAGTTTCTCGTTATCCATTATGATATCGCAATCCCTACTTACTACATTTGGCAAAGTAAACTTTATGCATTTAGTTTTCTGCCCGTTTAATACTAAATTATCAACTGAGAACCATTCATGGACCTTAAGAAGAGCGTTATTTACATCGTCAAGATTTGGTAAACGTCTATCAATTTTAAAAATCAAAGAAGTATCATCAGCATATAACACCATCCTGGCTGGATCCTGAATCATATAAGGCAAGTCATTAATGTACACTAGAAATAAGAAAGGACCTAGTATCGAACCCTGGGGTACACCCATTATCACTTCAGAGCCAGATGAATTAACCCCGTTTATTTGAACTTTTTGTTGCCTGTTTTGCAAATAGGATTTTAAGATTTTTAAAGACTTTTGCCTAATCCCATAATACTCTAGTTTCAGCAGAAGAGTCTCGTGATCTACACAATCAAATGCCTTTGAAAGGTCACAGAAGATACCAATCGCATCCTGAGACCCTTCCCAAGCATCGAAGATGTGCTTGATCAATGAGATACCTGCGTCAGTTGTATTACGCCCTTTGGTGAAGCCGTATTGCTTGTCGTGAAAAAGCTTGTTAACATTAAAATGTAATAGCATTTGATTTAACATAATTTTTTCAAACACTTTGCTAAATACAGGCAGAACGGATACCGGCCTAAAATTTCCAGGATCTTGACTATTACCGGATTTAAATAAATCATCACTCACGGTATCACTTTATTATATTTCATTAAATCCGGAAAAGTACCCTGGTCAACGCACCTGTTAAATATTACTGCTAATTAGGGTGCTATAGTGTTAATTATACCTTTACATACTTTTTACCGATAATCCCCACAAGTCTTCAGTTGATTTGATTTTTATTTCTTTAAAAGCTTTTGTAATAGCCTGGGGCATTATATGCGTGAATGTAAAATCTACAGTACAGGCCACTACATTCCGTTTCAGTAAGGCAACAGAATGCAAAGGTGATGAGTTTAAAAATGCAGTTGTTATTTTGGGAATCTTAGTAAAAAACGCCTCAAATTCCTGAGCTACTTCAATGTCTTTACATACAAGACCACGTGCCGTTTGTATTGTGTAACAATTTCTGTTCGATTTAGATTTATTAGTCTCATTGTTAATGATTTTCCAGGTTGCTTTAATTTTATCATCTGCATACTTTATTTTATCACTTATATGATTACCTTTCGCGACCTGACAAACTTTCCTAAAAATCTTTGAAAAATTATTTACATACATAATGAAATCTTCAGTTTTTTTTTTTTTTAACCCATACAATTCAAATAAATGGTCCCTACTTTTGCGTATACCGGTCGTCGCCCAATCACTGAACTTAAATTTAAAATTAAACTGTTTTATTTTTAATTTAAATACTTTATCAAATTCTGTTTTTATAATAGAAAAAACGTCCGAATAAAGTTTATCAGCGTTTTTTTTTATAATTGTTCTGAACAGCCAGTTTACTAATTAATGATTTATTATAATATTCCAATTTACTAATTGTGATTTGCCTAAATTTTATCTGCATTTTATTTGGTGATTTACTGGTATTAAAGGTGACGGTTTGCCCACTGTGATCAGATGGCAAGCAATTTATAATGGCTTCGTGTGAATAATCACAATTGCAGAAAACATTATCAATGCAAGTAGCAGAAGTAGACGTTATACGAGTTGGCTCTAAAAATATATTGATTAAATTAAATGATTTAAAAAGACACAGTAAATTGATACTAATCAAATTATTTTCTAGTATATTAATGTTAAAGTCACCACAGACTATTACATATTTATTTTTAACAGTTACTGATTTTAATACATCCTCCATTACAGATCCAAATGTTGTCAAATTTTGGCTGTGTGGAGGTCTATAAACGCAAACTATAACATGCTTATCCAGCTCAACACAAGACATTTCAATGCTATGTTCAACCGACAGTCCAACTATGTCTTTTCGTTCTTTGGATTTTATGGAGTTTTTAATTAATATTAATGAACATGCAGCATGGACTTTCGGCTGAAACTACTCGCCACACAATAATTTTCATAATTAATTAGCATTTGGTAATCTTTTAACCAATGCTCTGTAATACAAACTATGTCATATTCACTTTTTTCCAAAAAAAGCTCTACTTCTAGTATTTTGGAAGAGTAACCTTGAATATTTTGATGTAGAAATTTCAAAGTATTAACCTCCTCCCTATTTGTACACAATGATTTTCCAGAAGATATGTTTTTAGAAACTTTAATATAAGTTTATTATCATTGATAGGCATAATTTAATACAAATTAGTGACAGTACAAGCAAGTCATTCGCCTAATGGTAAGCGTCTTGCCTGACGTTCACAATACTAGGCGCCACCACACTGTGCTGGTCACTTTGATATATTATTAGTAATTTAGTTAGTTATGGTCACTCATCATTTCGGCCGAATGAAGTCCACTGCTGGACACAGACCTCCCCCAAAGATCACCACAACGACCGATATGAGTGTGTTGTCTGATCATTGGGGGTCTTGCCATAATCGCCATCAATCGTTTGGCAGACAATTTGCGATCGCAGTTGAGTTGTTAATGTACTCGAAGGATGCTGCTGCCCATCCTCCGGCTAATCCCTTAGCCGACTTTTACGACACCCACGGGATGAGATGGGGTGGTGGTATTCTGAGCCGCCACCACACGGCAGTTATGGTCAGTAGTTTAAATATTTCCTGTATAAGTGGCCATCATTTTTCCATCATTCAAATATCATTACCGCTTGATATGTTTATGATTACTGAAAATCAGGGGGACCTTTATCTTCAGACGGATATGCATCACAGACCAATTCGTACACCGATTGCAAGTCAAGATAAACAACGATTGCGCAATAATATTATTATTTTTAGCAATATCAACAGATTTCTTATTGTGAGATTGGAAGGAGATATAGTTAAGAAAAGGGAATGCAAAATTACAAGGTCCCCTTCTCTACTATTATGATCACAATGCACAGCACTTCTTAAACCTCTCCCAAGGTATCTAAATGGCCAATAAAAGCAAGTGAATAATATAATATCATCTTATAACTGTCCCATTCAGGAATCAGGACCAAGCCCTTGATCATCTTGCTTGATCTCTGCGTATAAGCCATTACTGACCCATTAGTTTCTATACTATGTTTCCCTTAACCTAAAGTTAATAGTGGTTTAGATTAACTTAGAACGTACGGATGGCATTGAAATAGTCACATTGGTCATCCTATGTTTTGAACACAACAAGCTTAAGAAGCCAGTTTGTAAACCCCCACGCCACCACCATTTCAGGTGGGTCTTATTGCGCTCTAGATGGAGATTATTCTAGTTCCTGGAGCCTCCCTTCGGTGCCAAAGATGACCACTCCGGTGGGTTTTGCCCAGGTCTCTTATTGCAGCTGCACAGTTCACAGATCTCCATCGCCAAGCAGTAGTGTTTAAATTCTCGACATTACTGTGCTCCGGTTAGAAGGGCACTGTAGCTAGTAAAATCACTGAGCGTAAGAGACTAACAGCCGAAGACTGACACGCCACTTAATATTGATCCCCGCTAATTTTTTACTTTTTTATTCTTTAAAAAACAAAGTTGCCCCACACTAGGATTTCGATGTCGTGGGTGCGTTTACAAACACAAATTCCACACACAATACACCCAGACCCAGAACAGCTACTTGCAGATCGTACAAATATTTGTTGCGTGCGGGAATCGAACCCACGACCCGGTGCGCAGCAGCCGACTGTATCAGCCACTGCACCAACCGTGCCGTCATTATTTGAGGCACCCACCTCCATATCGAAAGAAGGCGTTTCAGTATTGGGCCGTCAATAACTAATGTCTGGAGGTGACGAGCGCAGTACAGTGCCACGCAGGACTAGTCCTGGGTAGCAGGACAATTGGTGTGGGTATGAAACGCACTTCTCGTCAGCAAGTTGTATAAATAAAATGTAATCTATTTGAATAGTTGCGAGCTATTTATCATATTCGCGAAAGATCGTAATCATATTCTACGGGTTTTATTTACTAAATTCATTATTTCGATAACTAATATGAAATGCCGATCAGTTCTTCTCCATAGGATCAACTAATTGGAACCGTGCAATTTGAATTCTGACGTTTCATAAGTGCCAGTAATAGGTTTATTTTAAATAAAAAATATTTGACTTTGACTTTGAGTTCTTACGGACAAACGGATGCGTTTCACAATAAATATAGGAAGAAATGATACTTCAAATAAACTCTGAGTATAAATAATCATGTCATCATCATCATTTCGGCCGAATGAAGTCCACTGCTGGACACAGGCCTCCCCCAAAGATCACCACAACCACCGATATGGATGTGTTGTGAGCACATTGGGGGGTTTTGCCATAATCGCCACGCTTGGCAGGCGGGTTGGCGATCGCAGTTGAGTTGTTAATGTACTCGAAGGACGCTGCTGCCCATCCTCCAGCTAATCCCTTAGTCGACTTTTACGACACCCATGGGAGGAAATGGGGTGGTGGCATTCTGAGCCGGCACCACACGGCAATGGCAAATAATCATGTGACTGAGTACAAAGCGAGCGCTATCTGTAATTTCACTAAGCCCCTCTTGAAATCGGTTCTGTGGTACGAGTTGCATCGGAAAATAATGTTGCTTGAGTGGATTTACTTATCTTTAACTTTTGTCCTCAGTAAATGAATAAAAACAATGTATTAAGTCCTTGTTTTGAAATATTTACATTTTTTTTTATTGTGTGTGTTTTTATTGTTCCCCGGGGAAGGGCGAAGGGGTATGCCGGACTCCTACAGGCTAAAGCCACTGGGGCGGTCATCCTTGGCACCCAAGGGAGGCTCCAGGTCCTCGCATGATCACACTGGAGCTGAAATATTTACCTATAATCACATTAAGAACTTATCATATTAATTCTATCCGCAACATTATTTCCGACTGCTCTCGTTTTGCGGCAAATATTTGCACAGACAACCAAGTGGCCAGGATTATCCACCAGCAACTTGCACTGCAATACAACCTTGTGACTTCAGAAGTGCCATACTACAAGCATGTATGTGCCCGATCTAGCTCTCGCATATGACCATGTCACATCTTACTGGGATCGATCTATCATCACTGACAGGATTATTGTAGCCAATAAACCTGATATAGTGGTGATAGATCGAGTAGAGCGACGCACAATGACTGTGGATAAAACTATCCCGCACGAGAATCTCGTGAAAGCCGAGAAAGATAAGTAAATTAATATCTTAACTTGGCGCACGAGGTTGTCGACCGATAGTTGTTATGGCCAACACCCTAATGGCCAAGGCCCTCGACCAACACCTTAATAAGCTCTCGTTGGGCGGTTGGATCAAGAGCTTGAAACAGAATGCGGTGCTCCTGGACACGGCTTATTTTTTTTTTTTTTTTTTTTTTTATTTTTTTTTTTTTTTTTTTAAAACGTTGCCCCACACCAGATATTTTTAAATATGTACATACATTATGTTTTTGTATGTATCTATTACATTTGTTTATTGAAATACTTATTATTGATACTGCTTCAGTTTAAGTTTGTATTCCATACTAGCTGCCCACCCCAGCTCCGCACGGCAGGTACAGGCCAACTCGATTGCAGCTCCACTAACCGGGTCCAACTGCGAATTTAAACCATCCACGGACCCACTCAAACACACAAAAATGTTCGTCAAAATCGGTCCCGCCGTTTAGGAGGAGTTCTGTGAGATACACGCGTACAGAAGAATTTTATATATAAGATAATATTTTACAAGCACTTATGATTTGTCGATAAATTAAGTGCTCTTTTGTGAAATGACAATTCTATGCAGGATAGACTAACAAGAAAGTCTACGGATACTCTTTTAAAACTCGATACCACTATTTTTATTTACATTTTCAAACAGCCAGGGACTGGTCGAGACTAAGTCGACAATCTTCTTCACTCACAAAATGCAGATCTATCTAATTATATTGAACTACGGACAGAATTGTGAGGAGGGCTGTAGGAAGATACCTGATTAGTATTTTAACATTTCAAGGGAATCTACAAAATTAGATTGTGTGCAACACATAACAGAGTACCTACCTCCAATTATTTGGAGATAACTGGTATTTGCGCGCATTATCTCTCGATTATTACTAAACACGCTTTTCGTGTTAGCAAATGTCACATGAACAAATATTCAGATAGACTGGCGCTTTGTTTGTATTTCCTTTTAGTATATTTATATTTCTGATTCACTATAAAAGTTAATGGGGAATACAAAACTGGTCCTTTTGTCCGCGGATTTGGTTTTTTACCTAATCAAGTGCTTTTTAAACAACGTTTATATCACTTTAACTTTCCGTATGGTGTCGGTATAAATAATTTAGCACAACTCCATCTCCTCCCATGAATGTCGTAAAAGGCGACTAAGGAACTCTAAACCAGAGGGAATGAATGCAGCTCGCCTTCTGTGAAACAGCAGTCATTCTACACTCACCAACTCACCTGCCATGCGTGTTTTTTACTGGCGAATTCTCCCCAAAATGATGACACTATTGTGATAATCTATGGCTGATATAATGATGATGAAGATAACTTTGGATACCAATACTTTCCACTAGTTGGGTTTAGGAGAATCGATCACCGTCGCTTCGTGTGAGATACTGCCGCGAATTTTAAAGTCAATTGCAAGAACTTCAGGGTAGAGCTAGGTCATTATAATACTTAGACTTCATAGCTTGCCAACAAATAGCAAAGTACCAACATATACGTATAATTTTGACAAAAATCTGCGCAAAGATATTCTGACACATCATTATCCTCATCATCCTAGTTATCCATAACCGTTCACTGCTAAACATAAGGCTTCTAATCAACCACTTAAATTCAGATACATTCAATAGTAGCTTTATTCGGCAGTATGAAGCACTTAGTGATGCAAATTCTACAAATATGGATCTGGACATTTTTTATGACATTTTAATGTAGAATTGTTTTTTTTATGTATTCATAATTAATAAATAGATGATATTTTAATATTTTTAAGACACTGATCTGATGATAATCAAATAAGTGTTAATGCGAGTACTATGTAGGCTAGTTAAAAACAATAAGAATTAATGTTTGTGTGGTGGTTTTGGGAATTCATGTGGCCTACACAAATGTCATTCTGATGGTATTGTTGTGCGATGGTGATCATGAGTTCAAAAATATAAAATAGAAATAGACTTGAACTGCATGAAGACTGACTCATGCTTGCAGTCTACTAGAACAGGTCATCCTAAAACGGCTATGGATCTTTCTTCTAAAGGCCACTCCGGACGTTGCCCTACATTTTATAGATAATTTTGTATCTAAATATGTCTGTACTTTAAAACAGAAACCTGTGAGTTTATTTCGGCATTACTCAGAAGCAGGCTCAGGCTTCAACAAAATTTGACAAGAAGAAAATATTCATCATATCAGCCATAAGACATCCACTGCTGAACAAAGGTAGATTCCCCCATAGATTTCAACAATTGTGTCCATAATTTTGGGGGGAATTTGCCAGTACTCACCACGCTTGGCAAGCGGGTTAGTGAGCGCAGTATGGCTAATGTTCCAAAGTAGGGATGCTGCTGCCCATCCCTCTGGTTTAGAATCCTTTAGTTGCCTTTTACGACATCCACGGGAGGAGATGGAGTGGTGCTGTATTCTCAATCCGGACACCACACGGATACAAAATATTATTACTAGAAACCTACTTGCTAAAAATATTTACAATTTATTTAATTTAATAAATATTACAGAAACAGCTCAGTATAAGTTTATAATTACATTTCCACGTACACAGCAAGCCAGTCCGTGTACAATAGCTAGTTCAAAACCAACTTTCGCAGATAATAACTGATAATGACCAGATAACGAACGATTGTTATGCAAAGTAGAAGTAACCGCAATTAGCTAACCTCGCTTTGTACGGCAAACATACGTAACATTGATTTACAATAAAATAAAAACCAATGAAAATGCTTTCTAGAAAATAATTAACAGAAATTTTTGAGCATATTCAAAAAGTAATATTTGTATTTGTATTTTTTATAATTTTGATTTAGAAATGAATTCTACTGCTAATGATATTACAGTAGTTAGAAGTGTTTGGTTTAAGCTTGTTATAGCACCATTCGCGATATCGTTAATTATAGTAATTTGTTTGCTGTGGAACTGCTACAAGAATAACATGGAAATGTGAGTAATTAAGACTATTTTTTGCACTGCCATTTTCGTAATACGCGCATGTCTAGTGGTTTCACCCGCCGTTCAATTTAAAATAATAGAATTATTTATTTATAACCAGCTTTACCCTGCCACGCGTTGCAGTGGCCAGATGGACATAATTACAAAATGAATTTAATTATGAATAAATAAAACAATATGAGTACCCTATTAATCAAAACATGCGCGTTAAAAAAAAACAATTGGTAAAGAACTACGACGGCACGGTTGGTGCAGTGACTGATACAGTCGGCTGCTGCGCTCCGGGTCGCAGGTTCGATTCCCGCATGGAACAAATATTTGTACGATCTGCAGGTAGTTGTTCCGGGTCTGGGTGTATTGTGTGTGGAATTTATGTTTGTAAACGCACTCACGACACAGGAGAAATCTTGATGTGGGGCTTCGTTTTTGAAAAAAAAACAATAAAAAATAAAGAACTTAGGAGATTTGCGATTTTGATCAAACGGAAATATTTTACATATATAAATCAAAATGCTTCAATCACAAAACTATTTTATTTCTTTTCCTTAAACCTCTTAATAATACAACCGTCTCGTCCTAGCTCTAAATCGCACACCCCGCCATTTTTTCCATTCCCCACTCTCCCCTTGCACACTCCCCCTCTCGCTCATACACTCAATCTTCACCTTGGCACTCAGTCCTTTCATCCCCACATATATATAGGTATATTATGAGTCACCTGATTTAATAAAAATATGAGCATAAGTGAATACAACGATGTGTAAAAATTTCAAAACGACCGTTAAAGAACTTCAGCATATTTGCGAATTTGAACAAACGAACAATTTAGTTTTAATATATGTAGATGTACTATTTCACTGCCGTGTGGTGCCGGCTCAGAATGCCACCACCCCATCTCCTCCCATGGGTGTCGTAAAAGTCGACTAAGGGATTAGTCGGAGGATGGGCAGCAGCGTCCTTCGAGTACATTAACAACTCAACTGCGATCACCAACCCGCCTGCCAAGCGTGGCGATTATGGCAAAACCCCCCAATGAGCTCAAAACACATCCATATCGGTGGTTGTGATGATCTTTGGGGGAGGCCTGTGTCCAACAGTGGACTTCATTAGGCCGAAATGATGATATGTATATTATGATTTAATAAAAAGATGCGCGTATGTGAGTACTACGATGTGTAAAAATTAAAAAATGGTCGGCAAAGAACCCATCTTATCCCTTGGGTGTCGTAAAAGGCGACTATACACAACACACACACACAGTCGTTGTGGCAATCTTTGGGGAGGCTTCTGTCCAGCAGTGGACGTTAATTCAGCTGAAATGATATCGTGTAGGCTGTAGAAGCGGGTATTTTTTGTTTAAAAAGATTTATTTATTCCTTTTTAGTGTAAATATATGTAAGAATTTTTTCCAAGTTAGGTTTATGTTTAAATCGCAACCAACCCAAGATACCTACTTATCTATGTTGGTAGGCAGTCAAAACTCACGCATAACAGAGCTGATGTCATAAGAAACACTTAAATAAACATAATTATATTTACATGAAACCAGTTCGAGCGTATTTATCACTGAATTAAATAAGAATGACTCAAATCGGTTCGCTAATCTCGGAGGAACTGGTAACTATTAAGACCGCATCGAGGTAAGCGCAGTCAAATTATACCTGTTTATCGAAGCTGGTTAAAAAACTACTCAATCATAATTTCAACCACCGGATGTCTACTGCTGAACAAAGGCCTCCCCTTAGATCTCCACAACGAGCGGTCACATGCCGCTCACATCTAGCGACTCCCAGCCTACGACCTTCACTAAGCCGCCTCGTTGGAGGTAATCCCACGCTGCGTTTTCCGTTGCGTGGTCTTCATTCGAGAACCTTTTTGCCCCAACAGCCATCAGTTCTACGAGCAATGTGCCCCGCCCATTGCCACTTCAGTTTACTAATCCCTTCAGGTATGACTGCAACTTTGGTTCTTCTAAGGATCTCCTCATCTCTGATTCGATCTCGTAGAGAAATACCAAGCATAACTCTCTGCATAGCTCGCTGAGTGACCTTGAGCTTTCTTATGAGGCCCATAGTGAGTGACCACGTCTCTGTTCCATATGTCGTCACTGGTTACACACTGGCAAAAAAAAAACTCGTCTTCAGGCATTGCGGTATTGTTGACGAAAAGCGTTGCGAAGTTTATCAAACGCTGCCCAGCCGAGTCGGATTCGACGATTGACCTCTTTCTCGAAGTTGGACCTACCTAACTGGACACTTTATCCAAGGCAGACACACAGGCTATTCAATCAATGGAATTAAATTTATATGGGAAAAATGTACCCTCCCAAACAAAAATGAACTGAACTGAACCATATCGGTTCATAAATGACGGAGTTCTGCACTAGCAAACATAAAAAAAAATACTAGCTAATTGAGAACCTCCTCCTATTTTGAAGTCGTTTGAAAACGGCTATTTGTTATAAGTTGACACCATCAGCTTTTTGTATTGATTCAATTATAAATGAGCAAAGAGGATTCCGCATATCAGCTACGAACAAGACGTCCACTGCTGAACAAAGTCCTCCCCAATAGATTTCCACAATTACGTCGTTATTTTGGGGGCAATTTGCCAGTACAGTAATCTATACAAATAAATAAAATTGAAGTGTCTGTTTGTAATGTAAAAATAACAGCCTTTTACTAAATGCATATGAAAGTATATACGGTACCTACAACAAAAAACCTATTAAATTTTTTTTTGTCTGTTTAAAATTAATTTTGTTTTTGTTTTGTTTTAAATTAATTAATTAGCGGGAACAAACAGACAGACAGACTGTCTGTCTGTTTGTTCCCGCTAATCTCAGAAACGGCTGGACCGATTTTTACGGGACTTTCACTGGAAGATAGCTGATATTATAAGGAATAACTTAGGCTACTTTTATTTTAGAAAAATAATCAGAGTACCGTGCAAAAAAATAAAACCCATGAAATCCAATATATATGTACATACTCTATGTCAAGTGTCTGTGCCGAAGTACTCTAAATTATATATAAATAATCCACTTTCTTTTAAAATAAACGGCGGGTGAAACCGCGGGTCCCAGTAGTAGCTAGTAGCCCGCTAGTAATAAATAATAATAATAGTAAACCAGAGGGATGGGCAGCAGCGACCCTTCTGTGAAATGGTAGCCATACTGTGCTCACCGAACCGCCTGCCAAGCGAGGTGAGTATTGGAAAATTCCCCCCAAAATGATGACACAACTGTGTTAATTTAAGCGGATGGATTTTGTTCAGTAGTGGACGTCATTTGGCTGAAATGATGATGATGATGAATATAAAGGATTACAGTAGTGATATGCAACAGTCATTCTTCTATTCTCGCAAAATCTGAATCATAGTAGACGGCACGGTTGGTGCAGTAGCTGATACAGTCGGCTGCTGCGCACCGGTTCGTAGGTTCAATTCCCGCGCGAGGCTTGGGGGGATCCTTTACAATCCTCCCCGAGAAGTGCCTGAGGGGGCGACCTTTTTACAGTCGCCTCCCTCCGCTAGAGGGGGTGACCGCTTTACAGTCATCCCTTCCGTGATGTGCCTAAAGGCGTGGCACCAATGGGCGGCTCTAGTGTGATCTTACGAGGACCTGGAGCCTCCCTTCGGTGCCGAAGATGACCGCTCCAGTGGTTTTAGCCGGTAGGAGTCCGGCATACCCCTTCGCCCTTCCCCGGGGTGAAGGAAGTTCCATGTAGAATTTCCACTGGACATCAATAAAAAAAAAAAAAAAAAAAAATGTTCAATTCCCGCACGGAACAAATATTTGGATGATCTGCAGCTAGTTGTTTCGGGTCTGGGTGTATTGTATGTGCAATTCATGTCTGTAAACGCACCTACGACACACGAGAAATCCTAGCTTGGGGCAAAGGAAAAAAAATAAAATTGCACTCCGGGAGTGCCGACAGAAGTGAAAACTTATTTTGCCGCCTTAGGAGATTTTATCTCACCTAAAAATATGCGTACCGCGCTCAAAGAAGTTTTCACTTCAAGCGTCTCGTAACGGTGTCGCGAGTCCAGAGATTTTATCTCATCTAAAAATATGCGTACCGCGCTAAAGTAAGTTTTCACTTCAAGCGTCTCGTAACGGTGTCGCGAGTCCAGAGATTTTATCTCATCTAAAAATATGCGTACCGCGCTAAACGAAGTTTTCACTTAAAAAAAATAAACTCTGCTCACACACGGACAGACCAATTGAAGTCCACATATATTTGTCATTATGTATGATAATCTAAATATAAGAACTTACAATTACATCAGAATTGTTCATTAGAATGTCCTTTTGACATTAGTTTGTTTTTTACCATAATAAATGCTGTATACGACTGGTGGAGATGATTTAAGCTGAGTGAATTACGTGTTTTTTGTCGTGTCCACCTGAATACCGTGCATGTACTAGTAATGCATTAAAGTTGTGACTATACAGACTCATCTCTGCTATAAAAACTTTGTGTCTGTTCCTAAAAGAACAAATCTATTAATTCCGTGGCAGATTATTTGGTTGGCTAAATATAATGAATGATGCAGTTCTGACTATGTACAACAAATAAAATATAAGAACTGTTGAGTTATTTGTATCGATCTGGTTGTGCTTTTGTTCTTGTTCTGTTAAGTTCTTAAAAAAAACGTTGCCCCACTACAAGATTTCTCCTGTGTCGTGGGTGCGTTTACAGACATGAATTCCACATACAAAATTTTTGAGTGAACCTAATTATACATATATTTGTATAAGCAAATATTTGTACCTCGTAGACGATAAGACATAGCGAACTTTGTATTCCAACGATATATAGCATCTTTACCACAAATAAACGTGTTCCACGAAAATATATTTTGATTTTGATTTCATTGCTCACAAACTAGCTAAGTAGGATTAAACAATAACTATCTCAGCCCATTACAACACCACAAAACAAGGAAGAGTGGTGTGAAAGGGGGGAGGCTTATGCCCTGCATAGGGTGGTCAATAGCCGTGAATCATGACGTCGAAGATGGCGATGATATCAGCTCCATCGTAACTTACGTAAAATTAGTAATGATACAAAAGAATATACAGGATGTCCAGTAAATAGCACGACATACTGCAGGGGGTGAGAGCTTGGGTCAATACCTACCAAAAAAACAAAATATATGTTCAGCTATATCTTATGGATTTACAGTAGTACAAAATTTTCCGAAATATCGAAAAATCTCTACCTTGACACAGATTTTTAAGCATCTCGTAATGAAAAATTGCTTCACTAGTTTTTTTTTTACCTCAAATTATTTGTGAATAGTTACTTAAGTCTTTATTGTATTAAAAACTAAAACATTTTCAAGAAATACAATTTTTATTAAATTTGTTGCCGGCTCAGAATACCACCACCTCATAAAAATCGACTAAGGGATTACCCGGAGGATGGGCAGCAGCATCCCTCGATTACATTAACAACTCAACTGCGATCGCCAACCCGTCTGCCAAGCGTGGCGATTATGGTAAAACCCCCCCAGTGAGCCCACAACACACCAATATCAGTCGTTGTGATAATCTTTGGGGGAGGCCTGTGTCCAGCAGTGGACTTCATTCGGCCGAAATGATAATGATTAAAATTTTCACAGTACAATTTTCTTATCGATAATTTTGTACTACTTTAAATCCGTAAGATTTTGCTGAACATATATTGTTTTTTGGTAGGTATGGACCCAAGCTCTCACCCCCTGCAGTATGTCGTGCTATTTACTGGACACTCTGTATTTCCTGCCAAAAACTGTAAAGAAATAAGTACTATATTTAATTTGTCAGTTAACGATAAGATACAGACCCATTATTCTTAACAATCACATCATGTGCTAAGATAACATTTACGTTACGTACAAAGTTATCATTTTTATATTTAAATAACTTCCTTCATTAGTGATATGATGTCACTTTACGTTAGTTATGATAACATTGAGATCATACTAATGAAATGTTAAGATAAAGAGATTTCGTATTTTATTGTTATTTTCCTCACTTCATAATATCAGCCAAAGGATGTCCACTGCTGAACAAAGGCCTCCCCATTGATTTTCACGGTAATTTTGTCGTCATTTTGGAGGGAATTTGCCAGTACTTACCTTACTTGGCGGGTTTTTAAAATGAACATGGGCAAAACGAAAGTTATGTCAAACGCCCATATCGCGCCCGTCCCTATATCCGTTAGGAACCCTGTTCTCGAATTTGTTGACCGGTATGTCTACCTGAGACAAACCATCCACTTATGTTAGGTCCAACTGCGAGAAAGAGGTCCATAGTGGAATCCCTGGATTATGGTTGAGCTGAGCTATGCTGATGCATGCGTTATGCCCGTCAACGGGTGCCCTCTGTCGGGACTGGTCAGCTTTTAACTGTCATAGCAATCTACTTGTAAGGCATTTAGTTATCATTATGCATAAATATGTGTGTATTTATCCCATATATTGGCATGCATTATCCTCACATATCTTTTTACGATTAGATTGAAGACTGTAACACTTTCATATATTATTTCGAAAGAGTATATCCATGGTGTTTTTTGCCAGTTCTTCTCTATAGGACCAACGACTTGGAACCGTGCAACTATTTAAATTCTGACTATTCGTCAGTGCCAGCAAATGGTTTACATGAATAAAAACAATTTGACTTTGAATCCGACTCGACTCGGCAGCGTTTCAAAAACTTCGCAACGTCTTTTCGTCAACTATACCGCAGTGCCTCAAGACAAAAGTCTTTAACCAGTATGTGTTACCAGTGCCGACGTATGGCACAGACACGTGGTCACTTACTATGAGTCTCATAAGAAAGCTTAAAGGTCACTCAGCGAGCTATGGAAAGAGCTATACTAGGTATTTTTCTATGAGATCGAGTAAGAAATATGGAGATCCGCAGAAGAACTCAAGTTGCTCGTAGAACTGATGGCCTTTGGGCAGCTGTCTGTATCTGTGGGGGAGGCATTTGTTCAGTAGTAGACGTTCTTTGGTAGATATGAAGTACCTAACACTCAGCGCAGTCAGGGTATAGATGGGTGCTATGCCAGAACAGTAGTATTTGATCTGTGCATCACCGTGCTTCAGAGGCATGTAAATCGACGGTTTTGGTTATTTTCATTAGACGGCATTCGTTAAGCCAAGTCTGGAGGAAGCCTTTGGACGACTTGAACAACTCTGATACAAGGTTGGCCTCGCCAACCGTTGCTTAACTTCACAGATCGTTTATCGATCAGTGAGTGCAACTGGCTATGAGCACCTCATTAATTCAATAACAATTTACTATGGCATTTGTCAAAAATCACAGCAGCAACAAAGATATTGGATGAGTGGCATGTCGCTGCGTCAAAGAAATTTGATCAAATCTTGGACAAAGAAGTGGGTAGTGGCATGTTGTTGCGTCAAAGAAATTTGATCAAATTAGACAAAGAAGTTATCTTGGGCATAGAATTTATCTTGGTCAAAGAAGTTGGAGGTGTGGCATGCCCATTCTAAGGTAAAATACGATAGAGTTAGGATATTTTATATCTTTAAAATGTAATAATTGTTTAAGTTTAATTATATTATATATGTATATTCCACCAATTAGCGCTTAGTATTAAATTCTGGGTCGTTTCGACTCTGGTTATTAGTCAATACTAAATAACAAGAAATCCACAAACGTAAAAACTTAACGATATCCTATTTATAACCCCGTAGTGCTCGATTCTATTAACAGTTATATTTGTTTGCATAATAACGTAATATGAAACTAATAGACGTTCGAGTGATGTCATTGCCATTCAACATGAACAATTCATCAGCTAAAAAATCATCCTCATATCATCCAAAGGACGTCCACTGCTAAAAGAGGCCTGGGAACACAGTTTTTTATAGAAATAAGGTGGCAAACAAGCATACGGCCCACCTGATGGTAAGGGGTTACAGTAACCTATGACACCACGCTTTTTAACAACACTCTATTGTTTATTTTAAACTCAGTGTTTTTTTTTGTATTGCGCATGGCTGAATGTCCATGTTGCCTGTCCATAGGTTCAATAATGGGTGGTAATTATTTACCCGAGTATCTTCCTTTCGACGTTTAAGTAAACAAATTCTCCCTCCATTACGGATAAAATCATCGGAAGAATGTGATACTATTCGAGTCTCATCGCACTCTTGCCGTGGAAAATTGAATCGACATTTTATGGAGGTATTATTTTTTGTTCAAGCTTTTGTATGTCGATGAAATTATAATTTTTTCTGGGTATCACAGATAAATAAATCGCTAATCCTGAGGATCCTGGCCAGGATAATTGGACAAACTATTTAAATTATTGCTTTGTGTGTGCGAAGTTTCAAATCAATCCGACGTTTTGAAGGGGATCGAGTTCAAAAAATCTGTTACATAGATTCACAGATACATACCAAGCTAATAATAACCATCATCATTATCATCATCATCATCATCATCATCATCAGCCTATCGCAGTCCACTGCTGGACATAGGCCTCTTCAAGTGCATGCCACTGATCGCTATCCTCGGCTACTCTCATCCAGCTACTGCCAGCCACCTTGCGCAGGTCATCACTCCACCGAGCTTGAGGGCGTCCTACACTACGTTTAAGAAGACGCGGTCTCCATTCAAGAACACGTTTTCCCCAACGGTTGTCGGTTCTACGACTAATATGGCCAGCCCACTGCCACTTCAGCTTACTAATCCTATGAGCTATGTCGATAACTTTGGTTCTCTGTCGGATCACTTCATTTCTGAGCCTTGGCGAGCACGTAAAGCCCCTGTACCACGATTGTCGTAAAAACCCAACGATCCAAATATCGTTGAGGTTTGAAAGTCGTTCGATCGTGTTCTATCCGCAGTTGGTATCCACGTGTTCTTTGAACGCAGTTCGATAGGACTTTAACCCGATAGGATCGAAACTAAACGATTACTTAACGACTTGTAGCCGTGAGATGTCAGTATTTTTGAAGTGAAAACTTCTGTTAGCGCGGTACGCATATTTTTAGATGAGATAAAATCACTGGACTCGCGACACCGTTACGAGACGCAGCTATAGTGTGTAATGATAATGATACAAGAGTTGTCGAAATTGTTAACAATAATTCATAAAAGAATATGAAATGTATTTTAAAGTTTCTAATAATTAATAAAATACATAATAATGTCTTAGGTCTTCGCGAGTATTACACATTATAATACAACACTTTTTTCACTTTCAGGAAAAACAAAAATCTAAAATATACGCGATAGAATCCGTTTAAAAGTATTTTATTATAATAATAAAATACAATTCATAAATAAAATGCAATTCAGAACCCAATATCCCTAGTACCCATCTAAAAAATGTCTAACGCGCCAAAATAAGTTTTCACTTCTGTCGGCACTCCCGCAGTGCAACCCATATTTGTTTTATTCTATCGAGTTATATATATATCAATGAATATAAACTGTAGTGGTCACATCAGCCATAGGTAGTCCACTGCTGAACAATGCCTCCCCCATAGAATTTCACAAATGTGATTTGCCAATACTCACCTCGCTTGGCAGGCGGGTTGGTGAGCGCAGTATGATGCTTCCACAGAAGGGACGCTGCTGCCCATCCCTCTGGTTTAGAGTCCCTGAGTCGCCTTTTACGACATCCACGGGAGGAGGTGGAGTGGTGCTACATTCTTAATCCGGACACCACTGACAACTGCAGTAGTAGTAATAGTAGTTTCTTATTTTAATTACCTATATGGCAGAAAGTTTGAATCTACGCATTAACGACTGCCGTTTAATGACACCAACCGGAACCGACGATTAACGTGCCGGAGATACCTACTCAATGCAAATACCACTATGCGGTCACCCATCCATAGACTGACCGCGCTAAATGTTGCTTAACCTTGCCGATCGTTTACCGATCAGAGAATGAAATGGTATATGCCAATACCACTATGCGGTCACCCATCCATAAACTGATCGCGCTAAATGTTGCTTAACCTTGCCGATCGTTTACCGATCAGAGAATGAAATGGTATAGTACAATACCACTATGCGGTCACCCATCCGTAGACTGACCGCACTAAACGTTGTTTAACCTTGCCGATCGTATCTCAGTTCTTAGATAAATAAGATACGCTGTGTAATGTATTCCATTTCATTCTTTTGCACGTTCAATCCTACAGATATATATGTTTGTCTCTTTCTACGCAACGCCTCAACTTTCCGAGTGTTACACTTGATTTTACTCCCCATAAAAATTCCGTACCGGGCCTTATAACTCAAATCTTTTCTTAAGGAGTAAACTCCAAAAAATCCTCATAAAAGACAAAATCAGTTCAAACTAAACTATACTAAAGTTACACATAGATAGAAATATGTGCTCTTCTTTCTCAAAATATTCCTAACTGCCTCAAGCTTTCGGTGCCAATGACCGCAGAGGATTGTGGCAGGCTCGTTACGTTGATAATATGCGACCTTGGCAAGGTGCGTTTGGGTCTCATTTTTGGGTCGAGCACCCGGTACAGCTTTTAATGACCCCTATGTTGTACGGATAGGGTTTTTTTAGATACGTTCTTTTATTTTATCTCTTAAATAATGAAGACACTGCGATTTCTCCCGTGTCGTGGGTACAGTTACAGACATAAACGTACGACTATCTGTAGATCATACAAATATTTGTACCTTCGGTCGTTGTGGAAATCTATGGGCCAGACGAGTTCGCGAGCGCAGAATTGCTACTGTTCCAGGCGTAGACGCTGCTGCCCATCCCTCTGGTTTACAATACCTTAGTCGCGTTTTACGACATCCCCGGGAGGAGATGGATTGGTGCTATATTCTTAATCCGAACACCACACGGATAAAATGGCTATGTCAGATGATGATTAATCTAGTAATGTCTTAGGTTTTCGCGATTATTACACATTATAATAAAACAATTTTTAAACGGATTAGATCGCGTATATTATAGATTTTGTTTTTCCGGACGTTTCGAATACTTTGCAGCATTCGTGGTCGCAGGACCAGGATCTAATCCGTTTAACAATTGTTTTATTATAATGATTAATCTAATTATATTATTAAAATTTAAAGATTGTAGTTACATAAGTTGTATGTATTTGCATTAAAAATTGTTAACCGTAAGCCTAGAAATAATTAAAAAGATTATGTGACTGTCACCTTCAAGTGCTATCTTGGCCGACAGCGAATTTTTTAATAAGTACTTTGCCAAAGTACGCAAGACATTTTAGTGTTTTACCTATTCGCGCATACCGAGGCCGCGCATACGTTTATACTTACTGGATTGCACAAGATCATTTTAAAAATAGAACTATTACAATTTAGAGAACAAAAAAAAACTTTTTAATTTAAATATTAAAAACTATTGCATTCGATTCCAAAAGTATTATAAGTATTATTTTTTCAATCAAAAGGCATCGACACTATATACAGATAATAAATCTATCGTTTGTAAGTAAACAGTTAAAATGTCAAGTGATGTAATAGGTTTGGTGTGTGTTGTGTTGGTGCCCCTTTTCTGTTACGTTGTATATTTGATGACGGTGTTGCTATTTTATTATTTAACGGCATATCGAAACGGTGAGTAATTTTCGTAATATACATAACTCAATATTAATTAAATGTGATGGCACGGTTAGCGAAATGACTAAGTGGTTGGCTTTCTGCGCGATAGGTTCTGGGTTCGAATTTCGCCCACAACAAATATTTGTATACCTAACAACTTCCTTGTTCTAGATGTGGGTGTATTTTTCATATAGAATTTATGTCTGTAAACTACACAGGAAAAATAGTAGTGTTAAACGATTTAAAACAAAAACCTGAGCAACCAGGTTTCATCCAGTCCGTTCCTGTACACAGTTCAGCGAGGTTATTCAATTCATGGGATTGATTTGATCGCCAAAATGGCTGAACAATTTAATGTAGTTATGTATATAATATAGTAATGTAGTTCTTCTACGGAGCTCCTCATTTCTGATTCTATCTCGAGAAATACCAAGCATAATTCTCTGAGTGAGATTTCTTATGAGGCCCATAATGAGCTGCTACGTCTATGTGCCTTTTCATCGTATTAGTCAAATTAAGTAAGTCTATATAAATATAAAATGGTGTTCAAATATTTTTTGCCAACAGGGAAATCCTAAACATAATCGTGTTGACAACTAGAATACATAACAGATAACAGTAAACCTAGAGTCAATTGTATTATATCTACAATATCCTTAGTAAAGTATATTTGTATTTTAGGTATTTACTAAGGAGGAAACGGCGCCGGGGTAACAACCGCCATGGCAACTAATTCCTATACACCTGAAACCCCATTCCGTCGCTATACGGTGCGGGGCCTCTGGGATCGTGGGTGCGTAGATTGGGAAATCTGCGTGCCCACACCGAGCGACCCACTAAAAGACGAAGGCGTGCATGTAGACATGCGCCGCCGTGTGCGCAGCACAGCACAGCGCACAGGGATGCTTCGGGGGATCGTTAGGTGCCGAAGATGGCCGCCCCGGTGGTTTTAGCTGGTAGGCGTCCGGCATGCCCCTTCGTCCTTCCCCGGGGCGAAGGAAGTTCATGTAGAATTTCCACTAAATGTAGATTTACCGGTAAAAAAACTGAAGGTACATATCAAGAAAATATAATACCGACAGGATTCATATTCATATTTTATACTCAAGAATGCTAAAGACTTAAATTTTAATGACGTGGAACTCTTTAGCTCGCAGTAATCTGGAATCCAAAGCTTGCGTCTGGAATCCCTACGAAACTATCTACGTCATTCGGAGGTTCTTATCTAAAAAGGCAACTGGATACTGTCCTTTCATGTATCCCACAAAATTCCTTCCGAGTAGCCGAGGGTATATAATTCAAAAATTAAAGAGAGACTGTGAAAAGTTCTGCTGGGTAAAACCCAGGACTCAGATCTCCACGGAAACATATGCAATTCGTGCCTGAAAATTACCGACAGCAGGAAGCACAGGTTCTTTGCGGACTCTTATCGGCTAAAAGCCCATGTTGTCCTTCCACTTACCTCTGGCTGGGGGCGAAATGTTCGCTTTTCATTAGACCACACCCCCAGCAGGTATCGGCCCGTTACTTGGTCTGACGGGTCCCGTGTCTGTGCAACTTGGCCGGCCACACATCCCTTCAAAGAGGCGCATGCACAGTGCGCCACCATCTCGGGCCTGTTTCCGATCGGGTAATGGACTGCCCTTTGTTCGCCGCCCATAGACAACTACTCATGGAGGCCAGATATGGTTCAGCGCTCTCCACCGGCGCCAGAGCAGGTGCGTTTTCTGCAGCAGAGATCAGAGGTGGTCCCCACCCGTCCCCGCTCTGCCGCTTCCTTGCTTGCAACACGTCCTCGTAAAAGGAAGCGACGGCATCCCACGCGGTCTAGGTCTGGATGATGGACTTGAACCACGGCCGGAAGTGAGCGATCGCCATGACGAGATCACGACGTAGCGTTGCCCAAGCTGGGTGGTTCTCCAAAGTGTGCTGCACCGTATCCTCCGGGCTATCTCCGCAGTAGGTTATTTGCACCTCACTCATTCCACTTGTACTTACCATGGTACGCTCAACGCTCTCCAGGAAGTAAATTTGCGAATGGATGGAAGACAATCCTGTTTGTTTGTCTGGATTGCGAGAAGTCTATTGTGTTGTCGCGGAGTGCCGCCCTCCGTGTTTCCTTCCCGGTTAGCTTAACTAGGAGACTCTCTCCACGGCAGCAAGTAACGGAGTTCAGTTATTTGTATATTCAGTTATTCAATGAAACGTAGCATATATGTTATATAGGTATAGATGATTATATTTTTAAAATATAGCTTTCACAATATAAGAATCACCATTTAAGCTAGTTGAAAATAAGTAATTGTAATATTGCAGGAGACTATTTGTCAGAGCGACAGCTGTGTGTCGAACCACTAGCGTTCAGAATCGAATGTGTAATGACAATGATCAAAATATGAACGATTCGACACCACAATACTAAATTCGAATTTTGATTTGAATAAAGAATGAATCATGAAGTGGACAGTAATGGAGATAAAAGGTATGAAATCATGAAAGAGGTTGATTGAAATGAAGAAGAAGGATGACTTCGTCACAGTGTCTCTAATTTTCTCTTAGTTCGTGTAAGCGTTCTAATTCAAGTTAAAATTGTTTTGGATTCTCTTATCATGTCAACCACCAAGAAAGAAAGAAAGAAAAGCTCGTGTTCTGATCTGCGATGGGCTTAGAAGAAATCGTGTTCAGTTAAGAAAAGGCAACAGCGTTATGCCCCTGAACGGGTGCCTTCTGTCGGAACTGATCAGCTTTTAACTGCTACAGCAATCGTATTTTAAGGCAATTAATTAGCATCGTACATATGTTTGGGAAACTTTGCAACGTCTTTTCGTCAACAATACCGCAATGCCTCAAGACGAAAGTCTTAAACCAGTGTGTGTAACCAGTATTGACATATGGAACAGAGACGTGGTCACTCACAATGGGCCTCATAAGAAAGCTCAAGGTCACCCAGCGAGCTATGGAGAGAGTTATGCTTGGTATTTCTCTACGACATTGAATCAGAAATGAGGAGATCCGTAGAAGAACTAAAGTTATCGATATAGCTGAAAAAATAAGTAAACTGAAGTGGCAATGGGCGGAGCACATTGCTGGTAGAACTGATGGCCGTTGGGGCAAAAAGGTTCTCGCGTGGAGACCACGCGCCAGAAAACGCAGCGTGGGACGACCTCTAACGAGGTACACAGTACGACCTGGTCGCTGGGAGTTGTTGGATACGGGCAACAGTTAACTGGTCGTTTTGGAAATCTACGGGGGAGGCTTTTGTTCAGCAGTGGACGTCCTTTGGCTGATATGATGATGTATATATGTGTGTGGTGTCCGGATTAAGAGTATAGCACCACTCCATCGCTTTCCGTGGGTGTCGTAAGACTTCTCCTGAATCTGGGCAGGATATGAAACGTCGGGAGAATCCCGGCGAAACTCGACCATCTGGCAACTCTTTTTATACATTTAATTTTATTTATTAGGGAAAACAAACAATTACACTTTTTACACGATTAAATCAAAGTAATTACATAAGGATGCATCAGCGTGCAACCAACTACGTAATCCACATCTTAAATTTCTTAAAAGATTCACGAGTACAATTTAACTATTAAAGAATATGTTACGCTTAAATACCTACGTTCACTATTCTTCTCTATAAAGACATTTTCAAAATTGATTGGGTGACAAAGAAAACAAATCTAAATCTAAATCTAGAGGAAGGGTATTATAATTGTTTGCTAAACGACGCAGTGGTGCGCGCATCCCCCAGCATTTGTGCGACAGGATGAGACTACAAATAATGGGCGCAAACGCACCTTTACAATTTTGCCCGGTTAAGCAGCTATGGATGGCCCCTTGGGATGACTGCGAGAAGCCCATCATAAAAAAAAAAAGCACCTTTACAACAGTCCGAGGTACATTACACTACACATTAGTTGTTTCATATTCTTGTTTGTAGTATAGTACTATACTACAAACAAGAATTACTACACATTGCACAATATAAAAAGGTATTACAATTTCATAAAAAAGTTAAGTCTAATGCATTTTCTGCCCGAATTTCCTACATCTATGGGAGGAGATGGAGTGGTGTTATATTCTTAATCCGCACGAATATGCCAGAATTTTAATTATATCCATGCAATATGCAATCCACGCATTTTTTTTTTATAACTTTGCTCCACACATGGATTTCTCCTGTGTAGTGGGTGCGTTTACCGACATATATTTCACACACAATACACCCAGACCCGGACCAACTACCTGCAGATCAAACAAATATTTGTTCCGTGCGGGAATCGAACCCGTGACCCGGACCGCGGCAGTCGACTGTATCGACCACTACACCAACCGTGTCGTCAATTCATTAGTCATTAAATACATATTCTATGCGACACGTACTTTGTCCACGGCAGCCCCTCCAACTGTAGCTAATGTCGACAAGATGGAGTAGTTTATGCTTTCCATACTGTATTTGTCGTGGTGGGCAGCATTGTGTTCCAAATATGGCCGCTTGATCAATACTTAAGCAATGATAATAGCCTAGCGGTTGAATGCTTGCAGTAGCTGATACAGTCGAGACAACTTGAAGAAATCCTAGTGCACCGTATATTTTTTTATTGGTGTCCATTGGTAATTCTTCGTGGAACTTCTTACGCCCCGGGGAAGGGCGAAGGGGTATGCCGGACTCCTACCGGCTTAAATCAGTGGAGCGGTCATCTTCGGCACCGAAGGCGGGGGGCCTAAAGGCGTGGCATCAATGGGGCGCTGTAGTGTGACCTTACGAGGACTTGGAGCCCCCTTCAGCGCTGAAGCTGACCGCTCGTGGTTTTAACCGGTAGGAGTCCGGCATGCCTCTTCTCCACCACTTCCAGTCACTTCCCCGTGGTGGAGGAAGTCATGTAGAATTTCCACCTGAACTTGATTTTTTTTTAAAAAGATACCAATAAAAAAAGGATGCTGCTGCCCATCCCTCTAGTTTAGAGTGCCTCAGTTGGTTCTACGACATCCACGGGAGGAGATAGAGTAGTGCAATATTCTTAATCCAGGCACCACATGGATTAAGAATATTGCAAGTTCCAGTTTAAATCGCCGTGCAAAACTGGGCTTACCATGGAAACGAACGGCACAAGTAACCTTGTAAACGACATTAAATCAAAATTTTAGTACCCAATGAATAACATTATTATGAAACGTAACTACCTCGGTTTCCGCTGTGTTGCAATCAGTACTTGGACCGCCAGTGATTGTTTGGTATTTGATACATCCAGTTATCAAGGTAACTCTCTATATCACGTACGAATGTACCCAGAGACATGCTACATATGTGAGCCTTATATCACAGTATAATCATTATCAAAAGTCAGTGATTGTTTGTTGTTAAAACCGATAATTCATGGCTTCATCAACATCATCATATCAGCCACAGGACGTCCACTGCTGAACAAAGGCCTCCCCCTTAGATTTCCACTACGAGCGGTCACATGCCGCTCTCATCCAACGACTCCCAGCGACCTTCACCAGGTCGTCTGTCCACCTCGTTGGAGGTCATCCCACGCTGCGTTTTCCGGTGCGTGGTCTCCATTCGAGAACCTTTGTGCCCCAACGGCCATCAGTTCTACGAGCAATGTGCCCTGCCCATTGCCACTTCAGTTTACTAATCCTTTCAGCTATGTCGACAACTTTTGTTCTTCTACGGATCTCCTCATTTCTGATTCGATCTCGTAGAGTTTAATTGATTGAAGATCTGATTAGTATATAAAAAACTATCAAATGTTAAGGTTACAAGTAATATTAAGCATTTTCACCTATGTATTCATCAAACAAACATCACATTAAAAAAAATCTTAAATAAAAGCTGAAATGTAAAAATAGATTAAGATTAGCATTTATTTATAAGCACTTCATTTCTTCGTTTCATTCACACAGATCTACAAAAAAAAAGTCTTTAACGAATTTAAATTATTTATTTGTCTGACTAGTGTTATCGACAGCATTGTTTTTGTGTGACCTACAGACTACAGTGCATGCATTTTAATCTATTTGGTATTCGCTAAGACATGATTGAAGTTATTCGAGGACGCGTTGCAGATGGTAAGCTATAAGGACATACTCATTTGCAAACATCAAATAAGTATGTTTCTTCATGATGTCTGTCCTTCCACATCATTACCTTTTTTAATTTTGGGGCGGCAAAGCCTCCTGCCGGACGCTCTACATGGGGGTCGGGCAGTCCATGTCCGTATAGGGCTATACGGGGCCCCAATTTGGGTGAACTCTCTGAGAACCTTCAGCAACGCTGTATTGCGAAAACCGCAGCAGGCGATGGTCCTCAGGGTGATAAGGGGATAACGTACGGTTTCTTATGCGGCAGAGAGCCTCCTTGCTGGATCACCGCCCTAGGATCTGGGGACGAAAGCCCTCGTGTCGCTATATCAGTGGTGCGGGGACGCCCCAAGTCCGGGCGCAGGGCCAGTACCTCGTGAGATCGAGGTACGATGGTCGGAGCTTCGGCAGATCCTGGTGGTGGAGTGAAAGCAACAACTGGTGCAGCCCACTGCAGGGCATGCCGTGACAGCGGATTTAGACCCGCCATGGAGGTGGAGAGGCGGCATGGCGCCCTCACGTTCCGGATGATGCAGGTGCTCTCGAACCATGGGTGTTTCGGGAAGTACCTGTGTCCAATGGGCCGAGAAGAGGCGCCCGGTTGTCATCACTGTGGAGACTGCCCGGAGGACACGGCGCAGCACACGTTGGAGGAGTCTGATCCCCGTCGCAGAAAACGCACCGTGTGCGGGTGCTGTCGGAGAGCGCTGAACGATCTCCGGCCCCCATGAGTAGTGACCTGCGGGTGACAAACTACAGCCAGTCCGTCGCCCGAACAGAAACAGGCCTGAGATGGCAGCGCGTGTATTCTGCGTGCGCCTCTCTGAGGAAGGTTAGGTGCCGCTGGCCAGGTCAGGCCAGAGACGGGGCCGTCGGGTAGTGACGGGCTGATACCTGCCGGGGGCGCGGTCTAATGCTGACGAAGCGTGTACTCACCCCCGGCTAGAGATAAGTGGAAGGACGCCGAGGGGTTTTCGCTGGTTTGAGTCCGGCATGCCCATGGAAGGAAGGAGGAAGTCCATGAGGATTTCTCCACGATTAAAAAGGTAGAGTACCAGGGGCTTTAATTGGAAATCCAGTCACAGGTGGTTTATAATCCTGATTTAGATATTCTGAAAAAAGTCCGGTTATCAGCCTGAGGCAATGACTAACACCATTTTGACGCACGTAATACGCAACGCAATGACGATTGCCTAATTCCCGAACTAATATGCTCGGTTATATGTTTTGTTAACATGCACGACGAGCGATGTATGCCGCGTGGGTGGCGGGCAGGCGGGTCGCATGACCTATATCTAGACCCACACAAATCGGCGGGCTGATGACCTAAGTCGCAGACGCTTTGCAACAGGCGTAAATTGTTCCAACGCCGCTGTCAAACGTCAATTTGGTATTACCTATTTGCCGATAGCGACTAAACAGGCGAAGGTCTCTGACGCGCCTCTGTCGGACAATCAATGAACTAAAAACGTTCATTTTTTTTAGTTCCACTGGTGGCTACTGGCGCTAGTAACTATGCATCTTCCACAATAGCGACAGGCGGACATGCCTTACGTAATACAATTTTTTGTCGCTTTGCCACCGGTGGATCCCTGGCTGCGCGATAGCTGCTATCGCGTCTGCTGTTGCTGTTTTTAGCTAATCAGCCCGCCGGTGTGTACAAAGAGTCTGGTCACGGCTCTTAAAATCCGGTCAGACCGAATTCATCCGGCCAGATGGTAACCCCAGGCAGAAGTAGGTGAACATATTTTGTACAACAATATAGTCCATTGTGCCAGTTTCCACGTTTTTCTTTAGCCAAAATACTAGAAACAAAGTGTTTCTAACCTCATTGATTTTTATTTCCTCTAATTAGGATTAACAAAACTAGGTTTTCGTGCTATTAATCTTATCTAACACACGGATGATATCAATTTATAATTATTATTTGCGCGTCGACATTTATGTGCTGTGATTGTGTAGTGCAGACGGTTTGCCTGTTTAAAACGTTTATTAATAATGGTGGAAATTGTTTTAATAATTAGTTTTGTTATTGTGACTGGGATATTTATTTATTTGTTTGAATACACTTGGTCGCAAAGTGAGTACAAATTGCTTTATCTTGAATACAAAACACACATTATCATCATCATATCAGCCAACCCACTACTAAACTACGGCCTCTCCCAAAGATTTACACAACGACCGGTCACATGCCGCCCTCATCCAACGATTCTCTTCACCTTCACCAGGTCATCTGTCCACCTCCCACGCTGCATTTCCGGTGCACGGTCTCCACTCGAGAACCTCTATACCCCAACGGCGATCAGTTCTACGAGCAATGTGCCCCGCCCACTGCCACTTCAGTTTACTAATCCTTTCAGCCATTTCGGCAACTTTAGTTCTTATACGGATGTCCTCACCACACATCAGGGCGTAAATGTCCACTGCTGAATATGCCCCATATCCCAATGATCACCATACTGCGGTCATAGAAGATATTGCCAGAATCACGGATTGGTGATCATATGTTGGTGTAGTACACAGAGGATACTGCTGGCCATCCTCTTGATATCTACCATTAGTAGCCTTAACGACACCTATGGGTGGAGAGGGTTTTCCGAGAACCTTCTCCCGTTTATACAATAATTGTTCATGCCAAAGAGTCAATAGACCATTAGTAGATGTCTAAGAATATTGCAGTATTGTGTAGTCTGCGCTAGCCCACACTAGGCCAGCGTAGTACCCCGGGATGACAGTGGTGCGCATATGGTCACGCGCCGCCATGTGCGCAGTACAGCGCATAGCCAGGTTTTTACCTTTACAATCCCCCCGAGAAGTGACTCTTTACAGTCGCCTTCCCTCCGCTAGAGGGGGTGACCACTTTACAGTCATCCCCTCCGAGATGTACCTGGCACCAATGGGTGGCTCTAGATGGAGATATTTCAAGTTCCTAGAGCCTCCCTACGGTACCGAAGATGACCACTCCGGTGGTTTTAGCCGGTAGGAGTCTCCTCCACCCTTTCCCGGGGTAGAGGAAGTATATGCTGATATTTTATTATTACATATTTCTCTATTACACGGGTTTATTTATATCTCCTGTAAGGGGCAACCCGGTATTTTGATAGGCTTACGCGGGGACATGGGTCCAACACGCAGAGGCCCTTTAGAGAATTTTAATCTAAAATGTAATGGGACACTAACCGGGAACTCTCCATGGCTGCACTATAAAATGTAGTCTTGGATTGTTCCCGGAGGTATAAAACTATTGTATGAAATGGAAACTACAAGTATAAGGTTTATTGCAATAGGTGCTAAATGGATATAATACTAAGAAAAACGGAATCTGCCTTTCAACCTTTAAAGTGAAATTCTGTGGCAAACGGTGGCTCGCCACTCACAAGATGGGCTCCCTAAATGGCCACCAATACAGGCGACAAGGAGCAACACCGGTGTGAGCGTTATTATTAGATATTAATATTATTATATTTATTAGATATTTCCAACGGATCAAGAAAAATAAAATAGGCCGGCGTAGTAAATTAAGGCCTAACCTTTGTCATTGTGAGAAGAGGCACGTGCCAAGCAGTAGCACAGTAATGGACTGATTGATGATATTACATTATAAGGATAATGAACAGTGGTGGGCCAATAGTTCCTGGTGAATAATATGTAGGTACAGCTCATGCTGGCTAATCATTTTGATGAAATTTGGCAAACAGGTTACTTGAAATATGTGAAAGGACATGTTTTTATATTAGAAAATTTATCTTAATCTTTCCGTGTGGTGTCCGGATTAAGAATATACCACTGCATCTCCTCCCGTAGATGTCGTAAAAGGTGACTAAGGGAATCTAAACCAGAGGGATGGGCAGCAGCGTCCCTTCTATGAAACGGTAGCCATACTGCGCTCACCAATCCGCTTCCAAGCGTGGCGAGTATTGGCAAATTCCCCCTAAAATGATGATACCGTTGTGGAAATCTGTGGGGGAGGCCTTTGTTCAGCAGTGGACCTGACCTGGGCCGGGCTGAGGTCCTTTTTTTACCTCATTTTTTTTTTTAATACTTGAAGAGAAATTTAGTGCCCCTTTTTATGCATGATTGCGCACATGGAGGGGTGTTAGATTTGGAACTGTTAACTTATCTATCTAATGCCTTTCTAGCCGTAACTCGCCCTCTTAGCTAGGCGTAAATTATATTTATATTCATATCTTTTGAACCCCTGAACCCCGCAAGGTTTCGATATGGAACACACATGAAAATTTCAGTTAAAAGATCTATTTTAATCTCTTGAACTTTCATTATAATCGGTTGAGCCATTGAGGAGCCTATTCGAGATCTTTCACACAGACGAAATATCTAAAAACGCTAATTTTATGATTAGGCATCTTATATATACCTAGTAGTTACCATTAAAATTTTGGCACTTAATTTAAATTATAGATAGACACTTGAATTTTATTATATTGGTATAAATTTAACATTTAGGCACCATTGCATTGTGGGCTCAAAACATTTGTCTAAGGGCCGATTTTTCAAGCATCAGATAAGAAGTCTAATAACTGCCTACCGAATAATGTTTGACGTCAATTCGAAGTTCGAAATTCGAAGTCGTCAAATAAATCCTATCTGACGACTGAATTACTATCTGTTTGTTTATCTCACAATTGAAAAATCGGCCCTTAATAAATAAATTTAAATAGTTAATATAAGATAAGGAACGCAGTCTATGTATCTACATATTATGTGGTAGAAAAGCAGCTGTGTGAAGGGCTTGGAAGGGGTCGACAGTCCTACCTATAATCCGCCATAATCATAGATACCACTGGCCATAATGACTATTGTGAAAACGTATTTGTTTTCCGGGTGAAATATACGAACGGAAACAGGCCCGAGACGGTGGCACGTAGCATCCTTGTGCGCCACTCTGATGGGATGTGCGGCCGGCCAGCTCACACAGAGACCGGCGGGAGTTTAACCTAAATCGCAGACGCTTTGCAACAGGCGTAAATTGCTCCAACGCCGCTGTCAAACGTCAATTTGGTATTACCTATTTGCCGATAGCGACTAAACAGGCGAAGATCTCTGACGCGCCTCTGTCGGACAATCAATGAACTAAAAACGCTCATTCTTTTTAGTTCCACTGGTGGCTACTGGCGCTAGTTACTATGCATCTTCCACAATAGCGACAGGCGCTTTGCCACCGATGCTTTGGCTGCGCGATAGCTGCTATCGCGTCTGCTGTTGCTGTTTTTAGTTAATCAGCCCGCGGGCCCGTCAGACTATGTGGCAGGCCAATACCTGCAGGGGGTATGGTCCAATGCTTCAAGACGAACACCTCACCCCCAGCCATAGATAAGTGGAAGGAACACTGTGGGTTTTTAGCCGGTAAGAGCCCGGCATGCCCCTCCACCATTCCCAAGGCGGAGGAAGTACATCAGGATTTCCCACGACAAAAAAGAAGGGTGAAGGATAGGAACAGCCAGTGAATTTACCGGAACACAAGGGATTCCAACTAAAGCCTTAGGTCGGGAATGCATTTCTGAATGTCCATATGACGTCATCAAATAGGCAGATACTCGTTTGCCTATCACATAAAAATAATTATGTCAGCTCTAAAACAGGGAATTTTGACTTTAAGGAAATTAATGTCATGGATACAGCGTTTATTAAAATACTCGTTTTAATTTCAAATTATTTTGTATAATTATTGTACAAAGTTGCAATTTGACCACAATACATTCACAATTTTATTACGAACAGACACCGTTATAAGAAACACGCATCAGTTTTATAATCAAATCAAAATCAGAAATAAATAGTAATTTCCATTACTTATTGCAAAACAAAATGGAAATTACAACTGATTTACCTGATTTTCTTCTTAAAATCAAGTTCAAAATTTTTATCTTATCTATTTGTACCTATATAATTATAAAAAATTATGTTTGTTAGTTTGTCCCGTATGCGTTTCCTTTAACATTAATCCTGAGCATCATAGAGTTGAAACTTTCCACAGTTATTGTTGGCACTTGGGTAAAACTTTATGACTGAATAATTGGAAGAGGCATTGCAAGTATTGTAACGTATAAGCTAGTTTATATAATACTAGCTGGGACCCGCGGTTTCACCCACGTTTAATTTAAAACAAATTTGGTGTACTTCGACACAGACACTTGAAATAGAATATATATATTGGATTTCAAGGGTTTTTTTCTTTTGCGCGGAACCCTAATTACTTTTCTAAAATAAAAGTAGCCTAAGTTATTTCTTATAACATCAGCTATCTGCCAGTGAAAGTCACGTCAAAATCACTCCAGCCGTTTCGGAGATTAGCCGGAACAAACAGACAGACAGATGGACAGACAGACAGACAAAAAATTTAAAATATATTTAATAATACCGTATATACTTTCATATGCATTTAGTAAAAAGCTGTTATTTTGACATTACAAACAGACACTTCAATTTCATTTATTTGTATAGATAATAATTTAAAAGGATCTACCACTCACTCAGCACGAAATATCTTCAACTATAAAACAACCATATCAGGCGGCCGTGACGATTCTCTCGTTAACGTTTAAAATTCATATAACATTTTCTCATTCTGTCATACCGAACAGATTGCTTGAGTTATGAACTTAGTCAACACTTTCTTTTATAATTTTTGCGTTTGATTGAATCAGTTTCTACGTGCAAGTAGTCACACCTACCAGCTTAGTCATACATCCATATCTCTGTGATCAATTAATTTAACCATTTTTAAACACAATAAGTGATGTCTTGGATGTTTCCAAGACATCTCACTAATTATGTCTTTTGATGCTACTTATAATTTCACTTTCAGATTTCAAATGTTGTTTTAACTGACAGTTGTTCCCACATTTTTTCGAACTGGGCTCAAGATTCTGGCTTGAAAATGTTCGTGAACTGGAGCAGAACCGTCCGTTGTGTATTTGGACATTAATTTTTAGAAGGCAGGCCGTTTCTTATTTTTTATTCTATTGAAAAGTTTACACGCATTTTACGCCATCTAGTGTCAAGTAGCAGTACTCAACAAATTTGTACTAGACATTATCTCTGTGCTCAAATGTTAGCCACCTGATTAGATGTTTTACAATATTTACAACAGATGGCGTTGAAACTGAAGTCTATTTATATTTTTTATTTAAGGCATTGTTTTGTTTAAATTTCCACATAAGTAAATTACGCCAACTCAGTTACTCCAATACCCGCGCCATTTTTTGTAAAACAGCAGGTTCCTACAGCAGTTCGAAACCTGTGAAACCAACGATATCGGACCAATACCGACCATGCAAACCCTACCAACCTTTGACGTCACAAAGCCTCTTTCCACCTTACCCATTTCCCGATATAGATAGATAAGATTACTGTTATCTTTCAGTAGAACAGGTTTCATGTTATTTTGCTCCCCTTTATCGATACCTGACAAGTGACACCTTTTGAACAGGTATCACCGTGATTGTTAATCGCAATGTACTCGGGCTAAAAATAATTCCAAATGTATGAAAAGTTTTGAATATTTATAGCCAATTATTTTCTACTATTTACTTTGGTAATCTACAAATGCGTGTTTTTTAGTAATTATAAACTTGTGTTCATTTTCTATTTATTTGTGTAGCTAACTACAAAAACAATTTTTTTTTTTTTTTACGAAGTAGCATTGTCATCGATTCTTGATAAGTGTGCGAAGATTTAAGTTAATCCGACGTTTTGAAGGTGTAGAAAATCGAGTTCAAACATTCCGTTACATAGATGCTAATAAAAGCGTGTTAAAATGAACTCCATTATATTTATAATAGCTTTACCAAGTATTTTCGCGTTTCTAGCGTTATTGTACATGTGCCTAAGATACTGGATGTTAAATTGCAGTGAGTATTGGTTTTTATAGTAATAGTAGTTTATTGTGTGGTGCCGGCTCAGATTGCCACCACCCCATCTCCTCCCATGGGTGTCGTAAAAGTCGACTAAGGGATTAGCCGGAGGATGGGCAGCAACGTCCTTCGAGTACATTAACAACTCAACAGCGATCGCCAACCCGTCTGCCAAGCGTGGCGATTATGGCAAAACCCCCCCAATGAGCCCGCAACACATCCATATCGGTCGTTGTGGTGATCTCTGGGGGAGGCCTGTGTCCAGCAGTGGACTTCATTCGGCCGAAATGATGAATTTATTGTGCATCAAAAATTAAAAAGAAATGTCAAGAAAAGCCTTTATTAATGTACATAATTGCCATTCTTATCAATAACAATCTCTCAAGCCAGTTGCGCTCACTGATCAGGGGTGCAATTCTCTAAGCTCAAACATCCATACATCCTTGAATTGAATGTATGTAACATTGGGGGGCAATATAGAAAATTTAAAAATAAAGTTTTGCGAACTGTTCCATGTAACATATGAATTGGAAGAGCTTGTTGAGAGGGTCTCAAATATATTTATTTTATAATTTAAAAATATATAGTTTTAAAGTTATTTAAGAAAATATACGAAAATTGGCTGTTCCCCCCCTTATCTCCAAAAATACCGAGCCTAAACATCTGAATAAAATATAGGTAATAGCTCTTTGCTTATAGATTACAGATTAAAATAACATGGTAAATCTTACAATATTGATTATTGTGTATGATCTACAATTGTTCATTCTCAATTTTAATTTTCAACACAAATGTATGTTTGTTATGAAATAAATGACTTTTGACTTATGTGCGTACAAACTTACGTATGCGGTTGGAATGTATGGCAAAATATGTTTTTCAACTGCGATGTTAAGTTTGTTCTTGAGTTATTGGTACAAGACCGAATCCAACAATAAACAATATCTATATTCAGCAATTTCAGAACCCGCTCCACGCGAGTTCAACTCGCACTTGACCAGTTTTTTGGTAACAACGAGATTCTTCCTGTAAAATTCTTCGGTTCTTAGTATTTCGGATTTGGTAAATGGCTATAAATTTTGCACACACCTCATCATATCACCCAAAGGGTGTCCACTGCTGAACAAAGATCTCCCCGATAGAGTTCAACATTTGTGTCGTCATTTTGGGGGTAATTTGCTAGTATCACCACGCTTAGCAGGCGGGTGTTGGTTTTCTGCGGTGGGGATCAGAGGTGGTCTGCTCCCATCGCCGCTCTGCCGCCTCCTTTGCTTGCATCATATCCTCATAAAAGGAGGTAACGGCATCCCACGCGTTCTCGCTCCGGACGATGGACTTAATCACGGCGGTTCTTAAAGCGAGAGCACACCCTCTCCGACCACCGCGACGATATCCCGGCGCCCCATTGCCCAAGTAGGACACTCCAACGTATGCTGTGCCGTCTTCTCCGGGCAGTGGGACAATTACAGCCTGATATTATAAAGAATTTGTTTTGTTTTTAACTGAATTGGATAATGTATTTGATTTTTCGTCCATTCTCCGTCTGCATGGCATTAAGATGCTCATGAATAATATTTTTTTACACTTGCTGAAATTTTCTACCCGTTTCGTCAGAAGGTTATCAAAAAAAGTACGTGTCAGTAACCAGAGGTGGTATTTTTTCGGCGCCAACTTTAAGGAGACCTTATCAGTACCAAGTTCATCGGACCGCTATATCTAACGTTACTGATTTTGGTTGCGTCCCAATTTTGCCAGCCCTGGAATTATGCCGCTCTATGCCTAGACTTCGCGGGCCTAAGCCTAAATCCTCCCCTCCCAATAGCATATAATTAAATCATCAATACATCACGTGTGATGACGTCAATATGTTTTCAAATTCCTCGTCTCGTGAGCAATAGAAATCCCAAGCTGCCTTGACGTACGAGGATTTCATTGTGGCTTTATTATTAAATATTTTTATGTTACCTCTACAATGATTCAGACGAGTTATTACACGTGTGTAGTCAGCTGTTTCAAAATCTAGCTGTGTGACGCACGCACACCACGATATCGTGACTATTTCGAATCTCACCCATAACTCAAGTATATTTAACTTAGATTCAGAAAGATTGATGATTTGATTGATTCAAGAGAGGGAGAGAGAGTTTATATAGGATCCTTCAAAATTGTGAAATTTATTTGAAGGATACCATCAGCAGGTCCAAGGGTTCGCGTTTAATTGAAAAAAGATGGCCTTCCATATTTTTTTGTAATAATGAATAAATAAGGTTCTTATTCGAGTACAAAAATATATGTCTTTATTTATAATTATATTACGAAAAGGATTTAAAAAAATGCAATTGTGGTCCCAGTGAAAATTCGTCATGAAATTCCTTCGCCCGATGCTACCAGCTAAAACCACTAGGGCGGTCTTCTTCGGCTCCTAAGGGGGACTTTAGGTCCTCTTTTAATCACACTAGAGCCACCCATTGGTGCCTGAAAAGTGGTCAGCCCCCGGGGGGATTATAAAGAATCCCCCGAAGCGTCCCTGTGCACTGTGCTGTGCTGCGCACACGGCAGCTTGTGACCACATGCGCGCCATCGACTTCTCGTGGGTCGCTCGGTGTGGGTGTGAGTGTCAGTGTATAAAAATTAGGCGCCAGGTGGTTGTTACCCGGCGCCGTCCCCTTCCTCACGCAGAATCAGCCCTCTCCCGATCCCGCTCTGCGGTCTCCTTCTGGAGCATGACGCTCTCACAGAAGGAGACCACTGCACTCCAGTTTTCGTGCTCTGCCAACATAGCCGACACTACTGCCAGCAGATCCGCCCGATTTTCTTTTCTGATTAATTTCGGTGCGGGTTCCAAGACAGTTCTTAATTTCTCTGCGTCACACCAAGCTTCATTGGTGGGTGTTCTTGCCGGTGGTCGCCATTGTAGATCCTGGCTTACAGGAGTTGCAGTGGTTGGGAATGTGTGGCGGGCTTGACCCAAATAAAAAAAATAAAAAAGTCTATGGGGGAGGCCTTTGTTCAGTTGTGGACGTCCTTTGGCTGTTATGATGATGATGATGATGATGATGATGATGAAACATTTTAAATAACATCTCTACCGCGACGAAGTAGCGGGTGACAACTAATTAAAAAAAAACACTTAGATCTCTTTATCACGAGATATTGAAGACAACTTACTAATCAATTACATTCTCATTCAAGTCATTAATTGGTCGGGACAGAACCACTGAATGAAGCCATACATCACAAGAGTACAATGATGCAACGTACAAATGTGATGTGTCACGTAGTCAGCGACATGCGGGTCAATTGGATAATTTCGATCCTGGCGTCTTTGTTAGCTAAACGTATTAAATGTAGTGGGTTATGAGTGGCGACTGGAGCGTCAGATTTTTAAGCGACTTCAAAAAAGAAGGGGTTTCAATCGATCAATTCAATCGATGCGTATTGGCTTATGTATGTACACCGATTACTCCGACTTGCAGACCGATTTGACGCACTTACTACACTACACTACTACACTTACTGTCAGTCCTTCTACACGTGCAGCCTGTGGGTCCATTTTACTCAGCGGACATACAGCGACCTGCGTGTTCAATATAATAATGCACTGAGAGTACTGCTGAGGATGCCATGGCGCTGCAGTGCATCGGGGATGTTTGCGGATGCAAATATTAATGGTTTCGTCGCCATTATTAGGAACAGGTGTGCTTCACTAATGAAGCGTGTCCGCGATAGTACCAACACTATCCTCAGTGTCTCTGTCGATCGGTTGGACACCCCGATACTGCGGAGATGGATGGAACTCCACACTGAGTTAAAATTATAAAAATTAAATGTATGTACCTACTAACACTATAAATTAAGTAAATTGTTACTAACACTATGGACCTTGTCTGAAATAAATGTTTATTACTATTATAATAAGCTTGTTTGCATAGAGTATTTTTTACAAATATTTTAAATTTATTTTGCAGTAATTGCAGCACGGTCTCCGGTATTTTATTATAAATTTTATACTATATCCCATAAAAGAAGTATGGACTTTAGCTATGCGAAATTTTGGCTGTACTAGTTTAGATTTGTATCTTGTATTATAGTTATGCCGATCACATTTTTTGTAAAAAGATGTATGTTTTTCACATACTGTCATTATGTTAAAGTTTTTAAACAGTTATCTCAAGGAATCACGACTACCAGGGTTGTAAATAGCCTTGATAGCTCTCTTCTGCAATATCAAAGTTGATTCTATATCGGCAGCCCGACTCCAAAGTAAAATACCATAGGACATTATGCTATGAAAGTAGATAAAGTAAACCAGTCTTGCAGTAGCTACATCTGTAAGGTGTCTGATTTTTCTAACAGCATAAGCAGCCGAACTCAACCGTCCTGCTAGAGATGTAATATGGGGACCCCATTGAAGTTTTGAACGAGTTTTTACGAATAAAGACGGAAACGGTATAAAAATCCACGGGATTGGGAATTGAACTTTAGGTCAACATTTGAAAACTATTGATGAACATTTCCGTTGAGTTGATTTTAGCCTCAGCAACACGTGGCCGATTATGTTAGCACCAAAAATTTAATAAGCAAGATTAATTTCACTGTATAGCATTTACTATAATATAAATTTAACTTATGCTTTGGCCTCGGCAACACGTGGCCGGTTATACTAATAAATTGTAGCTTACATAAAACGTTTGTACTTTTAAAATAACGCCATCTATTGGATACGTACTCAATCCGGTCAACTACTTTCCTTGTCCCGCCATCTGTTAGAATCTTATCGAACTAACAGATAATTATGACTCATGTCAGATAATAAACAAATAATTCGCAATAAAATAATCTTGCGATTATAAATTGAGATATAAACTATCGTATCTTTTAAATTCGATAAAACTGCACACAGTGTGCAAAATGTTATTAAAATCGGTTCAGTAGTTTAGGAGTCCATAGCGGACAAACAACGTGACACGTAATTTATATATATTAAGATATAATTCAGGGAAGGAAAATTAAATATAGACAGGTTTATCTACTTTTGATTTATTTTAAATTATTTTATTTTAAATTTAAAAATGATTCTGTTTTTAGATCATATTCCTTAAGCGTGAAACTATAATTTTATTAATTTTAAAGCAAAATTTACTCTAAAAACCCATAAATCATTAGTAATATGTTCAAATTAATTATTTACACATGCCTTGTGTATATTAACAACCCGTTAATCGATCTAATGATTAATTAATGAATCGGTTGTGCAGTTGTGCGGTGATAGCATCAGGTCACAGATCGCGGTTATGTTGTAAATATACTCGAAGAATTCTGCTGCCCATCCTCCGGCTAATCTTATAGTCACCCTTACGATACCCATGTGATGTGATGTGATGTGAGTAGGGGTGGTGGAATTCTTAGCCGGCACCATACTGTGAATACACCCGCCGAATAACTCATAATACCCCGCCATATTTTCTCACACTAAACTTGTTGAGAATCACATATTTTATAAGGATTTTTAATTTAAAATACTCTGATGATCTCATGAACTTAATATATGACACTACAAAACGTTATTAAAGGTTAATGGAGGACGAAGGATTGAAGAGTATATTGTATATTTGTGAAAGTATATGGGTAGTCTTAGGCTTAGTACTAATAAATTCAGAGATATGGTCATATTTGCGTAGCCCAAATATGAATTTATAAACAAAGGTTCTGAAGACGCTGAAGTTTATCAAACTAGCTCTCAGTGAGATCGAGATCAGCGTCAATAAATAAATGATATTAGTTGCAATGGCCCAGTCGCTTTTGGCAAACTTGTAAATTGGAATTTGCCAACATGAAATTCATTGTTGGTTGGTAATTCAACACATAAATATTATAAACGATGTTTGCTACTATATCTATCATGTTACAGATAGGTAGTTACCTAAGTTTTATATTTCCAACTTTAATGTAATATGCAGCCGTAACTTATCGCATGGAGTCGAATTCTTTGAGTGTTGTGTTCCAGTGGGAAGCCACGTGTCGACATTTCGACAATCGACCCAGATTATTTATTTGGGAATAATAGTGTTGCCATTTTCCTTTAATTTACCCTAACACTTTCAATACACTTTTTTTTTTAATAAATCGGTGTTTTAATAAAACCAAACCTTATTAATAATCGGGTGCTATGTAGAACAATGAGTACTAATGATGTTGGTAATGGAATATTTTAGTAGACACCAGTCTGATAGATGTAGTAGTGATTGTGACTATCGCTAGAAGATCATTTTAAATTCATGATATGGGTGAGGGGAATGCGCGAGCGAATACCACACTCCTGGAGCGAAGTGGTTGTTTCAGCCAATAGTCCTGCAGGCCCCCTTCTTCATCCATCTAAATAAGGATTTCCCCAATAAAGCATTAGTATTGTAATGAACACGCAAGCTCTTCTTCCAAATATGGTTTACCAATTTAACAGTAATAGCCAATAGATTTCATAAGAAACATATGCATAAGGAAGCAATATATAACATAAGACACGCAAGTTCGAAGTCTGCTATTTAGTTAGATAATAATAAAGATAGCGATACATTGGATTAATAATGATTTATACAAAGTGACAAAAAATCATTCGATTTATATCGTTGAAACTCGAGCAAAACAATTTAAACTATCGATAAAATTATTTGTGATAAGTATTGTAATTTTCAATTACTGTTTAATCATTTTAAAAGTGTGTGCTATCGCTAATACATCTCAAGTACATGCATTAAAAGTAAATAAGAATAGGCACATAAGAGTTTTCTGTAGTTATTTTCGTTTTAATTTATTTTCTGAGTGTTCATCATCTATACGTAGTGAACTCGAATTTTCAATAATGGATAGTGTTTTTCCAATAATAGTTATTTTGACAGTGCCTGCAATCGCAATGCTATTATTGTTCTTGTTGGCAATATCTCTGGCGTCTTTCGTCATGTGGATTCGTGAGTATTTCTATGATTCAGCTGATCTCACACCAAAGTTTACCGAAGCTACTATAACAACAATGAATGTACGACACAAATTGTTATCTAAAAGCATGTGTGAGACAGTAGTTACTGTGTTTCTCACTTCAATGCCAAGGATTCTTTATCACTTACGTCACGAAAACCACATTATTATTGATAAATCTATTAAGATTTATTGATTATTAATATGCACCTATTTAAATAAGGTAATTTTTAATTTAATTTAAATACGAATTAAATATACAAAAAAATGTTACCAGTTTCCAAACAAAAACTAAAATTTCCGACACAGTCTCATTGGAAAACCCCATAGTCCTATTACCTATTACGAGTCACCGCCCAGTGTATTCCCGCCTTCCGTCTCGTGCAACCGTACATATAAAATAATGTAAATAAGTACATTTACAACAAATTTTATCACGAACGGACTACTTTTTACACAAATAATGTATTTTTAAAGTACTTTCGCGATGTCGAAGATAAGATAACATTTGCTGTTTCGTCCAGTGTGTATTGGTACACAGAGTAAACACAATGGATCTAATATCCACGATAATGATTGGTGTACTGGTATTTATGTGTGTGTATTTATTTTGGCTGTGGTTCTGTTTCGGGAATTGTGTTAAAACACGTAAGTTTTTATTGATTTATATTTTTTTTAAACTCTATGTTGCTTCTGACGCGACTTGCATACATATAATGTAAAAACCACTTTGCATCAATTGATAAATTAAGTGGATTCATTTTGTTGCGCATGCAAACAAAAAGTCGCATTGGATGCTCTAGAATGGGATACATCGACCCTTACTTTACCCTTACACTGATAAAACCTAACAAGGATGATCAGCACACCCAATGCGTAACCGTTTGTCTCCATTAACCTCGGTGACGGATATGACACCATCCGCTGGGCGGCCTCTTACAGTTCCGTCGTTTCTTTGAGAACGTTGCTCCCGAAAAATGATTTATTATGACTTCAGTGATGTGATGAAAATGGCTAATAACAACATTATCTATGCGCTTGTGTGTGTGACCACGAAAGTAAACACACGTAGCTTACGCACACGAGAACAGTGTATAAGTTCCGTGTTTGCGACAGCGGTTCGCAGGAGACTGTCCTACTAGGTGTTCATTCTCACGGCGCCGGGGTAACAACCGCCCCGGCGCCCAAATCCGACACGCTTGAACCCCCCTGCCGTCGTGCCATGGTGGTGGGCCTAGGGAGTCTGCGTGCTCACACTGAGGGACCCCGGGAAGACGGTGGTGCGCACGTGGTCACGTGCCGCTGTATGCGTAGCACAGCGCACAGCGAGGCTTGGGGGGATCCTTTATAATCCTCCCCGAAAAGTGCCTGGGCCGAAAAGTGCGGCCTTTTTAGAGCCGCCTGCCCTCCGCTAGAGGGGGTGACCGCTTTATTGTCATCCCCTCCGATGTGCCTAAAGGCGTGGCACCAATGCGCGGCTCTAGTGTGATCTTACGAGGACCTGGAGCAGAGAGTGGAGGTAGAACTTCCACTGGACAACAATAAAAAAGTGTTCATTCTCAACGTCATCCTGCCCCATGATAACAACACCACACAGTGAACACTAACCCGCTTACCAAGCATTGTTATTTTGGTATTATCCCCTACGTTTATTTATTGGAGCGGAAATTATAGTATATAATATATATATAATAATATAGTCCCGTGATCAACAGTGGGCAGACCATTCTGGAATATAATGCACCTACTTACGAGCTAATGAAATGAGAGATGACAATGTGGGAGGCCCAACCAAGGAATAACTGTGTCCTACATTACAAACAAATATTCTATGTGGTGTCATGATTTAGAATATAGCACCTCTCCATCTCCTTCCTTGGATGTTGTAAAAGGTTAAACAATTCTTCACCGAAGGGTTAGGTAGCAGCGTTCCTTCAGTGGAACAGCAGCTACTGGCAAATTTGCCTATGGGGGAGACCTTTGTTCAGCAGTAGACGTCATTCGGCTGATGATGAAATAAAACCTTGGTGGATGACCACACAATGTGCTGCAAAAGTTAACTGATTGTAGACCAGGATATACCTCGCTTTTTCTTTTCCGAAAGTCAAGAAAACAATTTCTTCTAGCAAAGCACGGAAGACCTGTTTTTGTAGCACTACGCATCAAAGATAGAACAACCCACACACACAAGCCCATCATGATTTTGTTGCGGTTTCACCCGCTGTTTAATATAAAAGAAATTGGATATTTGATTATTTAAGCATATACCTAGGTTACCTACCTACCTATTAGATTTTATTATTTTTATTTTTCTTATATAAAAGTAGCCTAAGATATTCCTTATAACATCAGCTATCTGCCAGTGAAAGTCCCGACAAAATCGGTCCAGCCGTTTCGGAGATTACCTGGAACAAACAGACAGACAGACATAAAGACAATTTAAAAAAAAAATGGTTACTTGTACCGTACATACTTTCATATGCATTTAGTAAAAAGCTGTTATTTTGACATTACAAACAGACACTTCAAGTATATTTATTTGTATAGATTAATACAACAGTCCTATTACTAGACATCAAAATGGGTCGTCGTTTCGGCCGAATAAAGTCCACTGCTGGACACAGGCCTCCCCCAAAAATCACCACAACGACCGATATTGGTGTGTTGTGGGCTCATTGGGGGGTTTCGCCATAATCGCCACGCTTGGCAGACGGGTTGGCGATCGCAGTTGAGTTGTTAATTTACTCGAAGGACGCTGCTGCCCATCCTCCGGCTAATCCCTTAGTCGACTTTTACGACACCCACGAGAGGAGATGAGGTGGTGGTATTCTGAGACGGCACCGCACGGCAAATCAGAATAGGTACATTGCAATATTACGGGATTTCATAGCGTTATCTTAATATGGACATACCATTCAATCCCGGTCGGGAACTTTTTTCTTATATCAAATTGCACTTGTGAAGCAATAAAAACGTTGATAATAACATATAGAAGGTTTAGAAGTTTACTTCGAAGTTGAAATATTTATATAACCAATCGTTTAGGAAAAAGTCCTGGGGGCCTAAAAAGGCCGCTTTAGGTGAATCATAATATGAATCACATTAGAAATTAATGGTCAGTCATGATTAAGTGACCATTTTGTGATTTCTAATGTGAATCGTATTGAGATCATTATTACGCCTTATAAATAAAACCTAATACGGTCTTTTTAGGCCTTCCGGATCATTGACATGATTCTCCTAAAGCGGCCTTTTTAGGCCCCCTGTTCTTAGCTCTTAATTCATTGTATTTTAATATAAATTAAAATAGTTTTTAATACAAAAACCTAATTAAAATGTATGTAGTGATTAATAATTTTTCTGTGAAATTTTATTACAATAATTTAATATTTTGGAATCTTATTTGTAATCCCAATCTTCAATGTTACTGTAATAAAGTATAGTGTGATGTGTAGTGGCAAGTTCCCCCAAAATAACGACACGATGGTGGAAATCTGTGGAGAAGCCTAATTTGCAGTGAGCGGCCTTTGGCTGAGTCAAGTCAAAGTCAAATATTTTTATTTCAAATAAACCAAATATTGGCACTTATGAAACGTCAGAATCTAAGTTGCACGGTTCCAAATAGTTGATCTATGGAGAAGAGCCGGCAAGAAACTCCATAGATACTCTTTTAAAATAATTGAGATTACAGTGTTGATTAATACAAATTAAGGTAAACCATATAAAGAGCATTATGTAGGCCAATGTATAAAAAAAAGACATACTAATGTAATATAATCATTATTCGCCATGGCAGTTAATGGCTGACCAGTCCCAATAGACGGCACCCGTTCACGAGCATAACGCATGCATCAGCATCGCTTAGCTCAACCATATTTTAGGGAACCGAACGACCCGATACACAACGCCACCGCCAGCAAGACATTCTAGTGAGCATGACAGACCAATACTACCAGGCCAAAGGCAAAGGGTACTAAATATATAACATTAACGGCTACATGATGCTCGCACATTTACAATTTTATGAATAATTAATAATGTCAAAATATTATTAGAATGTAAATTGCAGTCATTAAATTAAACATAGGCAAATAATTTATATCATAAATATAGAATTCAATTTTAAATAAGTCAAATTAAATGTCAAGATGTCAATAAAAAGATAAAAAATAAGTCAAGTAAATGTCAGGATGTCAACAAAAATTACCTACAATTTCTGTGTAGACGGTAAAGCATTGATTGGGAATAACAACACGTCAATCATGCGAAAATTATACAATATATTATAAAGCGCCAGAGGGTCGCAGTGTGCAGGAGGGAAACGTTTGCCAGACATCGCTATCGTCGATGTAATGATTTATATTATAGTAGGCTTTCGAAATTAAAATGCGCTTAATCAATGATTTGAATCTTATTTCTGGTAAGTTGGTAATACTACAAGGAATTTTGTTATAGAATCTAATACTGTTTCCCATAAACGACTTGCTGGTTCTGCTAAGTCTAAAGCCAGGTACAACCAACTTATTCTTGTTGCGAGTATTTAAGCTGTGCACGTCACTTTTCTTACTGAAATTTGCTATATTTTTGCGGATATACATAATATTTTGGAAAATATATAAGGATGGTAGAGTAAGAATGTTTGTTTCCTTAAATAGTTCCCGTAGTGACTCACGAGAGTCCAGGTTATAGATAGCTCGCACTGCTCTTTTCTGTAATATAAAAATAGACTCAACATCAGCAGCCGAGCCCCACAGTAAAATTCCATAAGACATGATACTGTGAAAGTACGCAAAATATACTAACCTAGCTGTAGCCACATCCGTAACCTGTCTAATTTTCCTAACGGCAAATGCAGCAGAGCTTAGTTTGCCTGAAAGTGCCTTTATATGGGGTCCCCATTGCAATTTTGAGTCTAAAGTAACACCCAAAAATACAGTTGAGGAGACCAGATCTAATTCTTTTCCGTCAAGTTTTACTTGTGACCTTACATAGGTCACATTTGCTGTAGAGAATCTTAGACATTTGGTTTTTTTTGCGTTTAATAGAAGATTATTCGCCGAAAACCAATCAGATATCTTATGAAGTATATCATTGGATTCTATAAGATGGCTATCCTTTCTATTTACTTTAAATATAAGTGACGTGTCATCAGCAAACAAGACTATATTCGACATTGTATCGTTTATCATGTATCTATGTAGTAATCTATGCATCGAGAAAAAATAAATATAGCAGTTTAAACAATACAAATTTAATAGTACTCCAGATATATTTGTTTTCCAGAGAAGGAACATGTCTACAAAAGAACGAACGCCATATATTTCCCTATCGTCAACATATTCTTTAATCCTGTAGAAGGCTTTTTATGAGAATTGTTTTAGCCTGTGATTTAAACTTTCCAACTGAGGAATCAGTAATTTCTTTAGATATCTTGTTATAAAATCGTACAGTTACCAAAGAATGCTTTTTTGACAATATTTATTTAGGTAAGGCCGGCCACGGATATAACCAACCCTTCTCATCCCGTGGGTGTCGTAAGGGGCGACTATGGGATTAGTTGGAGGATGAGCAGCAGCGTCCTTCGAGTACATTAACACCTTAACTGCCATCGCCAACCCGCCTGCCAAGCGTGACAATTATGGCAGAAACCCCTATGAGCACACACCCTGACCGGTCGTGGTGGCGAACTTTGGGTGTGGTCTGTGTCCAACAGTGGGCTTTGTACGGCTGAAATGATGAATCACTATCACGTGAAAAACGGGATCTCGGACTTATCCATAACAACATAATATTTCAATTTGTTATACGAGGGGCAGTACCTTTGCTTTACCCCCTAAGATAGTATACGTTTTTTGGTCAGTGTACTATCAAACGAATGCGGACGTTCTCAATATAAAAAGGCAAATGCCAAACGATAATTAATGCCGTTATCATCTGATAGTTTATCACAAATACTATCTTATACGTACTAATGTGTCGGCCGTCAGGTTGGCCAATCATTTGGTGAAATATTGCTATTTAGTTAACATTCGCGGTAAATTGTCGTGTTGTTCGTGGAAAATGTCTACGAACCTAACTGCGACTTTGATCTTCATGGTCATAAATATTGCATTGTTTTGGGTAATTTATGCGGTGCTTGTAAGATTTTGTGGTGAGTAAAATTCTTATATTGTTATTTACTTGCAAATTTTAAACGTTTACGACAAAAGACTCATCTGTTTTGTGAAAGGAAGTCAGTGTAGACGAACACGTTAGATAAATATAATTTAATAAACCTCACCAGCGTCGTATTTATAGACAGAGACTTTCGTGAACGTTTCTGTCTGTAAACTGTCCTGTTTGAGGAAACCTGCCAAAAAGTAATTACCGTTATGAGGTCTTAACGGTAACTTCCTTTTATGTTTTCAAGCAGGAAACAAAAGTCGTTAAAAAATTAAGCAGCTTGGAAAAATATTTATCAAATAGATTTCAAACAAGGGCGATAGATGGCGCTATTTATAAATATAAAGAGATTTCGATCAGAGCATAAGTAGCAATCGGCGCCATCTATGTTCTGTTACCGATATTAACATTATCTAATCGCACGATTTGCGATACAATGTTATGGCAGTCGTGAATCGTGATAAACATTATACCTAATATAATATTTTAATAAGTACTCTTTTATTTGCTACAGCTATGAACTAACAAATGTTCAAAAAGCTCCAGCAACACAATTTTAACTTTTTTACAAATGTTGTTTTGACTTAAATTTAAGACAATATTGTCATAAATCAACTCAGCCTATCGCATTCCACAGCTGGATTCGTCCAGGCCGTCCTTCGGGCCTCTCCCAAACCACGCCACGTAGCAATGTCATAATAGTTTTCAAATCTTTGGCTCAGACAGTTCTTGCATAATATGAGTGAAGAACGTGATGTGTACAACTCAACCGTCTAAGGAAAGAAGTTTCTGCTTGAATAAAAATTGTTCATCGTATGTACAGAAGAATATTATAAATTAACGAATAAAAAGACGCAAAGTGCATGAAAAAAATAGACATTTTGGTGAGCATGACAGACTCATACTGCCAAGCAACAGGCTCGTATATATGTTATCACATTAGTGGTTACATAATGCTCATATTTACAATAATAAAAGAGTAAATTATTATACATGCAATATAAATAAATTAATATAATATTCTTGTGTGTGCACTTGTATGATTTCTGGTAACACGTACGTGTTTGGGTCGCAGAAATCAATATGTGTACCAAATTTAAACTTAATTGGTCCAGTAGATTAGGTGAAAATTGACTGTGACAGACGGACAGACAGACACGAGTGACCTTATAAAGGTTCCGCCGTTTTTCCATCGAAGGTACGGAACCCTAATATTATAATTTAAAGATATGTTGTAATTTAAATGTCATAATAAAAATAATTAAGAATTAATTAAGAGAAATATTTGATACATCAATACCAACAATGTCAATGTGAAAATTAGAGCAGCTCAATTCCAAGCATTTTTGTCGTCCTGTATGGACTTTAACGTTATAAAATCCCATTTTTTGGGCTCCTCGCAGACTTTTCTGGGAAATGTAGCTGCTTAAGCGGCCTACTCAAAACCTTCTCTGCCAAATTGTACAGTGTGTAGTTGTAGTGTTCGCCTAGTAATAGATTTTTTATAATCTCACGATGTTCTCGTTGCGTATTAGAGAGTTAGTGACAGGTAGTCGTCCCGCGTTAGGTTTATGCACAGAAACGATTTCCGCGACGTGTGCACACACATGCTGTGAAAACCTCGGTGATCCCCACGCGGTTATACGTGGCGCAGGGTCCAATTGACAAGTATACATTGCTGAATACTCCTTAACCGGTTATTTCTGGCGAAGGCAAACGAGGCCTCCAGCCAGGCTTAAAATTATTATAACATACGAAGCAACTTGCGCTAAGGGCACCCCCTGCGGGACACGGGCCTCAGCTTAGGGCGTTGCTGGGGATAACAGCTATTGTTTTGGGGACAGCTGGATCGGTATTATTTAATATTTATTGGTGTGAGCAATAGACGGGGGGAGAAGTAGTTACTTGAACGGGAGATACCCTTTCTACACAGCTTCTGTTTTATAATGGACTTGAATTTATTAAGAGTAAATTTTTGAATATGACGGATTTTTGATATATTCGGTATTTTTTTGTAATAACGTACTCATTAACATTGAAATGATTTGCTTGTTTTCTGGAGTCTAGTGGCAGGAACAACCAGTTTGTGTTTGTTTCTGGTACTATGAATATCACTATTGTTTGTAAATAAAGATATTTTTATGTACATACGTTTGTTGATTTCTCTTGTCTCGCCTCAATATATTAAAGCACTGTCTTCTGCCGTGTGAAAATGTTAACAGTACTTTATATTTAAGGCAACCTTACGTTATATCTAAGGTTAGTTAGGTCAGTTCAGTTCAGTTTATCCTCTTCAGTTTACTGATGACCATCGTTCAAAAATAATCACTCAAAAATCGTCAATCGATAAGATTTCACTTTAAAATTATCGAGAATTATAATATTATCTTCGCCTTCAAATGGATGAGTATAAAATCTATCAACCATCAGTACTTATTTCACTGTGAAAGTGACTGTTAATTAATTATTGCACAATTGTTCCTTCTATAAATGGCTAATATATTATTATTTTTGACATCGTTACTTCTCATTTTATTAGTGCTTGTGGCATACAAAACATGGAGTAAGTTTTATGGATCTGATATTCTATAAATGATGAAATAATCACTTTAATTTTAACGTTTTTTGTATCTATAACATAACATACATCACAATCATCCCATTACTGTCCCTCTGCTGGACACGGGCTTTTTTTCGCGATGGAAAATGTTAGGCTTAAGTCCACCACCCAAGCCTACTGCAGGTTGGCGGACTACATACACGATTCAGAACAATTTGGTACCCTCTCAGGTGTGCTGGTTTCCTTACGATGTTTTCCTTCACCGTTAATGCAAGTGATAGTCTTGATCTAATAAGTTGATCTAGAAAATAATTCTTTATTTTTGTTAATAATTGTAGAAAATATTTGTAATTTTAGTGGCAAATCTCATAATTATTCTGATCGACTCGCTAAGTTCTGGCAAGGAAATGTGACTCAAAAGTTTCAATGGCAACATGTTATACCTAACAAGTTTTAAAGTAAGTGTAAATTTGTTGCGCAAAGGTAACCCTGGGTGGTGTAGGTATTTATTATTTGTAAATATTAATCAAATTAAAAAGTAGTGTAAACGGTCCTACTCTTGATTCTGAACAAACTAGTTTCAGGTTATTTCAATTCCGCGTTGTATATCATCAAAGATTTTATTACATGGCGGTTGGAGATTGTCTTGATCTTGTTTTAGCGGGCTGGCCATATGTTCATTAGATCATTTACACATATTTAACAAATAACAATAGTCCGTGTGGTGTCCGGATTAAGAATATAGCACCACTCCATCTCCGCCCGTGGATGTCGTAGGCGACTAAGGGAATTTAAACCAGAGGGATGGGCAGCAGCGTCCCTTCTGTAAAGCGGTAGCCATACTGCGCTCACCAATCCGCCTGTCAAGCGTGGTGAGTATTGGCAAATACCCCCCAAAACGATGACAGTTGTATGTTCAGCAGTGGACGTATAAATGGCTGATATGATGATGAACAAATACCATTATATTGCACGTAAGTAGATTGCTGTTTCGGATTTCCAGCCCCACCGTCTAATCTATACTTACTAGGACATCCTTTGTCACTAACAATAACTTTATGGAAAACAGGAGTAGTTGAATCGTAGTTCAGTCGAATATTTAACAAAATAATAAGTTCATTAACAAAAAGAACATGTCTGCCAAAAATATGTATTTATAAGATAACGATAAGATTTTGCTGTGAAATTATCATGAATTACAGTTTTATCTCGGTGGCAGTCTCGAATGGATCGTCAGTTCTCATTATAGTGTGGTACCTAATGAATGTTGATTTTATTCACGTGGTACAATTAATGTAGGATACAAAATGTTTATGTTACTATTTTGGACGGCTTTCATCCTCATATTTTTAATCGTTTCTGTATACAGAAATTACAGTAAGTTCTAAGTTGGCTTATTTTCATATATTTCCTTCTGGGGGGATGGATACAAAGACTTACTGCTAGGACCTTTTCTAAAACCTGCTCCTTCATTATTAGCAAGAGAAAATCCCAATTCTTATTTATTTTTAGTTACCATTACTAATACTAATGTTATTATTGTAATCCATACCTACATCTATCCAAATAAATAAAATTGAAGTGTTTGTTTGTAATGGCAAAATAGCAGCTTTTTACTGAATGCATATACAATTATATATGGTACCTGCAACAAAAACACCATGCTTAATTTTTTTGTCTGTCTGTTTGTTCCTGCTAATCTCCGAAATGGCTGGACTGATTTTGACGGGACTTTCACGGCAGATAGCTATCTGATTTTATAAGGAATAATTTAGGCTACTTTTATTTTATAAGGAATAACTTAGGCCACATTTATTTTAGATAAATTATTAGGTGTCCGCTCAAAAAGCTTAAAACCCAAACAATCCTATAGTATATACTCTATGTCAAGTGTCTATACCGAAGTACTCTAAATAATTTTTAAAAATTGTGATTTGTTTTAAATTAAAAGGCAGGTGAAACCGCGGGTCCCAGCTAGTATTTACATATAATAAGTAAAATAGTAACAGCATATTGTTAAAAGTTAATATACGAGCTTTGACTGTCAGAAGATCATTTTAACTCAGTCAAAATCAGATCAGAGCACTGAGATATTTTAACATAAGGTAATTTTCATTCCACCCAATGCGATATGAAATCCCATTCATTATTATGTAGACTAGCTTTACTGCCAGCACTACTATCCAAAAAAACATATAATATCTCAAATTTATCAATAAATTCAGCCTAGCGTAGTACCCTGGTGGACTAAGACTTCTCCCAAACTGCGACACATTACCACTTTTATCATCCAAAATTAATAAGATAAGATTTCGCTTTTTTATCAAACATTTAATTTAATCTTTGCTTTATAATGAAACTGAATCGCAGATATAGCAGCTTATTTGGCCCTGGCAGTGAATTTTGAATACAGTATATTTTTGTAAGAGAATGCACTATAGACTGGTTGGATTTTTATTTTGGTTAACATTCATCGTTATCCTGTTAGCAATAGCTGCTTGGAGAAAGCGTAGTAAGTTTTTAGTCATTCTTATTTTAATATTATTAGAAAGCATAAGCTGTTGTAAGTCCTTTACGTTTCGTTTCAAGCAACATTAATTTCTTCAATATTTCTGACATTATCTTCAATAATGGTATCGATAAGATTTTGCTGCGGAGTTATCTAAATTTATATGTTTTTAATATTTTCATTACATTTGTTCCAAGTCGCAGTTGTATCAGAGTGCTATTTTGCTATAGTTGTGAATTTTATTTCTCGTGAAATGTACTACCAAATATCTGTGTTATTGTTTTGGTTAACATTCGCCCTCATCTTATTTATAATAGCTTCATATAGAAAATGGAGTAAGTTATAGGAGATTAATTAAAATAATTGTCATTTACATTCCCTTTCAAGGCCCCGATTGTTACTGCTAGTACAGTAATCATATTCTAATCATCAGAAAAATGCTTTCTATCATATTATCCTGCAGTTTTATTAAACATTATATTATCTTTGCCCTATACTTTGAGTATCCGTGTGGTACCCGGATTAAGATTTGCACCACTACATGTCCTCTCGTGGATGTCGTAAAAGGTGGCTAAAGGACTCTGAATCAGAGGCATGGGCTGTCCCTTCTTGTCCTTGGTAAGTACTAAGAAATTCCGCCCAAAATAAGGGCACGGTAGTGGAAATCTATTGGGGAGGCCCTTATTCAGCAGTGTACATCATTTGGCAGACATGATGATTCTCTGAGTCCTCAATTCTACAGTACCTTTTTCTTGCCGTGAATACGCTCTTACTTTTTATCTGGAATGTATTTTTATCGCCATTTTGGATATTATTCATGCTCGTCTTTGCAGTAGTAACTATTTACAGATGCTTAAGTCAGTACTTTGGAAAATATACTTCATCTACGTCATTGCTTTACCAACAGGTCAACTGCGGTGCGGTGTGGTTAATTTCGATCGTATCTTCTAATGTTATAGATAATGTGTAATTAATAAGATAAACGATAACATTTGGTTGTTATCAAATTACTCATATGATTTAGTTTTTGATACGTTCTTTTGTTAGCAAGTTCTTAATACTGCGAATTATTTTGTGAAAAAAATATGACCTCGTATAGCATTATTGAAATTCTTCGGCTTTTCTTTTGGATTCTTCTTATAGTTATTTTTGTTGGGATTGCAGTTTACAGATCAATTAGTAAGTTTTACTGATAAGTCATTCACATTCAGTAATTATTTCAGAATTCACTACTGTCAACAAAATCTCATCATTATCATCATATCAGCCATTTATACGTCCACTGCTGAACAAAGGCCTTTCCAAAGATTTCCACAATTGTGTCGTCATTTTGGGGGGTATTTGCCAACACTCACCACGCATTGCAGGCGGGTTGGTGAGCGCAGTATGACTAATATGCCACAGAAGGAACACTGCTGCCCATCCCTCTGGTTTAGAGTCCCTTAGTCGCCTCTTACGACATTCACCGGAGGAGATGGAGTGGTGCTATTTTTTTTATCCGGACACCACACTGAAAATCTATTGAATATTAATCAAGCTTTACTTTTCATTAACAAAATAAATCCTTTGGTTTAGATATACTTCCATCAGTTGAGTTATTGAATTGAATAATGTATACAATTTACGCCGACGTTTTACTACTGGTTCCACCAGCTATCTTAATCAGGAACGGTTTTATGTGCCTTTGCGCCTTTGTTTTCCTCGTCTTTAGTATATTATGTAGTTCAGTTCATTAATTAATGATGTTTAATTAGAATAGTTGAGAATGAAGTACATGCAGTAAATAATTTAATATTTCTAGCAATTGCAAATATGGTTGATGGGTAGATCTGACTTGTCCACATATCTTTTTTTTAAATTCATGGTTTGCTGTAATCTCTTAGATCTGAACAGACGCCAATTTACAATATTAGTATTATATCAGTTAGTTGGGAAGAAAATGAAGTACATAAAATAAACAAGCCAGTGGTCACAATAAAATAAAATGCCAACCGCTTCCCATCGCACCGCTTGGAAATGAATACTAGCGCCATCTGTTAGCGGGTGGATTCAACCATATTTATTATTTATTTATGTTTATAAAGTATTGTAGCAAGCGTATTTATTTATTCATAGTTACTAACATAGTATGTAAGTACCAATTTGTGTTTTACTAACAATAAGTGGATCAATAGTTATCTGATGAATAAATAAAATAATAATTATCCGTGTATACCTTCATCCGTGTGGCATTGCGGGGTACCACCTGTACCCCACCGCTGGGTGTTCCATCCAGCACATACTGAGTTTGTAAACCTTTTAGTACGGGACAGATTCACCAGGATACTTACTTTTAAATGTGCTTTGTCGTGTTTTTTATGCGCAGTCAGCCGTTTCCTTTGATAAATAAAACTTTTTTATTTTATGACCACCGGCTACAATGTTTGTTGCATTAATTCACGTACGATGCCTCCACTAGTTGGCGTTATTTTCAAAATGATTCAAAAGCCCTTTCAGTATTTCTTTTCAATAATCTATAATCTAGAACTAATTATTCCACTATGATAAGATAATTGATAAGATTTTGTTGTTTCCTCATAAAATATGTATTTTAAATTAGTATCCGCTATTATATTTGTCGTTTTACCAGTGTGTAACATACTTGCAGTGTTTTAGTAGAAATGTACAGTGATTATCATATATTTCAGATTGTGTTTTGGGGCTTTTTTATAATAGCTCTAACAGCATTTGCGTTTTATAGAGTGAAAAGTAAGTAAAAGCAATAATGTCTAATAAGTTACTTTTTGTTTGTTGAAATAACGCATACCCTAGAAGAGAAATTAGGTTATTAAGTCTCCTGCAACCTCGTTTTGTTATAAGAAGTAGATACCTAGGACATTATTTACCATGAGCAACTACAACGTGAATATGCTCATTTATCTGTAAATATATATTTCAACAGTAACTGTTTCCAACAATAGATGGCGGTGTTATAAAAATACATCAACCACTTAATAAGACTATTTTAATCGAATATTAATGTTGTAGATAGTGATAACGTGGCACGATAATACACTGATAAGCTCGTTCCTTATCGAATAAGTCCTTTAAACATACATAATATGCGTAGCGCGATTTTAAATGTTTTCTCTTTTAGTTGTCTCTATAATTTTTTAATGGCCCCTATATCCACCGTCTTTCGGTACATTCTTATTTTTGGTTCATAAGCTGTTACGACTTATGTCTGAGTAAAATTAACGTATTATTGTGGTGCGAATTAAAATGTCTTAAAAGGCTTTAAGGTTTTTTTTTAAAATAAAATCATCCAGATACTGTCTTCGGAAAAAAAATCAAGCCACTATGTAGTACAAACCCCGGGATCCTGAGGGTTTGTCCATACAAATAATTTTTTTACGGTAGTTGAACCTATTATTGACGAAAGTATTTCTCCAAACCTACTTGCTAAAACAAGATCATTTCATCAACGATTGATCTGTATGAAATAGCAACCTAATAAAACTAGAACATTTTGGCAACCGATTGACATAACCACAGAGATAATTTTCATATTAATTATAATTTTCGGAAATACATTTCGCGGTTTCAGTGATCAACGCTAGATAGCGCTATTGTAAATAAATATAAATATCAATACTAAAAACTCAGGAATGTGCCAATATAATCACCGATTTTCCGATTTTAAGGTATTATGATAAGATTTAGGTACCTACCGTCTTATCAGTAATTACTTTCACGTTACATTTTATAATAAGGTAGGTAATTACTTTGTGTTTCGGTTTTCTGACATTGTGTTGTGTAGTGATAGTTATTTTTTAATATAATGGATACAAATTCCACTATCTTTTGGACTACAATTGTAGTTTTTGGAGTTGCTATTGCGATCTATAGATCATTGAGTAAGTCGTATATTATTATATTTAGCCCTGTAGCCCAAGCACGAACAACTTGCGAGAAAGTATTCGTTTTCGTATCGTAACGTTAATGTGAGTCAATTTTGAATCGCATATTAGTTAGTCTTGATCACGCTAGATGGCGTTATGTAATGAAGTGTTATGTTATATATTTTATCTAAACATTACAAATTCCTCTTTTCAAAGAGGACAGCAGGTACGTGTTGGGGTATAATTGATCGCCAACTCAACAGTTTGTTCTCGAGTTTCATTTGAGGCAAGTTTTCACGTTAAAATCCTTGTTCATCTTCAGTACGTGGCGCTCATAACCTTTGCACTGACTGATCGGAAAACGATCGAACTGAGTGAGCGTCTCCGTGCTTCGGTGGGCACGTAAAATCATTGGTCCCGGTTCTTGTTATTAGACGGCAGTCGAGACGGATGCCTTTGGGTGGCTTGAACAACTGTGGTCAAAAGTGGTCACTAACCATACGAAAGAATTAAAGAATCTTCTGTCTAACCAGATGCAGTTAAACATGAGCAATTTTATGGAGCGACTGTTTATGACCAATGATAACTGATCACTAGGGCCTTCAAAATCATTACACAACTTGCTTATAAAATATCTTTTTAATGGATTTCATCGCGCATGTTATAGATTGTCAGTCTCAGTGTCTTTTTTTTTTGTAGTTGGGAATGCTTCGTGGACTTCCTACGCCTTGGGAAGGGCGGAGGGGCATGCCGGACTCTTGCCGGCTAAAACCCCACAGTGTGCTTCTTCTTACCTCTAGCTGGGGGTGAGGTCACCCCCAGCTAGAGGTATAAATAATACCGATCCAGCTGTCCCCAAAACAATAGCTTGCTATCCCCAGCAACGTAGTATACATTTTTATAACAAGCTGCCCAAATCTATTACAGATCTTACCGAGGGAAAGTTTAAAGCCTATATTAAACGCGTTCTCATTGGAAAAGCTTATTATAAAGCTATAGATTATGTTGATGACAGGGATGTTTGGCACTGACTCTTTCTGCACATGTGGCTTCCCTGGTACCCTTTTGACAAAATATGTGTTTATCTATTAATTATTCTGAATTGCGACGAATGAAGATATAATTCTTGTTAGAATTGATAACTTTTTTTATATAGGACATATTACATATGTCCTTTTTGACATGTTAATGTACACAATATGACATTGTTTACAGCTTGATGGCCATATTGCCCTTTATTTTAATATAATTTAGCATCTTCTACATTTTGTAAATGTGATAACTTCGTTGACTCGTACCTGTGCGTTAATAATTATCAATTTCTGATTTTGTACTACAGAAGCAATAGTGTGTTTATTATCGTGCATATGTAGTCCACTTTGTTTCCAGTAATGTGTTAAATTGTAATATCACTTTTTTTAAAAGAGTGTCTATGGAGTTTCTTGCCGGCTTCTTCTCCATAAGATCAACTTTTCCGAACCGTGCACGTTAACTTTCGACTTTTCTTAAGTGCCTATTAGGGCCTATATGAAATAAAAACTTTGACTTTGAACGCCCTAAGCCGAGGTCCGTGTCCCGCAGGGGGCGCCCTTAGCTTAAATTCCTTAGTTATTAATCCGGACACCACACCGAAAATCTATTGAATATTAATCAAGCTTTACTTTTCATTAACAAAATAAATCCTTTGGTTTAGATATACTTCAATCAGTTAAGTTATTGAATTCAATAATGTATGTCTTCAGTTTAAATAAAAAATATGTGCGAGGCAAGTATTTTCAATTCAAATTTGACTCACATTAACGTTACGATAAGAATACTTTCTCGCAAGTTGTTCGTGCTAGGCCCTCTGACTGTCCCATTGTTAAACAATAAAAAGCCTCCCCCTGAGTTTTCCACTTTTCTCTATTATTCGCCCTTTTAATTTATACACCTGTACGCCTTGTCTGCATTAGACCGCGCCCCCGGCAGGTATCGGCCCGTAACTGTGGGGCGGGCTCCGTCTCTGTGCGACCTGGTTGACTACACCTACCTATCGCGCGCAGAACACGCGCACCGCCGTCTCAGGTCTGATTTCGTTGGGACGACGGACTGCCCTTGGATCGTCGCCCGCAGGCCGCTTCTCATGGTGGCCGGAGATTGTTCAGCACCCTCTTGCACCCGGTGCGTTTTCTGCTGATCTCTGATCAGAGGTAGCCTCCTACCATCATCACTTTGCCGCCTCCTTTGCTTGAATCACGTCCTCGCAAAAGGAGGCGACGGCATCCCACGCGCTCTCGCTCTCCAACAACCACAGCCGGAAGCGAGAGGTCACCGCCTTCGACTGCCACGATGAGATCACGGCACTCCGCCCAAGCTGGGAACTCCTTCAATGTGTGCTGCGCCGAGTCCTCCGGGCAGTGTCCACAGTGATGACAACCGAGCGTCCTTTCACAGCCTATTCGACGTAGATACTTCCCGAATTGACGGTACGGTTGGTGCAGTGGCTGATACAGTCGGCTGCTGCGCACCGGGTCGTGGGTTCGATTCCCGCACGGAACAAATATTTGTACGATCTGCAGGTAGTTGTTCCGGGTCTGGGTGTTATTGTGTGTGGGATTTGTGTCTGTAAACGCACCCACGACACAGGAGAAATCCTAGTGTGGGGCAACGTTTTAAAAAAAAAAGAAACACCCATGGTTCAAGAGTACCTTTATCATCGGGAATGTGAGGGCGCCATGTCACCTCTCCAGCCATTCCTCCACGACGGGTCTTACCGCCGCTATCGCGACGTGCCCTGTAGTGGGCTGCTCCAGTCGTTCCATCCACTCCGCCACTAGGATCCACTGAAGCTCGGACCGATGTTTTTCAGTGTGTTATGTAGTTATGGTACTTAATTATTATGAAACCGGAGTTCAAACCGGTGGTAGTTGACAACCATCTTCTGAAATGAAATCCAGATGTTTTTTTTTCATTTCAATAGCATTACGTAACATTCTTACTACATATCGGTTCTTCTCCGTGTGGACTTGAGTTTGATCAAAATGAGCAAAATGAGGTTTGTCAAAGGCATGTTTTCACATATCAGACTTTGTGGAGCATCACTCTTAACGACAGCTATGTGTTCTTTCATTCTAGCTATACTACGCTTTGTTTGCCATATGCATGTTGACACCCACAATCACAGTCAATCTTGTAGACCTCGGACTTTACTTTACTTTACTCACACGTTAGTTTTCAACGCGTAAGCTCTCACTAGTGTCGGTAGGATCTAGTGCCCGTCCTATAGGTAGCGGATGACATTTTGTTTGCGTTTGTTCAATACACAACAACAGTATTTGTACAATTATGTATTATAAAAATTAAAAGATAACTGAGGAATTTCTTACTTGTCCTTTCTCCAATGAATGACTAACTGAATCAGCTCGGTGACGATGACGATAAATCCGCATTTATTTTTCCGCGTAAGACGGATATAAAATATTAATGTTCCAAATTTAAAATTTGACGTATGAAGGTTGATGTATGAAGTTGATATGTTTAAACGTTTAAGTTTTAAATGAACATTTCACAGTATACTCCGGCCACAGGCTTACGAATGTCTGTGACTATCACAATGATTTTTAGAAGGAAAATAATTGAATTCCAAAAAACAAAATTTGTCATAGATTACTATCGACCATACCATATTGCATCAGCCTTTTTATCGTTAGTATATAATTACTCAGTGACCTGCTAATGGTTTTAAAGTGCATACGTTTGTGTTGTTAGTGAGACCGAATGTTAGAATTGATATGAAGTACAATGAATATTATTCTACCTTGTTTTGGATCTTCTTTATTTACATTATAGTAATTATTGTTATTGTGATAAGATTGAGGAGTAAGTACATTGTATTATTCTTTCGTTTTAAATTGTCTGAGACTATCAAAATTGAATGGTAGTCGCTTCATATGATTATCATGTCAGCTTGACGACGTTGTGTACCGGGTCCCTCGGTTTCTCTACAATAGAATTGAGCTGAGCGATACTGGTGCGTCATATTCGTGAATGCGACCCGTCTGTTGGAATTGGTCAGCAAAAGGGTGCCATGAAAATTTACATCTTTTTTAAGCCTAAGTATTGCTGTCAGGTTTGTTTAGTGTAATCATCATCATCATTTTCAGCCGTAAAACGCCCACTGCTGGGCGGAAGCCTCCCTCAAGGATTTCCACAATGACCGGTATGGTTTTGTGTTTTGTGCTCATTGGGTGGTTTTGCCATAATCGCCATTCTTTCACCTTTTATGATACCCACGGGATGGGAAGGTGGTGTGATTCTTAGCCGGCACCATACGGCAACGAACTTTTTACCGACTTCAAAAAGGAGGAGGTTCTCAATTCGATGCGTTTTATTTTTTATCAATTTAGACTATTTCCTCCATCATTGTCCTCACATAACAATCATTTCGAGAACAGTGTAGTCATAAATGTGGTTACATATTAAGATTTAAAATAAGTAACCACGGAGTTTCTTGTCTGTTATTTTCCATAGAACATCTTCATTTTGGAACGTAGCGTGGCAATGGCCTTTTTATCTTTATTTTGCCCACTGCCCACTGCTGAATACGGGCCACCCAACGATAGGTTTGTTGTACTTTTGTAATAGTAGGCTACGAAAATATGGGCCTGAATGAAGCAATCACATTGATAGCGGCACCAGAGTAGTAGCTGATCTTTTACGGAGATGAACACTCCTTTCTTGAAGGTCCCCACGCTATATGTGTTCAGTAATATGGTGTATTTAAAACTGTGAAAGATTTCCGACACGAAAGGAAAGGAAAGGCCTTTGACTTGGTTTAACGACTGCCGTCTAAGCACGGAGTCGCTCAGTTCAAAATACCACTGTGCAGTCACCCATCCATAGACCGTGCTAAACGTTGCAACTTGTGTAGACGCCAGGGTTGGTGCAGTGGCTGATACAGTTGGCTGCTGCGCTCCGGGTCGTGGGTTCGATTTCCGTACGGAACAAATATTTGTATGATCTGCAGGTAGTTGTTCCGGGTCTGTGTGTATTGTGTGTGGAATTTCTGTCTGTAAACGCACCTACGACACAGGAGAAATCCTAGTGTGGGGCAAAGTTGTGGGATAATGTGGGCTAACGTCTGAAATGGCCTTATGAAGATCCATGGTTTTTTTAGGCTGCGCTGTGGGGAAGGTCAGTGCACAATATTGGTGCCGGCTACTATGCAGTGTCACAGTTGTCACTGTGTAGACTACACGAATACCCAAAACCACCAGACTAATATGAAATCTAAAGGTGTGTAACAGCCAACCTAGAATAGAACAGAATTTATTGGTGTGGTTTTGGTACAAAAGATCTTAATTCTAATGTAAACATAGGCACATCATCATCATTTCGGCCGAATGAAGTCCACTGCTGGACACAGGCCGCGTGGCGATTATGGCAAGACCCCCCCAATGAGCACACTACACACCATATCGGTCGTTGTGGTGATCCTTGGGGGAGGCCTGTGTCCAACAGTGGATTTCATTCGGCCGAAATGATATAATTAGGCAGTTTATTAAATAATTTACTTTCGTAGTAGTTTGCATTCACATTTTTTTATTGTCATCATAAGAAAATGACAATCATGATTGGTCACTCACTATGGGCCTCATTAGAAAGCTCAAGGTTACTCGGTGAGCTATAGAGAGAGCTGCTTGGTATTTCTCTACGATATTGAATCGGAAATGAGGAGATCCGTAGAAGAACTAAAGTTGCCGACAAAGCTACACGAATTGGTAAACTGAAGTGGCTTTGGGCGGAGCACATTGATCGTAGAACTGACGGCCGTTGGAGCAAGAAGATTCTCGAGTGGAAACCGCGAACTGGAAAACGTAGCGTGGGACGAGATCCAACAAGATGGACAGAGGACCTGGTGAAGGTCGGTGAATGCGGGCGGCGGAAAACTCGCGGTTTACAACTTGCTACGAGGTAGCAATGGAAGCTTAGATTGCTTCGAAGCTGCAACTGGCAAAACTGAAAGTCATAGATAAAATTGAATCGATAAGGCGAAGGCAGACTATCCATTTCCTTGTATTTCATACTATCGTTAAAATATAATTGGTCAGTAAACGGCTGACGCTCCTTAAGGTCGTTTCTTTGTCATTGTTTAAAATGTCTGCGGAATATTCGTATTATGTTTGGGTTCTGTGGATAGCTTTCTTAGCAATGGTGATGGTGATTTATAAAATATGGAGTGAGTTTTATCTTTTTATCAATAATACTATTACGGGTCGTTGGTATCTTATTGCAAGAATTCGACTAGCTACGTACCACCCCAATAAAAAAAGAAAGAAAAAGGGACGTACCACCGCGGGAGGCCTCGGAGGTGGCGGGCGCGCAGATTGGGGAGTCTGCGTGCGCATGCGCAGCACATCGCACAGCAAGGCATAGGGGGATCCTCTACAATCCTCCGCGAGAAGTGCCTGGGTGGCGGTCTTTTTACAGCCGCCTTCCCTCCGCTAGTGGCAACCCCACCGCTTTACAGTCATCCCCTCCAAGACGTGCCTTAAGCCGTGGCACCAATGGGTGGCTCTAGTGTGATCTTACGAGGACCTGGAGCCTTGCTTCCGTGCCGAAGATGACCGCTCCATTCGTTTTAGTCTGCCGACAGAAGTGAAAACTTATTTTGGCGCGTTAGATATTTTTTAGATGGGTACTAGGGTTATTGGGTTATGAATTGTATTTTTTTAATTATTAGAAACTTTAAAACACATTTAATATTCTTTTATGAATCATCGTTAACAATTTCGACAACTCTTGTATCGTCATCATTATCATGACACACTATAGCTGCGTCTCGAACGGTGTCGCGAGTCCAGTGATTTTATCTCATCTAAAAATATGCGTACCGCGCTAACAGAAGTTTTCACTTCAAAAAAAGGTACGTACACGGCTCATCATATCAAGCTATACAATTCCAGTATAAGCTGATCTCGCATTGTACAGGCGTTCGGTATGATGAGAGATCAGCGTAAACTGGATTTGTATAGCTTGATCTGCAGCTGTGTGTACCACCGCAGTGACACCTTATCGTGTGGTAACTTGGTGTCAGAGTTTTAAAGCAACCCTGCAGGCCTCTGACTTGGCTTAACACACTGTCGAGAATATCTCTCAGGCATGCGGGTTTCCTCACGATGTTTTCCTTCACCGTTTCTGAGTAATGTAGTAGTGCCTTGAGTTTGAAGTACAGACCTATGACTTGGCAGTCCACCGTTCATTTATTTGGTAAGACTAGTCCTGCGTAGCATTACAACTGTTATGGGCAGGCGTGATACTTACCACCAGGCGGATGGTTTGCTCGTCTCGTCATTAAGTTGTATAATAAAACGTTTTAATAACAAAATACTGACTTCAAAAACCCGATATAAAAACATTAAAAGCACTGAAAAGAAAAAAAAACTTTATTTATGAAGTCGGGCGGGCCAGTTATAAAATATAACTTCTCTTTGGTCTGCATGAACCATGGTTGGGGCAAACCTGGCCTCGCCCTACTTCTAAATAAATTTTTTTTTTCCTTTTCTTTGGTTTTAATATTTTTATGTCGTGCAGGGATTTTGAAGTCGATATTTTTTTTATTAAAAATATTTGTTTATTTGTTTTTAGTGTAAATAAATGTAAGAACTTTTTCCAATTTGGTATCAGTATTTAACACAAAAAGTAACGAATCAAAACGGTTCTCTGATCTGAGAGAATCGAAACTATTAAGACATCATCAAGATAAGCGCAGTCGATTAACCTATTTATTGAAGCTTGTTAAAAAACTACTCAACCAAATGTAATGAAATTTATATTAATTAAAAAAATAGGACCGACGCGAAAGCATTCTGCACCAGTTAAAAAAAGAATTGCTCAAATCGGTTTACAAATCTCGAAGTAATCGATGTTCTTACACACAAAAAAAAACCCATCGAATTGAAAACCTCCTCCTTTTAGAAGTCGGTTACAAAAAGCGTTCTGCTAGGTGCAAATTCCTAAATTATTTATTTAATCTGCTAGGTTAATTCAATAATTGCTTAAATCCGTCTCGAAGACTCGGAGTAACCAGTGTTTATATATTTAAAAAACGCATGGAATTGAGAACGTCCATCTTTTTGAATCCGGTTAATAGACAATCTGCGCTAAACAAGCATTTAAAAAAAAATGTTTTGTAATCGCTGGGCAGATCCTCCGGCACTGCTGATATTGCTATTCCTTGTTTGTTAGTATCAGACTGAATCATGTCAGATATGGTTAATATCTTTTAAAGGAAGATGTTGCATCCTTCGTTTTCATCAATCCATAGCCATATACTTAGATATAAATTTATTATTGTGCGATTATCAGTCACCACTTTATCGTCCCTTACAACCAAGTACCTACAAGATAACATTTTTATAGATAACTTCCTTGTCCTTCTTCGTATCGATGGTACGTTTTTATGAAATTACTATTTCTTAAAATTGCCGCAGTTTAGTTGCGGCACAGAGCTTAAGGTGCATGTGTTGAGTAAAGTAGATTCACATTTACATCCTGTAGATATTCCGTCGGTATAGACCCAATTGCTCATGTTATGCCTGCAACGACCCACTTGGGTCCTGAGTCGGTTTAGTTATTTCCATGGCGGCCAGGTTATATCCTTCGGAGAGCTTCTCGGCTGGTTCGATGTGGTTTACGGGTGCAGGAAACTTTTCCAGCTTTGACCTCGACAGATAGTATAGACATTGAAGTGGGAACATTGATCATTAAACGTATCTTTATTAAATCTTAATATGTCACTACATTTACTGTCCTACTAAATGATTTCGTCTTCTCTATATCAATGAGTCTTATCTTTGGTGTTCAGGTTGTTTGCCTCCAAGGATAATTTAGTCACAGTCATATTTGAATTTTCTGTTATATCTCTTAGATCTCTATGACTACCTTCTTTGTCTCTCTTCACTGGCTCTTCAGGGAGGAACCGGGTCTGTTATGTAGGGACATGGGGCCAATACGCAGATACCCTTAAGAGAATCTTAATCTAAAATGTAATGGGACACTAACCCTTTTCATGAACTCTCCATGGCTGCACTGTAGAAATACTTCCTTATCATTATCGTCTCCAAATTTTGTCACTTTGAAATTGGAATTACTTAGATTTATTAATAAAAACTATAATTATTATACAGCGGTAATGATGATGATATAGATGAACATTTAAAGACAGTAATTTATTTTCCTGTAAATGATAAATTATTGGACCTCTCAATTGTAATTAATTTGTATCTTATATGAAATTAATTATGGTCTGTTATTAGGCTATTCAAATTATTTAATGGACTACTGCATTGTACAATTGGTGATCAGTCCCATTTACCTACTTTAAATTTGAATGCAAACTGGTGCATAATGGCTAAAATGCTTTGTATTAAAATTTTGTCACCATACTTTGAACACGCATTTGTAAATAAATTGATTATGATTACAGTTATGACAATTTAATCATTATCACCTTCAAATTCTATATCACTAGGGTCATGGGCACTTGGCGTTCTTGATTTCTAATCCTATGTAATATCTTACTAGGCCATTGTTTTCTGATTTAATGTTGCTTATGTCACTTTAATGTAAATCGTATGTACCTAAGCAGTAACTTTTAACGTTATCAATACTCATCAATCTAAAAACACTGACACGTATATAGAAACCAAGATAATGCTTAAGATAAAAGACAAAAACATATTCGACTTTAATATATATAATCACGATATTTATTACATTGGAATAGTGTTCAAAATGGCTTAAAGAAATGTTGACGTAACGGCTAAAGATATCGACGGGTGATGATCAGTCAAAAATAACGTGTTAGTATATATGAATAAAAACAGTATCTTTGGATTACTCAATGCATAGAAATGTGATTTGTGAAAGAAAAATCCTAACGAAATAGTATTTAAAAAAGTCTTCCCAATAATTACTGTTATGTTTTGTGAAATAAACATAATTTTGTGATTTAAGTGTCGAAATAAAATAATTCGTGTCGTTTGTTTAACAACATAGTAATTTACTAAAAGTTTTAGTCGATACAAAATACAATATGAATAAAAACAACTAGATTGAATTTGGTTTAAAATGTAAGTGCTATAAAGAATAAATGCAATACAGTAGAGAGGTAACAAATTAATTAAGTCACGTTGCATCCATAATTACAACAAATTATAATCAAACTAGTGTATTAAAAACATTCAGTTCATCAAGAAACAATACTTGTAAAGTCAAATAATTCACCTAGACAAACAAAAAACAAACACACTTTTTTAAAGCGAGAAACTGAAACTAATCAATAAACCGAAATGGCGCCATGGTCTGACGAAGAGACGTCATCTGGTGTGTCTATGTACCACGTAATATACATATCAGTACTGTTCACGTTACTGATTATGGCTTTCGTTGTACTATGCTTGAAGATGTCTTACTTAGGTAATGTCTAATTTTATTTTTTTACTCATATTAATCAGAAAATAGAAACTTCCTTCAGAATTATTCTGTTTTCTGCAAACTCCCGTATACGAGCCAGCCTGCTACGAGCTACCACTCCTGAGTTTGCGCCATTAAGGGTTTTATTTCACGGCGTGTGGATCTACCAGTATTTCATCAACATTATTTAAGGTATGCTGCAGCCCATCCCTCTGCAAGAGTTCCTTAGTCACCGACATCCACGGGAAGGGACGGTGTGGTGCTGTATTTTTAACCAAGCACCACGCACAATAATCAGTAGATTTACCACAAACCTATCATTACATATACTTTCTAGCCTCTTCCATAAACATACAATATATTTATGATTCAAATACACACACACTGTCGTCGATTTGTAGCTAATAACTTAGATAATTGGCTACGGGTGCATTAATAGCCAGTAATTATTATGTAGACCAATTTATTGTTGTACATACTGACAGCTTTAATAAAAAGTTTAATCTTAAAGATAGACTCTTGAAAACATTGCTTAACCTTAGCGATAATATCGACATATCAGAGATAATGTCTGATATCCACAGATGTGCTTGATATAGTTAAAACATTAGTACGACGTTTAGTGAACGAAATGCCCTGAATTGTGAATTAAAATGTGTAAAATATAATTGTTTGTGAAACAGTGAAAATCAGTGTTCCGTGCAATCATTCCAATAATTTGTTGATTCAAATTAGTTGTGAGTGGAAAAGTAAATTTCGAGAACTCTATTTGTTTGTGCTACAAGCGTTATAGAAAGTTCTCGAATTATGCAACTGATATCGGTGCAATAGTTTGGCCATAGGACATTTTTTTGATTATTGTTTTTGAAGTGCTGTGTCTGTAAATTGACACAGTTGACAACTGATTGAGTGTGATAGAAAAGAGTTTCATACAAATTCTTTACGAAAGTCTACAGTGTTGTTGATCCAACATTTGCTAAGTACTTTGCGAGTAGTATAAACAAAGACCTTTGATCAGCTATGGCACCGTACTTCCCAAGCTTTGATTTCGTCGACAGCAACGATTCGTCTGAAGAAACAGGGGTGGATCATAATGATCAGAAGTTAGAAGATGCCATTGATCCAGCTAGTTTGAGCCAGATGGCTTTCTGGTATTTGATCCTCTTAATTGTGATGCTGCTCACCTGGCTCCTGGTGTTTTTTTGTCTGAGGATCGTTGCTCTAAGTAAATTTATATTTATTTTGTTATACTATCTTTTTCTATTCTGTATTTAGGAATTACAAAAGCGTACCTATTTTCAAAGCATCCATGGCATTAGGGTGCCTTAAGCACGATACCTCATAACTAAGCAATGAGGATATTAGCTGTTGTATTGATCAATTCTCCGTAAACTCATACTGGTAATTTTTAGATTCATATATTAATTAGATGTACCTAGATATAGATAGATTGTACTAATGGTCTTTGTGACGTGGCATCTCTTTGTTTTGTTGCCTTGGATAAACATCGATTTGAAGTCGTACCGTGTAGTAGAATTAACGAGTTGGTATAATTTTATGAAAAACTGGTATGTCATCATCGTGTCAGCCAAAAGTACGGCAACTGCTGAACAAAAGCCATAAATTTCTACAACGACCTGTTATATGCCGTGTGTAGTAATTTTTCGCTTGTAGCTACACCCAATTATACTGCGGTAAAAAGAACCTCAATCAATATTTCCAATACCTTTCAAAATATTCCATTATCTCTCTGCTCTACTTTTCAGTCCGCTAAGCTATTTTTCTGTTCTTTCAAGCTTTAACTTATTAAATTTGGTAGTCTTATATGATCGTATTCCAATAAAAGTTTTCAATTGTATTTGTCTTTTAAACCATCAGATGATGACATGCGTAAAGTTACGTCAATTAGTGATAAATTTAACAATACACACTTATTTATAATTCTCTATCTAGGAGCATTTGACGTCAAATCTTAATCATTATCGTGTATTAATGCATATATGTATCATGAAAATTATCAGTCAACTCGAAGATTTTGTTAAGTTTCTAATGATGTCAAACGCATTACTTCAGTTACGTAGCTGTTTGGAATAGAGAGACACACTTATACTCTTATCGACGTATACATTGTTTAGTGGTAATAGAATTTGTTTCCTTTTAATTACTGTTTACAAGATTCTAAACACAGGATTCATTAATTATTTTTATAGACTGACTATCGTCACTGTTTTTTGGTTTAAAAATATATACTGGCTGATTGGAGATATCGATATAGATGCCTAAAGACCTCATGAATAAAGGCTCTTTGTTTAACTAATCACCCAAAAAATCTGTTATTAAAGGCAGATATTTGAAACTAAGCTTAAGACAAAGCCGTAACACTGGCATCAATTTAATAAATAATAACAATAACAAATTTTATTGGACAATAATTTTTACAATTTTATTTTTTACAAACCGTATACATAATTATTTTAAGGGCATATAGATACCGTTGTACTGGCCGGAGGTCGATCAAGGGATCTTGCCCAATCCGGAGGAGGAAGCGTCCTGGTTCCGGGAGACGATGACGTCAATATGCGACGCATCCATGCCCCGGGCCAGGCGCTCCCGGCGTATGGCAGTGTACTGGTGGTCGGATGAGATCGCACAGTTGCGTGCGGTCTGCCTGGCATCCCGCCGCCGGTACCAACGAAGCCGACGCCGGCACAGCGCTACAGCCGGAGAGACTGACGAGGCCTATAGAGCCTATCGGGCGGCCACGCTGGTATTTCAGACCGCCATCAGCGAGGCGAAGGCTCGGTCCTGGAGCGAGCTCCTGGAGGGACTGGACAGGGATCCGTGGGGGAGACCCTACCGTATGGTAGTGGGCAAGTTGCGCCCATATGTCCCCCCGGTGACCGAAACCATGGCCCCGGATTTGCTGGAGGGAGTACTTTCAACGCTCTTTCCGGTGGTCCGGGATCATCCTGGTCCCTCTCCACCCCCAACTGCCTCGGACTGGGCCGAGGAGTTGGGGGTCTCGGATGGGGAGCTGGGCCGAGCCATTGGCCGCCTGAAGAGTCGCAACACCGCACCGGGTCCGGACGGCATTCCGGGCCGTGCGTGGGTGTATGCGCTACAGTCTCTTGGGGACCGCTTGAGGCGGCTGTTCACCAGTTGCCTCCGTAGTGGCGTGTTCCCGTCCGGCTGGAAGGAAGCCGGATTGGTTCTCTTGAAGAAGGAAGGAAGGGCTGCAGAGTCTCCCTCTGCATACCGTCCCATTTGCCTGCTCGACGAGGCTTCGAAGCTATTCGAAAGAATAATTACCCGAAGACTCGTTGAGCACCTGTCGCGAGTTGGCCCCGACCTGGCCGAAAGTCAGTATGGCTTCCGGCAGCGGCGGTCCACCATCGACGCGATTCTTCGCGTCCGCTCGCTGTCGGAACAGGCAGTGTCCCGGCGGGGTGGGGTGGCGTTGGCGGTCAGCCTAGACATCGTCAACGCCTTCAACTCCATCCCGTGGGGCGCTATTAGGGCGGCACTAGTCTATCATCGGTGTCCGCCCTACCTGCAGGGCATCATTGGGGCCTATCTGCGTGATAGGCACATTCGCTACGTGGGCAGGGACGGTAGCGTAAAGCGGAGGGAGATTACGTGCGGGGTTCCGCAGGGGTCAGTTCTCGGCCCTCTCTTATGGAACCTCGCCTATGACGCGGTCCTGCGTGTCGTTCTCCCTGCTGGCGTCAGCTTAGTCTGTTACGCTGATGACACTCTGGTGTTGGCCAGCGGGGAGTCCTTCGAGGGAACCATCCGGCTTGCGGAGCTAGCGGTGGCAATTGTCGTGGCCAAAATCCACGCCCTGGGTCTGCGGACAGCGCCTCAGAAAACCGAGGCGCTATGGTTCCACAAACTGCCGAGAAGCAGAGAACCACCTAGTTCGTGGATACGCGTTGGTGACGCGCAAATCGGGGTGGGCTGGTACATGAAATACCTGGGGCTCACCCTGGATAGTCGTTGGGGCTTCGAAGAGCACTTCCAGCGCCTCGTCCCCCGAGTCGAGAGGGTAGTGGGTGCTCTACACCGGCTGCTGCCCAATCTCGGGGGACCATGTGAGGAAGTTCGCCGTCTCTACGGAGGAGTCGTGCGGTCCGTGGTCCTATACGGGGCGCCTGTATGGTCAGCTCGACTATCAGGCGCCCAGCGCTGCAGAACCAAAATTCACGGTCTGCAGCGCAGAGTGGCTATCCGGATCGCACGAGGATACCGAACGGTGTCCTACGAGGCGGCAACTCTCCTGGCGCGTTTTCCGCCTTTTGACATCCTGGCGGAGATGGATGCGTGGGTCTACGATCAGACACGCTCCCTCCGCCAGAGCGGCGAAGGCGCGCCTCCAGGGCCGTTGGACAAGCTGCGGCGGCTAGCTCGGCGGCGCGCACTTGTAAAGTGGCGTCATCGCCTGCGGATGCAGTTTGCAACCAAGCGCGTCGTCGAGGCCGTCCTGCCGCTCTTCGGAGCCTGGCTCCAAAGGAGCGAGCGCGTCACCTACCGCCTGACGCAGGTGCTCACCGGGCACGGTTGTTTCGGCGCGTACCTGCACAGGATAGGACGCGAGGCCACGGCACAATGCCACCATTGTGATAGCGACCAGGACACCGCACAGCACACGCTCGAGGCGTGCCCTGCGTGGGCCGCCGAGCGGCGGATCCTGGTCGATCGGATCGGGCAAGATCTCTCTCTGCCAGCAGTAGTGTCGGCTATGTTGGCAGAGCACGAAAATTGGAATGCAGTGGTCTCCTTCTGTGAGAGCGTCATGCTCCAGAAGGAGACCGCAGAGCGGGATCGGGAGAGGGCCGATCCCGCTCGAAGAAGAAGGAGACGGCGCCGGGGTAACAACCGCCCTGGCGCCTAATTCCGATACGCCTGAAAACCCCTGCCGTTGCTATAAGGTGGGCGACCTCTGGGTTCGCGGGTGCGTAGATTGGGGAATCTGCGTGCCCACACCAAGCGACCCAAGAGAAGACGGTAGCACGCATGTGGTCACGCGCTGCCGTGGGACGCTTTGGGGGATCCTTTACAATCCCCCTGGGGGGGTGACCGCTTTACAGTCACCCTCTCCGAGATGTGCCAATAGGCGTGGCACCAGTGGGTGGCTCTAGTGTGATCATACGAGGACCTGGAGCCTCCCTTAGGTGCCGAAGATGACCGCTCCAGTGGTTTTAGCCGGTAGGAGTCCGGCATACCCCTTCGTCCTTCCCCGGGGCGAAGGAAGTTCATGATGAATTTCCACTGGGCACCAATAAAAAAAAAAAAAAAAAAAAAGGTACCGTTGTAACGTTGGTACCTGTACTAATGTAAAAACACTATCACAGCCATCATTCAATGACTATACATCTTTGTTTACCTCTCTTGCTTACCAATTGTATTAGTCATAATATTCAATTGGCGATTGAAAAATATGACTAATCCAGCTGAACAACAGATTAATTTATTCAGTTTTATGAGTGTATTGTGTCTTACAATCTTTATTTGGTTGATTAATATTATCTTCATTTCAGTGACACCTACATTCTTTATCATTGATAATACTAGGCTAGGTTTATTACTAGATTTATTGTTTTACGTTTATTGTAAATTGAAGTGGATTATTTTCTATTTTGCGTAACGTGTAACATTTTCTACGACGAAGGTAGTTCCCCCTGGCTTGCGACTTTATTTGGGGCTTTAAATACAACTTACTCTTACTGTAATTTTCGAATAACACGGCAGTATTGTTCGTCGCATATATTATGAGTATTTATGAGACTTAGTGCAGCATTAGCATTAACTGGTGGTATACAACATCTGAATGTTAATACCCTGCCAAACTGCAGTAGGATTTTAGCTAAAATTATCAAGTATAGTTATAGTAGAAGTAATTGATGTCTACATTTACCACATTTTTTGCTACATTGCTCACTGTTAAGCCAATCCGCTCATTGTTTCTTTGAATAACAAACAAAAGGTAAATCGCTAATATAGGGAACCGCTAAACAAAAATCCAAAAATACATTTTCCTTAATTAACAATTCTAGAATACCACAAATGTTTGTGAATGTGTAAACTACACAAACAATTAAAATCAAATCACAAATCAATACCATACCTACCGTCACAATATTGCACATTAGTTACTTCAGGATTGTCTTATAAGACGCATCCAGTTCTAAGGCCTGCGATAAAGTAATTAGTAGGGGCATATAACCATAAACTTGTCAATGTTAATCCAAGATAGTATCAATTTTGATAAAATAATACTTCATATCGACTATATGCCAAACTTATTGTCATTTCAATGTATGTAATGGACCAGAGTGATAAACAATTGATTGTGAACAGTGACTGAAATTTATGTTCTTAACAGTATTTCAAGTAGTATGGTAAACGCTTTTAACTATTAGGAACCCAGATATAAGGGAAATTAGATTTTCTAAAGTAATTGTGTTGTGCGATGAATAGCAAGAAGCTCGTTCTTTAATTCGAATACTGCACTGTGACTAAAAAGTGTTCAATAATTTTTCATCTAAATGGAATCTCAAAATCCCACCTCGGTAACCGTTCCGGATATAAACAGTGATGGCATTATAGTGTTAAATGACAGTTCATTTGCTGATACCGTATGGTCAGCTCTTAGTACCATTACAATATGTTTTATTATTCTTTTCATGGTGACTTGCATCAGAGTACTCATTATAGGTATGAAATTGATTTAATACAATGGTTAAGAAGCATCGCTTCTATTGCTTACAGTTTATTATTTAAAGCGTTGTATGTGGAAATGTCTAACTTTATTTTATCTGCTTAACGACAACACACACTTAATGCATCATTAGCAAACTGGTGGTACATAAAATTTTGATGTAAATCCCCTGCCGACCCGCAGTAGGATCTCAAGCAAAATTATCACGTGCAGTAATGAATTGATGTCTACTTATACCATAGATCTGATTATTAAGCTGAGAATCAACTTCTCTTTCTTTGAAGAATCCCGACAACAAACTAAAAGACTTTTAATATAGGGAACTGCTGCAATGAAAACCCAACAATTTTTCCTTTATAGTACTATTTCATAACGCAAGCAATGCTAGAAGGCCACAAATCTTAAAATAAACCACACAAACAATCCAAATCAGAAATCAATAACATACCGTCATAATATTGTACATTACTTACTTCAAGATTGTCTTATAAGACGCATACATTTCTAATCGCAGTAGAAAGCGATTAAGGGACTCTCAAGCATGGTGAGCACTAGCCAAATCCCCCCGAAACGATGACACACTGTATGTGTGGCACGGCAGTGGACGTCTTTTGGCCGATATGATGAAGAATGATTAAAACCGAAAATTTAACACAAAAGTTATTAAAATATTTATACATAAGAATTGACCAATCGACACATAGTTGCCAGAAGAGCCAACACATACTGCAACCCAAAAAATGTATGATATGTTACAATGTATGTTAAGTACTGCTTTATAGTAGTAACATTGATTGAGTAATAGTAGTAACATTGATTTATTAGCCATTGATATAATTAACGCTTAAATGTTTTTAATGGAATATTTCTTAATGATTCTGATAGTTGATCAAATATTCCAATAGTCATTGGATATCAATTAGGGTAAGATTGGCGCTTTGGAACACTTAATTTTGAACAAGCGTGAAACCTAATATGAAACATAAACAGTGCAGTCTTCTTTGGGGTCTTCTTGCACGTTTTTTTCGAACATTGCCACGGCATCTTCGGATTTCATAAAGTGAATCTTTTATTTTGCCTTATTACTGATTCAATTGTTGCTTTGAATTCATGTGTTTACGCCAGTCGTGTCTTTTGTTAGTGCTAAAGCACTATTTGCACCTATTTCTAATCCGAAAAGATAAAATGTAAGATTTTATATATGTAAACATGCTTAGCTTTATCCAACTTATATACATCTGAAATCGGGTCATTTACTGTACTTCATCATTGTGATTAACCTTTCTAAACGATCAACCCTGAATTCATCATCATCATATCAGCCAAAGGATGTCCACTGCTGAACAGAGGCCTCCCCCTTAGATTTCCACAAGGAGCGGTTACATGCCGCCCTCATCCAACGTCTCCCAGCGACCTTCACCAGGTCGTCTGTCCACCTCGTTGGAGGTCGTCCCACGCTGCGTTTTTCGGTGCGCTGTCTCCACTCAAGAACCTTTTTGCCCCAACGGCCATCAGTTCTACGAGCAATGTGCCCCGCCCATTGCCACTTCAGTTTAGTAATCCTTTCAGCTATGTCGGTAACTTTAGTTCTTCTACGGATCTCCTCATTTCTGATTCGATCTCGTAGAGAAATACCAAGTATAGCTCTGTCGATAGCTCGCTGAGTGACCTTGAGCTTTCTTATGAGGCCCATTGTGAGTGCCCACGTCTGATTAAAGCCTTGCGTCTTGAGGCATTGCGGTATTGTTGACGAAAAGACGTTGCGAAGTTTCCCGAACGCTGCCTAGCCGAGTCGGATTCAACGATTGACCTCTTTTGACCCTGAGTTCGCGAAAACTAAATCAGCTGATCTCTAAATTTTGTCAAGCAACGTCGACGATTTTATATAGATCAACTTTTTTCGCGGATTAAGACTTGGCCCGTAATAAAAGTTGTTCACAATGAGGAAGTACAATGAACCCCTTTCAGATGTACCTTTTCTGTTCCATCTTGTATTTTAGAAGCAGAATGTGTATTTTTAAGCTGAAAGCGTATGTAGGTACTTTTTGTAATCATATGATAATCTCTTTTACTCGATATCATATCAAGCGATATGTTTTGTGACGGCAGAGATATGATGCCCCATTTTTATAAACATTTTAGTTGTTAACCAAACGCGATAAACAATAATGTCGCTTTTGCTAGATATACAAGTATCATAATTAACTTAAGGGCTTCTGTTAATGTCTTAGATTTTCGCGATTATTACACATTATAATAAAACACTTTTAAACGGATTCTATCGCGTATATTTTGATTTTTGATTTTCCTGACGTTTCGAATACTTTGCAGCATTCGTCATCCTGCGACCACGAATGCTGCAAAGTATTCGAAACGTCAGGAAAATCAAAAATCAAAATATACGCGATAGAATCCGTTTAAAAGTGTTTTATTATAAGGCTTCTGTTAAGTTCTATATTATGGCATGTACTCATTTTTAGCTATACGCAATGATATGTTACGTCCATATTAAATCGCGCGCAAAACTCAGTCTCGCTGTATGTTGGTATAAAGCTATAAAATTACACACCTATGTTCTAAGAAAGAAGATTAAAAACTGCGAGAGTAAAAGAGATGGCTATCTAAAATGACAACACGTTTATTCGATGTCTTTGTCGCACCTGTGATAGAATATATGTGTTGTCTCTTTTCTTTGCCTGGCCTGTGTTTTGTTCGAGAATATTATTCTACAGATAATTTGAATAGTATTTTTATTAAAATGTTTTATACAGTTTGTTACTCACGTGTGTCAGTTGGTATGAGATCCCTTGTGCTTTATTTATTTGATGGTTTGTGCATTTTCTATTCGCACGACGGCATTGTTATTACTTAATTAATAAAACAATATGGATTGTGACAGTGTGTGCTCGTTGTCCTGGCTTGGGCGAACTGATTGCGAGGTGCTACAATTGGGGGAGATTTGGTTCTTACTTTTGGCGCGCATGTAACATACCTACTTATTTTAATATATAATATCATTGACTATATGTATTAGTTAGGAGTACCTTCAGTAGTACATTGACTGTAAACTTCAATCAGATTTTCGTCTTCATTAGGAAAAATCTTTGAATAATCAATGATAGCGTACCAACAATATTTTAAGGGATTATAATAGAATATAATGCAAAAATAAATACCACATTAATTATATTGTTTATCATACATCATCACTAAGGCTCAAAACTAGTTCCCATACAGCGATCTAGTTGTTCTAGTATAACCGTTTGTGACTCCCGGAAAGAAAGCAGTGCACACGTGGTCATGTGCTGCAGTGTGCGCAGAACAGCGCACAGCGTGGCTTCGGGAGATCCATTACAATTCACCCCTTGGAGGCTGGCTATTTAACATCGCCTCCACATCGCTAGAGGGATTGACCGCTTTACAGTCATCCCCTCCGAGATTCACCTACAGGCATGGTATCAATGGGTTGCTCTAATCTAATTGTATCGACGACCTGGAGCACCCTTTCGGTGCCGAAGATGACTCCTTCTGTGGTTTTAGCCGGTAGGTGGTAGGTGATAACCCTCCGTCCTTTCCCTGGGCGGAAGAAGAACATGACGTATTTCCAACGGGTGAAATAAAAAAATAAAAAAAATACGGGTTGCACTCCGGGAGTGCCGACAGAAGTGACAACTTATTTTTTTTTATTTATCTAGACGCGTTCGCGGTCTGCTATATGTACATGCATATACTATAGCTGCGTCTCGTAACGGCGTCGCGAGTCCAGAGATTTTATCTCATCTAAAAATATGCGTACCGCGCTAAAAGAAGGTTTCACTTCAAAAATAAAAGATACTATCGTAATCACGTATAACGTTATTATTGTGCCAGCCCGTCTCCCTAATAGAATCCCTCCTAGTTCCACAAGAAGTCTGCGCTGTTCTAACAATTCTTATTCTTCTCTATTCCAGGACAAAAAACGCGCAGTCCGCAGCAGAGGCGAATGTATGTGGGGTCTCGAGCTCGTCCGTCGCTGGGCCAGCCCGAGCCGTCTATATACGTCAGCCCATCCAACTTGCCCCCACCGCCAAAATATGGTGAGTACACGCATTCCTACAGAGGGGGGAAACGACCCGAGCTAATCAAAGGCATGTGTAATTATTATTGTATAGTGTATTTCATTTCATTTAATTTCAATACCTAATCAAAAAATACAATACTCATATAAGCAATACACTTTTGAAGTTATGACAGACGATCATCATTTCATCATTTCGGCCGAATGAAGTCCACTGCTGGACACAGGCCTCCCCCAAAGATGTCCACAACGACCAATATGGATGGGGGGGTTTTGCCATAATCGCCACGCTTGGCAGACGGGTTGGCGATCGCAGTTGAGTTGTTAATGTACTCGAAGGACACTGCTGCCCATCCTCCGGCTAATCCCTTAGTCGACTTTTACTACACCCATGGGAGGAGATGGGGTGGTGGCATTCTGAGCCGGCACCACACGGTAAACACAGGACAGACGATAATAAAAGAAAATAAATAAATTACAAAAAATCATGTCTTGTAATATATCCGTGTGGTGTCCGGATGAGAATATAGCACCACTCCATCTCCTCCCGTGGAAGTCGTAAAAGTCGACTAAGGGACTCATAACCAGAGCGATGGGCAGTAGCATCCCTTTTGCTGAGCAGTAGCAATTCTGCGCTCACCAACACACTTGCCAAGCGTGGTGAGTATTGGCAAATAACCCCCAAAATAATGACACAATTGTAAAAATTTATGGGGGAGGCCTTTGTTCAGCAGTGGACGTATAAATGGCCGATATGATTGAATGTAACGCGAGTAGTGTGGACAGCACGATGAGCTGAACGCTGATCCAGCAGATGTTTCAGTTAATCCACTCAGTTTTAAAGAACATGCCGAAGAGCAAGGTGGTAATTACTGGTGTTGCTTTTCTATATATATATATTTACGGCCGAAATTAATAATCAATCTAATCCAAAATCATTAGATTTAGGATTTTGAAATTCATTCGTTTTTTTGTTAAGATCACATTTAACACAAAAAAACAGACAAATTCTTAATAATAGTAATGTCTTAGGTCTTCGCGATTATTACACATTACGTTTCGAATACTTTGCAGTATTCGTGGTCGCAGGATGACGAATGCTGCAAAGTATTCGAAACGTCAGGAAAAACAAAAAATCTAAAATATACGCGATAGAATCCGTTTAAAAGTATTTTATCACGACCTTAATTCCAAATTCAAATATTTTGACTAAGAATAATAATTAATTTCGATAAAAACATAGAGCCGAAATTGACGGCATAGTTGGTGCAGTGGCTGATACAAAGCGCCTGCTGCGCTCCGGGTCGTGGGTTCGATTCCCGCACGGAACAAATATTTGTATGATCTGCAGGTAGTTGTTCTGGGTCTGGGTGTATTGTATGTGGAATTCATGTCTGTAAACGCACCCACGACACAGGAGAAATCCTAGAGTGGGGCAACGTTTTTATAAAAAAAAAGGGAAGCCGTGTTGTGCCGGCTGCAGTGCTACAATTGGGGGGATTTGGTTCTTACTTTTGGCACACATGTTACTTAACTGCTTCTTTTTAATAGATAATATCATTGGTATAAGTTCAATCGCCAAAAGGCGGCCTTATGGCTATCCGCGATCTCTTCCAGACAACCTTAGGATGGAAAATGGTAGATAGAAGTAATTATGAGGCAGTCAGTGGTGTAACTATATATACTAATGTAAATAAATTTTATTACATACTATACTAAATAAATGAAAATTTAATAAGTAATAACTTGAATTTTTAATAATCTATATACTATATATTATACATTTATATACACACTAAAACTAAAAACATACAGACTACTGACCAATAAACTAAATAATAATAAAAAAATAAAAACAAAAGATAATATATAATAAAGTTGCACATGCATTTAGGCGCCGAAGTACTCCTCCTCATCGCTGTCAGCTGGTAATGTTCCCAGAAGACTGGCAGCATTGCCACGTTGAATGGCAATGCTTATTCTTTGGCCAAAGAAAATACCAGCCCTCTGATCACGTGAAGTATCGACCAATAAGTAATAACTATTTAAACTATATGAATACCTATGAATAAATAAAAATAAAATAACTTTAATGTAAAGAGCTAAAATAAGTCAAAGTAGAATCATCATTTCGGCCGAATGAAGTCCACTGCTGGACACAGGCCTCCCCCAAAGATTATCACAACGACTGATATGGGTGTTGTGGGCTCATTGGGGGGTTTTGCCATAATCGCCACGCTTGGCAGACGGGTTGGCGATCGCAGTTGAGTTGTTAATGTAATCGAAGGACGCTGCTGCCCATCCTCCGGGTAATCCCTTAGTCGACTCTTACGACACTCACGGGAGGAGATGGGGTGGTGGTATTCTGAGCCGGCACCACACGGCAAAGTAGAATAGTAGAATTTAAAGCGACAGGTAATAATCCTTTACTAGTGTCTTAAATGTCTGAATATATCTTATTATTACTGCTAACGCATTCCACAACCGAACTGCTGGAATGGTAAAGTATCCAAATTAAATTGAGGAATGCATTGGGATTTTCAGCATTAAGTTTTCCTATGATCTGAATCGTCTTATTTTAGTTACTTATTTTGTACTAGCTGGGACCCGCGGTTTCACCCACGTTTAATTTAAAAGAAAATTATAGTACTTCGACATACACACTTGACATAGAATATATACATATATTGGATTTCAAGCGTGTTTTTTTTTTACGCGGGACCCAAATTATTTTTCTAAAATAAAAGTAGCCTAAGTTATTCCTTATAACATCGGGAAGTCCACGGGGATTTCCCCACGTTAAAAAAAAGCTATCTACCAGTGAAAATCCCGTCAAAATCGGTCCAGTCATTTCGAAAATGACCCGGAACCAACAGACAGACAAAAATTGTTTTTTTGTTATATGTACCGTATATACTTTCAGATGCATTTAGTAAAAAGCTGTTATTTTGACATAACAAACAGACACTTCAATTTGATTTATTTGTATAGATAATTCTAACGTCTCTTTACTTTTCAATTCCAGAATGCATGGCACCACCCAGCTACGAGGAAGTTGTGGGTGTACATTACCCCAACTACCCAGTACAACCAATTACTCAGCCCATCACTACAGCGTTAGCACAAAACACAGTCGCACACTCGTCCACAGACAACAACGATGCCAGAAATAACGAAACTGTTAGCAGAAATAACGAAGAAACCGTTGTCACGGTATCCAGACCTATTGCGGCAAGTTCGTGATTATGTTAGATATCGCTGTTTAATGTATCAAGTCTTCCAGTTGAGCTGGCAGGTAAAGGCTATGCATTTAAAGTTTACTAGTCTGATTGAGTTTTCGTGATGTGATGAAAGAGATGAAGTCGTAACTGTTAAGCTGAATTTACAGAAAGAGAATGCGTCGTTAAATGTAGACAATAATGAAGCAAAGTTATAACTTATAGCTATTTAAACAAATACGTTGGATTACCGCAAACTGACGGCGATTTGACGAAAAGTAACAATTCTCGTTATTTTGAAAAATTGGATCAATATTTGATCTATAAAATTGTAGTTATGTATTCAAATGTTATGTCTTGTACAAGACAAAATCTAGGACCAAAATGTACAAGACAAAATCTGGGACCAAAATGTACAAGACAAAATCTGGGACCAAAATGTACAAGACAAAATCTGGGGCCAAAATGTACAAGACAAAATCTGGGACCAAAATGTTACCTTTACAACGACATACATTTTTACTTGTAGTTATGTATTCAAATGTTATGCCTCGTACAAGACAAAATCCGGGACCAAAATGTTACCTATACAATGACATAATTTTTTACCAAATATATTCCGTCTTTATAGAGGACGTAAGACTGAGTGTGATTTGGTAAAAAGGATCACGAAAATGGATGTTTTTCAAACAATTGTTTCAGTAATTTGATGTAACGATGGAATTTCTGAAACGATAACTTGATTGATCAAAATATTGGCTGTTGGATCAAACATTTTTCTTGATAGATCATTAAACGAATGTTTGATCTTCAGCCAAATTAATTTATGTATATATTATTGATGTACCTATACAACTTATATTTAACAAAATAAATTTAATTTAGAGTAAGGACTAATGTATTTTATTTATTGCTACCTATTATTACATGTTTCCTGTATATGTCAACTTTTTTTCATGTCACGCCCTGCAGAACAAAGGCCTCCCGCATAGATGTCCAAAATTGAATCGTTTTGGGAGGAATTTGGCAGTACTCACCACGCTGCAGGCAGGCGGGTTGGTGAGCGCAGTATGGCTACTGTTCTTTAGAAGCGATGCTGCTGCCCATCTCACTGGTAGTCCTTAGTCCCTTATAAGGCGACTTATACGACATCAACGGCAAGAAATGCAGTGGTGCTATATTTTGAATCCGAACCCCACACGGTACTAGCCAGTAACAAGTAATTGAAATATTTCAAGTATTATATATTGTTTTGCTCAAATACATAGAGAGTAAGGGCTTATAGCCAAGTCTACTATTTCTGTTTCCTCAATCAATGAAGTGTTGCATACTTTATGATAGGTATCTATCATAAAGTATAATTGACTCTTTGAGAGGACTTAAGAAGTCATGTTTCAATTACCTATGCACGTATGGTATGGATATATGATGTTTATAATGAAATAGCTTACATTATCATTTGAAGAAACACAAGTTAAGGAAAATCTCTAGAGTGGTCTACAGATATTTTCATATTTTCGCGCACGTACCAACTTTATGCACGCTCTATACTTTCTTTATTATAACTATACAGTTTCCCAAGTAAAATAAAACAGACCGACAAGAATCCTGCCTAACTAGACAGCTTTATATTTTTATACACAGATATATAGGGTCTTACTGTAATAATGGAAAATATTTTAGGAGGTAAATCTATAGGTAGCAATGAAGCGTTTTAGCAAAATAAATAAACGGATCATCAACCTTTATTTTATCAAATAGTACAGAGTAAGTAAATCTTTCGCTAGTCGAATGTTTGAATATTGATTTATTTATTGTCAGTAAAACCGATACTTGATATTTGAAATGAATTCTATAGCATTCATAGAGCCTAGCCTTAAAATATTTTCCATTATTAATGTAAGTCCCTATATAATGAATAAAAAAGAACTAAAAACAAGCTTTAATTTATTATTTTCGTACTCTTCTCAGCAAACCCTTTCATTTCACACTCATATCATGGGGGTGCATAAAAATAACAGGTCGGCCATCTTCGGGAGTTCGCCATATTGGATTTAGGTCGATTATTAGCAAACCATGCATTGTCATCCAAACTAAACGTGTATACAAAATTTCAGCTCAATAGGTTGGGGATAACAGCTTAAATATTCAATTGCAAAATCTGACCCATACTAATAAGGCAAGTTAAATAAAAGCTTGTAAAAATGAATGTTTGTTTTTTTGTTTACCCCGTATGCATTCCTATAAGTACCATTAATCCGACTGAGTTGAAACTTTCTACAGTTGTTGTAAACACACGCTTGAAAGTTTCTAATATAGAAAAATAAGCTAAATGATTGAAAGAGAGTGTGTCTAGTGTCACGCTAGACACGCGGATTGTGCGCAGCACAGCGCATAGTGAAGCCTCGGGGGAATCTTTTACAATCCCCTCGAGAGATGCCTGGGGGGGTGGCCTCTTTACAGTTGCCTTCCCTCCGCTAGAGGGGATGACCGCTTTACAGTCATCCCCTCCGAGATGTGCCAAAAGGCGTGGCACCAACGGGTGGATCTAGATGAAGATTAATTTAAAAAAAATGAGTTTAAAAAATAAAAATAAAACTCGCGTATTGGCAAGCGCAGAAGGGCTGCTGTTCCACAGAAGAGGCGCTGCGGCTCATCTCCCTGGTTTAGACTCCTTTAGTCGCCTTCTCCGACATCCACGGGAGGAAGACACGGCATACACGGTATTAGTTCTGCAACAAAATTATACCCGACAAGCAAAGATGTCAACCCTTAGTCACCTTTAAGACTCCCATATTCCATATTAGTACATTCAATAGGATTATTAATTTATAATATTTCAGAGGTCTTAAAATGCATCTTTAAATTACGCAGTAGAACTAAATTACCTTCTTCAATATCTTTCGCAGGTTCACCCGCTCATTTATTAAGTATTAGTTTGTGGGTTCGAAACCTGGCGTGTTATTCTCCCCCCTGGCGCCAGCTTAGTGTGAAACGTTGACGACACTCCTGTGTCGGCCAGCGGGAAGTCCGTCAAGGAAACTGTTCGTGGCAAAAGTTGTGTCTGAAATCTATGCTCTGGGTCTGTGGATAGCACCTGACAAAACCGAAGCGGTATGGTTGGACACACTGCCGTTGAGTTGAGAAACACCCAGTTCGTGGACTTGCGATTTTACGTTAGTGACGCGCAAATCCGGGTGGACGGGTACATGAAGTACCTCACCTTGGCAGTCACTGGGGCTTTGACGAGCACTTCAAGGCTTTGTGCGGCGCTGCCCAATTTCAGGGGACTAATACAAGAAGCTTACTCCCACTATGGGGGTCGTAGGGTTCGTGGCCGTCTACGGGGCGCTTGTACGCTCATTTTGACTGTCAGGCATCCAGCGCTGTTGCAACAAAATCCATAATCTGGAGCGCACAGTGGCTATGTGCATCGGGCGAAGCTATAGGACTGTGTCCTTCGGGGTGGCAAGTCTACTGACAGTTTTCGTCTCTACATCGTGGCGGAGGTGGATGCATAGGTTTTATGATCGGACACGCTCTCCCCTTTGCCAGAGCGGTGAAAGTTCTACTGAAAGTACGAGACTAAGCAGGTCGTCTAGGCCGGTCTGTCGCTCTTGGGAGCCTGGCTCAACAGGACCAAGCGCATCACGTTAAGGTTGTTTCGGTACACTACAGGATAGGAGGATTGTCCGTGTGGTGTCCGGATTGTCCGTGTGGTGTCCGGATTAAGAATATAGTACCACTCCATCTCCTCCCGTGGATGTCGTAAAAGGCGACTAAGGGAATCTAAACCAGAGGGATGGGCAGCAGCGTCCCTTCTGAGAAACGGTAACCATACTGCGCTCACCAACCCGCCTGCCAAGCGTGGTGAGTATTGGCAAATACCCCCCAAAATGATGATACAGTTGTGGAAATCTATGGGGGAGGCCTTTGTTCAGCAGTGGACGTATAAATGGCCGATATGATACAGGATAGGACGCGAGGTCAGGGCACACGTTCGGAGGTATGTGTGTTTTGTGTCGGGGTATTTTAAGCAGGTTAGAGTCCTGGAGCGGAAGAAGTCCATGATGGATTACCAAGGAATGAAAAAGCAGTTTAAAGACCTGAATGTCCCCAAGGGAAATTCAATTTCATTATGCAGTTTCTCAGTTAATCTAAAACACAACTTATCATATCGGCCTATAGACGTCCACTGCTGAACAAAGGCCTCCCCCATAGATTTCCACAATAGTGTCGTCATTTTGGGGGGAATTTACCAATACTCACAACGCTTGGCAGGGTTGGTGAGCGCAGTGTGGCTGCTATTTCACAGAAGGGACGCTGCTGCCGATCCCTCTGGTTGGATTCCCTTAGTCGTCTTTTACGACATCCACGGGAGGAGATGGAGTGGTGCTATATTCTTAATCCGGACACCACACGGATAAAACACAACTGACTTGATGTAAAGGAAATATCATGAGACTACGGGCTTAAGCCTGCAGTAGGACTGTGTCAAACCTGTAACCCCACTGTAGGCACATACATAAAATCTCCAACATTTAGCATTTATTCCACCTTACTTTGTACACGAAGTACATGAAATAATACTTATGGACTTATCTTTGTTCTCTATCTAGGCTTTACATAAGGCGGAGGGGCGCATCGCCCTCTTACTATGTAGACGTCCATGGTGTTCCCAGCTATCGCTAGGTCTTTGAATGTATGAATATATGATTATATGAATGTATAAATGTATGAATGTATGAATGTATGAATGTATGAATGTATAAATGTATAAATGTATGAATTAATGAATCCTTACAGACGACGCTGCAGAGTACACCGGTAAAAAAGCGTTCGTTCGCTAAGTGCGAGGAAAGCCATATGTTTTGTTAAGGGTTTTGGCCGTCGTTTGAGGAATAACGGCCGCGACCCTCGTTACGGCTCATTTTTATATTAGAGAATATCGCTCGCAATTCAGTGGAGCAACGCAGCAGTAGCTGACAGGTATATTTTGTTCTGAGACTTATCTATGACCATGATAGGTATATATACATTCAGTATTTTTCAATATACACGTTTCATTAGATACTTGTTCTATAAAAACCTGCTTGCTATCTGTCTGGCACTTGAGGAATCTCGGTAGCTAACGACGTGATAACCTTTTACAGGCAGACTGATTGGAGCTAAAGAAAGAAAAACATTTTAAAAGGAAACTAAGATATAAATATGTATTTGTGTAACCTAGATAGGGAAAAATATTGCTTGGTAAAAATAAGATCCTTAATAATTAATAGATCGACCTATGGTCCTGTAGTAAGAGACATTATAATGAGGTAGATACATAGGACTTCCATTGTACAACCATCATGTTGCTGCAAAGATAAAGTTAATGCAAGAAGAGAAAGAAATAAAGAAGTTTGAAGCATGTTTTCAACCTTTGTGGCTCTAGTGTGATCATACGAGGACCTGGAGCCTCCCTCAGGTGCTGAAGATGACCGCTCCAGTGGTTTTAGCCGGTAGGAGTCCGGCATACCCCTTCGCCCTTCCCCGGGGCGAAGGAAGTATAAGAAGAATTTCCACTGGGTACCAAAAAAAGGTGGGTAGCTATTGTAGCGTTTATGCACCTATGAGGTTTTATACCGAAAACTTAAAGTTTTAAAGTTTAAAGTTTTATGCCGAAACCGGCCGCTTTAACTAGATCCTATTAGAACGTAACGATTATTCAAAGTAGCAGTCGCCCTAAGTAAAATTATTGATATTAAGTCGCATCTGGCTAGTCTGGGTGCCGACCGTAATGTATAAAAAACAAAAATAAACTAGTAATTACCATCGAGTAATTTAAAACTATTATCTAAAAGTCCAAATTTCAGATTCATTTTGATTTATAATAAAGTTCCTGAATACTTGAAAAATGAAACGAAAAATACCCTGTTCTATACCAAAGAATCAAATCATTTTTAATCAAAAATTGCTACTACTCTGTAGAAGAATTTAAAACTGATAGACATAATGTAGTAAATAAAATAAATTCAAATTCAAAAGATTTTTATTCATATTAACCATTTACGGGCGCTAAATGATTTTAAATAAATCAATTTTGTGGCACAAGCCTAATTTATTGTTTTAAATAGTATTAAGTATAATGTACTGTGACGGATTATATGTAAAGAATCATAACAAATTGACAAATTGTTAACTAAATTGACGAATGATTATTTTAAAGGTACTTGTTTTTTAATTTTAATATTATGTAGTTTGTAATGTAAAAGCAAATCGCACTGACTTGCAAACGCCCTTACAGGATGCATGTACCTACTTAAATTTAAATCCTACTAAAGATCTATGGAAATAATATGATGTACATGTATGTTCGTTCTTTGGTTGGCTAGGATTCTAATAGGCAGCAGGTTGAAGGTTCGTGTGGTGGATTATGAATATAGCACAAATCCATAGCCTTCCGTAGACGTTGTTAAAAATTACTAAAGGTCTCTAAACCAGAGAGTGGATTCTGTGAAACATCACTCTGTCATTTTGCGCTCACCAACCCGCCTGCCAAGTATGGGGACAAATACCTCCCAAAATACGATACTAAATATCTTAGAACCTTTTCAGCAGTGGACCGTCACACTTTTAGTTGAAACTTTAAGGTTCAAAATTGAACGAGTGTAAGATTTATGTTATGTTGCAAATAAATTGTTGAGCAGTTAATATGTGGATATATAAAGAACGGTATGAAGTTATGGAGAACGATATAACTTTACACGCGTAAGATTGGTGTGCGCTTTTATCTTTCCATAAAAATTGTTTCATTATTAGCGATTGAGGGTACTTCAAAATAAAAAAATTAAGTATTTTTAAGAACTTTCTCATAATATTTCATGGACAACATACTAATAGACAATATAGTAATATCGACACACATAATTAATATCATAATCAGCCCATTAGTGTCCCACTGCTGGGCACAGGCCTTCTCTTACGATGAGAAAGATTAGGCCTTAGTCCACCACGTTGGCCTTATACGGGTTGGCGGCTACACACACTATTTGTGAGATTTTTAGGTTTTGCAGGTTTCCTCACGATGTTATCCTTCTTCTGTAATGCAAGTGACAGTAAAATTTTGATCCGTTAATGAATCTGAAAAGTCAGAGGTGCGGGCCGGGTTCGAATTCAGACGCTCCTGTATGCAAGTCATGCGCTCAACTACTATCTATATCTGGGTGTCACTGCTATAAGTAATGTACCTAGAACTGAACCTTGTGGAACGCCCGAAATCTTTCAGCTTTCTTTAAACGTTTTTTTCTAAATAATGAAACTTTATTGTTAAATAAGGAATCTGAAGCTCGAACACTTCGTCTAATACAGCTCGAAGCAATATAATACTGCGTGCTAAATACATACTGAAATTGACTATTTCCTGCTCACTTTAATATTTAACATAATTATATGACAAATTAATGCCATGATAAGATCATTATTACTTGCTTAATTTACGTTGACGCTCGATGTCAGCGAATGTGTAACTCATTCACAACCTTCTCACTCGGACGGGTTACATGAGTGAATTGGTCAGGAAAGAGAAGTAAATAAATGAAGCATTAACTAATGTGCGGACATCAACCATTACACGCGCTATCAATGACTGCCCAATATTATTCTCGTTAGCCTTATCCCCTGCCAGTGGCCGCTCACCCTTTTTACCTTTCGTTATGATCTCGCATCCTCAGCAGTCAGATGGCGGTCACTTCAGCTTTCACATCGTTCAGCCATCACCTCTTACGTATCCCAAAGGATCTTATGGTGGTTACAAGGCATTCATGTTTGATGCTGAAACTGATGGTCATGGCCATATCAGGCGACTATTTTGCAGGTTGATTGCAATGCCAAGAAGACTAAATCGAAGGTGAAAATAAAGTCCGTAGATATTTGTCTATAATGGCATCTACATTTTCATAACATTAGACGACATTAGGCCGCTACAAGCAATCGCAAAATGACAGACGCTAACTTCCTCTTCGCGCACCTTGCATATTGAACAATGATTCCGAAGAGCAACACATATGAGCAATTCATTCATTTATTCCTCCGTAACTGGACAGTAATTGTTACAGTCATGCGGCTGTCAGTGAAGGTGATAACTGTCAATATAGATTAATGTGTATGAAGGTTTTTTATCACTTATTTGTGTATGTAAGTAGTTTAGCTAGAATTACTTTATACGCTCAGGTGTTGATATGTTAAACATGTTTTATCCTTTAATTCAATAATTTGCAACTAAGTATGTACATTGACAGCTTAATAACGAACATGTACGGAAAACTTACCTCTCAATATTAACCCACTTTTACCTACCTGTTATTGCAAGAGTCCAAAAAGATAGCTACCAATGCGGGTAACGCAAACACGAGACCCAACCGATGTGGATTGTTCAGCCCTAGTCATTGCCATTATTGCTGGTTATCTCTTCCCCACTCCATCACCATCTGTCGTAGCACCGCTCAATACCCAATCGTATCGGATGTTCCACAGAAGCGGCCTTAAGAGCGATCCCTGTGGAATACCGATCATCGTCAGTTATGCCGTGAGTCCTGGGGTGGTGTTGAGCAATACTGTCATTGTCATTGATAGATTCTAGGTTTTGAACGTCCACGAACCCTTGACCACCACGACACAACGTTTAATTATGATAAATTCCTCCATAACTGGTAATATATAATTTTGATAGCCTCAGTTATGGTAAATACACACAAAAGATGTATGTTATACAAGCGTGTAATTACGCGACCTTCTCGCTTCGCGCGAATGGAGCGTGACAGCATGAAAAACTTTAGTCGTTGACGTGAATAGACGTTTTGTAGAACAGTACAGGCTAGGGTGACAATTTAATTCTAAATAAATGGATAATTCGTTTTGTCATCTTGGTTGCTATAGTTTTTTTTTATGTTGGTTACGACATGAACATGTCATGCGGGGTAACCGTCACGCCTGACCATATCAATTGTAATGCTATCCAGGACTAGTCACAAGATACCGTCCAGTTAAGTATATCCAACTTCGGTAAAGAGGTCAATTGTCGAATCCGACTCGACTGGTTAGCGTCGAAAATACCACACTGTCTCGCCCAAAAAAATTGTAGACTTGATAAATATAAATTTTTGTAGGTCAAAGCAAGTGGCCTTTTGATGAAGATGTGAAGTCGTGATGCCTAGAGATAAAGGGCCTCTTGCGAAGCCTGCTGCGATTAATGAATTGCCATTATCGTGGTGCTTGTGAAACCAATAGGGGATGGCAGTATGTAATATGTATGATATTTACTCAAAGGCATTTACATCTGCTTAAATTCAAAATTTACTTTATATAAATACCTACTATTGATCGGAATTAGGGCCACTTACTCTACTACTCTACCAGATACCATGGACGCACTCGCGCGCAAATTAGAGTCTATCCATTAGCTTGTTTTTATTCAACTGACTAAACTAGAGTTTTATAGTTTACAATTTTTCCACTTGGACTCATCCTTCGGTCCCGAACAGTAGGTACTTTGTTCCATTTTATGATAGCCCCCTTCCCATGTCTATGCTAAGCGTGGCCTATTCTTTGACACCTTATCTTTTCCGCCATTTCGATCATCGGGGAAGGAAAAAATAAGGGCAATTTTGTAGGAATTGTACATATTTGTGTGAAAAAGCATGATGTATTTAGCTTACAGTAGGGCTTCGCCTGTATCTTAGGTACAGCTTACGTACATAAATCTCGCACACAAATACACCCAGAGTAAGTGCAAGTACTTGCCCATACATATATTCGATCCATTCAAGATTTAAACCAGAACACAGAAGGTGAATACTGAGCCTCTGCACCAAAAAAATAAATAAATAGTTCAGTCGTTTGTAGTCGTTCGTCGTCGTAGTTGTGGCGAAGACAGACTGATTACCTGTTTGGCCGTCGGCAGCGTGTTTGCATTGAAGAAACTTTTTCTTCCTGGTGCAATTTGTCTGCTGGCGTACCTCAGGGTGGCGTTTTATCTCCGTTACTCTTCGCCGTATTTATAAATACTATCTCCAATAGACTTCTTTCATCCTACCACCTTTATGCAGATGATCTCCAAATTTATACATGGGTATAAACCGCCGCACCGCCTGATAAGTTATCAGAAGCAGTGGGCATCATAAATGGTGATTTCAAACAAATTAGCCAGTGGAGCAAGGCCTACGGATTCTCGGTGAATCCTTTGAAGACCCAAGTCATTGTTGTTGGCAGCTCTAGAATGACTTCAAGAGTTGACTGGACCCATTTACAACCGGTTCTCTTTAATAGCACCATAATTCCAGTAAGTGACAAAGTTAAGAACCTGGGAATATATATAGACAAAGCCTTGTCCTGGGGACCTCAAATACAGGAAGTCGGTCGTAAACTATTCGCATCTGCGGGGTCTTTAGGAAGACTACGTAACTTCCTGCCAATTTCCACCAAAACTGCGCTTGCACAATCGCTTCTTCTTCCGATTCTTGACTACGCCGATACCAGCTATCTTGATCTCACAGAGGAACAACTTGATAAACTTGAGCGACTCCAAAATTTCTATATAAGATTTATATTTGGTTTACGCAAATATGATCATGTGTCAGAGTATCGTACTCAGCTCAAGTGGCTCCCTATACGCCTTCGTCGGAATACTCATATTCTTCATCTTCTATACAGTATCCTGTACAATCCATCCACTCCCTGCTATCTTAAAGAACGTTTCAAGTTCCTTCGTAACTCAAATTCGAGATCCTTAAGGTTATCAGAGAATTTGACGTTGAAAATGCCAATGCATTCCACTAATTACATGGGAAAATCTTTTACAGTCCAGGCTGCCCGCTCATGGAATGAGTTGCCAGTGGCAATTAGACGTGCTCAATCCCTAGCAATGTTTAAAAGACTAGTCAAGAAACATTATCTATCACTGTAGTTTCTCCTTTACTTCTTTTATTTATTTATTATATTTGTATCGTTATATGTATCTATTATAATAATATTTTTTTTATAATATGTATGTCATGATATGTATAAACTTAAAATTATTGTTACACCGCGAACTACCCTTTTCTTTATCGCTTACAAATCTGTCCATCCCAAGGTTGTCTAGCAGAAATTGCCGTGTGCGATAAGACCGCCCTTTGTACATGTCTTTTTCTACATTGGATCTTATTTTTGTTACTTTTGGTGTACAATAAAGAGTATTGTATTGTATTACCGTTTGTAAGTTATTAGATCTAGAATCTATACCTATCCTTCAAGACGCCACCTCCATGGCAATCCTACCCGTTTATAATTTTGCTATCTAGACAGAGCACCGAGTGATCGATTTGACATTGACTATTATTAACCGTTTACAAAACGACCAATTCATCATCGCATCTTCATGCCCGTTTTCACATTTAATGGTAGCAGAAAGACAAGTTGCTTATCTTCCTATGGTCAAAAATGATGTCTTCTGCTTTTTATTATAATAAATTGATGTGTTTCTTGGACCGTCTCTTGAGTTCAGTAAGGCTGGTGCCTGCCGAGCATACGACATCAGAGATATAATTGGATTTTTCTGTGAGGAAATTTTCAGTGGCCGGGAATTGGAATTGTATTAAGTACATAACGCAATTAAATTACTTATTTAAAAAATCAATAGGATTATTGAATCACTTTCAGTTGTCAGTAGTATAATGAGGATTGTAATACTTAAACTTTCGCGAATTGAATTCATGATTTTAAGATAATATCGGGTCTATTCGCGCACAGATTAATATCAAAATAACATTTCAACTAACTACTACTAATTCAACGTTTCGATCAAGTTGCATTGACCGTGGTCACGAGTAGAAAAAAAATAGATATTTTAATTTTATTAAAAGAAAAAAATAGATATTTTAATGTTATTTATTAAGAGACATTAAACAGCCCCAATATATAAAATATGCATCTTAATTAATAATATTAATCAATTACAATATTGTGGCCCACTACATTATCCGCATATTAAACAAAAATATTTGGTAATATGTGCCAATCAAAATAAAATAATACATTTTAAATACAATGCAGTTTAACTAATAAGATTGAATAAAATTTAGAATAATAATAATATATAGGATAAAACTAGATAAAATTGGATCAACATTCATCAACTAATTACATTAAATTAAATTAAAAATAATAATAGTGCATAGTTTATAAAGAAAAAAAAAAAACCGCCATCTGTTAGAATAAGTTCGAGAAGAACTAACAGATAATTATGACTCTTTGTCAGATATTAAATAAATAATTCGCAATAACATAATATTGCGAATATAAATTGAGATGTAAACTATCCTATTATAAATTGAGATTATCTTTTAAGTTGGATAAAACTGCACACAGTATTCAAAATTTATTAAAATGGGTTCAGTAGTTTAGGAGTCCATAGCGGACAAACAACGTGACACGTAATTTATATATATTAAGATAATAAAATAAGAGAAACGTATCGAAATTAAAAGGTATAAGGCTATTCCGTGGTGTCCGTATTAAAAATATAGCACCACTCCATCTCCCCCGTGGATGTCCTAAAGGCAACTAAGTGATTATAAACCAGAGAGATGGGCAGCAGGGTCCCTTCTGTGGAACAGTAGCCATACTTCACTCACTTACCCGCCAAGTGTGGTGGGTACTGGTAATATCCCCTATAAGGACGAAACAATTGTGGAAATTTATTTCAGTTGGCCTTTTCACAGTAGTGGACGTCCTCTGGCTGATATGACGATGATGAAAAGGGCTAAAGTGCCATAGCACCATTATGGCGCTCTAGTCTTTTTACGGAAAGACAACATGTATGAGCCAAGGGCTATTGTTTTAAATCTATACAAATAAATAAAATTGAAGTGTCTGTTTGTAATGTCAAAATCACAGCTTTTTACTAAATGCATGCCGGCTCAGAATGCCACCACCCCATCTCCTCCCGTGGGTGTCGTAAAAGTCGACTAAGGGATTAGCCGGAGGATGGGCAGCAGCGTCCTTCGAGTACATTAACACCTCAACTGCGATCGCCAACCCGCCTGCCAAGCGTGGCGATTATGGCAAAACCCCCCAATGAACCCACAACACATCCATATCGGTGGTTGTGGTGATCTTCGGGGGAGGCCTGTGTCCAGCAGTGGACTTCATTCGGCCGAAATGATGATGAAAGTATATACGGTACCTATAACAAAAAAACAATTTTTACATTTTTTGTCTGTCTGTCTGTTTGTTCCGGGTAATCTCCGAAACCGCTGGACCGATTTTGACGGGACTTTCACTGGCAGGTAGCTGACGTTATAAGGAATAACTTAGGCTACTTTTATTTTAGAAAAATATTTAGGGTTCCGCGCGATAACAACAAAACCCTTGAAATCCAACATACATATTCTATGTCGAAGTACTCTAAATTTCTTTTAAATTAAACGCGGGTGAAACCGCGTGTCCCAGCTAGTGTATGATATACTGGCTTGAACTGATGACGTATGACCTATTACTCATGACCTTTATTCGTCAGCCAATATTTTATCGTTGGGCTATTTAAATTTTATAAGTTCACGGCTGGGTAAGTAAAGTTCCACTGACGGCTATTAAGGACATTAGGTATCTCAATTATTATCTATCTATACGAATAAATAAATTTAAATTGGCCGTTTGTAATGTCAAAATAACAGCTTTTTACTAAATGTATATGAAAGAATATTTGGTACTTATAACAATAATACAATTTTTAGTCCTTATGTCGGTCTTACTGTGTTTGTTCTAGTTAGTAATTTCCAAAACGGCTGGACCGATTTTGACGGGACTTTCACTGGCAGATAGCTCATGTTATAAGAAAGAACTAAGGCTACTTATATTTTAGCAAAAAAATATGGGTTCCGCGCGAAAAAATTAAACCCCGGTACCCAATATATATATACTAAATATACATGTCAAGTGCCGAAGTGATCTAAATTATTTATAAATAATCTGAGATCTTTTAAATTAAATGGCGGGTGAAACCGCGGTTTCCAGCTAGTATAAAAAAACATTAAAAAAAACCATAAATACACGTGCTACTCGAACGAGACTGATGCCAAAAGTGCAATTCTTAGAATTTCTGTCTGTTTGTCTGTTTCTATGTTTGATGAGAACACTTAAACTATAGCACAGAATTAGTTGAAATTTGGCAAACATGTCCGTTACAGTCCAGGTCAAGATCTAGAATACAAATCACCTTCGATGTACAAAAGCGGTACATCGGAGGTTAGTAGTATAACAATATGTCAACAACGTTTTGTTTACCAGCGAATTTGAAACATTCACACAAGTGAACACATCTATACAAATAAATAAAATTGAAGTGTCTGTTTGTAATCTCAAAATAACAGCGTTTTACTAAATGCATATGAAAGTATATACGGCACGTATAACCAAAAAACATTTTTTTTTTGTCTGTCTGTCTGTCTGTCTGTTTGTTCGGGGTAATCTCCGAAACGACTGAACCGATTTTGACGGGACTTTCACTGGCATATAGCTGATGTTATAAGGCATAATTAGGGCTACTTTTATTTTAGAAAAATTATTAGGGTTCTGCGCAAAAAAATATAAAACCCTTGAAATCCAATATATATATTCTATGTCAAGTGTCTATGTCGGAGTACTCTAAATTTCTTTTAAATTAAACGCGGGTGAAACCGCGGGTCCCAGCTAGTTAATTATAAGTACGTAATCTGAATTATAAAAAAATACCATTACACTATATCTAAAGGGTAGCTCCCTTTAGATATAGCGTAATGGTATTTTAACGACAGATTCTCTTAGATATAGTGTAATGGTATTTTAACGACAGATTCTAAGAATACGAACGCTAATTTCGTAACATTTTCAAATGGTTACGGCCTGCTAAACTGACACGCGGGGTGTGATCATTTTGCCCTCGGGATCGAATCCACCCTAAATCTTACTTTTTGGATTATGTTTTGCGTACATTTTATTCTCTTGAAAAGCAATTTGTGTATTAAATATTGTCTGGTCATTAGCCTGGTGGTAAGCGATATGCTTGCCCATAACAATTAGAATGATACCCAGGACAAGTTCTGCGAAGCATCACACTGCACTCGTAACCTCAAGATGTAAAGTCATTTAGTTTCTTATGGCCACTAATGTCACTAGCTACAGTGCGCTTCTAAACGGAGCACAGTAATGTCTAAAATGTAAACACTACTGCTTGTCGGCGAATATCTAGCTCTTACCTAGTACCTGCCTAGCCCCTTTTTTATTTTTTATTGGTGCCTAGTGGAAATTCTTCATGAACTTTCTTTACCCCGGGGATGGGCGAAGGGGTATGCCGGACTCCTACCGGCTAAAACCACTGGAGCGGCCATCTTCGGCACCTAAGGGAGGCTCCAGGTCCTCGTATGATCACACTAGAGCCGCCCACTGGTGCCACGCCTATAGGCACATCTCGGAGAGGGTGACTGTAAAGCGGTCATCCCCCCGGGGGGATTGTAAAGGATCCCCCAAAGCGTCCCACGGCAGCGCGTGACCACATGCGTGCTACCGTCTTCTCTTGGGTCGCTCAGTGTGAACCTGCCTAGCCCTACCACCAGGAAACTATTTGTTGACTACAAATGTATTTAGAAGCGATGACACTACAATGATTAGACACTTCCCGAAGAAAACCTTGCAACGTTGTAACAACATTAAAAACGTGTTATTATTCGTTTGAATGTTTGAAGCTCTATCACGCGCAAACAGCTGAACAGTTCGAGTGAAATTTGGTGTAGAGGCAGATTCTGCTGTGGAATAAGATATCATCATTTCTGCCGAATGAAGTCCACTGCTGGACACAGGCCTCCCCCAAAGATCACCACAACAACCGATATAAGTGTGTTGTGGCTGTAGGCTCATTGGGGGGTTTTGCCATAATCGCCACGCTTGGCAGACGGGTTGGCGATCGCAGTTGAGTTGTTAATGTACTCGAAGGACGCTGCTGGCCATCCTCCGGTTAATCCCTTAGTCGACTTTTACGACACCCACGGGAGGAGATGGAGTGGTGGTATTCAGAGCCGGCAATAAGATATGACACTCATTAAATATTTTAATTAGAAAAAACAATTATCACTAAGTTTTATCTAATCGGATATGGTTCGTGTTACAATGTTTTTTATTCAATACTTTTTGCACTAAAACTGTACAAAGGCGGGCTCCATGCCATTCGGCATTATCTACCAGTCGACCTTGGGGTGATGCAGAGACAAAACATGGTAGGTGTATTGACAGTTCCTCCGAGATGTGCCTAAAGGCGTGGCACCAATGGGCGGCTCTAGTGTGATCTTACGAGGACCTGGAGCCCCCCTTCAGTGCCGAAGATGACCGCTCCAGTGGTTTTAGCCGGTAGGAGACCGGCATACAGCTTCGCCTTTGCCGTGTGGTGCCGGCTCAGAATGCCACCACCCCATCTCCTCCCATGGGTCGACTAAGGGATTAGCCGGAGGATGGGCAGCAGCGTCCTTCGAGTACATTAACAACTCAACTGCGATCGCCAACCCGCCTGCCAAGCGTGGCGATTATGGCAAAACCCCCCAATGAGCCCACAACACATCCATATCGGTGGTTGTGGTGATCTTTGGGGGAGGCCTGTGTCCAGCAGTGGACTTCAATCGGCCGAAATGATGATACCCCTTCGCCCTTCTCCGGAGTGGAGGAAGTTCCATGTAGAATTTCCACTGGACATGAACAAAAAAAAAGGTGCATAGACAGTGTAATTGTGAGTAGGCAAATAGCGAAAGGCAATTTACGCAAGACGCTAGCAGTACATCATTAATGAAATAAAGATTCTGTGAGGACATTGTAGGACAAAAGAGTCTAAACTAAGTACACTAAACCAGCCTAATTCTAATGTAACGGCACAGTTGGTGCAGTGGCTGATACAGTCAGCTGCTGCGCTCCAGGTCGTGGGTTCGATTCTCGCACGGAACAAATATTTGTATGGTCTGCAGGTAGTTGTTCCGGGTCTGGGTGTATTGTATGTGGAATTCATGTGTGTAAACGCACCCGCGACACAGGAGAAATCCTCGTGTGGGGCAACGTTTTTTTAAAAATAAAAGAAACAAAAAAGAAGGCAAGAAAATAATGTTACACCGCCACCAGCGCACACAATCATCCGCAACTCCAGAGTCGTTGATGAGTTGCCGACCTTTAGGAGAGACCTGCTTTTTCCTTGAAGGCCCCCATGTCGTATATCTGCCACATTTCTGGGCGTTAGGCTTCCAATATGGAAATCCAAATGGAATATGTATTGTGAATCTACGCTAGTTACATTATGTGAGGAGTACTAAACGATTTTATTATTATTATCTACATGTCTCTCTTTTCACGGGTTTATATCCCCTCTAAGGGGGAACCCGGTCTTTTGACAGGCTTACGCGGGAACATGGGTCCAACACGCAGAGGCCCTTTAGAAATTTCAATCTAAAATGTAATGGGACACCAACCACCAACCACCAACTCTGAAAATAGTAGATAGCTGCACTATAAAATGAAGTCACGGATTGTCCCCGGTGGTGTGCGGCTATTGTATGAGATGGAAACTATAACGATAAGGTCTGTTGCAATGGGTGTTACATGGAAAAAAAAAGACTAATAAATATGGGAACAACGGTGTCTGCCTTTCAACATTGAACGTGAAATTCTGTGGCAGACTGTGTTTATGATTGTTATAATATTCTTCACTCACCGTACGAAACCCATGTTGCTATTGCATGCCGGTATTCTGTGACGACGTGGTACATCCCCGGTCGAGCCCATTTACTACATCTAGTCAACCGATGACACGGCTCTCCCACGCTAACGAACGTCCACTGCAGTACAAAAGCCATATATTTCCACAAATTTGTCGACATTTTGGTGGGAATTTGCAAGCAGGTAAGTACTCATAGTCACCAAGCTTGGCAAGCGGGTTGATGAGCGCTAGACCTGGAGCTCGTACGAGTACATCATAAAAACCAGCTAAGTAGTTCATGCACCAAACCCATCTCATCCTGTGGGTGTCGTAAAAAGCGACTAAGGGATTAGCCGGAGGACGGGCAGCAGCGTCCTTCGAGTAAATTAACAACTCAACTGCGATCGCCAACCCGCCTGCCAAGCGTGGCGATTATGGCAAAACCCCCCAATGAGCACACAACATACCCATATAGGCCGTTGCCGGTATATTTATGACATAACGCATAATTTATGTTTTGAAAATGGAATATGTATTGTGTCTACACTAGTTATACAAAAAAAAAAACTTATAATAATAATTTACAAAATAATAGTATTAATAAAACAAAAATGATAAGATTTCAAAGTTAACATCAAAACAGAAATTAATATTATTAATTATTTAAATATAAAGATATTTCGGTGCACATAATTTCGAAAATAGTTTCTTTTTAAATGGACCGGGTATATCCATACCCGTGAACACTACTCCACAGAAGGCACGCTGCTGCCCATAGATAATATACTAGTATAGGTACTGCTGCCCATCCCTCTGCTTTAGAATTAGGTATTGTTAAAAAGGTGACAACGTGATATCTTCATCCATCATTATAAGTGACTGAAAATCCACAATTCCCACGAAACTGTTTTTAATTTTTTATTGTATACATACTTACATTAGTGACTGCCGAGCGTGCGGGTTGGACGCACGCGAAAAATGTTTTAGGAAAACGTAATTTAAGTTGACACACGACGAAATTATTTCTTTTTGCTTAAAAAATAATTAATTCGCTCGCAAATACAATATTAATTCTGTGCACGGAAAAAAGTTATTAGTGTGATCGTATTTTAAGAGCCCGGGAGTTAAAATAACTCCGCTCTTTGTGAAATCATATTTAAGATTGTACCAGTTTATGATTTTGGCTATTTAGCTGCAAAAGTGTTGATAAATCAATTGATTTAAATGTGACTATCAGTGACAAGTTGTAAGATTGTGATTTTGATTCAATATTTGGAAGGAACACCTACTTATATTTTGGTAAATATTTACTTTACATTTAACGTACGATTACATCTGTGTTTACTGAAGGTAACAATAAAATCAAGATTCTTAAGTCAGTTACATGAATACATGCTTCTATAGACAAGATCAGTTTCATGTTATCTCCTATAGTTCGTGTCTCGTTCATCATCTTAGCTTAAAAACGTCCACAGCTGGACATGGGCCCCACTACTACAATGACCGGTCTGGGTTTGTGTTGTGTGCTCATTGGGGATATTGCCATAATCGCCACGCTTGGCAGACGGGTTGGCGATTGCGGTTGGGTTATATTGGGTTACGGTTGGTGCAGTGGCTGATACAGTCGGCTGCTGCGCTCCGGGTTGTGGGTTCGATTCCCGCATAGAACAAATATTTGTATGATCTGGAGGTAGTTGTTCCGGGTCTGGGTGTATTGTATGTGGAATTGATGTCTGTAAACGCACCCACGACACAGGAGAAATCCTAGAGTGGGGCAACGTATTTAAAAACAAAAAGAAGAAGAAAAACAAAACGAAATATACTCGAAGGATGCTGCTGCCCATCCTCCGGTTAATCCCATAGTCGCGTTTTACGACACTCGCGGATAAGATGGGGTGGTGGTATTCTTAGCCGGCACCACACGGCATCAGCTGCGTTAACCAAAGATTAACATTTCTATTCATCTTGTTTACTAAAACCAGTGATAATAGACAGCTCTAGTTGCCGGTGGAGCTGGGCAGCGATTGCGGAACATTAGTTAAACGTCGGCTTTCACCACGACAGCGCGTTGTGTTGCTCTCATAATCCATACAGTCGCCGGAATCAAGTGTTTGTTTGGTACTTGTTACGTTGGAATTGGGTTACAACTTTAATTAGCAACAACAAACATCGTTACACAGTCTTCGAAGCTATAATTAAATTTGGCTTTACCATTCTGACAATACCAGAAATTGATTGGATCGATAAAAATGCTAAGAGAAATTATGTTACTGATATTTTTATTACGTACATTGCCGTGTGGTGCCGACTACGAACAGCACCAACCCATCCCATTCCGTGGGTGTCGTAAAAGGCGACTATGGGATTAGCCGGAGGTTGGGCAGCAGCGTCCTTCGAGGGTGCATTAACAACTCAACTGCGATTGTCAACTCGCCTGCCAAGCATGGCAATTATGGAAACACCCCCCAATGAGCGGTGATAATTGTATAACACCGATCCAGCTGTCCCCAAAACAATAGCTTGTTATCCCCAGCAACGCCGTAAGCCGAGGTCCGTGTCCCGCAGGGGGCGCCCTTAGCGAAAGTTGCTTAGTTTTTAATACTAATTTTAACCTGGCTGGAGGCCTCTTTTGGCTTCGCCAGAAATGACCGGTTAAGCAACCACATTTCCCAGAAATGTACGCGAGAAGCCCAACATAAACAAAAAAGGTGACAATTGCCTGAATACTGAGCGATTCCTAATGAATCGTTTAATACTACACAATGGTGATTGTAAAACGTATCCGTTGGTTGAATTCTAAAGCTGATTATATTAGCGTGTTTGTATACATATTTATTTATGATTTCCTTATATGGAATCCATTTATTAATACGTTTATAGTTTTTATATTCCTCATTTATCGGTCTCCGCTCTCACAGGATTGCTGGAAGAGATTTCTCCAAATATCTGTAAAGAAGTACCTTTTGATTTACTTTTCAATAACATCTTTCTGTACTTTTTCTGCTTGTGCATACATTTTAAATAAAAATAGAATTATCACCATCATATCTCAGCCGATGGACGTCCACTATTGTTCCAGTGCGTGGTCTCCTCTCGAAAACCTTTCAGTCACAGTCAATACTAAATTCGAATTTTGATTTGAATTAAGAATGAATCATAAAGTGGACAGTGATGGAAATAAAAGGTATGAAGTCATGAAAGAGGTTGATTGAAATGAAGAAGGATGACTTCGTCACAATCTTACGAGGACCTGGAGCCTCCCTTAGGTGCCGAAGATGACCGCTTCAGTGGTTTTAGTCGGTAGGAGTCCGGCATACCCCTTCGCCCTTCCCCGGGGTGAAGAAAGTTCCATGTAGAATCTCCATTGGACATCAATAAAAAAAAAGGCTTTGTCATATATTAAGGATATTATGACTCATTATAATAAAACACTTCACAACTTTACACAACCAGGCGACCTATGTGTGATGCAGATACTCTTCTCTATAGTCAGGTGGATGCACCAACAAAATAAAAGTGACAGTTATATATGCGATGACATTAATATACACAGAATACTAATATCTAAACTTACATAAACATTACATGTATATATTATATATTTATATATACTAAATAAACATACAAACATATATAATAAATATATGTAACTAGGAGAAATAGAAACAAATTCAGAGCCGAGATGAATAGATTATGACGGGGATGCATCATATAATATTGTATCTTTCTCACATTATACACACAGTACCTGGATGACCGAGCTTTGCTCGGTATTTTCGTGTTACTTAACAACGCCATCTGCTGTTGTGTCGTTAAAGCAATTAGTTGCTCACAAAAAATAGTATTATTATTCGCCAATAGATGTCAGGAAGAGTCATATTTTTCAGTTGAGACTACTCAAACGCCTATAAAATGACATTTTCTAAAAATGATTCCTAGCTAGATCGATTTATCGCCCCCGAAACCCCTTATATACTAAATTTTATGAAAATCGTTGGAGCCGATTCCGAGATTCCAATTATATATATACAAGAATTGCTCATTTATAGATATAAGATAAGATAATTTGTATTTTTATTGTCTTTCCCACAATTAACCGTTATAATATTATTGTAACATGTTGCATCTTTTTACATTATCCTACATTAATCTCGTTATATTTTTTACCATCATTTGTAATCAACATTGTAATCTCAATTATTTTAAAAGCATATCCATAGAGTTTCTTGTCGGCTCTTCTCTATAGGATCAACTATTTGGTTCCATGCAACTTACATTCTGACGTATTATAAGTGCCAATAATTGGTTTCTTTGAAACAACTTGACTTTGAATAGGAGAATAGTTTTAATTTTATCCCATACAAAACAAAAAACTCAATAATTTTGTAAGATTTCGTGTGGTCGTCATCATCATATCAGCCACAGGACGTCCACTGCTGAACAAAGGCCTCCCCCTTAGATTTCCACAGCGAGCGGTTACATGCCGCCCTCATCCAACGACTCCCAGCGACCTTCCCCAAGTCGTCTGTCCACCTTGCTGGAGGTCGTCCGACGCTGCGTTTTCCGGTGCGCGGTCTCCATGGTGTGTGTGTCTCCATCTCTCATTCCGTGTGGTGTCTGAATTAAAATATAGCACCACTCCATCTTTCCTGTGAATGCAGCAGCGTCCCTTCTTTGGAATACTAGCCATACTGCACTCACCAAACAGGCTGGTAAGCATGATGAATATTGGCAAATATCACACAAAATGACGACTCAATTGTGGAAATCTATGGGGGAAGCCATTGGTCAGCAGTGGACATCCTTTGGCTCAAAGTCAAAGATTTTATTTCATACTAGCTGGGACCCGCGGTTTCACTCGCGTCTAATTTAAAAGAAATTTAGAGTACTTCGACATACACTTGACATAGAATATATATATTGGATTTCAAGAGTTTTTTTTTTGCGAGGAACCCTATTTATTTTTCTAAAATAAAAGTAGCCTAAGTTATTCCTTATAACATCAGCTATCTGACAGTGAAAGTTCCGTCAATATCGGTCCAGCCGTTTCGGAGATTACCCGGAAAAAACAGACAGATAGACAGACGGACAGACAAAAAATTAAAAAATTGTGTTTTTGTTATAGGTACCGTATATACTTTCATATGCATTTAGTAAAAAGCTGTTATTTTGACATTACAAACAGACACTTCAATTTTATTTATTTGTATAGATAGGCCCTAATAGGCACTTAAGAAAAGTCGAAAGTTAATGTGCACGGTTCGGAAAAGTTGATCTTATGGAGACGAAACTCCATAGATACTCTAAAAAAAAGTGATATTACAATTTAACACATCATCAGATACACAATCAGAAATTGATAATTATTAACGCACAGGTGCGAGTCAACGAAGTTCTCACTTTTACAAAATGTAGAAAATGCTAAATTATATTAAAGGGCAATATGGCCATCAAGCTGTAAACAATGTGATATTGTATACTGTCATGTCAAAAACGACATAGGTATATAATATAAAAAAATTATCAATTCTAACAAGAATTATCTCCTCATTCAACGCAATTCAGAATAATTAATAGATAAACACATATTTTGTCAATAACGTACCAGGGAAGCCATATGTGCAGAAAGAATCAGTGCCAAACATCCCTGTCGTCAACGTAATCTATAGTTTTTTAATAAGCATTTCCAATAAGAACGCGTTTAATATAGGCTGTGAACTTTCCCTCGGTAAGATATGTAATCGATTTGGGCAGCTTGTTATAAAAACGTATACTATTCCCTAGGAATGACTTATTCGTATTAGCTAATCTAAATTTAGGTACCAGTATTTTATGTTTTTACCGTGTATTGATTTCATGAAAATCGTTCTTTTATAATACTTGTGCAGATTTTTGCGGACATATAAAACATTTTCAAAGATACAAAGTGACGGCAGTGTAAGTATGTTAACATCTTTAAACATGGTTCTAAGAGACTCACGAGGGCCCATGTTATAGATCGCACGGATTGGCTGATTAGTTGGCAGAGCCTTTCAATCAGGCCTAATTGACACGACATTGTCGCTTCGTTAAAATGTATGTCACAGCCGTTAAAAGTCAATAAACAAGTAGTTAAAACTCAGGTCGTATCAAACCTTGATAGTTTACAGCGGAAACGTCATCACGTAAACAACTAATCACACTGTTGCAAATGAATTAGTTATTTCCTTCATACTACATGCATACACCACGGTACAATCAGGGACAGACGGTCAACTGTGCAGAATTCTCGAAATAACTCTCTCAAATATACGCATTGCATACTTTGCGCAGCGGCTAAGCGATTGGCTTTCAGCGCTACAAAAACTAGGATAGCCTTAGCATAGTTGTTTCGGTTTGTGCATGTGAAGGTTAATGTCTCAAAATTGTACCCACGACACGAGAGAAACCCTCGAGTGGAGCATTGTTATATTTTTGGAAGAAAGAAGCGGAAGAAGTTTTCTAAGCGACGCACCGCCCGCAATCCGCACTTGGTTGATTTCCCGATTATCGTACCCAGCGCTTCTCCTTAACTTTCACTATGCGCACAGCCAAGGAGTGGAAATTAATCGTGCACTTCCTCCGCCCCGGGGAGGGGTGAGGTATGCTAGATTCCTACCGACTAAAACCACCTGAGTGGTCAGCTTTGGCGTACGTTCCTGGAGCCTCTCTTCCGTGTCTCATTAGAACCGCCCACTGGGGCCACGCCTTTAGGCACATCTCCGAAAGGATGACTGTAAAGTGGTCACCCTCTGTAACGGCGGGGAGTCGCCCGTAAAGAGGCCGCCAGGCACACCTCGGGGGGATGGTAATGGGTAACCCCGAAACCTCGCTATGCGCTGTACTGTGCACATGGTGGGACGTAACCACGTGCACACTTCAGTCTTCCCGGGGGTTACTCGGTGTGAACACACAGATTCCCTAAATGGCACGCTCACAACCCTCGTGGTGTTGGACATGGGCGCCGCGGTAGTCGTTACCGCCCGGCTCCATATCCTCCTTCTCCGAGCGTGACCGGCCGGATTCAGCTCTGCGAACTCCTTCTGGAGTATGACACTCTCACAGAAAGACGGCGCGGTTAGTGTAGTGGCTGATACAGTCGACTGCTGCGCACCGGGTCCTGGGTTCGATTCCCGCACGGAACATATATTTGTACGATCTGCAGGTAGTTGTTCCGGGTCTGGGTGTATTGTGTGTGGAATTTGTGTTTGTAAACGCACCTACGACACAGGAAAAAGTCTAAAGTGGGGCAATGTTAAAAAAAAAAACAGCCCCAGCAGGAACTCCTTGCCTGCGTTTATTTTCCCTGCCCATTAACCTTTAAAGTAAGAGTGAATAGGCATCTTCTAGGAGAGCTCGTTCCATCGTCGAACTCGTCCATCGCTTAAGATCAGGCGAGATCGAGGACATTGTCAAAAGCGTGCCGCGAAGCCGAATACTCCGGTGTATATCTCGCGCTCACACTACACCACTAAGGCGGAGAATATCATAGAATATGTGCGCCAAAAGACGACGTACACACTGAGGGTGCAGTTGCTGGAGTCACGCCGCAACGTCAACTTCAAGGCGTTCGTGGTGCAAGTACCGAATTGTTGCCGTCATGGATGAAGACTTTTGGCCACAGGGCGTGGTCTTCCGTCGCGTCCACAGACAAGTGCCACAGGCAGCATAAAGACAATGAGTGCAAAGTGAAGTGCTACTAAGGGTGAGATTCAGAAACGAGTCTAAGCGTAGACTTACGCTTTCATCCGTCAAAATTATGAGCGTAAGTAGTGCATTTTGACAGATGGAAGCGTAAGTTCACGCTTAGACTGGTTTCTGAATCTCACCCTAACACACCAACTGCGCTGATTTTCAGTATCAGCCTCAGTTTTCAGTAACTAATGCAGTTTTTCACCGTACACATTAAAACTATGATATTTATAGTATTGTCTTAGGTTTTCGCGATTATTACACATTATAATAAAACAATTTTAAACGGATTAAATCGCGTCAGTCATCCTGCGACCACGAACCCTGCAAAGTGTTCGAAACGTCAGGAAAAACAAAAATCAATAATACACGCGATTTAATCCGTTTAAAATTGTTTTATTATAATATGATATTTATTTCAATAAAATGTATTGATACAGCTGTTGAACGACTCAAATCTCAACCGACGCAGCCGGAGAACGTGCACTATTTTGTATTGTTGTTTTATCTGCCTTTTTTATCGTGCTCTGATGCAGTAGTATAGTGGACCTTCTTTACATTATTTTATTTATATTACGATATAATTTTTAACCACCATTTTTCCTGCTTTTACACTCGATAGCTATTTACCTGTTGTATAAATGTTATTTTCGATTATGTAATTTGTTTGATATCTGTATCCTGGACTGAATTAATAAATACAAGTGCAACACGCCGGTAATTTTCTTTTCATTCGCGTTTTATAAGCACAAATAAACATAGATACGTTTTTGAGGCTCTGTTGAGTCCATAGTCTATGATATATCTATGACCTACGCGATATTAATCGACGGAATCGATCGCGCATTAGCTAAGAAGTTGGCTGTCTGCGCTACGTGTCGCGTATTCGATTCCCTTTCGGAACATATGTTTGTATGACATACAGATAGTTGTTCTGTGTGTACGTTTGTGCGTGTTAGAATCATGTCTGTAAACTGTACTCACGATACAGGAGAAATCCGAGTGTGAGGTATACATTTTTCAAATATTGAGGGTTTACTGCGAAAACCTGCTAAGTGGCAATTTGTCAAAAATTATGTTACATCGTGTAAGCAATTATTTTTTTGTGTTCTGTGTACTGGTCAAAGCGCCTATGCGCTATGATAATCTATGACATGGCTATGGTTGCATTATTAAGGGCAGTATAAAAAGGGTAATAAAAAATAAAATGGTTTTACAAAATATTTATGCTATCATACTAAAAACACTATTACAAAGAAAATGGTGCACTAAATTTCTTTCTTAATTATCTTCTTCCTTCTTTCTTTGATTAAACGGCGAGAAATAGCTGACGTCACTTATATGTTAAAAATTATATCCAATTCCATGAATAGCGTTGAACTTCTCTTAAATTGTGTTTAACTCCCCTATAAAAGCTATGCGGCAATATACAACCCTTAACCTGCCTCTTGTGTCTGTGTGAATTATCATCAAAATACCTTTCTATGAGGAGCAAGAAGGCAATCAACAATTTAACAGTCTGTAAAACTCATGATCCTTTACGTTTTTAACGCGAAAATGACGACATTGTAACGGTTGCTAAGTCAAGCCTTTTTAAGAACATTGTTTTCTATAAAGTTTAAAATTCATAATTCTTTGTTTAATGTTGCTTAGTTTTTTCACATACTTTATACTAAGTTTAATAGTGGACACCTCTAATTGGCTGTCTGTGGGAGGAAGAGGGGTGAGCAGTAGCGTCCCTTCTGTGGAACAGTATCCATGATGCGCTCACCAACCCGTCTGCCAATCTATCGAGGAGGCCTTCAGTCAGCAGTGGACAACCTTTGGCGACGACACCATTTTATAAATCTATCGAGGAGGCCTTCAGTCAGCAGTGGACAACCTTTGACGACGACACAATTGTAGAAATCTATCGAGGAGGCCTTCAGTCAGCAGTGCACAACCTTTGGCGACGACACAATTGTAGAAATCTATAGAGGAGGCCTTCAGTCGGCAGTGGACAACCTTTGACGACGACACAATTGTAGAAATTATCGAGGAGGCCTTCAGTCAGCAGTGGACAACCTTTAGCGACGACACAATTGTAGAAATCTATCGAGGAGGCCTTCAGTCAGCAGTGGACAACCTTTGGCGACGACACAATTGTAGAAATCTATCGAGGAGGCCTTCAGTCAGCAATGGACAACCTTTGGCTGTCATGATCAATGTAACTAGCGGCATATTGCTATGCTTGTAGGCGTTCGAATCCCGCCGTCTTGCTTGTTTAATTTTAAGTACATTCTTGTAACCGTGTAATAATTTAATAGTATTATGAACAAAATATTAAACAAAAGGGATACAATGTGCAATAATCTCAAAACTTATTAATATAGTTTAAGATTTAAATGAAAACAAAACATCTATAGCAAAAAACAAATAAAATGTTGAATTATAATCAAACATAATTAAGCGCTCTTTCTCTCTCCAACGAAACTGTGCTGTGCCCGACAGGGTTCATAATTGATCCCATAGTCTTAATCCTACCATCTGTTTTAATATTAAATTATGGAATGCAATAAATAGTCTTTTTCTTTAGTCCTCGCAATGAGACACGAACTCTGCGTTCATACAAATGCGCATCATTACGAGTCACGACCCATTGTAGAAATCATATTTTCGACAATTACACAAGCGCGACGCCATTCTTTCTTCGGCGTCCAGAGGCATGCAGAAAACATGCCCTTTGCGTGGATTACAAAGTTTAATGTATTGTGCAAACTGGTCCCAATAACGTAACGGTAAACGTGGCCACTAATAAGATCGAAGTTACAACTTAATTTCGAAACGCATGCTAGGTATGATGCATAATAAATACTACAAACTTCAATTTGAAGCAGTGGCTTCTACGAATAATGAATAGCAGATTGTTGAGTACTTATAACATTGACTGACGGTTGGCATACAAATTATTTACATTGCGTTCGGCTCTATACATTTTAAAGTCTGAATTATATTGAAAACGGAACCAGGAAACCTTTTTGCTTATTCTCCTTGCCTGTCCACTAGTGAAGGGTGGTCATTAGCTCCAGGTTTATTTCTGTTCTTCGTACGACGAAGCAGTTCTTCAACGTCGGTTACAACTTTCATCTTCTCCCGCCCTTTCACTACCCTTCTATTTTGCCCATGACTATAATTAGGAGAAGACTCTTACATAATACTGGTACTGATACGGAGTACATGACCGAGAAAAATGATTTTCCTGTCAAAACTAGTTCTCGGAACTTCAAAACTTACGACGTGGTAAGTCATGACTCTGATCCATAATCTAGCTACCAACCTATAAGCCACTGTTCTCCTCATCATCATCACCATCTATGGTGTCCTAAATGTCAAGAGAATGGGCGCCAACATCCAAAAACTTCATCTGAATCCAACAATCAGCTTGAATAATACGATCATAAATCTATTTTCAAAACGTGCGTCGTTAATGACCTGCTCAACTGAAATGAAATTCTCTTTATTTTAGGATAGTAATATAAAAAAAATCTCTCGTCAATAAATTTAGATGAAGCCTGCATTTCCTACTCCATACCTGCCTCTGAGAAAAAACCCAGAGTCCTAAAGTCCAATATTTCTAGATATACAGTTATTTGAGGACAACGTCTAGAACGGTCTTTTGACGAAAGACAACTGCGATCGCCAACACGCCTGCCTAGCGTGGCGATTATAGCAAAACCCCCTCAATGAGCACATAACACAACCCCAGATCGTTGAAGAAGATCGTTGTGGCGATCTTTGGGGAGAGGCATATTTGATATACCTAACTGAGGAAGTTTTTCGAATGAAATTCTGAATATGAAATAACAGAGAAAACATTAGTCCAAATCTATTTAGATGTCTCAGCAGCACTAACATCCCGCATATGTGCAATGTAATCAGCAGATCTATCGTGTCATGTGATTAATTTGTGTTGTCGCTAAACTGACGCGTGTCTCGATCGAGACCTTGAAACTCGGCTTTGTACATGCGATACCTTGTTCAGGATTGCTTTATTTAGCTGTATGTTTATCACGAGAAGTACAAAGACCCTTCCTGCTCATTAAAATGTCTTGCTGATAGACGCTGATGCATGTGTTATGCTCGAACGGGTGCCATTTGGCAGGTCTGATCAGAGGGCCAATTCTCGTAATTAATTTTACACTATGACTGAAACTTGAGCGATCTAAGATTAAATTATGAATTGACCGAAAAAAAAAAAAAACTGCTATTCTTAAAGTTCAGCCGGATTTCGGTATAATCTCGATCTAGTCTCATTTAAATCTCAATTTTGACGTTTATTTAATGACAATTTAGTACATATGACAGTTCGAAATGTTAGCAGAATACCGTTTTGACTTCGATCCATTTTCGATCTCATCACAGTGTAAGTTCATGTTTGACGTTGTTTGTTAGTTTAGGAGAATACCATTTGTGACATTTATGACACTGACACTAGATCGGAACTATATTTTGAATATTTTTAAATTACGAGAATTGGCCCTTAGATCGTAAATGTCATGCAAATCTTATTCAAAGAATAAAGATTTATTATTGTAATTAAAAGAAATAAAAATACCAAATTCTCACCCAGAATACGTTTGATCTCTGTACCAATCGATCTAGATCAAATCAGCTGTTACGGCGCAATTTCATCATTATCATATCAGCCAAAGAATGTCCACTTCTGAACAAAGCCAGTCCCCCAGAGATTTCCACAACGAGCGGTTACATGCCACCTGCATTCAACGACTCCCAGTGACCTTCATCGGGTCGTCCGTCCATCACATTGGAGGTCCCTTGCTGCTTTTTCCAGTGCGTCATCAGTTCTAAGAGCAATGTGCCCCGCCCATCGCCACTTCAGCTAACTCATCCTTCCAGTTGCATATGTCGGCAACTTTAGTTCTTCTACGGATCTCCTTATTGTTGATTCGATCTCGTAGGATAGCTCTCTCCATAGCTCGCTAAGTGACCTTTAGCTTTCTTACGAGACTCACAGTGAGTGATCACGTCTCTGTTCCATATGTCATCATGGTAACACACACTGGCTAAACACTTTCGTCTTAAGGCATTGCGGTATTGTTGACGAAAAGACATTGCGTAGTTTCTCGAATGCGTAATTTAACACTAACTAAATAAATCTCTCATCGAAATCTGCCCAGCCATTGTCACGTAATCCTTGGGACAAACAAACACAACTCATACCAAAAGCTTCTGCCTGCCGCTTGCCATACATATTCACATGTCAGCCGGAACCGAGCTCATTGAATGGGTCTTTGTATGACATATCAATGGTTTTCTACACAGTAGCTCTACAATTGCCCACCTTTACCAAAATACATATATCATTCTTGCTTACAATGGTCACTACGCTGGCGATAGTTGGCTCCAATAGATTGGCCTTATTTTGGTTAACTCCTAAGAGATTGGAATGTTGGCTATCGTTTTAAGTAACTGTAGTATAAATTATATTTTAATTGAAGTGTGACCGATATACAGGCGAAATAGTTAACAGTTTAAATGTATGTGCTCTCGATTCTCTTCAGAAATGAGGTACCGTTAACTCATAAATATGATTGACCTTTTTTTCTGTTATGAACATTTCTGTGACTGTCCGGAGTTTGGAATTGTGTCCGGTAAATTTCAAAAGGTTTGAACCCCTTATTCTGCGTGCCCACACCAAGCGACCTAAGAGACGACGGTAACACGCATGTGGTCATGCGCTGCCGTGGGACGCTTTGGGGGATCCATTACAATCCCCCGGGGGGTGACCGCTTTACAGTCACCCTCTCCGAGATGTGCCTATAGGCGTGGCACCAGTGGGTGGCTCTAGTGTGATCATACGAGGACCTGGAGCCTCCCTTCGGTGCCGAAGATGACCGCTCCAGTGGTTTTAGCCGGTAGGAGACCGGCATACCCCTTCGCCCTTCCCCGGGGCGAAGGAAGTTCATGAAGAATTTCCACTGGGCATCAATAAAAAAAAAGGTTTGAACCCCTTATATGGGACTCAATAGTTTTCAGTACAATTTTAGTGTAGGAGATATTGCGTCTACCTGATCGAGAAACACATGTCTAGAGTCCATAGGTAATGTTAGTTATGAAGGTTTTTAAGCAAGTCTCTGTATTAACTCATAAATAAGATTCTGAAATTGAATTCGAAAATATTTGAAATTCAAGAAGTGCACGATCCATAACATTGTAATATATATATTGGACATAGAGTTCCGAAATCTTCGGATTCAAAATCGAACAAACCCGCTTAGCATTGTCTCGCCTTCGAACATGACAAATAAAATGAAATATATTTAAAAAAACGCTTTTACGGAAATTATACAAAATTCTGATGAAGTTTTATTCAGATTAGAGATCAGTGTAATAGAAATAAATATTTGTGGATGTGAATTGGTCTGTACTCGGATATCTACGGTCTGTACTGGTTTTATTCTCTTTGGTCTGTATGGTCTGTGAGCACGATAAGTACTTAACTTTTATCTTTCTTAGTCGAATAGAAGCTTATTGAATACTTCCTGTGCCCCGCGATTACACCCGCCGTTTAATTTAAAAGAAATCAATTTTTTACGCTGCTGCCCATCCTCCGGCTAATCCCTTAGTCGACTTTTACGACACCCACGGGAGGTGATGGGGTAGTGGTATTCTGAGCATGAGGATTTCCGCAGTACAAAAAAAAAAGGCTCTCACGTTACATCTCGAGTGCACGCAATCGAGTTTGGCCCAGCCTACCGAAGGTCCTTGATAGACCTGCTTTTGCTGATCTAACGGAGGGAGCGTGTCTGATCATAGGCCTATCCACGCATCCATCTCCGCCAGAACCTTTATCTAAATGTGCGTATCAGGAGAGTTGCCGCCCCGTAGGATATTGTCCGGTCCTCTACTTGAGACGGAGTATGGGGACCATCCCCGCCCCCACCCACCCGCTTGTCCCCACACAATCGCACACGAAAGTCCAGATGTAAGGCTGAGAGGCCGGACATGTTCGAACTAATACGGACGGATGGTAACCCTGTGACGAAGTCATCCTTCACCTTCATTTTAATCAACCTCTTTCATGAATTCATACCTTCTATTCCATCACTGTCCACCTCACGAATCATTCTTTATTCAAATCAAAATTCGAATTTATGTAACGTAGAGTCGCTCTTCATATTTTGATCATTATCATTAGACATTCGATTCTGAACGCTAGTGGTTCAACACACAGCTGTCGCTCTGACCAATAGTCTCCTGCAATATTCCAATTACTTATTTTTAACTAGCTTAAAATTGTTATATCAGCTATATTTGAAAATTTATATAATCATCAGCATGAAGTGTTGAAGTTGTGAATATCAATATACCATTATAACAATATATATGCTACGTTTCATTGAATCACAATAACAGATCTCCGTTACTTGCTGCCGTGGAGAGAGCCTCCTAGTTGAGCTAACCGGGAAGGAAACACGGAGGGAGGCACTCCGCGACAACCCTAGCCACAAGTTCCTCTAGGTACTTGCATAAATATCTAACTACACCACATTTTACTATTAACATAGATATACAACTTAATTATCATGTCTACCTATTTTTTAATCTAAATACATCCGTTATACATGTACGTAACTATGTACTTTACTCTTTAATCATTTATAATATTCGCCTAACACGCAATCTACGCCAATTATAAGTAACAGACGGTAGCACATTAAATTAACACCACTATAACAGACAGCGTGTAATCACGCAAATTTTAACCTTATGGCCTACTAATACGAATAAATCCACCGCAATATATAACCTGGTAGACGTTAATAAGATACCACCTAAACATATCACTGAAAGAAGCAATTTTCAACCTTATTTCTGAGCCACATACAGTTCATACGTTTGACATAATTTACTTTGTAGATTGTAACGAGATCCTATAAGATCATAGCTAAAAGACATGAGGCTGATATGGATAAATATCTATTAATTATCGAAGGTAGGCTTTAATACGTTGCTCTAGGTTGTAACAATTGGGGCAGGGTCTGCTGTGTAAGGATAACTCCATGCATGAGCATTCATATGTGGACTAATAATAATCATTTATTTCAGATAAAAATCCATACAATTCAAATTACAAACAAATATATAAACATAGAAATGATTAAATTAGTATTTTGACATCTCAATAATGGCAAATTAATTAAAACAACAAATAACATTAAATTAATATTTGAAAATCACTAAAAAGCTAAATAAGTAACATTACAAATAACTAAGAACATAAAATCAATCGCCTGTCAAGATGAAATACAAATAAAATTTTAAATTATAGGATAAATGGGAGGCGCTAACGTGAAGTTGCATCCACTTCTGCAATAATGGCGAATCCCACCGCTCGGACAACACGCTCAGGATACCGTTCGTACTGCCACGTAGGCGATTTAGTAGCGAGGCGCTCCGCTTTCTTATGATGGCGTAGAAATCGTCGGTGCGCGCCTCAGCAAACATAGTAGAAGCGCTACAAAACCGTGGCAGCCCTAACAGAACCCTGGACGCGTTGCTGTACTGGACGCGCAGCGCGCTGTGTGTCCGCTGCGTACAGTTAGTCCACAGGCTGCACGTGTAAAAAGACTGGCAGTAGGCTTTGAACAAAGTTACCTTTACTTGATCACTGCTGCGTGCAAACCTCCGAGCCAACATGTTACACCGGACAGACAGCGCCCTGCGTTCCCTCTCAATGTCTTGATTGTCAGATAGGTCGTCGGTGACCCAGTGGCCTAGATACTTGAAATTTTTCACCCTATTCAAGGGTTTGCCGCAAAGAGTGATAGGTGGTACAAAAGAGTAGCATTTGGTACCGGCTTTGAAGATCATGTATCCCCATCCTCGATTAGATTAGTGCTGCTAAGCTCACCGATCAGGCGGTTCATGTACAGGTTAAAGAGGCGAGGCGACGTTAAACCTCCCTGCCTCACTCCACATTCCAACCTGTACACGTCCGATGCGCACCCGCCCATCTCACACTATTTTGCTGGTGATTGTACCAGTATCTAAAGAAAGATATAATCTCCGGTGCTAGATCTGTTTCGGATCGTAGCTTCTCCCACAGCTTGTCATAGCACACTAGATCAAAAGCTTGAGAAAAACCTAGATAGAACAGTTTGCTTAAGACAGAGGATAGCACTTTCAGTCGACAGCCCGGGCCTGAAGCCAAACTGAGCGTCGTGTAGTTGGAGGTGCTTCCCCAACTGTCTCTCAAGCAAACCATCCAGCACTTTAGCTATGACAGTTGCTAGTGAGATCGGCCTGTAGTTAGACATATGATGGATGAATTACCAGTTTTGTTCTTGATAATCGGAACTATGACCGTGTGTATTAGGTCATCGGGTAAATAACTATGGTTAACACATAAGTTAAAGAACATTGCCAGTACTCTTGGTAGGTGTACGCCCGCGTTCTTCAGGTGCTCGATGCTGAGACTGTCGTGACCCGGGGTCTAAGCTTGAAATAAAAGTAACAAAATTAGGTGTTGACATTTATAGGTATATATTGCAGTCTTCTGCAAATGCTCGGGCTTCATCTGGTTTCTCCCGACATATCATATAATGTCCAGAGACCCGACAAAAAAGCCCGACAACAGCATAACGCACAATTAAAAGATTTCTCTATAATTATCAAGCTTTTTATTAAAAAAAATATACATACATGTATAGAAACTTACCTCATTGGCGTCATTCGAGTTTCATTCAAAATTGTTAATTATCTGTAGTCTTTTGCAGTAAGTTAACCGTGCGGCTACGAATAGTACCAACTCGTTTCTTCCCGTGGGTGTCGTAGACGGCGACTATGGGATTAGCCGAAGGATGGGTAGCAGCGTCCTTCGAGTACATTATCAACTGCGATCGCCAACCCGCCTGCCAAGCGTAGTGATTATGGCAAAACCCCTCAATGAGCACACAACATACCCGTATCGGTCGTTGTGGTGATCTTTGGGGGAGGCCTGTGTCCAGCAGTGGACTTTATTCGGCTGAAATTATGAAATATTAAAGTAGATTACAATTTTTTTATTCTTTATTTATTTTATGAAAATGCCTACATATTGTACATTTGACATTGCGATATTTTTTTTTTTTTTTTGGGACAAGCCCGCCACACATTCCCAACCACTGCAACTCCTGTAAGCCAGGATCTACAATGGCGACCACCGAAAAGAACACCGATCAATGAAGCTCGGTGTGTCCCAGAGAAATGAATAACTGTCTTGGAACCCGCACCGAAATTAATCAGAAAAGAAAAAGGAGGAGTAGGAAAGAATATACGTTCCACTTCCCTCCGTAGCAAGCAGGAGACAGAGAAAAACGATAGGCCATAATAGGCACAATAAATGGGAGTTTACAACAGGGTTAAGCCCAGTTGCCAAGCACCACGGGTACAATTTTTTTATTTACGGGTCTTATGTTGTGAGCTATTGTGACTGATTCCAATAGTAGGTATGGCAAAAACACTTGAACGCACGGAAATTCGTCCTAGTCGCAACAAGGTCTGTATAGTAAACAACCCCGGATGTAACTTGCATGCTGTCAAACATAATGTTGCGTTCATCTTGCCAAAGAATACACTCCCACAGGATATGATGTGCAGACTGTTCATATTCACAGTCCGGTGTTGAACATTTGCAGAATGGTGAGGTAACAAGCTTGAAGCTAAATAATTTACTCTTAAAGTTACCATGAACACTTAACATTATTGAATTTAATGCTCGGTGATGTCTTAAGATTGCCTTTTAAAATTAGTTGAAAGGTTTTTTGTGGTGCAAACATTAAGCCGTTTCGGTCGCCCCAACTAGAGATTAAACGTAAACAAGTATCCGCCAATTTTTCAAGGCTCGCCCTTGTACTTGACTGAATAAGCAGAAGGCCGTCGTCTGCGTAACCAGTCAATGAACAGCCGGATGGTAATGGAATCGCTAGAAAATCATCGAAACCCATGTTCCATAGATAAGGACTAATAACGGAACGGATTGCGAAATGTTGGCATTTCGGCACCTGGGGGTCTTATATTATGAACTTTTATTGCCGTGTGGTGCCGGCTCAGAATACCACCACCCCATCTCCTCCCGTGGGTGTCGTAAAAGTCGACTAAGGGATTAGCCGGAAGATGGGCAGCAGCGTTCTTCGAATACATTAACAACTAACTGCGATCGCCAACCCGTCTGCCTAGCGCGGCGATTATGGCAAAACCCGCCAATGAGCACACAACACACTGATATCGGTCGTTGTGGTGATCTTTGAGGGAGGCCTGTGTCCAGCAGTGGACTTCATTCGGCGGAAATGATGATGATGATATATAAAAATAAATAAAAAATAAACTCTGTAAGAAGGATTAAAATCTAAGACCATGTATATAGATATCATTAAGCAAAAGAAAGTATTAAGCAAACACAAAAATCTATTACTACCTCATACGAGCATATGCGCAACGTCATATGAAAGAAAGAGATGTCTATAGAGCATTGGTTACTGCAAAATAATCGAATGGCACCGTTTCGTACTGAAGTAAAATCCATTTTCTGTTAAAACTGTTAGCGTCGTATGTTAACCACATGGTTTCAGGTAAATATAGCTTCAAGACGTGCGCGAACGGTTAGTGCTTTCTCTTTTTATCACACGTAATGCTCGCATTAGGATGACATAATAGGCACTAACTATGTACGTAGGTGATACTATTTCTTTGCTTAAAAAATATTTTTAGTGTAAATAAATTTAAGATCTTTTTCCAATTTGACATCATTATTTAACACTAAAAATAAGAATGACTCAAATCGGTTCTCTGATCTGAGAGGAATGGAAACTATTAAGAAACTATTAAGACATCATCTAGATAAGCGCATTAAATTGACCTGTTTATTGAAGCTGGTTTAAAAACTACTCAATCAAATGTAATGAAATTTATATGAGACCAATTCGAAAGCATTATGCATCATTTAAAATATGAATTGCTCAAATCGGTCAACTAATATCGGAGTAATCGATGTACATCATCATTTTCATCATTTCGGCCGAATGAAGTCCACTGCTGGACACAGGCCTCCCCCAAAGATGTCCACAACGACCGATATGGATGTGTTGTGGGCTCATTGGGGGGTTTTGCCATAATCGCCACGCTTGGCAGACGGGTTGGCGATCGCAGTTGAGTTGTTAATGTACTCGAAGGACGCTGCTGCCCATCCTCCGGCTAATCCCTTAGTCGACTTTTACGACACCCATGGGAGGAGATGGGGTGGTGGCATTCTGAGCCGGCACCACACGGTTAGCCGGCACCACACGGTTAGCCGGCACCACACGGTTAGCCGGCACCACACGGTGTACATCGATGTACATACATAATAATAAAATAATAAATAAACACTTCGAATTCAGAACGTCCTCCTTATCGAAGTCGGACAGGACAGATAATGTTCTTTTACTAACTTGTTCAAGAAGGACAACGATCATTATACTTACATCGATTACTGCACATAAATGATTGCATGCTGGTTAGATATAATTTCCAAAATTGGTTCTATTATCTATGAGTTTATTTCAAACTCAAACCCAGAAAAGGGTTAATTTTCTTTATTTTCTAAATTTAAATGTTAGATTCAGCTGACGATATCGAGAATGTTTTGCACAGTACTAAGAAGATAGACATCTGATGTTATACCGTAACAGATTTGAACATGAACACATAAGTATCAACACTTCGTCTCTATTGCACCATGTTGACAGCTCTAAGTTATTCGCATATCTTTATGCAACATGAAGCAATCCCCTCTAAGGAGCAATAACATCGTGCGCAAGCTGTGACAGTTATCCTTCCCGTCCACACTGTTAGCCCTTCCAAATTGCGTAACTTGTCCAAGACATTCTTGTACCTCGCTAATATCTTCGCTTTTATGTTTAGCCAGCCTTAAAGAGCTGGGTGTTCATTGGCTATATACATTAGGTACAATTTAATTCTACTTTGATTAAAGTCTGGGACCAATTGCTCGACATTTGATGCCCTGAATTACAGGCCTATTACCTAGTTTAGGCACAAGTCTCACACAGGATACTAAACTGTATAAAGTAACAAGGTTATATCGTGTATATTGTGTCATAATTAAGGGTGTGACAGTGACAGCTTAGTGGTTGAACGTTTGCCTTTCATAAAGCAGGGTGTGAGTTCGATCCCAGTCCGCACCTCTGACTTTTCGGATTCATTTACGGATCAGAATTTGATGATCACTTGCGTTAACGGTGAAGGAAAACATCGTGAGGAAACCTGCACACCTGAGAGGGCTCCAAAATGTTCACAGTGGCGTGTGAAGTCCGTCAATCCCCACTAGACCACCGTGGTGAACTAAAGCCTAACCCTTCTCATCGTGAGAAAAGGTCCGTGCCCAGCAGTGGGACAGTTAAAATGGGCTAATTATATATGCATGTTATGTAGTGATTGTTTTAGTTCTGGGTGCTTGTGAATTTGAGATTTATATGTATGCTTGTAAACTGTACCCGCGACACTGGAGACATCCTAGTATAAGATATTGTTTTTTTAAAGAAACAAAAAATTGTCGAGTTTTATTTTGTTCGAGTGAAACTTTTTATTTTGGTTCATTTGTAAGAAAATAAGATGAATACACTATGGAGCTGGTAAACAGAGAGAGAGAGATTGACAATAGGGAATAGGGAAACTTTTTGGGGAAACTAAATAGAAACGTGTTTTATCTCATTCTCTCACAGCCTGAACCCGATAAATACATTTATAGTTGTCTCTCTTTCGTTACACATTTTCGTTTCATAAAATCCAATTCACACCGTCCCAAAAGAAGGTTCACTTCAAAATTAGGAATTGTGGCAAGGACACGAATGAACGGGCAAAGAAGATATTTATTGAGAAACCAGATAAACAAAAATAAATTGCTTCAGTATGGATAGAGTCGGTATTGACACGTGTTGGTACTTTATTATGTATTTTAATGCTACTCCCTATTGTACGTACAGAACCCAAAATAACAACTTTAAAAAATGCTTCTTTGTATGCTGTTTGTTCATGCTAGTAGCTGTTATATAGTTAACTATAGGACCTGATATACAGCTTGGTATCTCAATGTATGTAAACGAAATGTAAACGAAAGATCATGATAAAGTGGTGGTCTCGGGCGGACGAGTCGGGGACTAAAAGCTAGTCTTTTATATATATTAATAGCTATTAATGGTTTCACCCTGCGTTTAATTTAAAAGTAATGCGATTATTTATATATAATTAAGAGTACTTCGGCATAGACACTTGATAAAGAGTATGTATATTTAATTGATTTCATGGGTTTTACCACCAGCCATGTTGGAGATTAGCGGGAACAAACAGACAGACAAAAAAATTGAAATTAGTTTTTTTGTTGTAGGTACCATATATACTTTCATATGCATTTAGTAAAAAGCTGTTATTTTGACAGTACAAACAGAGCCTTCAATTTTCACCTTTTACCACCACCCCATCTCCTCCCGAGGGTGTCGTAAAAGTCGACTAAGAGATTAGCCGGAGGATGGGCAGCAGCGTCCTTCGAGTACATTAACAACTCAACTGCGATCGCGAACCCGTCTGCCAAGCGATGGTGATTATGGCAAAACCCCCCAATGAGCCCCCAAAACACCCATATCGGTCGTTGTGGTGATCCGTGGGGGAGGCCTGTGTCCAGTAGTGGACTTCATTCGGCCGAAATGATGATAGATGTATAGATGATCGCACACTAACACTGAATTTATAAATGTTTAATCGAGGACTTATAGTACCCGCAGCCTTGATCTTGCTCAAATAACAATGCTCGCGACGGTAGTTGCCATATATGTTTTTGTTCCAAATGTTGCTTCAACCTTTTTTGTTCGTAACTCATATAGGAACTCTATTGAAAAAAATATGGAATGCATGGAGCTCGTCATAATGCGTAATATTTTTATTCTTATTTTAAACAGAGACTGGCCGTGGTATGATCGTTGGGGACCAATAAGTGGGAGACGTTGGATGCGGGAGGCATGTGACCGCTCGTTGTGGAAATCTAAGGGGGAGGCCTTTGTTCAGCAGTGGACGTCCTGTGGCTGATATGATGATGATGATGGAAAGGCGAAACTAAATAAAAATAAATCGAGTATACGTTCTTTTTTTTTTAACGTTGCCCCACACTTGGATTTCTCCTGTGTCGTGGGTGCGTTTACAGACACAAATTTCACACACAATACACCCAGACCCGGAACAACTACCTGCAGATCGTACAAAAATTTGTTCCGTGCGGGAATCGAACCCACGACCCGGGGCGCAGCAGTCGACTGTATCAGCCACTGCACCAACCGTGCCGTCTTTATAATGGATGGGGCTGACATATCCTTAAGGATAAAAGTACATATATAAATAAAGAGACAATACGTACATAGAAATGTTGCTCATACATAATAATAAATTAAAACAAAAAAAATAACAACGAGCTTTTATTTATTGTTTTCTTATTCTTCTCAGCAAACATTTGACACCCTTATCACGGGGGTGCATGAAAAATAACTGGTACATCTATTATTTTGGGGATAGCTGGATCAGTATTATTGCACGCCTCATAAGCGAAGCGTTGGGGTGGGTATTACTGTCAGTTTACGCACACCGAGTGATTCTCCAACTTAAAATGTCACTTTTTTTATTCTTTATTGCTTTTATAAGTGAATATAAATAGACAAATGTTGAGAAAAAACACTATTTTTAACACTCATGATATTTTTAAATCTCTTTCTATTATTTAGACTAATTAAATAATTGTTTAAAAAAGTTCTGTCTTGGACGTCCGTGTGTCTGTATGTGCGGATCCCGTATCTTGTGGTCACGATAACGAGCGAAATACTTCACTTAACGAGTTGGTTTTTTTTTATAGGCTTCAGTATTTTGAGGAATAGAAGCTTATTACTTTTCACGGTATAATTCGATGTAGTTTAATTATTATTTAATAAATTAAATATATATCAATTTTATTGTAATGAATGAGATTATGAGGCGTGCACTTTTGGATTTTCCAACTATTTAATACTACAGGGTCGGCACGGGCCGGTGCGAGCAAGAGACGGGGGGAGAAGTAGTAGCTTGAACGGGAAGGTGACGCGGCGATAGGCCTCCGCGACGTCGGTGAGGCGGGCATCCTCGGCGGCGAGGGCGGTACAACGGTCGGGATAAAGCTCACTGTTTTCGGAGGCTGCTTTATAGTGTCTGCTCATGAGTTTATGCAAAAATTCCACTAAATTTTCCAATTGATACCAATACTTCAGACACTGCAATAATCACTCCAAAATTATACCTAATAACCACTAATTATGTCAATATGGTATACACCAATTATGACATAATAACGCATAATTATAGAATGACAAACTGTTTTATCCTTACTGGTACATTTCAATGTAATTGCCAACGGCAAAAAAAACTATAATTATGTTGACTTTTTTTTGCGGTATTTCGTGTCAATTTGCGGCCGAGTTGCCAGTCCTTGTCGAGCCTTATACCTGTCAATATAATTATCATCTACAGTTGCAGTCGCATGGACTCACGTTGGCAAATACGTACAATAACAATATTATGCGGTTTCACCCGCGTTTAATTTAAAAGAAATTTAGAGTGCTTAGACATAGAATGTATATTGGATTTCAAGGGCTTTTATTTTGCAGGGAACATTTTTTTTTTAAAGAAGTAGCCTTATTTATTCCTTATAACATCAGCTATATGCCAGTCAAAGTCACGTCAAAATCGGTCCAGCCGTTTCGGAGATTACTCGGAATAAACAGACAGACAGACAAAAAAATAAAAAATGTAATTTGTTATATACGGTACATATACTTTCATATGCATTTAGTAAAAACCTGTTATTTTGATATTACAAACAGACACTTTATTTGTATAGATTGTAAATATAACCACTAAAATATTGTCATGACACTATTAACTTTTAAGAGTCTACAGCGTTGCTATATCAATCAATAGTAAATAGTCAAGGTCTCAATTGTCTTGATTTCTTTTCTATACCAACATAACAAAATTGAAGTTTCCGTCTGTGATTTTAAAATACATTCAGTCATAAAAGTATCGGATATGGATGATTTGTTTATGGTTCCAAATTCAATTTTTTGTTTTTATTGTTGTTGTTAGATTGGCACAACTGTTTTCCATTTTGGCGCGGAGTTTGAGTTGCATCTGTTATTTATATTAAATACAGTGCTGTTTTTAGTTATATCATATCTAGTGTGTTTAGCGAATTTAATTCTGGACAAAAACACTGAACAAACAGTTTGTCTTAAATTTTGCATCGCCAATGGAATTTCGTGTTCGGAGTCACTGAAAATGTTACAGAAGGCTTACGGTGAGTAGAGTGGTACAAAGCGTTCAAAAGCGGTCGAGATATGACGGAAGATTTGCCTCGCTCTGGTAGGCCATCAACGTCTGCAACTGAAGTTAACATCGCAAAAGTGAAGGAAATAGTGACTGAAAATCCTCATTCAACTTTGAGAGAGATAGCCGCCGAAATTTCTGTATCTCACGAGTCGATCCGTACCATTTTAACTAATCATTTGGGTATGAAACATGTTACCGCTCGGCTAGTCCCAAAAGACCTGAATTTTCTTCAAAAACACAATCGCATGAGAGTCGCTGAGGACATGCTAGAACGATTCAATTCTGACCCAACATTCATGAAACGCATTGTTACTGGTGACGAAACGTGGGTTTATGAGTTAGACATGCAAACTAGTCAACAAGCTTCGGAGTGGCGCCTTCCAACTGAACCGAAACCGAAAAAACCACGCCAAAGTCGATCAAAAGTCATGTTGACTGTTTTCTTTGACAATCGCGGTGTTGTGCTCTCGGAATTCTTGCCGGAAGGTCAAAAGGTAAATAAATAATATTATTTGAGCGTTATGCGGCATTTGAGAGAGCAAATTCGAAGAAAAAGGTCAGATTTGTGGAAAGAAAATTCTTGGATTTTGCACCACAATAATGCGCCTTCACACACGGCCATCATTGTGAACGAATTTTTGACCAAACACTCAACAAATGCCATCGAGCAACCACCGTATTCACCAGATATGGCTCCAGCCGACTTCTTTCTTTTTCCTTAACTCAAATTACCACTTCGTGGCACCCGTTTCCAATCGGTAGAAGACATAAAGGATAATTCGCGGCGAGAACTGACCTCAATTCCGGAAACAGCGTTTAAAAAATGTTTTGTTGATTGGATTATTCGTTGGCGTAAATGTATCGTTTCTGAAGGAGCATATTGATTTTTGAAGGTGATAAAATAAATTTGGATGAATAACAAACATTTTGTGTATCTTTTCCCGTTACTTTCTTGACAGAGTCGTACATCTCAAAATATTAGTGAAAACTTTGTTAAAACAGCTACATTAAAAAATATCGTTCGGCCTAACAGATATACAATCATCATTCATCATCATTTCGACCGACTGAAGTCCACTGCTGGACACAGGCCTTCCTCAAAGATCACCACAACGTAACTGATATGGGTGTGTTGTAGGCTCATTGGGGAGTTTTGCCATAATCGCCACGCTTGGCAGACGGGTTGGCGATCGCAGTTGAGTTGTTAAAGTAATCGAGGGACGCTGCTGCCCATCCTCCGGCTAATCCCTTAGTCGACTTTTACGACTCCCACGGGAGGGGATGGGGTGGTGTTCTGAGCATTCTGAGATTCATACAATGCCTAATCATAAATTGCTGTTTTTAGAATTTTAGTCTGAAAGTTCGTGTCGAATAGGCTCCAAAATGGCTGAACGGACTTAACTACTAAAACTTTAGCCGCCCTCTTGCAATAAGAGAGCTTTGCTACCACCAGTGTTTAGTCTCTACTGAATAAATCCATTAAAACCAATTTCAGAAGAACAGTAATTTTGATAGGGGAAGCATACAACGCATACAACCATCATCATCATGTCGGCCATTTATACGTCCACTGCTGAACAAAGGCCTCCCCCATAGATTTTCACAACTGTGTCATCATTTTGGGGGGTATTTGCCAATACTCACCACGCTTGGCAGGCGGGTTGGTGAGCGCAGTATGGCTACCGTTTCACAGAAGGGACGCTGCTGCCCATCCCTCTGGTGTAGAGTCCCTTAGTCGCCTTTTACGACATCCACGTGAGGAGATGGAGTGGTGCTATATTCTCAATTCGGACACCACACGGAATACAACCATGTTTACCCTATTTTGTTTTTTTGAAGTGAAAACTTCTGTTAGCGCGGTACGCATATTTTTAGATGAGATAAAATCTCTGGACTCGCGACACCGTTACGAGACGCAGCTATAGTGTGTGCATATATGCATGTACATATAGCAGACCGCGAACGCATCTAGATAAATAAAAAAAATCATTTATTGCTTTAAAATTTTCACTTCTATCGGCACTCCCGGAGTGCAACCCGTATGTTGTTATTTTTTTACTATACCCGGCCTAACGGCGGCCGGTGCGCCCTTTTTATCCGACTTAAAAAAGGAGGAGGTTCTCAATTCGATGCGGATTTTTTTATGTATGTACACCGATTACTCCGAGATTTGTAGACCGATTTGAGCAATTCTTTTTTAACAGGTGCAGAATGCTTTCGAGTGGGTCCCATATAAATTTCATTACATTTGATTAATTAGTTTTTAGCCAGCTTCAATAAACAGGTAAATTTTTAGGTTAAGGTTGTGACGAAGTCATCCTTCATCTTCATTTCAATCAACCTCTTTCATGACTTCATACCTTTTTATTTCCATCACTTTCCACCTTACGATTAATTCTTTATTCAAATCAACATTCGAATTTGTGTGACGTAGAGTCGCTCTTCATATTTTGATCATTATCATTACACATGGGATTCTGAACGCTAGTGGTTCGACACACAGCTGTCGCTCTGACAAATAGTCTTCTGCAATATTACAATTACTTATTTTTAACTAGCTTAAATATTGTGATAATAAGCTAGATTTTAAAATTTATATAATCATCAGCATGAAGTTGTTGAAATTGTGAATATCAATATACCATTATAACAACATATATGTTACGTTTAATTGAATCACTATAACTGAACTCCGTTACTTGCTGCCGTGGAGAGAGCCTCCCAGTTGAGCTAACCGGGAAGGAACACGGAGGGAGGCACTCCGCAACAAGGTTAAGTTTTTTTATCTAGATGATGTCTTAATAGTTTCGATTCCTCTGAGATCAGAGAACCGATTTGAGCCATTCTTATTTTTTGTGTTTAAGACTGATATCAACTAGAAAAAAGTATACACATTAGAATTAGCAATATTTGTGAGAACAAATAAACATTCCTTCCTTAAATGATACTAGGAAAAGAACTACAAGCATGAGAAGTGAATAACCAAAACCTGCTGTACACAGGTGCATGTAAAAATACACTGTTGAAAAACAGTATCATTTGTATGCTGTGTATAGTAAAATCCCTAACAATGTTAAAGAACAACCACTAAGAATATTTAAAAAGCATCTTACACTATATTTCCGGAGGTTACCGTTGTGAAGTGTACTAACAATAACATGGATCCAAGGTCCGAAATAAAAATTATTATTATTATCTATATGTCTCTCTGTTGTGTAATATGGGTTTATATCCCCTGTAAGGAGGAACCCGGTCTTTTGATAGGCTTACGCGGGGACATGGGTCCAACACGCAGAGGCCCTTTAGAGAATTTTAATCTAAAATGTAATGGGACACCAACCGGGGACTCTCCATAGCTGCACTATAAAATGAAGTCATGGATTGTCCCCGGAGGTATAAAACTATTGTATGAAATGGAAACTACAAGTATAAGGTCTATTGCAATGGGTGCTAAATGGATATAATACTAAGAAAAACGGAAAAACGGCGTCTGCCTTTCAACCTTTAAAGTGAAATTCTGTGGCAGACGGTGACTCTCACAAGATGGGCCCCCTAAATGGCCACCACTACAGGCGACAAGGAGCAACACCGGTGTAAGCGGCTAGGGGTGTAGAGAGGTGCGGCACCGGTTTCACCATCGCGCGTCTCGAAGACTCTGAGCGGGTTTCCACGTTATTACGCCATTAGACACTTTTACCCCCGAGCATATAGCTCGTGCGGCCCCCCTCTGATCGACCAATTAAGGCAAGCCAGAGTTGAAAATTCTACGGGCACTCATGGGGTAACCAGAGAGAGAGAGAGAGACGGGGCCCTGACCAATTATTATTATTACACAATTACTTTTAGATAAATGTTATTATTCTGTAACAGATTTCATTGCCGATAAGTTATTATAGTTAAAAATGAATTTAGATTTAGTTTTATACTTTTTTTTAAACATTATATAGATGTTAAGTGCATATTATTTTTTGCATGCCTCAAAGACAAAATGTACAAGGACCCTCTAAATATTTGTAACATCAACTGATTTGTAATACCTCCATTCTTTGCAAATAAACAATATATTCTATTCTATTCTAATATTTTCATATCGTGTAGGGTTTTTGAAGTCGGTATATTTTTTGTTTAAAAGCTTTATTTGTTGCTTTTTAGTGAAAATGAATGTAAGAACTTTTGCAATTTGGTATCAGTATTCAACACTAAAAATAAGAATGACTAAGTCGGTTCTCTGATCTCAGAGGAATCTGTGTATATACATAAAAAAAAATAAAAAAAATACGCATCGAATTGAGAACCTCCTCGGTTTTGAAGTCGGATAATAAATTAGCCTCAGATTGCGCGACCGAGACAAGTAAAATACAAGGAAAACGAACTTAGAACGCAATAAAAACATAATCCAAAGTCGCACGCAGCTTGTACTCTCCCAGGCGAGACGAACATCCAGTTCCCATTAGCGTGATTAATGCTATATTTTACCGGGAAAGTCTACGTGACGGTTACACAGACAACATAAATTCTATAGTGAATAGGTACGTCATTAGAAACCGGAGTCCAATGCCGATCGTTACGTCACTATTAATAAAATTACGTAGTGAACGCAAGTCATAGGCGGTAGCGGGAAACGTCAATTGATAATAAGCGGTGCTTTATGCTACTATTTCTTGTTTGTGATTACTGATTAATTTCAAAGTTGTAGGTAGTCTTGTATTCCGTGTCATGTCATCATCATATCAGCCAAAGGACGTCCACAGCTGAACAAAGGCGCCCCCATAGATTTCCCCAATTGTGTCGTCATTTTGGGGGGACTTTGCCAGTACATGCCACGCTTGGCAGGTGGGTGGTGAGCGCAGAATGGCAGCTATTCCGCAGAAGGGATGCTGCTGCCCAGCCTTTCTGGTTTAGTGTCCCTTAGTCGCCTTTTACGACATCCACGGATGGAGTGGTGCTATATTCTTAATCCGGACACCACACAAATCCTTGTGATTCTCGCCAAATAATATACCACCCCTTTCATGGGTGTCGTAAAAGCGATTAAGGGTTGGTATCGAGAGTATGGGCAGCAGCATCTTCCCGTATGCTAATAATAACAAACTGTGATCACCAATCTACCTGCCAAGGTTGGTGATTACGGGAATATTACATAATATGACATAAATATGACAACTCATTGTACTGATCATTGGAAGGCCCATGTTCAGAAGTGGGCGTCTACGGGCTTATATGTGTGTTTCTTTGTAGGCAGCCGTGTGGTGTGGGCTATGAATATCAACAACCCATCTCATCAGATGGGTGTCGCAAAAGAGGACTGTGGGAATATCAGGAGGATGAGCTTCGTCCTTCGAGTACATTAACAACTCAACTGCGATCGCCAACCCGCCTGCCAAGCGTGGCATTTATGGCAAAACCCCCGAATTTGTACACACCACAGCTAGACTAGTCGCTGTGGCAATCTTTGGGGGAGGCCTGTATCCAGCAGTGGACTTTATACGGCTGAAATTATTTGTATAGCTAGTTAAAGTATAAAACGTTTTAGGTGAGGATGCTAATATAAGAAAAGTTATTGAGCTTCACATAACACTAGCTGTTACCCGCTACTTCGTTCGCGAGAGAACTAATTTGAACTCCTAAGGAATATCGATAACTCAATAAAACATAACTGTGTCTTTTTCAAGAACATGATCCGTCGCTCTGCCAAACTTTGTTCAAATCCGTTCCCTCGTGGGTGAGCAACAACACACACTTTCACATTATTTTATAATATTAGTAAGAGGTAGGGTATAAACCGCATTCCGTCTGGTGTCCGGATTAGGAATGTAGCGCCACTCCATCTCCTCTCGTGGATATCGTAAGAGGCGACCAAGGGTCTCTAAATCTGAGGGATGGGAAGCAGCGTTCTTTCTGGCGCTCACCAACCCGCCAACACACCCCGTGTTGGCAAATTCCCACTAAAATCACGACACCGTTGTTAGAACCCATGGGAGAGGCCTTTGTTCAACACTGGACATCCTTCGGCTGGTATGATGATGAGGATAGTACTTTCTGTCAAAACCTTGATTGCTATTGCCTGGCATCTGCTTTTGTTGCACCATATTCAACATAATATTCTACAAGGAAAAACAATCAGAACAAACACACTGACGTCACCGCTTCAATACAGTTAAAAGATTGCAGACGACTTGAAGCTGTTTTTGAGTATCGGAAGCTCGGAGGATTGTAGGGCGCTGCAGCTGGATATTGACAATGTGGTCGCGTGGAGTGAGCGTAATTACCTGGAATTTAACGCTACCAAGTGTAAGGCTATAACATTCACGCGTTCACGCTCACCCAACGTATATAACTATTGTGTATCAACTACCGCTCTGGAGCGTGTTACACAGATAAAAGATTTGGGTTTAGTTCTAGACACAGGCTTAACTTTTAATGTGCACATTTCTGATATTTGCAATCGAGCTTATAAGTCGCTTGGTTTCGTAATGAGACAATCTGCTCGCTTTCACGACAGAGGTGCTATCATTGCATTGTACTATACATTCGTGCGTAGTATATTAGAGTTTAACTCTATTGTATGGGATCCACACGAAGCAAAGTATAAGTTAATGATTGAACGAGTGCAACGGAAGTTTGCACGTTACTTATACAAAAAACTGCATGGTTATTATCCATTTTTGTATCCGTCTTTGTTTGTCTCTGGAATGGTAGGCATTAACACCCTAGAACTGAGGCGTAAATGCGCCTTGATGCTTCATTATTATTTATTACTCAACGGCAAAATAGATAACTCAACTGCTTTGTCCCGTTGCCCGCTATCCGCGCCGCCCCAGTACACGCGCCTGCGTGCGCGCCGTCTTCTGGCGGCCCCACCGGTTCGTACACTAACAGCACAATTTGCTCCTACAAATCAGGCCATCTCTCTACTCAATGCTCTGATCGCTCAACAACCAGAGGTGGATGTTTTCCACAATAAAGCCAAGAGGTTTTATGAGTTATGTGTTATTTTCTTTAGTACCTAGATTGATATTGTCAACTGGCTCACTGCACGTTTTGGGGAACCCTGTAAGTGTAGTGAGAAATAGTTAAAAAAAAAAAAAAAAAAAAAACCGCTTAAATTTACGTTTAGTTACAACTAGCTAGAAACCCCGGTTTCGCCCGCCGTTTAATTTAAAAGAAATTGGATTATTTGTGGATTGGTATATGTATTAGATTTCATGAGTTTTAATGTTTTTGCGCGGAATTCTAGTTATTTTCTAAAATGTAAGTAGCCTAAGTTATTCCTTATAATATCAGCTATCAGCGAGACAAAAAAATTATAAAAGTTTTTTTGTTGTAGGTACCGTTTAAACTTTCACATGCATTTGGTCAAATACTGTTATTTTGACATTACAAACAGACACTTCAATTTTATTTATTTGTATAGATAACTGTATCAACGTGTTCATCCACTTTCAGATCTATATCATCACCAATATGATTTGGCATTCAAAATACAGTGCCGTTGTTTGAAAAACGTGATAAATTCCAATTAGTACAATACAATAACATGTAGGTGTGAAAGACATTTACATGGCTGAGATCAATTTTATTGCCTTTGACGAATGACACCAATGTTAACATTCAGTTATAGCTATTTATATGTGTGTGTGTTTGACATTGAATTTAACGTACTGTTTTAATACTATGCATGTTATTTTGGTCCAACCCAAGGATGAATGTGTAACAGTGTATGATCTTCTTAGGTAAAATATTAAAGTAGCGATTAATAAACCAGTATTTTGGTGTCGATACCACCAGTTTTTTAAGTACAAATATTTACTGATAAAATGACGTGTAGATAATGATAAAATACTATGGGCATAACTGATACCGATTGCCAGATTGTGCGGACCAACTACACTACATAAATTCGCATGTTGTTTTTTATTTATTTGTACATCCCTGTTTAACTTTTTACTTTATTTTCTTTAAGTTTAGTATTTTGTTTGTTGTCAGTATTTGCGATGTCTCATTTTACTGCCAAATAAATCGTTTATTTCTGTATTATCGATATAAAATAGTTGGTGATTATTTGTTTGTTTTACCAGTAAACTTAAGGAATAATGTTAGTTTGGATTATAATATTATTGGATATTTTTCTACCTTTTATCATAGCTGTCTCTGTATTCGCCACAATATTGATTTGCTTTTTATTTTTATCGTCACTGTATATTATTAGGTATATCTGCATAAATAAGCATATTCCATATATATTTTTTTGTTATAATAGCATTGAGGTGTAGTTTCCAAGAATAGACCATCCCTCTTTAAGTCTTTCCCGAGGGGATGTAAAACTCGAAGAGATTACATCAAGTAAATCACCGACCAGATTGCCAAGCGTGTTGCATGGACAATGTGTATTAACAATTCAGCATGGCCTACGTTCAGAGGTGGACGTTTGATATCATAGGGGTTAACCACGATTCAATAACAGTTTTCTCTACTGCTGTGTGACACGTAATAGCTACAAGAACCGAGTGAATTCATTATTGACTTATTGTAGTTTAAAGTACAGTTCAAAATTGCTTCTCGTCCATTTTACTGCTCGTTAAAATATGTTAAACACGAACAATGGTTGTTAATAACAGGTAAGAGAAATGTCGGTTCTTCAATTGTTTTGGCTGTGTTATTGCCCTCTCTTTTGCACACATGCTCTGTGAGTGAAAGACGAACAGTTGAACCGTCATTTATCATTCCATTTTTGTAGTCTGGGATTTTCCGTTCTGATGATTTTTTCTTAGAAATTCTAGTAAAGTGAGCAGGGTTTTTTCGTTGAAGAATATTGGAGATTCACAATGGAACGTAATACGTATGGTTGTTTTATAATATACAACCCGGTGATGAGGCGAAGTTATTCGCCTGGTGGTTAGCGTCATGCCTGCCCATAACAATTATTATGCTACCCTGAACTAGTCCTGCGTGGCACCACATTACGTCCATCACCTCGAGACATTCGTTATTTAGTCTCTTATGCCCAGTGATTTTACTAGCTACAATGCCCTTCAAACCGGAACACAGAAATGTATAATGTCTAGACACTACTGCTTACTCAGCTAAACTCTTGTAATGATAGACCTTTTTTTTCTCTTTTTATTGGTGCCCAGTGGAAAGTCTTCACGAACTTCCTTCGCCCCGGGGAAGGATTAAGGGGTATGCCGGACTCCTACCGGCTAAAACCACTGGAGCGGTCATCTTCGGCACCTAAGAGAGGCTCCAGGTCCTCGTATGATCACACTAGAGCCGCCCACTGGTGCCACGCCTATGGGCACATCTCGCAGAGGGTGACTGTAAAGCGGTCACCCCCCCAGGGGGATTGTAAAGGATCCCCCAAAGCGTCCCACGGCAGCGCGTGACCACATGCGTGCTACCGTCTTCTCTTGGGTCGCTCGGTGTGGGCACGCAGATTCCCCAATCTACGCACCCGTGAACCCAGAGGTCCCCCACCTTATAGCAACGGCAGGGGTTTTCAGGCGTATCGGAATTAGGCGCCAGGGCGGTTGTTACCCCGGCGCCGTCTCCTTCTTCTTCGAACGGGATCGGCCCTCTCCCGATCCCGCTCTGCGGTCTCCTTCTGGAGCATGACGCTCTCACAGAAGGAGAATGTAATGATAGACCTATCACGAGTGAAATGTATGTGTAATCATACCATAGTAATATTTAATTTATACACAAGTGACAACCAGTCTTTCCATCAGTTAACGTATCGTATACATTACGACTTCTTCATCTTAAATGCGCGTAAGGCAATGAATCTTAGAGTAAGGTCAACACAGTGTCACAGGCCCGCATTCACAATACTGCATCGTTATTGATATTCAACAGCATCTTTATTATCAGTTTTGTTTGATGTCTTGTTTTGATCACAGTTCTTTCGTTAAGATTTTCTATGTTGTAGTACACCTTGGGAGATACCTACGTGTCATACGTACGTACATATCAACATTAAAAAGTTATGTTGCTGGATCTCTAAAACGTACTCCTAGCAGAGCCGGCTCACCACCCCCTCACGACATCCATGGGAGGCAATGGAGTGGTGCTATAGTACTATACCTGCTAAAAAAAGAAAAATTCAAAAAGAAAAATTTAATAATATAAATATTCATACATCAATCATTTATTTTCTGATCATAAGTTTACAGTTATCTTCATTTAGTTAATTTAATAATGTAAAGTAAATCATTACATTAACGCCATTACTAACGCTACCGCTCATGACTCGAATCTCCCACTATTTGTCAATGAATCACGGCGGTAGTACGCTCCCGTCGCGTCGCCCGCAGTTTCACTACCGCATCGGGCCAACGTACCCGCTTTGTAACCAAAACAGATATACTGTACCGCCATACTTCTCGGCGTGCCAAAACTTACCAAAACATCTCGTTGTGACAAAACTGACCCAATACGTGAATATATCAGTGAGTGTTTAGTTTATTATTAGTGAATGTGGAAGGATTATTGAGTTATTAATTGAGGTGATATAGAAAGTTGTGTACAAGGAAACATTGCGATGGTGAGTTTTCTTCAATTTCTATGCATTAAATATTGTTTCACTTTGCCGGGGATAAATGAGACTACTGTATTGTTAAAAACATGCTGTGTGTACATAAGTAGGAAGTTATACTTTGTTGGCGTAATAAAAAAAAAACCGCATGCCAATATTACCCAAGTACGATAAAATATAAAATGAGCGAAGTCTTCTTCCTGATCTGGTCCTAAGTTACTTGGAGCCGGCGCATTATTTTTAACATCGAAAATAATGGTTTTACAGTCGGCCGCTGCGTGACACCAAGCTGCACCAACCCACCTTGGGTACGCTAGTGTTGGTGGTTTACCCACCACGTGCGTAACTTATTTACGGTCGTAATAAATAATCAATCTAATATAAAATCTTCGGATTTTGGAATGAACATTTGTTTGTTTTTGTGTTAAATGTAACAAGTTATAAATCTTCTTTTTTTGGATCATTAATTTCGGCCGTTAGTCGCTTTCTACGACACCCACCGGAAGAGAGGATAGTCCTGTTCCTGACCGGAGCTACGCGGTAAAATTATCGAAGTAAAATGTTAATAACAAATATTAATAAGCATTGGATTTAAGACAGATAGAGACGTGGTCACTCACAATGGGCCTCCATAAGGAAAAGCAGAAAACATGTTTGAAGATTTCGTAAACTAATAAATACATTTCTCGTGCCGTGAGGTGCCGGCTACGAATAGCACCAACCCATCTCATCCCGTGGGTGTCGTAAAAGGCGACTAAGGGATTAGCCTAAGGATGGGCAGTGGCGTCCTTCGAATACATTAACAACTCAACTGCGATCGCTATCTCGCCTGCCAAGCGTGGCGATTATGGCAAAACCCGTCAATGAGCACGTAACACACCGATATCGGTCGTTGTGGTGATCTTTGAGGGAGGCCTGTGTTCAGCAGTGGACTTCTTTCGGCCGAAATGATGAAATGTAAATGACCTGGGCATGACAGACTAATAACGAATGTCTCGAGGTGTCGAGAGCAGTGCAAGACTTTTGTAAGACCATACACGTATTAGTATTAAGATACTAACTACGGGGCATTACCTACTCAAAATCAAAATCAATCATTGATCATCATCTATACATCTATACAAATAAATATAATTGAAGTGTCCGTTTGTAATGTCAAAATAACAGCTTTTTACTGAATGCATATGAAAGTATATACGGTACATATAACAAAAAAGCAATTTTGAATTTTTTTGTCTGTCTGTCTGTCCGTCTATCTGTCTGTTTGGTCCGGGTAATCTCCCAAACGACTGGACTGATTTTGACGGAAATTTCGCTGGCAGATAGCTGATGTTATAAAGAATCACTTAGGCTACTTTTATTTTAGAAAAATAATTAGGGTTCCGCGCAAAAAAAAAACCCTTGAAATCCAGTATATATATTCTATGTCAAATGTCGATGTCGAAGTACTCTAAATTTCTTTTAAATTAAACGCGGGTGAAACCGCGGTTCCAGCTAGTCATCAATAAAACATAAGTTAAAAGTTACAAACTTGGTGGCAAATTAAATTGTCACACTGTGTTTCACCTTGAAAGGCGTACGAATATTATTGATAATTTACATAGAGCATTATAAGTATTGTTGTTTCTCTGCCTGTCTCCTTTTTTTATTGGTCCCAATGGAAATTTGTCATGAGCTTCCTCCGCCCCTGGGAAGGGCAACCGGACTCCTACCGGATAAAACCTCCAGGACCTCTTATGATCACACCACCGCCCACTGTTGCCACACCCATAGGCACAACTCGGAGAGGGTGACTATGAAGCGGACACCCCCCCGGGCTGCCTGTCTCCCCGAGAAAAGGTTTTGCGCTAAGGCCTGAAGTTATGTGAGATTAGATTCTAGCGAGTGGTAAAAGATTCCGTGTGGTGTCCGGATTAAGAATATAGCACCACTCCATCTCCTCCCGTGGATGTCGTAAAAGGCTACTAAGGGAATCTAAACCAGAGGGGTGGGCAGCAGCGTCCCTTCTATTAAACGGTAGCCATACTGCGCTCACCAACCCGCCTGCCAACTGGTGAGTATTGGCAAATACCCCCCAAAATGATGACACAGTTGTGAAAATCTATGGGGGAGGCCTTTGTTCAGCAGTGGACGTATAAATGGCGGATATGAGTAAAAGAAGCAGTGATAGCCTAGTGGTTGAAAGCTTGCCTTCCATAGAGGACGGTCTGAGTTCGATCCCGGCCCACACCTCTGACTTTTCGGATTCGTGTATGATTTGACTATCGCTTGCTTGGTGACGGTGAAGGGAAACAAAGTTAGGAAACTGCACACCTGAGAGGGCTCCAAAATGTTCTTAGTGGTGTGTGTAGTCTGCCAACTCGCACTAGGCCAGCGTGGTGGACTAAGTCCTAACCTTTCCCATCGTGAGAAAAGGCCCGTGCCCAGCAGTGGGACAGTAATGGGCTGATTATGACACAATACTACTGTGTTTTTAGGCATTACTTTAGATGCTAAGCTGCAGTGGGGCCCACATATAGAGAAATGACTAATGAAGAAACAGTCAGATTGGTGTATTTTAGTTATTTTAGTCAAGGGTGGGCTTATATGGGTGCTGTCTTATGTTGACGTTCAAAAAGAACTATTTTCCAGTCTATTTTGAATAAAAGATTTTGACTTTGACTTTGACTTTTACTTTCACAGTGTGATGTCATACGGCATTTTGTTGTGGGGAAATGCTGCTGACATCAAAACTATATCCGTGCTGCAAAAGACAGCTATTCGAGCAATTTATAATTTAAGAATCAGGCATTTACTAGAAGTTAAATTTAGACAAATAAATATAATGACGGTCGCACCACATCTATACAAATAAATAAAATTGAAGTGCCTGTTTGTAATGTCAAAATAGCAGATTTTTACCAAATACATATGAAAGTATATACGATACCTACAACAATAAAGCAATTTTTAATTTTTTTGTCTGTCTGTCTGTTTGTTCCGGGTAATCTCCGGGTTCAAGGTTAGGTAAGGTAAGGTTAAAACCCTTGAAATCCAATATATATATTTTATGTCGTTTATTCGATATAGACACTTATATCGAAGTACTCTAAATTTATTTTAAATTAAACGCGGGTGAAACCGCGGGTCCCAGCTAGTAGACAATATATTTAGCAATTTCGGAACCCTGTCCACACGAGTTCAACTCGCACTTGTCCGGTTATTTTAAATCTGAACCCAATTAGGTTGTGGTAACTAAAACAAGTATGTATGGTACCAGATTGTTGAGGGAAATTGCTGAATATATTGTCTACTAGCTGGGACCCGCGGTTTCACCCGCGTTTAATTTAAAACAAATTTGTAGTACTTCGACATAGACACTTGACATAGAATATATACCTATATTGGATTTTAAGGGTTTTATTTTTTTGCGCGGAACCCTAATTACATTTCAAAAATAAAAGTAGCCTAAGTTATTCCTTATAACATCAGCTATCTGCCAGTGAAAGTCCCGGCAAAATCGGTCCAGCCATTTCGGAGATTACCCGGAACAAACAGACAGACAAAAAATTTAAAAACAGTTTTTTTTTTATGTACTGTATATACTTGAATATGCATTTAGTAAAAAGCTGTTATTTTGACATTACAAACAGACACTTCAATTTTATTTATTTTTATAGATTGTTGAATTCTGTTATGAGCCAACAATTTATCCTAAGAACAAACTTAACATTGTAGTTGAAAACATGTTCTCCCATACATTCCAACTGCGAATGTAAGCTTGTACGCACAATATAGAAAGATTTACCATGTTATTTTAAGACCATAGACTTCTTATGGGTTTTCCTGTAATCCTTAAGTAAGGAACTAAATTCTGTATTTATTTTACAAAATTTTAGGCTCAGTAGTTTCGGATATAAGCGGTGGGGGGATGTTCACTTTTCATGAATAACTTTCAAATGGTTTATTTTTCGGCAATTAAAGTCTCGACGATTCATAAGTGCCTGTATATGGTTTACATGAATATTTTTTTTTTAATTTATCTTATCTTTAAATTATAACATAAATATATTTGAGACTCTTAAATTAAGCTCTTCCATTTGATATGTAACACGGTACAGTTTTCATTACATTTGCCAAAGTTTACCCCATATTCAAAATTCATTTATTTTCCTTACACGGCTGTATTTGGATCGCAAATATTCATATGTGTACCAATGTGTGTGTGTGTTTCTACGTAATCGGTCCAGAAGTTTCGGGGCAAATTGACTGTGACAGACGGACAGACAGAGACACGAGTACTCCTATAAGGGTTCCGTCGTTTTTTCCTTTGGACATACCTAACCCTAATAACTGCGCCAACCGTGCCGCCGAGGATTCTATCATCTGAACTGGACTACTAATTTTAGTTTCTACTCTTATCATTGCATCATTTTAACTTCAAAGTCAAAGGTGTTTGACCCATATAATATGTACCATTTAGCATGCGCGTATAATTAGTCATTTTTTTGTTTTTTAAGAACATTGCCCCACACTAGGATTTCTCCTGTGTCGTGGGTGCGTTTTGCAGACATTAATTCCACATACAATACACCCAGACCAAACAACTACCTGCAGATCATACAAATATTTGTTCCGTGTGGGAATCAAACCCACGACCCGGAGCGCAGCAGCCGACTGTATCAGCCACTGCACCAACCGTGCCGTCAATTTGAGTTTCTTCTCTTATCATTACACCATTTTGACTTCAATGTCAAAGGTGTTTGACTCATATAATATGTACTATTTAGCATGCGCTTATAATTAGTCGTAATTAATTAATTGTACGCTCCCCAGCCGTTGGTTCTATTGAGAAAAGCCGGTAAGAAATTCCACGAATACTTCTTTTGAGACATTGAAAATAACAGTTGTGTATGTATTTAAATATCTTTGTCCGCGTTTTCTCAGAAACCGCTGAACCGATTTAAATATGACTTAACAACTTATTGTTCTTTTGCGTTGTTACTATTCTAAAGAATAATTCGACATTGGGATTTTTTTTGTTTTCATTGCAAAACGATATTTGAATAGAATAATTATTTTATTTTATATTATGTGCGTATAATAATATTAGACGGACAAACTATTATTTTACTATATTGAATGTTGGCCCACTGTAGAGCAATGCCCTCCGTGTTATCTTCAATTCGATATTTTACGTGTGTAGGTAAATCCTTCCTCTTGATCCTGAATCGTTCCGTGTGGTGTCCGGATTAAGAATATACCGCTCCGAGATGTGCCTATAGGCGTAGCACCAGTGGGTGGTACTAGTGTGATCATACGAGGACCTGGAGCCTCCCTTAGGTGTCGAAGATGACCGCTCCAGTGGTTTTAGCCGGTAGGAGTCCGGCATACCCCTTCGCCCTTCCCCGGGGCGAAGGAAGTTCATGAAGAATTTCCACTGGGCACCAATAAATAAAAAAAGGTCGTCAACCAGTTACCGTAGTTACTGCTTACCATCAGGTAGGCCACATGCCTGATTGCCAACTTAGTGCTATAAAAAACGCTATAATTGCGGGATAAGCTTGGCTTTGTCAGAAAGGATTTACCTTTTATTTTTGATAGTGTGGAAATGCATCATTTACTTCCTACACCCCGGGGGTTCTTCCTACCGGCTAAGACGCTCTAGGGGAGGGGAGGTGACTGTAAAGAAACCAGGCACATCTCGGGGGGATTGTTAGTAGATTCCCACTAATCCTCGCTGTGCGCTGTGCTGCGCACACGGCGGCACGTGTTCCCGTGCAAACCGCCGTCTTCCCGGGAGTTGCTCAGTATGAACACCTCTTGATAGCCAATACACTTCTGTGTCAAACACATGAAATCTTCATCATTAGCAACACAAACCTGATTAAATAATATACATATAAATAAAACTGCTATATAATATACACAAATCAACTAGAAAGAATTCAAAAAACATTTGTTAACCACCTAAACTATCGCCTACGCAAACCTCCACTATCACACGAACTCAGCTGTAGCACACACGGCTTGCTGGCCCTTGAAGATAGACGCAAAGTACTGGATATGTGTCTATTGTACGATATATTCAACGGTCGCTTGGACTGTCCCGAATTGTTGTCGCAAGTGACATTTAGCGCCCCGCGCGTCGCACACGACACACACCAATGTTAAATGTACCCAGACATGCCACTAACTATGCTAAAAACGGTGTACTCACGCGCATTCATCATCATCATTTCGGCCGAATGAAGTCCACTGCTGGACACAGGCCTCCCTCAAAGATCACCACAACGACCGATATCGGTGTATTGTGTGCTCATTGGGGGGTTTTGCCATAATCGCCACGCTTGGCAGGCGGGTTGGCGATCGCAGTTGAGTTGTTAATGTACTCGAAGGACGCTGCTGCCCATCCTCCGGCTAATCCCTTAGTCGCCTTTTTACGACACCCACGGGAGGAGATGGGGTGGTGGTATTCTGAGCCGGCACTACACGGCATTCACGTCATCATTCATTCATTCACTACACTCACGCGCATTGCTCGAACATATAATACCACATTCTGTGATGCAGACTTTTTCTGCCTGTCTAAAACATCGTTTAAGTCTCAACTTATGAAAATTATAAAAGATAAGCAGCTCCATTTAACTTCACTCCATCAGAGTACTTAATTTGTTTGATATTTGGTAACGTTTCTGGTTTATATAGCTGCACTCGATTATTGTCATAATATCTTTTTTTTATATTATCAAACATTTATCGTCTGTTCTTTAGCCGAATTATATAATCTAATAGTTACCTAGGGAAACCTATAATTGGCCATACTTAGCAGACTTTTGTACACATTATTGTATCGCTGTTGGTTTTCTGAATAAATAAATAAATAAAGAACTGTTTCGGAATTTATAGACTGATTTGATGACATTTTGCAACGGTTTAAAGAGCCGTTCACTTAAACTCGCAGCCAAATGATGTCTATGAATGACGCAATGTACAGCGAGCACACCTGGAACTTATTTTTTAAGTACTGTATGAAGCCTTTGTGACCTCCTGGATATAGCCGAAGCGCCATCCGTAGCAGCTGATATACGCCATCCGTAGCAGCTGATATACGCCATCCGTAGCAGCTGATATACGCCATCCGTAGCAGCTGATATACGCCATCCGTAGCAGCTGATATATATATATAAGTATATATATATATATATATATATATATCTCTGGACTCGCTACACCGTTATCGTAGTTTTTTAACCAGATTCAATAAACCGGTTAATTGACTGCGCTTATCTAGATGATATCTTAATAGTTTCGATTCCTCTCAGATCAGACAACCGATTTGAGTCAAACTTAATTTTAGTGTTAAATACTGATACCAAATTGTTCTTACATTTATTAACACTAAAAAGAAACAAATAAATATTGTTAACAAAAAAATAACGACTTCAAAATCGGTTGTCTGGTCGTGTAGGGTTTTTGAAGTCGGTATTTTTTTTTTTGTTAAAAAGTATTATTTCAAGTCTTCTCGCCATATTTTCTCTTCTTTGATAAACCTCACGTATGACAACAACCAGTTACCAGTGATGACATATGGAACAGAGACGTGGTCACTCACAATGGGCCTCATAAGAAAGCTCAAGGTCACTCGGCGAGCTATGGAGAGAGCTATGCTTGGTATTTCTCTACGAGATCGAATCAGAAATGAGGAGATCCGTAGAAGAACTAAAGTTGTCGACATAGCTGAAAGGATTAGTAAACTGAAGGGCACATTGCTCGTAGAACTGATGGCCGTTGGGGCACAAAGGTTCTCGAATGGAGACCGCGCACCGGAAAACGCAGCGTGGGACGACCTCCAACGAGGTGGACAGACGACCTGGTGAAGGTCGCTGGGAGTCGTTGGATGAGAGCGGCATGTGACCGCTCGTTGTGGAAATCTAAGGGGGAGGCCTTTGTTCAGCAGTGGACGTCCTGTGGCTGATATGATGATGATGATGATGATGACAACAACAATGCTTCATTAGCTGATAAAGTGGACTAATCCAACTGAATTGATAAATTACTAGTCTTCAGATGGTTGTACAATGACTCTTCAATGTTTTCAGCCATTTCATCAATAATTTATCTTTCATCATATCGGCCATTTATAAGACCACTGCTGAACAAAGGCCTCCCCCATAGATTCCACAACTGTGTCATCATTTCGGGGGGTGTTAGCCAACATTCACCACGCTTGGCAGGCGGTTTGGTGAGCGCAGTATGGCTACCGATTCACAGAAGGGACGCTGCTGCCCATCCCTCTGGTTTAGATTCCCTTAGTCGCCTTTTACGACATCCACGGAGTTGGAGTGGTGCTATATTTTTAATCCGGACACCACACGGACAATTTGTCTTTGCTATTGCTCAAAGGAATTTTTCGAATAATGTCTGCCGCTGGTTTATGGAGCACAGGCTTTATTACGTTATCAGGTTTCTGGAGCACAGTCGTTATTGCTTCTTTTATTGCTGATAACATTATTTCTTCTCCAATAGTGTTCGGTTTTTCTGTTTGAGCAATTAACAAAGCGATATTGTACAAAGCTCGAAGTCCATCATCGTCGTGCTTAGAAGCTGCTGAAAAAAGTTTCGATACAGTTGGCTGAACTACTCGTATATACTTCTTTTCCAGGCCTTGAAAATCGGCCACATTTTTGTCTCTCTTATCTGAATGCATTTTATTCAAATTATCTTGTACCCTAAAAAGCTTCATTGCTTGATTCGAAAATGTTTTTTGACAAAGAAGGCGCCGCATAAGTGAAGATGAATTTGTGGGATTTTCAAAAATCCATAATCTATATAATTCGCACTGTATTACAGTCGCATTTTTTGCATCCCACATAGTTTTGTCTTCACAAGTACGTGGCTGAAGTGTCAAGTTTAAAAATATGGTAAAGATTACGCAGTGCTTGTGTTGACGCTGATAAAAATAAAAAATCATTACGCGCTTTTATGTAGGATTAAAATACAGGAAGAAGACTAGTTTACCTCATTCAAAGGAATTCGTACTGAGCAAATTAGAACAGTATCGATGATTCTGCCGCTTCATACAGGACTGCACAAATCACGTTGTTTAACAAAAACTTGTTGATACTCGACGGCACGGTTGGTGCAGTGGTTGAAACAGCCGGCTGCTGCGCTCCGGGTCGTGGGTTCGATTCCCGCACGGAACAAATATTTGTACGATCTGCGGGTAGTTGTTCCGGGTCTGGGAGTATTGTATGTGGAATTCATGTCTGTAAACGCGACACACGACACAGGAGACATCATAGTGTGGGGCAACGTTTTTTAAAAACAAACAAACTTGATTTTATATTATATTTTATACCACCAACCTGACTGGGAATAGCAACGTAATAATCGATGCAGTTCAGTAAGTAGGTTTTGATTTTAGTTTTATACACTTGAATTTTATATACCCTAAACTAAACAGCCCAAATTTTCTCTGGGCCCTTTACCGCCACCTGTAGCGCTCTAGCGCCTACGTGGGGGCGTTATCATCCACTTTGAGAAATACTGCATTATTATATCGTAGATATTTAAAAAAAAACTAGATGTCTAACGGCTGAAGTTAATAATCAATCTGATCTATTAGATCTTAAATGAAATTCATCTGTCGTTGTGTTACGATCACATTTGACACAAAAACAGACATATCCATCATCCGAAATTGCCGGCACAGTTGGTGCAGTGGTGCAGTGGCTGATACAGTCGGCTACTGCGCTCTGGGTCGTGGGTTCGATTCCCGCACGGAATAAATATTTGTACGACCTGCAGGTTGTTCCGGGTCTGGGTGTATTGTATGTGGAATTCATGTCTGTAAACGCACCCACGACACACGAGAAATCCTAGCGAGAGGCAACGTTTTAAAAAAAAAGAAATCCAAAGTTTTTGGATTAGATCGATTATTAATTTCGGCCGTAAAAGAACAAACAGGAATAGTCAATAAATCTTAGTTTTTGTGTGAAATCAGAGATCAACGATCTATGTCGAATTGTATGTCTGATTTTTGGAAGGTTATAATGTCATAAGCGGAAGTTTTTTAATCACTGATTACTTTACAATTATGCACGGATAATTAAAATAATTTGATATGGCTTATCAAAACGTTTGGTATTTGACCCTAATCTATCAAACAAAATATCTTATCATTGTTATAATAGCTGTTATTATAAATATAAGTATGTATATTTTGTCGGTGTGGTGTCCAGATTAAGTATATAGCACCACTTCCATTTCCTCCCGTGGATCTCGTAAAAGGAAACATTTGTTCAAATTTCATCAAAATCGGTCCAGCTGTTTTGGATTCCATAGAGAACATACACACATAGATACATATAGATTGAAGGCCTCTTAAACTGAATACAAGCTTAAATATTATTACATGCACCGACGGCACGGTTGGTGCAGTGGCTGATACAGTCGGCTGCTGCGCTCTGGGTCGTGGTTTCGATTCCCACATGGAACAAATATTTGTATGATCTGCAGGTAGTTGTTCCGGGTCTGGGTGTATTGTATGTGGAATTCATGTTTGTAAACGCACCCACGACACAGGAGAAATCCTACTGTGGGGCAATGTTTAAAAAAAAAGATGAAAAAGACACAACGCCAGTAAACCAGAGGGAGGGGCGGCAGCGTCCCCTCTGTGAAACAGCAGCCAATCTGCGCTCACCAATCCGCCTGCCAAGCGTGGTGACTACTAGCAAACTCCCCTCAAAACTACGACACAGTTGTGGAAATTATGGGGGAAGCCTTTATTCAGCGGTGGAAGTCTTGTGGGTGTTATGATGATACCTGACTCATAGCGCATCGAATTCTTGGCATATTTACAGTGTGTATTCAGACAAAACCTTGAAATATAAAAACGTACAAGTGCGAGTTGAACTCGCGTGGAGAGGGTTCCGAAATTGCTGAATATAGATATTGTCTATTGTTGGATTCGGTCTTGTATCTATAACTTATCCCAAGAACACACTTAACATCGTAGTCGAAAAGTATGTTTTCCCATACATTCCAACCGCATACGTAAGTTTATGCAGAATATTGAAAGATTTACCATGTTTTTTTAAGACCACAGACTTCTTATAGGTTTTCCTGTAATATATAGGTAAAATACTTACAAATATTTGTTTTCGAATTTTAATCTCAGTAGTTTCGGTGATAATGGGGCGGGCGGGCAAGTGGTCAAATTGCGTCTATTTTCTTAAATGACTAAAACTATAAAATTGTAAAATTATAAAATAAGTACATTTGAGACCCCCTAACAAGCCCTTCCATTTCATATGTTACACGGTACAGTTTGCAAAACTTTACTCTTGAATTTTCTATATTACCCCCCAAAAGTGACGCCCATATTCAAAATTAGTTTATTTACGTTACACTTTCGTATTTGGGTTGCAGAAATCCATATGTTCCAAATTTCAACTTAATCGGTCCAGTAGATTCAGAGCAAATTGGCTGTGACAGACGCACAGACAGACAGACACACGAGTGATCCTATAAGGGTTCCACCGTTTTTCGCTTCGGACGTTCGGAACCCTAAAAACCACTGCCAATTGCGACCATTGCTTATTGCCGACCATACCATACCTCTCTGCACAGCCCTACAGCGGAAGCTGCCGATTTTTGATATCATTCACGAGACATAATGATATGTTGTTATTGCCATAATTACGAAATCACAATGACATTCCAAATTCGAATAATACCATAGTACGTAAACATACATGGTCGCTGGCCATACGGAAATACGTGTAGGATTAAAATTCCAAACGGCCCCTGTGGGTGCCAGGTATGTTACAGATTAAGTATGTTATTTAATAGACTGAAATGAAATGAAATATGGCTTATAAAAAATAGATTAAAATTGTTGTTTTTGAATGTCAGTATAATATTTTTTTTTTTAAACGTTGCCCCACACTAGGTTTTCTCCGGTGTCGTGGGTGCATTTACAGACTGACATGAATTCCACATACAATACACCCAAACCCGGAACAACTACCTGCTGATCATACAAATATTTGTTCCGTGCGGGAATCGAACCCATGAACCGGAGCGCAGCAGCCGACCGTGCCGTCATAAGACAGCCCTCAGAAATGCGCGCCCTTTACCACTTTTTTATTTTTATTTATACCGCTGGAAACACCGTGTACATACATAGGTACTTCCTCCACCACGAGGAAAGTCGGAGGGGCATAGCGACTGGAACCACCGAAGTGGTCATCTTCCATCCAAGGGGGCTCCGGGAACTCTTAGAGTACCGTAATAAAAGGCTGCCATTTTTTTAATAAAATGAAATTAACTAGGATTTCTCCTATATCGTGGGTACAGATAAATTATATATAAACTAACGTTTCACTCGCCTTTTAATTTCATCATCATCATATCAGCCACAGGACATCCACTGCTGAACAAAGGCCTCCCCCTTAGATTTCCACAACGAGCGGTTACATGCCGCCCTCATCCAACGACTCCCAGCGACCTTCACCAGGTCGTCTATCCACCTCGTTGGAAGTCGTCCCACACTGCGTTTTCCGGTGCGCGGTCTCCATTCTAGAACCTTTGTGCCCCAGCGGCCATCAGTTCTTCGAGCAATGTGCCCCGCCCATTGCCACTTCAGTTTACTAATCCTTTCAGCTATGTCGACAACTTTAGTTCTTCTACGGGTCTCCTCGTTTCTGATTCGATCTCGTAGAGAAATACCAAGCATAGCTCTCTCCATAGCTCGCTGAGTGACCTTGAGCTTTCTTATGAGGCCTATTGTGAGTGACCACGTCTCTGTTCCATATGTCCTTTTAATTTAAACGGGGGTGAATCCGCGGGTCCCAGCTAGTATATTACGTTTTTGTATGATACATTTTTTCTTTTCATTTGAATAGAATAATAGATTATTGAATCAAACCGGAAATTCATTGTTAAATTTGTTATCTTACTAAAATATGAGTCAAGATTTTGAACGAGGAACTCGTACGCACGGCTAAGATCAAGCTATAAATTCCAGTATAAGCTGATCTCGCATTACACAGGCTTTCGGTACGATAAGAGATCAGCGTAAACTGGATATCTATAGCTTGATATGTGGCCGTGTGAACAGACAGTTAAGTATAAAGCATATGTGTGTTTTTATACGGAACTTATAAATTTTAAGTAAACAGAATTTTCACGGTCGGTCGGCGACATTTGACCGAGAGGAAGTAATGTGTAAGGCCGGCAAAAAACTAGACTTCTACTTTAAAAGCGCTTAAAATAATTATTTGAAAGTATCGGATACGTTTTTGCCTTGTTTTAATCCAAAGATTAAGAAAAGAGCAAGTATCCCGTGTGGTATCCACATTAAGAACATAGAAACACTCCATCTCCTCCCGTGGATGTCGTAAAAGGCGAATAAGGGACTCTAAACCATAGCGATGGGCAGTAGCGTCTCTTTTGTGAGTAGCAACAATTCTGTGCTCACAAACCCGCCTTTTAAGTGTGGTGAGTATTGGCAAATTCCACCCAAAATGGCGACACAATTGTGGAAATATGGGGAAGGCCTTTGTTCAGCAGTACACTTGTCGACTTCTCGATTTCCCTTTGGCTGATATATTCAAAGTTTAATGCTAGATTATAGATAGGTGAATCAGTAATTATTGGGAAAAATAACTAATGTACTGTTTGCTCCTTCTATATTTTCTACGCCTATTTAATTCATCGTTACATGTATTTATTATTACTGTATACTAAACAAATATCATTACATTATGTACCTAATTATTACATCTCATGCTGTTACATACATTATATACATTATATACATACAAACATTTGTTAAATTTATTCTACTAATTTCGTGCGAATGGCACTCGTGGGTTGCAGCTGAAAATCAGCGTTAGGTAGTGGTACTTGGTACTACCACCTGACATCATGCTGAGCTGTTGGCCCTTTTGGCACTTTTGTTTTAATATTATGTTTTTGTTTGCTGTGTAATTGTTTGTGCCAATAAATACTTTTCTTTCTTTCTTTCAAGGTATCTATGGAAAAAATAATTGCAAGCCATTTATTTGTTGGTCTTCTCGCATAAATTTCTGGGAAATATGGTTGCTTAACCGGTCTTTTCTGGCGAAGCCAAAAGAGGCCTCCAGCTAGGCTTAAAATTAATATTAAAAACTAAGCAACTTTCGCTAAGGGCGCCCCCTGCGGGACATGGACCTCGGCTTAGGGCGTTGCTGGGGATAACAAGCTATTGTTTTGCGGACAGCCGGATCGGTATTATTTTTAATGTATTAGGGGACATTTAAAGCTACAGGCTCGGCACGGGCCGGCGCGAGCAAGAGACGGGAGGGAGAAGTGCTAACTTAAACGGGAAGGTGACGCGGCGATAGGCCTCCGCGACGTCGGTGAGCAAGCCATAACATTAGTCTCGCGAATTTGTAGATAGCTACGAGTGTAAAACGAATACTTTGCGTTCCTGCCATTCGAAGCTGTATGTCCCTTTCTTAACTCTTAGGTGCACCGTCACTTGTATCCCAAACCGTAGTCCCGGTTTTCATCCATTATTAAATCAAACAAATACTCTGTTATTAGTATTACAAATTTACTCTGCTGATTTGTATTTTTTAATTCCACAGATTTTAACGCATTAATAAAAGGGTTACCATAACATTAAAGTAAAAAAATATCAATTTTACTGGTTTTCTTCGTAAATAAATCTTTTTTTTTAAACGTTGCCCTTTATACTGTGTCGTATCCCACTATAGGATTTCTTCTGTGTCGTGCATGCGTTTACAAACACAAATTCCACACACAATACACCCAGACCCGGAACAACTACCTGCCGATCGTACAAATATTTGTTCCGTGCGGGAATCGAACCCACGTCCCGGAGCGCAGCAGCCGACTGTATCAGCCACTGCACCAACCGTGCCGTCAATATAAAATAATCTATAAGCTTCGGCCGCCTTTGATTGCTGTATAACCTCCCTTATCCTCGGGATAATCATGTATAGGGTGACCACAGCAAATAAGTATAATTTGAATACAGATAATTCAATTTTACAATGGCGAAGTTGTCAAGCTCACATGTAGCAAAGACATGACATTTTTAACAGTACGATGAGCAGTGGGTAAACGATAGATTTTCTGCGATACTGGTCGTGGGTTCGTTTCCCGCACGAAACAAATGTTTGTATGATCTACAGGTTGTTTTGGGTCTGGATGTTTGCGCATGTGAGATTTATGTCTGTAAACTGTATTAGTGAGATGTATTATGAGAGTATTTAACACTAAATAAAATAAGAATTACCGAAATCGGATCTCTGATCATGGAGGAAACGAAACAATTAAGACATCATCTAGATAAGAAAACTGCTCAATCAAATGTAATGAAATTCATATGGGACAAATTCGGAAGCAAACTGCATCTTTAAAAAATATATAGCATACATCGATCTACAAATCTCAGAGTAAACGGTGTAAATCAATGATATTATATATTAAAAGAGGTAGATATGTTACATGCGCGCCAAATGTGAGAACCAAAACTCCCCCAATTGTAGCACCTCGCAATCAGTTCACCCAAAACAGGACAACGAGCACACGCTGTCATAATCTCTATTTTTTATTAATTAAGTGATAACAATGCCGTCGTGCGTATATAGAAAACGCACAAACTATCAAGCATACGTGAATAAAGAACAAGGGATCTCATACCACACGTGAATAACAAATAAAATAAAACATTTGAATAAAAATACTATTCAAATTACTTATAGAATAATATTCTCGAAGAAAACCCAGGTCAAGCAAAGAAAAGAGAAAACATATATATTCTATCACAGGTGCGACAAAGACATCGAGTACACGTGTTTTCATTTTAGATAGCTATCTCTTTTATTCTCATAGTTTTAGTATCTTCTTTCTTACAGCATAGGTAGATGTGTAGGTTTATACGTACAGCGAGACTGAATTTTGCGAGCCGTTTAATATGGACGTAACATATCTAAATATATATATATATGTACATAAAAACAAAAAACGCATCGAATTGAGAACCTCCTCCTTTTTGAAGTCGGTTAAAAACAAGCTTAGTCACATCCTAAACAATGAAATATAACTTAACAGTTATACAAGACTTGGCAGCTGTCTCCATGCGAGGGCTCAGGACATGCGGTCTGTTAGTCATGAACTTTAAATAACAACTGATTCATTGTAATAATATTTTTATGCAGCGTACCTTTTGTGCGGCGTAGCGGATTTCCCGGTGATAATACAATAATTTGCTTGTGAATTCTACTAAATTGGTGACCCTTAAGAGCCGTTAACACAAGTCCAGTCTTAGGTCGGGTAACACCTTCTTTCATGGGAAACCCTCACGGACATCTTCCGCCAAGGGAAAAGCGCAGGAGGGCGTGCCGCTACAAAACCACCATGGTGTTACTTCAACTTACCTTGTTTCAGGAGTGCAGGATTCACTCGAAGACTGGCCTGCCACTCGTTTTGGTGGACCTCAATCTCCGGCCTTGCTAGTCCCACTCCTCTAGAGAGTTACGTCCGGAACAAGACGCGCCACCGTCTCTTCTTCTTTTTTGTTTAACTCGGTCGAAATACGTCGTGTACCTCCTCCTCTCAGGGTAGTGCGGAGAGGCATCTGAAATTGTCCAGCTAAAACCACGGAAATGGTCATCTTCGGCATCGAAAGGGGGCACTAGAAACTCGAATAATCTCCATCTATAGCCGCCCATTGATGCCATGCCTTCACGCACATATCGGGTGGGATGACTGTAAAGAAAAAAAGGTCGCCCCCTCAGGCACTTCTCGGGGAGGATTGTGAAAGGATCCCCCCAAGCCTCGCTTTGCGCTGTACTACGCACACGGCGGCACGTGACCACGTGCGCGCCACCGTCTTCCCGGGGGTCGCTCGGTGTGAGCACGCAGACTCCCAAATCTGCGCGCCCACGACCTCCGCCACCACCATGTAGTGATGGCAGGGGGCTCAGGCATGTTGGACTTGGGAGCCGGGACGGTTGTTGCCCCGGCGCCGTCTCGTCCTTCTCCGTGCGGGATCGGCCCTCTCCCGAATTAAATAATACATCCCCTCCGTGATGTGCCTAAAAGCGTGGCACCAATGGACGGATGATCTTACGAGGACCTGGAGCCCCCCTTCGGTGCCGAAGATGACCGCTCCAGTGGTTTTAGCCGGTAGGAGTCCGGCATACCCATTCGCCCTTCCCCGGGGCGAAGGAAGTTCCATGTAGAATTTTTGAGTATGTTATATATATATATATATATATTTTTTAATAATAATATAACATACTCAAAAAGGAGACGCAAATGTCATAGACTAGACTGCCTTGTTCTATTCAATCTTGTTTTTGTCTCATTTATGAAAAGATACGGTCCGCAAGTCTTTTAATTTGAAAGTTGCTTTCCGTTTTGACTATAAATGGCGGCTTTTATCATATATATTGTGCTAGGTCAAGTATAAAAAGCGTGAGCTGGACAGTGATTTTTTTATTTGCTTGTCAGTTGGGTGATATTCTCCGCGACCAGTCATTGCTTCCTAACTCAGAGTTGACTAGCAAGCAGTAGTGGTAGCTGCGGCATACTGTTCGCTGATGGTCAACGCGATGGTTTCAGAACAGATACAGACAGACAACTGTCCGGATAATCCGTGTGGTGTCCGGATTAAGAATATAGCACCACTCCATCTCCTCTCGTGGATGTCGTAAAAGGCGACTAAGGGAATCTAAACCAGAGGGATGGGCAGCAGCGTCCCTTCTGTGAAACGGTAGCCATACTGCGCTCACCAACCCGCCTGCCAAGCGTGGTCAGTATTGGCAAATACCCCCCAAAATGATGACACAGTAGTGGAAATCTATGGGGGAGGCCTTTGTTCAGCAGTGGACGTATAAATGGCCGATATGATGATGATATGATGAACTGCCTATATTTATTTACAGAGAAGTTTGCAAACGGCGTTTGACCAAAACATTTTCATTTTAGTTGCCTATTTACACAGAATAAAATAACAACCAAAATCCAAAAACCTAACGGCTTGGCACCAATCGGCGGCTCTAGTGTGATCATACGAGGACCTAGAGCCCCCCTTTGGTAATGTAATAATACACGTACATAATATAAATATACGTACATAACATAAATACGTATTATAACAGATAAACTAAAATTATGTAACAAATTACTAAAAACAGCTATCAGTTTTATCGCTAGATTAAAATTGTGATTTGGAATTGGGTACATATTGATATGGCCGTGTGGTGCCGGCTCAGAATGCCACCACCCCATCTCCTCCTGTGGGTGTCGTAAAAGTCGACTAAGGGATTGGCCGGAGGATGGGCAGCAGCGTCCTTCGAGTACATTAACAACTCAACTGCGATCGCCAACCCGCCTGCCAAGCGAGGCGATTATGGCAAAACCCCCCAATGAGCCCACATCACATCCATATCGGTCGTTGTGGTGATCTTTGGGGAGGCCTGTGTCCAGCAGTGGACTTCATTCGGCCGTTAGATTAGATTAGACATATTGATATTATATGAAAAAAATGAATACATTTGTATACGCATTAAAACAAAAACGCAATACAGACTCCTTCATTCAGCTCTCAAAGTTTATCACGGCTCGGTATCTCAACACAGATCCACGCAGGATTTGATACTTTATGAGGTTATTCTAGACATACATCTACAAAAGACATTCATAGTCACAAGTCGTCAGGCAATAACTGCGGCACCTCTGTTTGTAAGCTGTAGACCAATCTTTAATAGGTTAAAGATTTTGACGTTTGTATCTATAAATATATTTTACAAATTGGTATGTTTGTCATAATAATACGCACTTCTTCTCCAATAAAAAAAAAGTCAACTGTCAAGTAAAACAAGCTATGAAAATTTAAAAATAATTTATTAAATTATTGGGGAAATAAAGATGAACCGTACGACGTTGCCGACATATTTTTTAGATTTTTTTCATTTTTGAGAAATGTTTTATGAATATGTAAAGATTTATTCATCTAAACACCGTACGACGTTACCTTATACCTGACATTGGCGAAATTTTGGAAGATAATCTACAAAAGCCATAATCTAAGACAAGAAGAAGTAAACTATTGGGTATATCAAAGCCATAATATACACATTTTTATTAGAACAACGAGTTTATTGTTATCAAGGTGGTGTCTGCAGCGAAAATGCGCATTCATGGGATGCAAACATAGATATTTAAATCTTTGGATGCAAGATGATGACTGGATTATAAAGGACAAAATCGACAGTATCGGGGCCTGATAAAGTTATGTCAACCTATTGGAGAGTATTCAACAGAACTTTAACAAGAGGAAACAACTTGATGGAATCAGATACACGACGTACAAGCTAATGGAAAAAAATCTTTTGGTACAGTTCATGAAAGAGCAAAATTGGACTTCTGGGGTGGAAGGCCTGGTGACCTGAGATACAGGCTTCAGCCTAGTTTAGGCACCAGTCTCCCACAGTAAATTCGAATGATACTGTAACTTTTATTGTGGTGAGAAATAAACAAATAATATATTATGACATTGACACGCCGTGTGGTGCCGGTTCAGAATACCACTACCCCATTTCCTCCCGTGGGTGTCGTAAAAGTCGACTATGGGATTAGCCGGAGGATGGGCAGCAGCGTCCTTCGAGTACATTAACAAATCAACTGCGATCGCCAACCCGTCTGCCAAGCGTGGCGATTATGGCAAAACCCCCCAATGAGCCCACAACACACCCATATCGGTCGCTGTGGTGATCTTTGGGGGAGGCCTGTGTCCAGCAGTGGACTTCATTCGGCCGAAATGATGATATTATGACATTGATAAAGTCACGTAGTTAAATGCCCGGCTTTGAACCCACAATCCACAACTTGCAATAGAAGATCTTCCACCAGAATTACTAATAATTGAAATTTAGCCTAGTATTAGTGACTTGATGTCGTCATCCAGCAGACAGCCATCACTCAAACTCTCCCACATATTCCTGCCACTAATCTTGGCGATAAAGATAAAGAGTTATCACTGCCTATAGCAGTGCATAAATATCGTGCGAGGTACCTGCTGTGTTATCTGACTGTTTACGTAAGTTAGGTTATCTTTACGCGGGTAGAATTCTGGCGTCAGTAGATGTTCTGGAGTGCATTAGCTACCTTGTTACGATGGATGAGAGCACTTGTTGCAACCACAAAAATAACGATACGGTTGGTTCAGTAGCTAAGCTAAGCTAAGTTCTTTTCCCGCATAGATATCTTTTTTATGACTAGCCTATACTTGTTTTGGGTATCTGGATATTTCTGTATGTGGAATTTGTCTTTAAACTGTATCTTCTACACAGAGGGAAACCTAGTGTGGGGCGTATCTATACATATTCATTATTTAATTATTTGTCCTGACTGACTGATTCAACAACGCAGGCCTAATATACTGGGTCTGCAAACAAAATGATTAGTAGTTGATGCCTTTAATAATGTACGCATCCACTAAGGAAGGAATTTTAGACAATCCACTCGTAAGGTGGTAAAATAGGGGTTGTAAAAAACTCTGTCATTTTATAAGTTAAATCTATGAAAATTTCGATTTTTCGTACAAAATAAAGAACCCGTATTATCAAAGATCTAACTAAAAAAATACCAATACTCCATACAAACTTTCATCCCCTCTTTTACCCCCTTAAGGGTACAGTTTATAAAAACACTGTAACACGTATTTCTTTATTTTGTACGAAAAATCGTGTTTTCACTGGTTTTATAAACTGTACCCTTAAGGGGGTAAAAGAGGGGATGAAAGTTTGTATGGAGTATTGGTAATTTTTTAATTTAAATCTATATAAATTTCGATTTTTCGTACAAAATAAAGAAATACGTGTTACAGTGTTTTTATAAACTGTACCCTTAAGGGGGTAAAAGAGGGGATGAAAGTCTGTATGGAGTATTGGTAATTTTTTTAGTTAGATCTATGAAAATTTAGATTCTTTGTACAAAATAAAGAAATACGTGGGACAGTGTTTTTATAAACTGTACCCTTAAGGGGGTAAAAGAGGGGATGAAAGTTTGTATGGAGTATTGGTAATTTTTTTAGTTAGATCTATGAAAATTGATTGATTGGTTGCAAATAAAGAAATACGTGTTTCAGTGCTTTTGCAACGCGAGTGAAACTGTAGGCGACAGCTAGTATTTTATAGAAATGTACCTTCTATATTAGAACTAGAACACTTACCGCCTCTGTATGGTCGTACTCGTCAGAAGCAGTTGATTATCTTGCAAATGTGTGTGACGGATTGGGGTTGAGCACATAATTGATATTACAATGAGATGAAAGATATATTATATACTTGCAATAAGGAAGTACACTGTGATATGTTCTAAAGTGTTTGTGTGGGGAATTGTTTGTGTGATAAGATATGAATAATATATTGATTTTATGTCTGCAAGTGTCATACTACAAGTATTTAAGGTAATCGTAGAATGTAGTTTGTATCAACCGACCCCGAGTTTAGATTACAATCAAAAACGGAATACGGAAAAACGTTAAGACATACCGATAACTATTCACAAATGTAGATATTGTTTTTTTGACTACACTGATCCTAGAATTTTATATTTATTAACTTTGCCCCACACTAGGATTTCTGTGTCGTGGGTGCGTTTACAGACATTAATTCCACACACAATACACCCAGACCAGGAACAACTATCTGCAGATCATACAAATATTTGTGTCGTGCGGGAATCGAACCCACGACCGAAGCACAGCAGCCGACTGTACCAACCGTGCCGTCACACGCAGAATATAAATAAAACATTTATAATCAGCCCATTACTGTCCCACTGCTGGGCACGGGCCTTTTCTCACGATGAGAAAGGTTAGGCCTAATGCGGGTTGGCAGACTACACACATAATTGAGAACTTTCTTTTGCAGCTCTCAGGTGTGCAGGTTGCCTCACGATGTTTTCCTTCACCGTTAACGCGAGTGATAATCAAATTCTGATCCGCTTTACAGTCACCCTCTCCGAGATGTGCCTATAGGTGTGGCACCAGTGGGCGGCTCTAGTGTGATCATACGAGGACCTGGAACTTCCCTTCGGTGCCGAAGATGACCGCTCCAGTGGTTTGAGCCGGTAGGAGTCCGGCATACCCCCTCGTAATGTGGTACTTTTTTAATTTATCTCCAGTGGAAATCTACATGACCTTGCTTCGCCCCTGGGAAGGGGGAAAAGGAGTTAACATTTGCCCTGCGTGGGCTGCCGAGCGGCGGATCCTGGTCGATCAGATCGGGCAAGATCTCTCTATGCCAGCAGTAGTGTTGGCTATGCTGGCAGAGCATGGGAATTGGAGCGCCGTGGTCTCCTTCTGTGAGAGCGTCATGCTCCAGAAGGAGACTGCAGAGCGGGATCGGGAGAGGGCCGACCCCGCACGAAGACGGAGGAGACAGTACCAGCGTAACAACCACCTGGCGCGCAAAATCCAAAACGCCTGAGCCCCCTTTTGTTGCTATATGGTAGGGGGCCACGGGGATCGGGGGCGTGCAGATTGGGGAATCTGCGGGCCCACACCGAGTGACCCACGAGGAGACGGTGGGACGCATGTGGTCACGCGCCGCCGTGTGCGCAACATAGCACAACGCACAGTGAGGCTTGGGGGGGATCCTTTACAGGGGGGGTTTACAGTCACCTTCTCCGAGATGTGCCTATTAGCTTGGCAACGGTGGGCGGCTCTAATGAGATCATACGAGGTCCTGGAGCCCGCCTTATGTGCCGAAGATGACCGCCCCAGTGGTTTTAGCCAGAAGGAGCCGGCATGCCCCTTCGCCCTTCCCCAGGAAGTTCATGAAGAATTTCCACTGGGCCCAATTTATTTTTAAAGTGTAATTTACATTGACCCGACTGTATTGTCGTAGGCCTTTAGTCTGCCTACGCTTACCAGTTTGACTTGCACTGCCACAACAGCTAATCCCTTAAAGTCACCGACCTTGTTGATCTCGGATCTAGGACATGGAGAGATCTCATTTGAATACAATGGAGCCGTTACAGTGTCGGTATTTAGAACAATATCTACCATAACACGTGTGAACCTTTTGCATAATTTCAATGTTATATGTATTAGCAATTTTTGTTGGATTCATCGTATAGATCCTGGTATTGGCCTTTCAATCGATCAATTTCATATAAGCTTCGCAACCTCTTTTCGTCAACAATACCGCAATGCCTCAAGACGCAAGTCTTTAACCAGTGTGTGTTGTCAGTGATGACATATGGAACAGAGACGTGGTCACTCACAATGGGCCTCGTAATAAAGCTCAAGGTCACTCAGCCAGCTATGGAGAGAGCTATACTTGGTATTTCTCTACGAGATCGAATCAGAAATGGGGGGATCCGTAAAAGAACAAAAGTTGCCGACATAGCTAAATGGATTAGTAAAATGAAGTGGAAATCAGTGGGGCACATAGCTCGTAGAACTGATGGCCATTGGAGCAAACAGGTTCTCGAGAGGAGACCGCGCCGGAATATACAGCATGGAACGATTTCCAACGAAGTGGACAGTCGACCTGGTGAAGATCGCTGGGAGTCGTTGGATGAGGGCGGTATGCAACCGCTCACTGTGAAAATCTAAGGGGGAGGCCTTTGTTCAGCAGTGGACGTCCTGTGGCTGATATGATGATTATGATGAAACTTTGATAGGCACTTAGGTATGAATTGTCAGGAATTATGGTCCGTCCTATGAAAAAGTGCCGGCTAGAAACTCCATGGATACTCTTTCTAATAACTAGATATTACAATTTTATTGGTAGAATAGCTGTCACCCGCGGTTTCATCCGCGTTACAATAATAACTGATACTCCATGCAAACTTTCACCCTCTTTAACCCCATTAAGGGTAAAATTTATAAAAACACTCAAACACGCATTTCTTTATTATGAACCAAGAAGCTAGATAGCAATTTTCATAGATCTAAGTTATTAAATGACGGAGTTTCAAACAACCTCTCAACCCCTATTTTACCACCTTAGGGGTGGAATATCTAAAATTCCTTCCTTAGTGGATGCCTACATTAATAAAGGCATCAATTGCCAAAACTTCAAGTTTGTAGTTTATGCTCTGCGTTGATGAATCAGTAAATCAGGACAAGTAATTAAATCTTATCTTCTTCATCCTATCGGCCATACAGCGTCCACTGCTGAACAAAGGCCTCCCCCATAGATTTCCACAACTGTGTCATCTTTTTGAGGGGTATTTGCCAATACTCACCACGCTTGGCAGGCGGGTTGGTGAGTGCAGTATGGCTACCGATTCACAGAAGGGACGCTGCTGCCCATCCCTCTGGTTTAGATTCCCTTAGTCGCCTTTTACGACATCCACGGGAGGAGATGGAGTGGTGCTATATTCTTAATCCGAACACCACGCATTTCTATCAACTTTTAAAACGTAAAAAAGAAGTTATAGTTACATAACTACAATAGTTGGACATATGGTATCGCGAAGTTGTAGATATTGATATTTTCTTTAACATTGTAGATTTTTATTGTTCTATCATGGTGCCGGCTCAGAATACCACGACCCCATCTCCTCCCGCGGGTGTTGTAAAAGTCGACTAAGGGATTAGCCGGAGGATGTGCAGCAGCGTCCTTCGAGTACATTAACAACTCAACTGCAATCGCCAACCCGTCTGCCAAGCGTGGCGATTATGTCAAATTCCCCCAATGAGCCCACAACACACCCATATTGGTCGTTGTGGTTATCTTTGGGGAGGCTTGGGTCCAGCAGTGGACTTCATTCGGCCGAAATGATGATATCATGAATAGTTTCCGCAGCGCATGCGATGAAAGACATTTTATGGCGAATTTTTTTACACCTTGGGTTATATTATTGAAGTTTTACTTCTATTCCTATTTTTTTTTCTAAGAATAAATAGCGTATACTACTCAAGGATAATGTAGCATTCTAGAAGTGAAATCGGACCAGCAGTTTTTCAGTTTATTCGTTACAAACAAAAAAAAATGCAAATCGTTCCTCTTTATAATATTAGTGTAAATAAAATTGAAGTGTCTGTTTGTAATGTCAATAGCTTTTTACTGAATGCATATAAAAGTATAAACGGTTCTTATAACAAAATACCAATTTCACAAATGTCTGTCTGTCTTTCTGTCTGTTTGTTCCAGCTAATCTCCGAAACGGCTGGACAGATTTTGACGGGACTTTAACTGGCAGATAGCTGATGTTATAAGGAGTAACTTAGGCCACTATTTTGGAAAAAATGAATTAGGGTTCCGCGAAAAAAAATTAAGCCTACGAAATCAAATATATATACTAACTAGCTGGGACCCGCGGTTTCACACGCGTTTAATTTAAAAGAAATTTAGAGTACTTCGACATTGACACTTGACATAGAATATATATATTGGATTTCAAGGGTTTTACATTTTTTGCGCGGAAACCTAATTATTTTTCTAAAATAAAAGTAGCCTAAGTTATTCCTTATAACATCAGCTATCTAACAGTGAAAGTCCCGTCAAAATCGGTCCAGCCGTTTCGGAGATTACCCGGAACAAACAGACAGACAGACAGACAGACAGACCGACAAAAAAAATATGTTTTTTTGTTATATGTACGGTATATAATTTCATTTGCATTTAGTAAAAAGCTGTTATTTTGACATTACAAACAGACACTTCAATTTTATTTATTTGTATAGATTATATAATAATTAACCGATTTCTTTCAAATTTAACTGTGGGTGAAACCGCGGGCACAGCTAGTTTGAAATAAATTCAATTGTCATAAAGTTCCACTTGTGGTGTTTTATGTTTATCTCAGAACATTCCCAGATCACCATAGCAATGGAACACATATTCCATTCAATGCATTCTTTACCGAGAGGCGATGTTACCGCCTGCGGAATGTCTAAATGGTGTTGCGTCTTTGTTTGTACCGTTTGTTTGTGAGAGAATGCGTGTGGTCTTAGACGTTAACTGGCTTTATAGACCTTTTCGTGTTCCGTGTAGTGTCCGGATTAATTAATTTATTTACTTTAATAATAACGGTAGTAATAAGACTTTTCGTTTTTCTTAGTATTAAATCCATTTAGCACCCATTGCAATAGACCTTAAACTTGTAGTTTCCATTTCATACAATAGTTTTACACCTCCGGGGACAATCCGAGACTGCATTTTATAGTGCAGCCATGGAGAGTCCCTGGTTGGTGTCCCATTACATTTTATATTAAAATTCTCTAAAGGGCCTCTGCGTGTTGAACCCATGTCCTGGGTAAGCCTATCAAAAGACCGGGTTCCCCCTTACAGGGGATACAAACCCGTGTAATAGAGAAACGGTAGTAAACCAATTAGAATGAATAAGCACATGTTAAGAATCACCAACAAATAATGAAACTCAAACACAAAACAATATAATAAAACACTTTTAAACGGATTACACCGCGTTTATAATAGTTTTTTTTTTCTTGACGTTTCGAACACTTTGCGGGGTTCGTGGTCACAGTACCGTACAATTGTAAACAAAATTAGTTTCGTATATAGTCATCATATCGGCCATTTATACGTCCACTGCTGAACAAAGGCCTCCCCCATAGATTTTCACAACTGTGTCATCATTTTGGGGGGTATTTGCCAATACTCACCACGCTTGGCAGGCGGGTTGGTGAGCGCAGTATGGCTACCGTTTCACGGATGATATCTCATATATACTATATACGTGTGGTGTCCGGATTAAGAATATAGCACCACTCCATCTCCTCCCGTGGATGTCATAAAAGGCAACTAAGGTGCTCTAAACCTGAGGGATGGGCAGCAGCGTCCTTGCTGTGGAACAGTAGCCATTCTGCGCTCACCAAACCGCCTGCCAAGCGTAGTGAGTACTGGCAAATTCCCCCCAATATGATGATACAGTTGTGGAAATCTATGGGGGAGGCCTCTGTTCAGTAGTGGACGTTATATGGCCGATATGATAGTATATATAGGGTCTTGCTTTCATCATTTCGGCCGAATGAAGTCCACTGCTGGACACAGGCCTCCCCAAAAGATCACCACAACCACAGATATGGATGTGTTGTGGGTTTATTGGGGGGTTTTGCCATAATCGCCACGCTTGGCAGGCGGGTTGGCGATCGCAGTTGAGTTGTTAATGTACTCGAAGGACGCTGCTGCCCATCCTCCGGCTAATCCCTTAGTCGACTTTTACGACACCCATGGGAGGAGATGGGGTGGTGGCATTCTGAGCCGGCACCACACGGTCTTGCTTTAATTATGAAAAATATTTACGAGGTAAATCTATGGGTTACAATGATGCGTTTTAGCAAAATAAATAATTATAACACCCAACTTTATTTTATTAAATAATACAGAGTCAGTAACTCATTCGCTAGTCGACTAGACTAATATTAATCTATTTATTATCAGTCAAACCGATATTGATATTTGAAATGAATTCTATACCATCAATAGAGCCTGACCTTAAAATATTTTACCATTATATTTTACCACGAATGCTGCAAAGTATTCGAAACGTCAGGAAAAAAAAAATTCCTCCGGTTAATCCCTTAGTCGACTTTTACGACACCCACGGGATGAAATGGGGTGGTCGCATTCTGAGCCGGCACCACACGGCTAGTCGAATAATTTGAAATTGAAATGCTATTTTATTATAATCAGGATATGCCGCAAAATCTACTTATGCTCTGGCTGAGATCACCAAATTCTCATTTATATCAACAATGAAACCAGTTTATTGACGCACGACTCGACCGGGCCGTGTTTGATCAAATATTTTAGTCGATGACTTTGGTGAAGTTCCTAAAGCATGGCGATTATTCGCGTTTGAGGAAAACGCTACAATGCTTCCACTACAATCAGGTATTGAATCAACTTAGCTGGCATCGCAACCCACTACTGGAACTTTTTTTATTTTTTCATTTTTGTCCAGTTGAAATTCTACATGGAAGTTCCTTCGTCCCGGGGCAGAACGCAGGGGTATGCTCCTACTCTATTCATCATTTCGGCCGAATGAAGTCCACTGCTGGACACAGGCCTCCCCCAAAGATCACCACAACCACCGATATGGATGTGCTGTGGGCTCATTGGGGGGTTTTGCCATAATCGCCACGCTTGGCAGGCGGGTTGGCGATCGCAGTTGAGTTGTTAATGTACTCGAAGGGCGCTGCTGCCCATCCTCCGGCTAATCCCTTAGTCGACTTTTACGACACCCATGGGAGGAGATGGGGTGGTGGCATTCATTCATACTCTATTGCGCATTGCTGACCCTGTAAAAATCTTTCTACGCCCTTTTTGAATAACCCATGCTATAGTTTATTGGGAAAACCTCGGTTAGGAGCTGATTCCACAACCTGAGCGTACGCAGAAGGAAGTTCCTCTGAAATCGTGCGTTATGAGACCATTTTGGCTCGAGGGTATGCAGGTGTACTTCCCGTCGATGGCGAGAGGTGCTATGGTAGAATGTACCCGTTAACATCATATTGAAATAATCCTTAGAACACTATCCGTTGTACAAGCATACACACAGAGCCAACCGGGTAATTGGTGGTGCAGTGGCTGATACAGTCGGCTGCTGCGCTCCGGGTCGTGGGTTCGATTCCCGTATGTATGTATGTATTCCTGTATGATCTACAGGTAGTTGTTTCGGGTCTGGGTGTACTGTGTGTGGAATTTATGTCTGTAAACGCACCCACGACACAGGAGAAATCATAGTGTGGGGCAACGTTTAAAAAAAAAAAAAACAAAAAACTAGCAATAGTTTAGGGTATGATGAGGCTGACATACCTTAAGGTAAAAGCCTCTAAATCAAAGGAGAATAAAAAAAAAAAAAAAAAAGTCTTTCCTCAGAATTACGGGTCCCCAGACCACTTGTGAGCTTGGGATCGTCGACAATCCTAACTGCACGTTCTGTACCAAGTCAAAAGGTCCAAGCTGCTCCTTCACCTCTAGTCTAAGCCAGGTAACTTCTTCGGGTCGTCGGTCCATCGGTTTGGGGTTCACACGCAGCATTGGCCGATTCGCGCTTTTCACCCAAAGGATTCGTCTTCTCCAATAGCCACAAGTCCTCTGGCATACATGGCCACCATGGTGACCAACTCAGCATTTACTTGTTAAAACACCCAGCGCTGATTTTCAGCAACAAACTCATTCAGTCGCAAATATTAATCGAAGTTTACCTTGTTTCAGGATTGCATTCTTCAAGGATAGTGCCCGAGTAGAAAGTGAAGCAGTACCATCGTCTTCAGCATATGCCAACACTATGTAAAAACTTCAAGATGTTGCTCAAACTGTGCAAATCATGCCAGTAGTAAGTATTGACTCATCATGTATATTATTACCGATTTCAAAAAGGAGGAGGTTCTCAAATCGATGCGTATTTTTGAAGTGTAAACTTCTTTTAGCGCGGTACGCATATTTTTAGATGAGATAAAATCTCTGGACTCGCGACACCGTTACGAGACGCAGCTATAGTGTGTGCATATATGCATGTACATATAGCAGCCCGCGAACGCGTCTAGATAAAAAAAAAATTAGTTTTCACTTCTGTCGGCAGGAGTGCAACCCGTATTTTTTGTTTTTTATGTATGTACATCGATTACTCTGAGATTTGTTGACCCATTTGAGCAATTATGTAGTATTTTTTAACTGGTGCAAAATGCTTTCGGTTGGTCCCATATAAATTTCATTACATTTGATTGAGTCGTTTTTAGCCAGCTTCAATAAACTGGTTAATTTGACTGCGCTTATCTAGATGATGTCTTAATAGTTTCCATTCCTCTGAGATCAGAGAACCGATTTGAGTCATTCTTATTTTTTGGGATAAATACTGATACGAAATTGGAAAAAGTTCTTACATCTATTTTCACTAAAAAGAAACAATTAAAACCTTTTTAACAAAAAATATAAATAGGAAAAATCTTATTTATGAAGTCGTGCGGGGTATGCCCCAACCATGGTTCATGCAGACGAGCGAGAAGTTATATTTTATACCTGGCCCCGCCCGACTTCATAAATAAATTTGTTTTTTACTTTACAGTGGTTTTAATATTTTTATATCGTGTAGGGTTTTTGAAGTCGGTATATCTTTTGTTAAAAAGTTTTATTAGATACTACTGTCCGGATTAAGAATATAGTACCACTTGGATTGACCAGCGAAAAGTCCTGACCTCGATCATATAGAGCATTTATAGTTCTAAAACAAAATTTGAGCTGTAACTCCAGCTACACTGAATCGGAGTTGAAAACTGTGATTGAGGTAGGATGAGAACTGATACCACATAAGACCATTAACATCTTGATCGGGGGTCTGATTACGTATCTTGTAGACGGTTTGCGACAGGCGTAAAAGTAGCAGTAGCTATTGTCAAACAACAACAATCTAACCACAAAACTATTGCAACTATAACAACCACAGTGTCTTGATTCATTTTCTTCCAGCCGTTTCTGTTTTGTTGCTTTTGGCTATGACAAAAGTGTGTATCAAACTGTAATAAAGACAGGAGTGAAGGCGAATGCCATACGTAATACATCAGTTTTGGAAGTTCCGTTGTTGTAACAACAACTACTATCATCTTTACTGTCGTTGTTTCATAACTTTTCACTTTTAACTTCCTGCCAGTTGCACTCACTGATTGACAAACGATCGGTGAGGTTAAACAGCGACCGGCGTGGTCAGTCTATGAATGGGTGTTCACATAGTTGTATTTGAATTTAGTGTATCCGTGCTTCAGAGGGTACGTAAAATCATCGGTAAATTAGACGGCAGTCGTTAAGCCAAGTTGGATGCCTTCGGGTGGCTTGAACAGCTCTGATGCAATGTTGGCCACTAAACATCCTAAAAAGAAGGTGTCTGATGTCCGCATCACATTAGACAAATCTATCGTATTGCTACCATTTTTTGTCGTACAGTGGAAATTCATCATGACCTTCCTCCGCCCCAGAAAAGAGCGAAGGGCATGCCTTTTTTTTTATTAGTTTCCAGTGGGAATTCTTCATCCTAAACTTCAACTTCCTCTGCCCCGGGGAAGGGCGAAGAGACATGCCGGAGTTTTACCGGCTAAAACCACTGGAGCGGTCATCTCATGGTCATGACACTGAAAGTCCTCGTACGATCACACTAGAGCCGCCCACTGGTGCCACGTCTATAGGCACGTCTCGGCGGGAATGCCAGTAAATACTAGAACTATAAGTGTACCTTCGCCTCTGCCTGCCCTTTTAATACTACAGACTACTTATATCATACATAATTTTACAGTAAAACTCCGTCCGAAACGCTTCCAGTCTCCGATAGTGTCAGTCAGTGTCACCTGTCAAGATAAAAATGACAGAAAAGAAACTCGTGTATTTCCTCCAACATTGTGAAACACTTCCCAACTCTGCCTTGTACTGTGCTAAGTTCAAATGTAGTGTAGTTTTGAGTGAACATTTTATGATTGAGTATTTCAAAGTTTTCTGGCAATTTCTATGTGCCTTGAGACAGTGATTGTGTTTTAGGCGTCAACGTCAGAACTTTGTCGTCTTCAATTTTATTTATTATTTGCCGCTATTGATACCTCCGTTGTCGTCTTAACTTTTGGCAGCCAAAACTCTGCATTAATATCCAAAAAAATAGTTTCTCGAGTGTATTTGTAGGCCTAACTAAGGCTTCGTTAGTTGAATGTGTACGTAGATGTTAACCATCGCGATTTATCTTAGAGTACCTTTCGTCAAATGTAGCAGCCTAAAATATCTTATATAGTATCAACATCAAGAATCAATAAGTGCCTATATGACTATCGTGGGATGACGCATGCGGTGATTAAGGTTATGCAAGATTTTTACTTTATTTTTACTTTTTAATTCGTGTGGTGTCCGGATTAAGAATATAGCACCACTCCATCTCCTCCCGTGGATGTCGTAAAAGGCGACTAAGGGAATCTAGACCAGAGGGATGGGCAGCAGCGTCCCTTCTGTAAAACGGTAACCATACTGCGCTCACCAACCCGCCTGCCAAGCGTGGTGAGTATTGGCAAATACCCCCCAAAATGATGACAATCTATGGGGGAGGCCTTTGTTCAGCAGTGGACGTATGAATGGCCGATATCATATCATCATATCAAACCATTTATAGGCACTTATGAAGATTTTTACTTCGGTTTGGCGTAAAAAGGTGAGATTTAAAATGTATATAGTTTAATTTAGTTACTGTGTAATGTGAGGTATCAAAATTGGGATATACTTTTGGTAGTTGCAATAATAACTCGGCTTCTTATGTGTAAATTCAGTTATTTTCCTGGACGCCTGATCAGTTCAAGACAAAAGTATCGTATCGTTATCGCCAAAATACCGTGGTTGTCAAACTCTAAAAACAAATTGTGTGTTGCCTTGATTGGCTGGTTAGAAACCTGGACTATATACCTGGACCTGGACTATTACCTATGCCAAAGTGTACACTGGATACGCTGTACAACATTGAGCCGTATGTCTGCGTAAGACATTGCGGTACAATATTCAACCCTCTAAATAGATTGAGGTAGCTGCAAACTCGTGCTCTTGATGTTGCACCGTCATAACGCTTCAGCAATGTATGTTATGTTCTTATGTTCTTTTTTAAATCATGCGCTGGTTTAGTAAATGTTGCCAATGTATGTTACAATTTGAGTTTCTTTTTTTTCATGAACAGAAATAATGAAAGATAAAGATTAATAGGGATAAATACTTAGCGGTATATTAATATTGTAACAAGTGCCAAAATATAGCAAAAATACAATGACTAATATTAATTCGACCGTGTGGTGTCCGGATTATGAATATAGCACCAGTCCATCTCCTCCCGTGGAGGTCGTAAAAGTCGATTAAGGGATTGGCCGGAGGATGGGCAGCAGCGTCCATCGAGGACATTAGAAACTCAACCATGATCGCCAACCCATCTGCCAAGCGTAGCGATTATGGCAAAACGCATCAATGAGCCACAACACACCAATATCGGTCGTTGTGGTGATCTTTGGGGGAGGCCTGTGTCCAGCAGTGGACTTCATTCGGCCGAAATGAAATGAAATCCATCTTTCAGATATCATCATTGAGTAGATACTGACATATTATGAATAAAAAGAGCGACCATTATTCTGAACTGCAGTAGTTTTCTTTTAGTTCTCTTCCTATCCGAAAAACACGAGGACAAAGTATTTCTTTGTACTTAGAAAAGTAGACAACAATATTATTTCAACAAACATTTATAAAAATAACTCCACAAGGCATATTGTGGTGTATATTTGCATACGTTACACAAAATTGTATGAGACTCAGTCCTCGAGTCACGACAGGACGACAAAGTCGCGTCGACACACTTTATTTAGTGTTTTATAGTAAGAACAAGGTTAGACATATCCAAGTTGTAACATAAAAGTGACATTCCACTACTGGACAAAAGTTTCGTAGAAGAGGAGGTATTTCCCCTACGTACGCTGGGCATGTTGGTGATCTTATTAATTGTATTATATGTAAGTTTCATTTACTGCTCAGTAAGGGACTTTAAGTATCGGTCCGAAGCCTCTTTTGTAACGTAGGGAAATCCTCATTGACTACCTCCACCCTGGCGAAGCCTTTTTTTATACCTCCTGCTGTTGGCGCCATCTTTCTTTCGGATTGATTCTATTTAAGACAAAAACATTTTTGATGCATTTAGACGTTTTATATTATTATGTGGTGTTTGTTTGGATCCCGTAAACAGATTAGTCTAGTTGATGAAGTTTTCTTAATGAATCATCTCATGTTTATCATCGCTCTTGTGCGAATGAGTTGATGGAAGGAAAATTACTGTGTGTACTTCTCCACTGGTGATGAGCAAATAAGCACATGATGATTTTTATCATCATCTCCACCGGTTAAGGAATCATTCCAATTAGGTAAAAATATTCCTAGAAGTGTCAAATAGTGGTGATTTACTATTTGACACATTATAATATATGTCCACTGCTGGTCATAGCCCTCTCCGTCAGATTAGTAGCTTAGTTTTTCTGTTACAACCTAATTGCTGCGGAAATTCTTCTGACTTAGTAATGTCTTAGGTTTTCGCGATTATTACACATTTTAATAAAACAATTTTAAACGGATTAAATCGCGTGTATTATTGATTTTTGAAGTGAAAACTTCTTTTAGCGTGGTACGTATATTTTTAGATGAGATAAAATCTCTGGACTCCCGACACCGTTACGAGACGCTTGAAGTGAAAACTTCTTTTAGCGCGGTACGCATATTTTTAGATGAGATAAAATATCTGGACTCTCGACACCGTTACGAGACGCTAGACGTTTAGTTTGGTGTTTCGCCTTCGGGATCGCATTAACCCTAGTACCCATCTAAAAATTTCTAACGCGCCAAAATAAGTTTTCACTTCTGTCGGCACTCCCGGAGTCCATTTTTGTGTTTCCTGACGTTTCGAACACTTCGCAGGGTTCGTGGTCGCAGGATGACAGTCATCCCCCGCCGTGTGTGACCCATTAAATATGAATATTTAGATGCCTTTTATATAGCCTGTTATATTATTCGGAATTAATCGTAATCAGAAGCACTTCATTACTTCTAGGAATGCTAAATGTTCGAATACTGTTAATGAGGTAATTGTATTATCTTGTCCACAGCTGTCTGGAGACCATGTACTGGAATTGCTGCGAGGAGCGGTTCTGTTTCGACAAGAAGATCGCCACGTACAAGTAAGTTTTAACTAACATTTAGCGCTTGGTCAATCGGGGCGTTCATAGCCAGTTGAACTCACTGATCGGTAAACGATCGGCAGGGTCAGTCTATGGATTGGTAAACGCATAGTGGTATTTGAACTAAGCGTCCCCGTGCTTCGGAGGACAAGTAAAATTGTTAGTCCCGGTTATTGTCATTAGACATCAGTCGTTTGGCCAGGTTGAAAAAGTGACACAAGGGTGTTTATTAATCACATGAAAATAAAGAAATAATCGATTGAATTAAGCTTCCTGCAGGTGAGGTTTAACCGTTTTCTTTTGTTTTTTATTCGTTTGCCCAACTTTGTGTCGTAGATATGTTTAAAGATATAAATATTACATGCCTCAATCATCCAGACTGCAACTCAAACAAAGGTTTGTCTCGAATGGGGTTCGGACCCGGGTCCCGTGGGACGCAGGAAGCCTTGTGCTAAGCCACTGCTCCAATTGGATTGTTATATACTTGTATCCTCCTATTTCAAGCCATTTAATACTAGAGTTTTTTTTATCAGAAGGTCTTTCGGGTCTTCTGTGTTATACTCGTTTTCAGTGGTCAGATCTACTTATATCATCTGATCTTATCCAACATGTATCGCATTTATGGCATTCTTCTCGTAACATTTCGGCCCAATAAACTACACTGCTGGACATAGGCCTCTCTCAAAGATCACCACAATGACCGATATCGGTGTATTGTGTGCTCATTGGGGGGGGGTTTTGCCATAATCGCCACGCTTGGCAGGCGGGTTGGCGATCGCAGTTGAGTTGTTAATGTATTCGAATGACGCTGCTGCCCATCCTCCGTCTAATCCCTTAGTCGGCTTTTACGACACCCACGGGAGGAGATGGGTTGGTGCTATTCGTAGCCGGCACCACTCGTAACATACTTTAATTAATTTATTGGAATCATTAAAATATTAAAATGGTGTCAAACTCATACATTTTTTTTCCCAAAGACAATAGTTTAGATTTAATTATATTTATATTTAATGATAATTTTCGCCGGATGACGTTTTTATTCAAAAATTCATTTCTATAGTACCGCATAACTGTTTATCTATGCTTGTAACTTACAATAGCCAGAAGTCGCAACTTGCAACGTGAATAAAAAATATGACTATTGTCTGCACTTATTTCTGTAAAAGTAGTTGTTTCTACATGTATGATCCCTTAAAAATAAGGTGACAATTTACACCACATGCATTTGACCCGTCATGACCTCTGCCACCACAGCGTTCGCACACGCTGAATTCGCCCCACTCCGTAAATTCCAAACTTTAAATTCAAAACCGTTTCATATGCAAGGCCACCGGAGCACCTTGGTTCATGCGATCCATTCCATTTCGATCATAACTTGCTGACCATCAGGAAACACCCGACCGTTTTACCGCCCTGGCCGCCGCGGATGTCCGCCTCACCGACGTCGCGGAGGCCTATCGCCGCGTCACCTTCCCGTTCAAGTTAGCACTTCTCCCTCCCGTCTCTTGCTCGCGCCGGCCCGTGCCGAGCCTGTAGCTTTAAATGTCCCCTAATACAATTTAAATAATACCGATCCAGCTGTCCCCAAAACATTAGCTTGTTATCCCCAGCAACGTTCTAAGCCGAGGTCCGTGTCCCGCAGGGGGCGCAGATATCAGATATGTTTATATAAACATCCGCAATACCAGAGAGATCGCTGATGTCTTGCCGACCTTTAGAATATACATAAACTTTTTCCTTAAAGGCTCCCATACCGTATATCTGCCATATTTTTGGGGGTTGAGCTTCAGGAATTCGTCACTCACCGTACGACATGCAGTAAAACTGTTGTTACCACCAGTGTTGCTTCTTCTCTCTGGTATTCTGTTACAGCGTGCTACTTCCCGGTCTAGCCAGCCATTTATGAGCTCTAGTCAACTTAACTCCCACGGAAACATTTATAAATCAAAACACTTATCTAAAACATTGAATTCAGATTACGTAGGCAGAGGCGCGCATGGAAGCAAAAGCGCCGCTGCTTTGGGGCAGTTTAGTGTCAGAGTGAAGGACTTTCCCCAAGTCCAAATCTCAAACTTTTTTTATAAAAAAAAATACCTTCGTCATCATATCAGCCAAAAGACGTCCACTGCTGAACAAACGCCTTCCCATTGATTCCACAATTGTGTCGTCTTATTTCATTCCGACCTACCGCTTGTACGAATTTACATACAAAGTGTCAATAATTTGACGTCACCGGCTCGTGATCTTGCGATTATATGAGCGATAGTTATCCGTAACTGATAACTGAGTGGTCATTGATAGCCTGTTAGTAATGACCTTGTACCGTATGACGATTTCGACATATGCAGAGAAGTTGGTTGGTTTTATAACTGTAAAATTTGGCGGTAACTTTCGAGAACATTCATGCTCAAAACAAGTTGATTGGGGTTTTAAGACAGAAGTCAGGGTGAGATGTTCTAAACCTATCCGTGGATAAAGCAATAAGTTATTATATAAGGAAAGCTATAAGCAGCGCAGCCGAGTCTGTGTCTCGAGTGTCGGCCCAGTCCATGTAATATAGATGTTTACATTTTTTCAAAACACATGGTAGTCGTAAAGAGATGCTAGATTCAGATTTAGTTTTCTTACATAAACTAATTAAGGTTGCTATAGACAGCAGCGAACTCTTTTAAAAGAACTTTTCGTTTTTATTTGAACTTATACATGTACGAGCAGTTCTTACAATAGTTTTACCTTAATGTATTTATTTTTAATTTAACTTAAGTTAGTTGTGCTTTAGCTTAGTCGAATTTTTTTGGATGCTGTGGCCTCCTATAACTGAAAGAGTACACCATTAAAGGACCCATTTTAATTTGTATTTCTTTATGATGTTATGTGTATGTTTGGAAGCCCTTAATAAATGCTGCCGATATTCAAACTATTTTTGTGCTGCAAAAACGAGCTATTCGGTCAATTTATAAGTTAAGCTCTAAATATTCACTTAGGGAGCAATTTAAAAAGATTAATATAATGACCGTTCCATCTCAATACATTTACGAAAATGTTTTGTATGTTCATAAAAATATCTCTCTCTTTGCAAAGAATAGTGATACTCATAGTATTAATACCAGGAACAAACACAAACTCGTTGTTCCTGCCACTAGGCTCCAGAAAATAAGCAAATCATTTAAATGTCAATGTGTACGTTTTTACAATAAAATCCCAAGCCATATTCAAAAACTAAGCGTTAATAAATTCAAGTCCACTATAAAACAGAAGCTGTGTAGAAAAGCTTTCTATAATGTAACAGACTATATGGACGACAAAAATGCTTGGGATTGAGCTGCTCTGATATGCATAGGCTTATATTGACATTCCATGTACATGTATCTAAAACCAGTACTTTTTAATTAATTTGACATTTAAATTGCATCATTTCTTAAAATGGATTATATTAATTCATATAATGACATTTCATTATTCTATATGACATTATGTTATTTATTTTTAATGTTATTTTTATGTTCATGTTATGCATTTAGATTTGATACTGTAATAGTGCGAGTACCATGTGGGCTTTTCAATTATTTTGTTTTATTGACGTGATATTTGTCTGGCAGTTTAGGTATGTCATGCTCACTCAAGTGTCCTGCTTATGGTGGCGTTGTGTGTCGGGTCGCTAAGTTTCCCTAAAATATGGTTGAGCTGAGCGACGCTGATGCATGCGTCATGCTCGTGAACGAGTGCCGTCTGTTGGGATTGGTCATCTTAATGCTGTCATGACAATGAATCAAAAATTCTGGTGAACATTAAAATCAAGCTTGTTTAGTGTAGACTTTTTAAGATAGACTCTTTCTTCCTGCATTGTCCTCACATTACCATCATTTCGAGAACATTGTACCAATATGATTTAAAAAGAGTAACCATGGAGTTTCTTGCCCGTTCTTCTCCATAGGAAATCTACACCTTGGAACGAGGCAACTAAAGTCTTGACTATTCATAAGTGCCTATAAATGGTTTTACATGAATAAAAATATTTTTATCTTATCTTATCTTAAATAAATAACATAAAATACCCTTTTTTCGGTTCCCATGTGTTTAGGAAATCTATACAAATAAATAAAATGTATGTGTCTGTTTGTAATGTCAAAATACTTTTACTAAATGCATATGCTTGGTATTTCTCTACGAGATCGAATCAGAAATGAGGAGATCCGTAGAAGAACTAAAGTTATCGACATAGCTGCAAGGATTAGTAAACTGAAGTGGCAATGGGCAGGGCAATTTGCTCGTAGAACTGACGGCCGTTGGGGCAAAAAGGTTAAAGCGTAGCCTTTTGCCAACTATATGTGGGTCAGCACGATCTCTGCAACAAAATTTGCTGCAGCACATTCCAGCTTATACCAATATTCCAAGGTTTGACCGATTGTCATACGTTTGGGCTTCTGACTGCCCGTAATGTCACGAAGCGTGAAACTCGTTCTGTTTCAAAAATAAATTGTTAGTAAGGTCAAAAAAACCAGGAACTCCATTTATCATAGCTGATTGATTCCAACATTTTTGAGCAAAACGGGTCTTAACATTGTTCTAAAATATTTATTTATTTATTATACTCTTTATTAATGGATAAAATATACAAAACAGTAGCACTTACAGGTATATTTTAGAGTACAATGGGCGGCCTTATCGCACTCGGCGATTTCTTCCAGGCAACCTAAGTATGGAGAAATGCTGAACTGGATTATATGTGCGGCAGTCGATGGTGTATACAGATAGGTACATAATGATATAACTAAATTACTTATACTATGCTAAATATATGAAAAATGAAAATTATACTCAAATAATATAGATATATAAATACTTAAACATTTATGTATACAAATCAATCTGTAATTAATTCGACAAAATGTAGAAAAACAGTTAATGCAGATGTATAGTAAACTCTAAACAAAAATAATGACAGTGACAAGTAATGTTCCCTCACTAGTCTTTTGAACACTGATATCGTCTTATTAAAACTGGTAATGCCTTCCACAAACGAGCGGCCTGAACCTGAGGAGTTATCAATAAATTTTGTGAAATGCATTGGCATTTTAAATTTTAGTTCTTCTGATGATCTTAGAAATCTTGTATGAGTGTCACCGAGGAACTCGAAGTATTTTTTAAGGGTTTTAAGGAATGAATAATATACTATATAAAGTAGCGAAAGAATATGAGTATTCCGACGAAGGCGAATTGGAAACCACTTAAGCTTAGTGCGGAATTCTGAGACATGATCATATTTTCTTAAATCAAATAGAAATCGTTTACAAAAAATCGTTCCTCTGTAAGGTTAAGATAGCTGGCATCAGTATGATTGAAGATGAGAAGGAGAAGGGATTGTGCAAGCGCAATTTTAGTGGTAGTAGGAAGAAAGTTGCGTAATCTTCTCAAGCTGCTTGCTGAAGCAAATATCTTACGACTTACTTCTTGTGGATGAGCAGTTATTGATAGGACAAATTCCTATCAATCACTATTCCCAAGTTCCTAACTTTAGCGCTAAAAGGAACTGAAGTGCCGTCAAAAGAATCCTAAGGAAGTGTGGTCCAGTCTATTCTAGATATCACCCTGGAGCTGCTCACAACAATAATCTGTCTTCATAGGATTGATCTTTAGTCCATATCTGTTACTCCAGTCACAAATTCGGGCCAGATCTATGTTATTTGTGGCAACAGCATCTGATAGCTTTACAAATACAACTAAGAATAAAAAGACAATAAATCAGTCTAAGTGATAATGAAAACCAACATTCTTAAAAAGAAGCCAAAGAGTAAATTATTTACATAGTGAGAATTTCCGTAGAGCTCTCGCAGTATTTGAGTAACGCAAATATTTGTAGCTGAAGTAGGTACCTTGAGGGACACCTCTGTTATCGTAACAATTATTACCTTATCTATAAATTTACTACTGAACTTGGGCTGGGTTGTTAGTTCAATATCTGGCATTTACCAGTACGTTTTTCAATGCCAGACGTATTTCTTAATCTAAAACACTACTGACTTTACGGGTGAATGAAAACTTCAAGAGAAAACCTTGATGTAATGGTCTGAAGTCACTAACATTCAGTGAGTAAGCGTGATGATCAATGAACGTTCCTAGTCTGTACAGAAAAGGCTTTGCTCTTCAGTGGAAAAGTTAAAGACATATATTTATATTACTATAAACTATAGCTATAAAATGTGTATCTATATAAAGTACAGAGATTTGCTGTTTCGGTATTCAGTGATGAGGAAGTTCGCCGTCTCTACGGAGGGTTCGTGCGGTCCGTGGCCCGCTACGGGGCGCCTGTATGGTCAGCTCGACTGTCAGGTGCCCAGCGCTGCAGAACCAAAATTCACGGTCTGCAGCGCAGAGTGCTTATCAGGATCGCACGAGGATACCGAACAGTATACTACGAGGCGGCAACTCTTCTGGCACGTTTTCCGCCATTCGACATCCTGGCGGAGATGGATGCGTGGGTTTACGATCAAACACGCCCCCTCTGCCAGAGCGGCGAAGGCGCGCCTCTAGGGGCGTTGGACAGATTTTACTATTATTATTATAGGACGCGAGGCCACGGCACAATGTCACCATTGTGATAGCGACCAGCACACAGACACAGGCCACGCTCGAGGCGTGCCTTACGAGGGCTGCTGATGGTGGGTAAACCACCAACACTGACATACCCAAGGAGGGTTGGTGACAGGCAAGCAACCGACTATAAAACCCTTTTGCCAAAAACCTTTAGGACAAGGGCAAGAAATATATGAACATGTAGAAGAAAGATTTGTAAGATTACAATCACGAGCAGATAATAATGATAATGAGTATGTAATGACAAATAAAGTCTGAAGCATTCGATACACGTGCAATTCTTATTAGAAGATAATTACAATGATCTTGAGCTAAAACATCATATTAAAAACCAGATTTGCCAATTAAGAGAGATAAAACGGATATAACCGATTAAGTCACTGCTGGCAAAGCAAAATTGATGATTAAAGGAGATAAAGTATTTATTGCGGAATGGTTAAGCCGTATCCTTGGTGATCGAGAGGCGGTGCGTTTGAACCCTACCTATTGCATTATTGTAAACATATTTTGATTAGTTGGCGGGGCTAACTGGAACATTAGTCGTAAGGGCAACGTACTTTCAATGATCTTAAGGCTCGCCGTGCAAGATGTTTAGATTTTTTTGTTAATTAATCACCTTTGTTAACCGTTAACTTTTAAAGCATTTTTAACTAGTTCCTTGTATTTTACGGCTAATAACCCACCCCTCTCCATCCATGGTGATGGCGACAATTTGATTAGCCGGAGTTTACGCAGGGTGTTCTCCTTCGAGAACATTTACAATTCAACTGCGATCGCTAACCCACCTGCCGAGCCTGGGACTTTGTCAAAACCACCCAATGAGCATACTACGCAAACCCAGACTGGTCGTTGTTTCGATATTTGTGGAAGGCAAGTCCAGCAGTGGATGTCTTTCAGCTGGAATGGTGATGATGAACGTACTGATACCAATTGTTTTGCCAGGCTTGATGATAATCATCATCATCGTCAACATATCAGCCACAAGACGACTGCTGAATAAAGGCCTCACTTTGTGTCCCAACGGCCATCAATTCTCAAACTCAAATCTTTATTGCATTCATATGTTCATAATTTGACAGAAAATTAGATGCGTATCAATATGAAACCCTGTTAGGGCGCAGCAATTTTACTATACAATAACAATAGTATGTTTGTTTGCTTAAAATATTAAAAGGAAGAGATTAATACATACTTATTAAAGGTTATGGCGATTATTAAGCGGTTATTGATATTAATTATTGATACATCTTGTAGATTTTAATATTATATTATTATTAAAGCGAAATCTGATCATTCTTATTACATTAATATTATTTACTTCATTTTTCATTTCATCATTTCGGCCGAATGAAGTCCACTGCTGGACACAGGCCTCCCCCAAAGATCACCACAACGACCGATATGGATGTGTTGTGGGCTCATTGGGGGGTTTTGCCATAATCGCCACGCTTGGCAGGCGGGTTGGCGATCGCAGTTGAGTTGTTAATGTACTCGAAGGGCGCTGCTGCCCATCCTCCGGCTAATCCCTTAGTCGACTTTTACGACACCCATGGGAGGAGATGGGGTGGTGGCATTCTGAGCCGGCACCACACGGTTATTTACTTAGTTGGTATAGAATTTGTTTAATCACAAGATACAAATTTTGTCTTGTCTTCAAAAAACTCTCGCAAAGTGTAATAGGATTTTTGCTTTAAGTATTTATTTAATTTTACTTTAAAGACGTTGTAATTTAACGTGACTTTTATTTCCTGGGGTATTTTACTATAGATTTTTATAGACATTGAATACGGGCCAGAGTGGAATATTGTTACACTTGAGATGGGAGCTATGTGCTCCCCACATATTACCAGCCTGGGACCTGGTGATGGTGATAATGAATTACTATATTTAGCGTTCACAAGAAAATGCCAGAGCTCTAACGGGCCACCCAGCGAATGGTGTCATATTCGTCACCGTTCAAATGGTTACGCATTGCATGTACCAATATATTATTTCAGCAACTACTCTCCAAGTTAATCCGAAGCATGACAAATTCCCATACAACTGTTGGCATTGGCTTTTACGTGGTATTATTCTTCTGCAAACAAACTGATACTGCAATGATTTACAGCACAATACCACTGTATACAATGTTATTTACATTACATTCATATTAATGAGACATGCATGTTTTACATGTCAATCAGTTACATGCTACGTGCTGATATGTAATCGTACAAATCAGACACGGATCGGCTGTCGCAGTGGCTAAGCGATTGGCTTGCTGCGACGTATATCTATACAAATAAATAAAATTTAAGTGTCTCTTTGTAATGTCAAAATAACAGCTTTTACTAAATGCATGTGAAAGTATATGTACCGTACATATAACAATAAACTATTTTTAAATTTTTTGTCTGTCTGTCTGTTTGTTCCGGGTAATCTCTGAAACGGCTTGACCGATTTTGACGGGACTTTCACTAGCAGATAGCTGATATTATAAAGAATAACAAAGGCTACTTTTATTTTAGAAAAATAATTAGGGTTCCACGCAAAAAAAAAGAACCTTGAAATCCATGTCAATTCTATGTCAAGTGTCTATGTCGAAGTACTATAAATTCCTTTTAAAATAAATGCGGGTGAAACCGCGGGTCCTAGCTAGTATATACCATGACGGCACGGTCGGTGCAGTGGCTGACGCAGTCGGCTGCTGCGCTCCGGGTCACGGGTTCGATTCCCGCACGGAACAAATATTTGTATGATCTGCAGGTAGTTGTTCCGGGTCTAGGTGTATTCTGAGTGGAATTTATGTCTGTAAACGCACCCACGACACAGGAGAAATCCTAGTGTGGCAATGTTAAAAAAAAAACCCCGCATGGAACATATATTAATTGTAAGACCTACAGATTTTTATTTCGGGGTCTGTTATCATTATCATCTTATCAGCCAAAGGATGTCCACTGCTGAACAAAGGTCTCCCCTATGGATTTCCACAACGAGAGGTTACATGCCGCCCTCATCCAACGACTCCCAGCGACCTTCACCAGGTCGTCTGTCCACCTCGTTGGAGGACGTCCCACGCTGCGTTTTCCGGTGTGCGGTCTCCACTTGACAACCTTTTTTGCCCCAACGACCACCAGTTCTACGACCAATGTGCCCCACCCATTGCCACTTCAGTTTGCTAATCCTTTTACTTGTAGCTATGTCAGCTACTTTAGTTTTTCTACGGATCTCCTCATTTCTGAATCGGTCTCGTAGAGATATACCGAGTTTTCTGAGTGAAATTGAGTGATCCTGAGCTTTCTTATTAGGCCCATAGTGAGTGACCACGTCTCTGTGCATATGTCATTGCTGGTGCCCATAGTGAGTATTCGCAGTCTGTGTATGTCTGTAAAATTGTATTGAACTGTACTTAATTTTTTACTTTCTCTTTTTAACCGACTTCAAAAAGGAGGGGTTCTCAATTCGATGCGATAAGATTTGTAGACCGATTTGAGCAGTTCTTTTTTTTACTGGTTCAGAATGCTTTCGAGTTGGTTCCATATAAATTTCGTTACTACATTTGATTGATTCGTTTTTTAACCAGCTTCAATAAACAGGTTAATTTGACTGCGCTTAACTAGATGTTGTCTTAATAGTTTCGATTCCTCTCAGATCAGAGAACCGATTTGAGTCATTCCTATTTTTAGTGTTTAGTACTGATACCAAATTGGATAAACTTCTTACATTTATTTACACTAAAAAGAAACAAATAAATCTTTACAACAAAAAAAGAAACCGCATATTAAAACTACCAACTAAAGTCTTGACTATTCATAGGTGCCTATAAATGGTTTTACATGAATAAAAGTATTTTTATCTTTATCTTTACTGAAAAGAAAAAAAATACTTTATTTATGACGGGGCCAGGTATAAATATTACGTCTCGTTGGTCTGCATGAACCATGGTTGGGCATACCTCGCCCCGCCCGACTTCATAAATAAAGTTTTTTTATCCTTTTAAGTGGTTTTAATATTTTTATATCGTATAGGGTTTTTGAAGTCGGTATTTTTTTTTGTTAAAAGGTTTTATTACTAAGAGACTATCAAAACAGCAGGCACTGCGGCCCTTATTACGCGCACTGATCATCATAATAAAGCCATGAAAGCAGCAAAATCCCCCCAAAATGGTGACACAATGAAATGTATAGGGGAGGCCTTTGTTCAGCAGTGGACGTCGTATAGCTCATTGTGATTGTGAGGCCAGTCAGCTCTGTTGCATCATCGATTTGGGATATTTACAGAGATGACGGTAATTACATACTTCAGGCAATATTTACAGATAGATTAAAAACACCATCCTCCGCTAACAGTAATATATCTATTACGATCGTGCGGTGCCGGCTCAGAATGCCACCACCCCATCTCCTCCCGTGGGTGTCGTAAAAGTCGGCTAAGGGATTAGCCGGAGGATGGGCAGCAGCGTCCTTCGAATGCATTAACAAGTCAACTGCGATCGCCAACCCGTCTGCCAGGCGTGGCGATTATGGCAAAACCCCCCATTGAGCCCATAGCACAGCCATATCGGTCGTTGTGGTGAACTTTGGGGGAGGCCTGTGTCCGGCAGTGGACTTAATTCGGCCGAAATGACGATCACCGATCCGTTTATCAAATGTGGTGATAATGGCGATGTACGGTATGATGATGATAGTCTCGGCTTTATATATAACCATCATTGAACCCAACTTTGAAACTCTGCCGGTAAGCAAATCCGATGACAGCCTGCAGCACCACCATTGTAGTGCACCGTTCATTCGCCACCTTGTCCAACGAGTCACGACCAAATATTAAAATCATCATTTTGGCGGAATGAAGTCCACTGCTGGACACAGATCTCCCCTAAAGTACACCACAACGACCGATATGGGTATGTTGTGTGCTCATTTGGGGGTTTTGCCATAATCGCTTGGCAGACGGGTTGGCGATCGCAGTTGAGTTGTTAATATATTCGAAGGACGCTACTGCACATCCTCCGGCTAATTCCTTATTCGACTTTTACGACATCCACGGGAGGAGATGGGGTGGTGGTATTCTGAGCCGGCACTACACGGGCGTCGTAAAATGTGACTATGGGATTAGCCGGAGGATGTGTGTTTATAACACAACTGCGATTGCCAACCCGTCTGCCAAGCGTAGCGATTATGGCAAAACCCCCCAATGAGCACACAACGCAAACTCATACCGGTCGTTGTGGCAATCTTCAGGGGAGGCTTCTGTCCAGCAGTGGACGTTTTTCAGCTGAAATGATGATGATGATGAAGTATTTTTCAGCAGCAACGTGGAATAGAAAGTGACGGTGCACTACTGGGCTGCCAAGTGAATGGTGTCATATCCATCACCGTTCAAATGGTTACGTATTGCGCGCGCCGTCTTTGGCGTCGGTTAGACGGACACAATCGTCTCCCAATGATCACAACAATGAGTGAACATACATACATTGCCATAATCGCACGGAAGTATACTGCTGCCCATCCTCTTGATTTCAACCTTCAGTCGCCTTTGACGATACTTATGGATATCTGTACTTATCATGCATACATCCTTGAATCCATCCTTGAAACAACGGTGAGAAACCAATTTGGTATTCGCTAAGACACGAGTGGATCCTTTCAAGGACACCAGGCACCACATCGTTGCAGACTGTGAGCAATGATTGTAAGTCTTATCGAATACCAAAGTTTCTCGCCGTTGTTTCAAGGATGTATGTTTGAGCTTAGGGAATTGCACTGCTGGAAACTACACGGAACCAAAAGACACGTACTGATATTTTCATACACCACATCGTTGCAGAGTGTGAGCAATGACTGTAAGTCTTATCGAATACCAAAGTTTCTCGCCGTTGTTTCAAGGATGTATGTTTGAGCTTAGGGAATTGCACTGCTGGAAACTACACGGAACCAACAGACAGACGTAATGATATTTTCATACAATGTTACAGAGAATTCTGTTTATCATCACGACATATATTATATATAAACGGTATCACACCGTGAATAAACAAACAAACACAGTCGTTGTAATCTTGATAGCAAGACTGTTGTTATGCAAACGCACTGGCAGAGTAGTAAATAATTTATTTATGGCCGTATTATTTCCTGAAGCTCATATATAAAACAAAGTCGTTACTCATGCAGTTTTCAGGTGAAAGTATTGCTCATCAAATCAGCCAAAGTACGTCGTAAGTCCTCTCCTATGAGGTTGCCACACTTGTGTAGTCACAAATTTGCCAGTACTCACGATATCTCTCTGGTCTACAGTACCTTAAGGACATTTACGCCCTCCGCGGGGGCAGATGGAGTAGTGCTATATTCTTAATCCGGACACCAACAAGTTGTTCTCTTATCTACAAATAAATAAAATTGAAGTGCCTGTTTGTAATGTCAAAATAACAACTTTTTACTAAATGCATATGAAAGTATATACGGTACATATAACAAAAAAACAATTTTTGATTTTTTTGTCTGTCTGTCTGCTTGTTCCGGGTAATCTCCGAAACGGCTGGACCGATTTTGACGGGACTTTCAATGGCAGATAGCTGATGTTACAAGGAATAACTTAAGCTACTTTTATTTTAGTAAACTAATTAGGATTCCGCTTTTTGTTTGCACACGCTAAACTCTGGTTCTACCAGTTGGATTTGAAAAATATGACGGCATGGTTGGTGCAGTGGCTGATACAGTCGGCTGCTGCGCTCCAGGTCGTGGGTTAGATTCGCACACGGAACAAATATATTCTCAATCCGGGCACCACACGAAGAATTAATAAAGATATTTTTTTTAATATACTGGGGTATATCGATATTCTTACGTTAGACCGGTTCTCAGTATTTCCGGCTTCAGACTTTTCGCAACTAATAACATAGATATTCGTATTATTTTTTTTGCCTCACACTAGAATTTCTCCTGTGTCGTGGGTGCGTTTACAGACACAAATTCCACACACAATACACCCAGACCTGGAACCTGCAGGTCATACAAATATTTGTTCCGTGCGGGAATCGAACCCACAACCCGGTGCGCAGCAGCCGACCATCAGCCACTGCACCAACCATGCCGGCATTATGTGCTCATTGTTCATATGCGGTCAAAAATGAAACGCTAAGTAAGTACTATAATTAAAATTATCACCTTCCAGGCTAGACGAAGATGCAACCCGTGCGAACGGGTACAAGAATGGCGGAGCGAGTCTCGACAGCGTGGTCACTGAGCAACCAGTCAACAACAACCACTTGCCTCCTCGAGCCATCATCGGCAGGGAGGTCAACGAGGTCCCTCTACACGCTGACAAGCTTTATGAGGTTAGCTAACTTGATTGACTTGATTTTGCCGTGTGGTGCCGGCTCAGAATATCACCACCCCATGGCAGGTATCGTTCCTTCACTTGGTCTGACAGGCCCCGTCTTTGTGCGACCTGGCTGGTCGCCATCCCATCACAGAGGCGTGCGCAAAAACGCGCCACCGTCTCGGGCCCGTTTCTATTTGGGCAACAGACTGCACTGAAGTGGCAATGGGCGGGGCACATTGCTCGTAGAACTGATGGCCGTTGGAGTATAAAGGTTCTCGAGTGGAGACCGCACACCGGAAAACGCAGCTTGGAATGACCTCTAACGAGGTGGACAGATGACCTGGCGGAGGTCACTAGGAGTCGTTGGATGTGGGCGGCATGTGACCGCTTGTTGTGGAAATCTATGGGGGAGGCCTTTGTTCAGCAGTGGACGTTCTTTGGCTGATATGATGATGATGATCAGTAACAAAACGTCCACTGCTGAACATAGGCTCCCCCATTGAAGACCGGCTACATGCCATGTATCGTCATTTTGCCGAGAACCAGACAGTACTCACTACGCTTGGTAGGCCGGGTGGTGAACGCAGAATAGCTGCTATTCCAAAAAAGGGCGCGTTGCTGCCCACCCCTCTGGTTAGAGTCCTTTAGTCGCCTTTAACAACTTCTACGGGAGGAGATGGAGTGGTGCTATATTCCTCTCATATAATATTTCTTATTAGGGAATATTGTATCTATTCTTCAAAAATATAACATTCATTTTTCGTTTGTTTCAGGTTTTCTCTAAATCACTAATATTTAGAGACGATTACGAGCTGAAAGCGAAATCTGTTAGCACAGATTCATTAGACGAATTGGAGACCAAATCCGAACCAGACTACTTATCCGACCGACCCAATAGGACCAAGGTTTACTTCGAGGATGAAATCAATTCCCCTGTTACGGACTTCGAAATAATGTTCAAAGATGAACTCTTGGCCAACCACGACATGTTCAAGATTGACGAAGAAGAAGAGAGTGATAAAAGAAGTCAAGATACGGAAGAAGGACTTACGATGAATGTATCAGTTATGAAGCAAGACGTTATTAAACCCAGTACTGTAACGATTAAAGACGAATCTAAAATCACAACACTTAATCCAATTTACCAGTACGACCCTATATCTGTAATGGCTTTGCCATCCACTTTATCTATACCAAGAGTTGAGAGTGTTAAAGGAATTTTGAGGCAACGAGGAGACCTCCCAAGAAGTAACAGTGCAAAGACTTTGGCAAGAGTCGACAGTGGCACCAAACTATCTAGACCAATTCTTAATAGAGTCGAAAGCTTAAAGAGCATAGATCCTAATAAACTGAACAAAGTATTATTAAGAGTTCCACATCGAAGTGCGTCGTTCCTAAATATTCCAGAACATTTAGCACCAGAAAAACCTCCGCTAATCAAGAGCAAATCAATGGTAGGAGTCATGTTGGCGACCCAAGAACTTAAACTGAGCCAAATGCCCGACACTCCAATAATAAAGAGTAATAATCTCCCAAGATTCTTTGCTGATTGTCCAGCTTTGTCCGAGTATAAAGGAGAAACAAGCTTGCAGAGTATAAAACAGAAATCTGAAATGATGTACCAAGAGGATTTCAGTATGCCAAGGTATTATGGAACTATGTCAAAGTCAACGGAACAACTTCCAGTGCACGAAAGCAAATCGATGCCAGATTTGAGAAGCCCAGTGAATACCTCGGCAAAGGTCAGCAAGCGTTTGGTTAAGCTTCGAGGCAGGTTAAAGCCTTTAGTAATTAAGAAGAATTCCAATGAGAAATTGTAAATTTAATATAGCACAGTGCCTTTGTAAGATTTAGATGGTATTTTTTCTAACTAATAAAAAAAATGGTAGGCTATTTTGCGTAAAATTTGTAGTTTATTCGTGTCTGTTGCCATTTTATTCGAAAACGGGTGATTCGATTTTAGTTTTGGAACGAAGTTCTTTTACGCGTGTTACAGTATAGTGAACTGGCAGAAACCGTCTCGTAATGAAAAAGCGTTATGCTCCCTCCAGGCGACCTTTCCCTCTCTTTCTCTCTCTCCCTTTCTATTATGTACGGTTGTATGTGTGTGTGTGAGCGTGCGATTATCGAGATTCGAGCAGCAAGCATTACGCGCCGGTAGCTGTATAACTTCAAATCTAAACACGTGTAAATATTATTTAAACTGAAGTTTTGTTATTGTTTTAATTCACAAGGGATTTATATCGTGTCATTATTGCAAGTAAAGAACTTCGTTCTTGACGGCCCCCGACCGCACATTTTATTTTATTTTATGGGAGGTTTTAGGACCTTAAAGTCTAGTAGTAAGTATTTTTGAAGCGGCTTATTTATATTTTCTATTTTAAATATGTACCTTGTTCGAAATGTTTTTGTTTAGTAAATGCATTGCAGTAAATAAGCCTTTTTAACTTGTCAAAGTCAAAGTTTTTTACTTCAAATAAACCAAATATTGGCACTTATGAAACGTCAGAATCTAAGTTGCACGGTTCCAAATAGTTGATCTATGGAGAAGAGCCAGCAAGAAACTCCATGGATACTCTTTTAAAAGACGTCGACGTGACTATGTACATATAACATTAATTTAAAAACAAATTAATAAAAATAATAAAAATATATATTTTAGTATTTTGCTCAAGTTTGACCACTATTTTAAATATTAAAACTGTATATAGTTCTATTTCTATATTGGTCGGCCAGTGTGGATTATCCTTTAAACAATTATATTCACTACTGCACTTCCATGTAAGCGACTTATCAAAGCTATTTGTTTTAGAGCAATGGATGTATTAACGTCCGCTATTGTAATGTTCTCAACTTTTGTATTTTTAACCCTACTTACAATATTTATCACATGTTTATTTGCATATTTTTAAGCACCTTTAACTTGCTAAAACTTTATAATATAATATTTCTTTAACCTGTTCAAAGTATTAGATAAGATATTTATTTTGTCTTCTTTACCAGTGATTTATTTAAAACTTTTAAGCAAATTACCAAAATAAACAATAACAAACATTATTGTTGCTCAGAACAATTTGTGATTTAAAATAATAATTATTAGACTAAGTTACCAGTAAAGATCCTACCTATTATTATTAGAAGTACCTACTTAATTTTTATGTCTAGTCATTGCATCACATTAATATGGCGACACACCAAAATGTATTTTGTACTTAAATCATATTCGATTTCAATAACGAGAACAATAATATTTAAAACAAGTCTATAGATAGAAGAATTTACGAACCACTGTAAAGCGATGTTTATGTTAACTTTAATGGTGATATTTTCAAATAAGTATTCGATATTATTATCATGATTCTTACCTTTCTTCTATAACTCCGTACAATAAGAAAAGACAAAAAATTGTGTTGGGTAATTTATTTTTGTTATAATGTTTGGCCTGGATTCCAAGTCATTTGGCCATGTGTTGCGTAGAGCGCTGTCGTGTGTTGCCACTACCACGTAGATATTCGAACAAATGATAACTAACTAAGATCTGCATAATATTCATTGTTAATATAATAACTTAGTATTTAACACTGTACATATTACTTATTGTTAAGTTTTGAAGGTTCCAAATAAAGTGATTCATAGGATATCCGGAATTTTATTTAAAAATAAATTATTCCTCATATAAATCTATAGAAGGCCTAAAACACGGGCAGAAATTCTAAGCGTGTAGAAGGCCGTTAAGTTTAATGGATTTGGATGATTTGCTGCCACCTTTAAAATTTAAAAGATGTTTTACTTTACGGTTTTCTTAAAATTTGAATCACCCATATTCATTACAACACAATTCCTTTCGGCCGAATAAAGTCCACTGCTGGACACAGGCATCCCCCAAAGATCACCACAACGACCGATATGAGTGTGTTGTGAGCTCATTGGGGTGTTAGTCGACCTTTACGACCCACGGGTGGTGGTATTCTGAGCCGGCCCCACACGCCTTTTTAGATTATAGATATTAGATTTCACTAATTGTGTTATTTGCAAGAAACATATAGTATTGAGTTTTGTTTAATTGATTTATACAGCGTCAAAAATACATATTTCTATACTTCAGTAATTTGCTTATTAAATCGCTTTAAATAACGCTTTATATAAATATGGAATAAATACAAACATGAATTCAAAGCAATATCGTTTGCATTAAAATAACAAAAATAAGTCAAAATGTCAAAGAAGGCCGTAAAATATAGATATGTATTTTCAATTGAAAAACATCGAAGAAATTACTGATCGCGTCAGCTCATATCCAACAGTCATAATCATAATAATCCGGTAAACCCGATGATGTCATGATGTCATTTCAAGAAATATGAGATTTCTCGAAACACTAGAAATTAAAACACCGGTATAAAAAAGCGCACGATTTATTACAGTATCACTATCTCATACAATATTCCGTTTACATAATATTAGGTAAACTCCAACAGTTAAACTTTACCCTACACTAGAACGCGTCTAGTAAAACTGAAACTATACTATTATACACCTAAAACTTCATTACAATAAAGTTTAAAATTACTTTATCAAGGCGAATCTTAGACGACAGGGAAAAGGGTAAAACTAAATAAGTACAGATAAGAGTTTGGTTACATTGTATTCTCTAATATTATTAGATAATTTACAGTAATTTTAAGGAGATTATATTTATAATGAAGATCACAAATTTCTACTTAATTCTAAAGGAATACTATTTAGATTAGTTAATAATAGCATTAACGATGAAGTATGCTTAAGAAGTCCCAATTTTACACCCAGTTTAGTATGATCCCTGAAAAAGTATTTGTTGGAAAGAGAACTTATCTTAGGTTGGTTTAAATATCATCGAAATCCAAATAGCCCTGCACATGAGTATAAAAAGGGTAATTGTATCACCATAATATACTAAATTCAATTCAATTTTTCTAATTTAAAACGAGATTATTTACTTTTCGCTTATAAAAACATATGAGGATATTTTTCCGTAAATAGCTTAATTTCATAAATATCAAGTTGAGTATGGCATCGAAAATATTCGACGACATAGCTTTCAAATTTTTGGAAGCTTATGGTGTATCGCTGTTATCCCGTCACCCATGCTCTCAATGTAAAATGTCTCAAAACCATTTTAGAGTAAATTTGGCGTATAAAACGTACAATGATTTCTTTTCTGCTATTGTGTACATAAATAAATAAAATAATTAAAAAAATAATGTTTAAAAAAGTCAAGATTTCTAGAATCTAAGTCAAACGTTATGTTTTCTATTTACGTGTTATCGATTTATCGAGTAAAAGTAAGTTATTTATGAAAATGTTATTTAATCGTGGCACAGTTCAATGTTAACTTTTCGATAAGCTTTTAAGATATACACGCTATTTATATACAAGATAAAGCTATAAGTGAGGCCACACTACGAAAATCTAATGGTTCTAGTACAAAATGATATATTACATTAACAGCCATATCTATTACTTCCTTTGTAAGCAATATATCAATGAAATTACTTAGTTAACTATTAATGTATTTCAAATTGTAACGGTAACGATCATTGTGTACTAAAAACGCAATGAAAAATTTACTAAATTTATGACTTATAGTACTTTTTTGAATACGTATTTAAAAGGGCAAAGACATACTTTATACACTTTACAATGATTTAGAATTATGCTACGCAATCCATTCATTATTTAAATGCATTATTTTATATTATACATAAAAGCCGCAAGGTCCGCGAGTTTGACAAAATGTGATAAGTTAATAGCGATCTTCAAACGAATATCAATATTATATTTTTACAGTTAACGGCTTCAAACATTATTTAAAGATTATAAGCGTTCATAAAAATTAACAATTTGACAGGATTTATCTTGATTGTCATAATTTGCGACTGTGATTCGTATTTAAAGTCACTGGGATCATTTACTCAAATCACAGAATCAGAAATCTCATGAGCATCAAATGACGCCCATAACACGGGACTGTATGCATTTGTGTAGTTTATTCCTTATTACATTTTAATAACGTTTTTCTCATTTCTTTAATTTTAATTTTTTTATACAAAGTTCCAGTAAGCGGAAAACAAGCCATACAATAAAATAAATTGACCTTTAGAATGTTAAAACAGTTCAGTTGATATTTTTATAAATACACAGTGACATAATCTGTAAGAAGCAATAATTACGTTACTAAATATTAAAGTTCGGTTTTGCTCTGCTATGTAGTATAAGAGACAAGTCAACCGGTCAATCCTGTTTTCTGTATCCAAGCCCCGATCTCCGACATTCTTGATAATCAGTACACTGGTCCTATGAGACTGCATTACTCTTAAAGGACCAATAACTTTTGGTGGTCCTTCCGAGTTAATAGAAAAGCAATCGACACTTCTTTGAACTCAACCATATAAGGCGCGTACTTAAAGACCAGCGCGGCAAGCGAATGTAATGCGTCTTTGGCATTTTTATTTTGTAACTAGCTGGGACCCGCGATTTCACCCGCGTTTAATTTAAAAGAAATTTAGAGTACTTCGACATAGACACTTGACATAGAATATATATATTGGATTTCAATATTTTTTTTGCGTTGAACCCTAATTGTTATTCTAAAATAAAAAGTAGTCTAAGCTATTCCTTATAACATCAACTATCTGCCAGTAAAGTTCCCATCAAAATTGGTCCAGCCTTTTCGGACATTACCCAGGACCAACAGACAGACAAAAAAAAAAGATTTTTTGTTAACTGTACCGTATATACTTTCATATGCATTTAGTATAAAGCTGTTATTTTGACATTACAAACAGACACTTCAATATTATTTATTCGTATAGATATATGAAAAAATCTTGTATGTAAATACAAGGCATGCTGTACCTTGTTTTGCTTTAAGCACGCTGTCTATACGAAAGTGCTCAATGTATCACTTAGCAGTGCTTACTTGGTACTTAAAGTACTATTAGTATAGGACACTAGCTTCTAGCAACGACATTAGTGGAGAAGCCTACTCTAAAAGGCAACTTATACGACATTACTAAAAGGATACGACTAGATTAAGTGTACTTTATTTGATTATATTTAATGTTCTGTAGGCATGTATAGTTTGATGTGTTCCAAAATTATTTCAATTGGTGTGACATGAAAACTATACTGTCGCTTACGAAATTATTAAATTTGTAGAAATCAAACGGTAACAATAATTGTTATTTTTTGAAGTTAAGTAACGTTTTATTATGACGTAATGACTCAAAATAAAATATATAATCTAACGTTTACCCTTATTTTGTTCCCCCATAATCGGGTAAAATACAATTTATTTAAAATGCCTAAAGTACAAAAAATTGTACTGAGTAAATCGTACTTAAATCTGTATCACTTAAATACTGAGGTGTATTTTAAGCTACAAACCAAGGGTCATACCGGCCTTAGAAAATTAAATTTGATCTAAATCTTAAGCCAAACCTAATTTCACAGCATTATGGTATATATTTAATAACTAATATTTACTGAAATATGCACTACCTATATTCTCTGTTAAACAACATGTAAGTCGAAACTTCTAGAAACAAGCAAATAAATTAATAAAATGTAGTTCTACAAAAGTAACATGATTCAAAAAGAGTTTTACAATTACGTTAGATCATATTAAATTCTATTGTACTTGCAACAGTAAAACAATAATTCTGACCAATGTAACAGAAAATAAGTTCGAAAATTTTCTGCACTACTGTCAACAATCGATATTAATTAACAACGATACCAATTTTTAACGCGATTCCCAAACACACTTCATTGAAAATCGGTATAGCTGTCCGTAGAGCACGTACTTATACATTTATTAGTGGACTTAATACCTTTTCTATGTGCTTTAAATATCTTACTGACAGAATGATTGAAATAGGTTTATGTAGAGTTCTATCTCCTAGTACTTATAGTTTGAAATTGACAATCGGTTACAAAATATTTTGTTAACCGTCGAAACTCTTCATACCGTAATGTCTGCAGTCGATTTAACTATCGGTTTTATGTAACAAAAGTACTGAATGAGTGTAATTTTATTGTCTAATCACTTGTCAACACCCGATGTTAACTACTGAATAACTACTAGATATTTTATAATATTTGGCCTAGATTTAATTCTAAGTTTATAATATTCTGACATGTCAAATCAAACAAATTGCGTCTATATCTCTTTTAGCATAACTTTGTCAAACATTCGAAGCAAAACGTCTGTACCATTATCATTTTACGTAAGGCCCAAATTTATTTGGTCTTTGGAGACGTATGTATCGAAGATTTAATCAATAACTACACAGGGTTAGTCGGAAAGGGCTGTACTAAGCCGCGGCCGATTTAAAATGTCACTGATGACTCTTTCAAAGTAAATGCCTCATCTTATAAAACTAAAAAAAAAAAAACATCAAGTCGTAGTCAAAGACAGCGGTCAGGGCTTGATTTATTATTTTCATTCAGAAATAATTCTTTGTCGGAAAGCACTAGGTCTGTGAACCCACCGGGAGGTGACCGCTTTACAGTCACCCTCTGCGAGATGTGCCTATAGGTCTGGCACCAGTGGGCGGCTCTAGTGTGATCATACGAGGACCTGGAGCCTCCCTTAGGTGCCGAAGATGACCGCTCCAATGGTTTTAGCCCGTAGGAGTCCGGCATACCCCTTCGCCCTTCCCCGGGGCGAGGGAAGTTCATGAAGAATTTCCACTGGGCATCAATAAAAAAAAGGTCTGTGCCAAATATGACGTTAAATGTAAGACAGCTGATGAAAGGGTTGTGTCAGCGTATTTTTTATGAAAAGTTTGAACCGCCACAACTCCATAACTATTGACTTTTTGGGGAAAGTCGTCGAACAAAAGTTGCACATTACCACCCACAGTATTACACCATTTCAGCTTAGTACACCCTTCCCGGCTAACCCAGTATATCTGGTGATAGTTTTCTTTTTAAATATATTACAATTTTTGATTAGAAACCTTAAACTATAGTTTTGGTGTCACAGTTAATTACTTTAAACTATTGCATGTATTGATGTTTAAGTGAGTTATTTATATTTCATCATTTTTTCATCATCATTTCGGCCGAATGAAGTCCACTGTTGGACACAGGCCTCCCCCAAAGACACCACAACGACCGATATGGGTGTGTTGTGTGTTCATGTTGCCATAATCGCAACGCTTGGCAGACGGGTTGGCGATCGTAGTTGAGTTGTTAATGTACTCGAAGGACGCTGCTGCCCATCCTCCGGCTAACCCCTTAGTCGACTTTTACGACACCCATAGGATGAGATGGGGTGGTGGTATTCTGAGCCGGCACCACACGGCATAGCCGGCACCACACGGCATTATATTTGAGTATAATTAATTAAAACAGCTTATCTATAATTACAGTGGCATCTATAAATACAGAATCAAAATTGTAAGTATTTAATCTCATTCATTAAAACATGGACTCATCAGAACTATAGTTTATATAAATAATATAAAAGTGGTCCGTCTCGAAAAATACAATATTGGTTTGTATAACTGTGTAATTAACAGATTTCCTTTATATTTCATTCGAAGCCGGTATATCTGTAGGGCCTTGACTTGACTCCAGAATGTCTTCTTCATTTGGCTTGACCTAGATATTTTTAGCTTATCCTCCGACATTCAGATCTGTTTGTTTTTTGCTATTCTCATTTTCATTTATTAACAACATCGTATCAACATTTCTTGGGCGTCGAAATACCATAAAGCAGTGGAGAAGTTCTTTAAAAAAATGGCAAATTCCATACAAAAGAAATTTATTTACTTTATAGTATTTTGTTGGCAATTTTATTAACTGACAGTAAAAATACAACGTTATTTTATTAAAAATATCATTATATTAATCTTCATTTCACCATGCTCGTTCGTAGTTCCGGTTCACAGCAGTACGTGGTACTATCACTAAGAGTCCTCGGACGCCATCTTGGCTGCTACTCCCTGGTCCTTTGATCCGAAAAACGGTGACACCAAAACTTTTCACTCCACTACATCAACCGCTATTAAATTACCTAACTGTCTTAAACCGCTTGACTTTGATGGTGGCCTTATTCGAGCACAGCTTGAGAGCCGTGGCAGCTCCCATCAGGTCGGCAGTGGACAGATCCTTGCCGTCCACTGCGACCAAGAAGTCGCCCTTTTGGATGCGACCGTCTACGTCGGCTGGGGTACCTGGCAGCTGGAATACATAGAAAGATATAGAGTTAATAGTATCTGAAGCAATGTGACGACAGTCTCTTTCATTCTCAAGTGGTGATGATAGCAGGAATAAACAGACAGGTAAATCTAAAATTAAAAATATATATAGCAATGTTTTAAGTTTTCGCGACTTTTACTCAGTATAATAAAACAATTTGAAACGGATCACATCGCGTATACTATAGATTTTTGTTTTTTCTGACGTTTGAAACTGGAACGTTCCAGCATTCCTGAACGAATTTCTGATTAAAATTGTTACGGTAAACAAAATAAAATATTAAAAGATAAATCTAGGGAACTACGCCTATCTAATCCGAAACGTAAAACAACAAATCGAAATGTGTGTGTAATTAGTGTACACACGTAAGAAGTGAAACTTCTTTGTATACATGTATTTCGTATGGTTAGTGGCCACCCTTGTGCCAGAGTTGTTCAAGCCGCCCAAAGGCCTCCGACTTGGCTTAACGACTGCTGTCTAATGACAACAACCGGGACCGACGATTTACGTGCCCTCCGAAGCACGAAGACGCTCAGTTGAAATACCACTATGCGGTCACCCATCCAGAGACTGACCGCGCCAAGCGTTGCTTAACCTCGCCAATCGTTTACCGATTAGTGAGTGCAACGGGCTATGAGCGCCTCGAACTTCTTTATGACATCATTTTTCGAAAAAAATCTACTATTTACAACTTTACAGAAATTGGTTAAATGGTGTGTTCCACTAAGCGCTCAAAACGCTCACACTCCGTGTATTTAGATAGGATTTTGATCATTGTGAGCGCACCTTTAAAAATAAAGATGGCGGGTAACAGAAAAATGTGACTTAGAAATAGAGATGGCGCGTAACAGAAAAAACGTTATAATTATAAATTTTCTCCCATACGTCGATAAAGAAGTTTACCTTCAAAAATCTATATTATACGCGATGTAATCCGTTTAAAAGTATTTTACTGTAAAAATATTGTTTTTTATTATTATCTGTACAGATTTTTCAATAATTCCAGTTTTTTGGTCTTCTTTTTCTTTGTAAAATATATATCCTTCTTCACCGATGGGTATCATAAACGGCGACTAAAGGTTGATATGAAGCGGACGGGCTTCTGTGTGCTGATATCAACATTCTGTGATCACCAACTCGAGCATGGTGATTATAGCATTATCCTCTACGATCGCTTTTTGTACTGATCATTGGGAGGCCCATGTCCAGCAGTGGACGTCTGTGTGCCATGACAGCTTAATAAAAGTGTATACTCCTAAGTATAGACCGTGTGGTGTCCGGATTAAGATTTTTTTTTTTTTTTTTTTTAAGAAAACATTGTCCCACACTAGGATTTCTCCTGTGTCGTGGGTGCGTTTACAGACATAAATTCCACACACAATAATACACCCAGATCCGGAACAACTACCTGCAGATCATACAAATATTTGTTCCGTGCGGGAATCGAACCCGCGACCCGGAGCGCAGCAGCCAACTGTGTCAGCCACTGCACCAACCGTGCCGTCAATATAGCACCATCTCCATCCATCTCCTCCCGCAGATGCCGTAAAAGGCCACTAAGAGACTCTTAACCAGAGGGATGGGCACCCGTCTACCAAGCATGGTGAGTACTGGCAAATATCCCCCAGAATGATGACACAGTTGTGGAAATCTGGCGAGGCCTTTGTTCAGCGTTGACCTATATTATGCTATGATACTCACAAGTTGTCCTATATAGACCCCGGGCGCCTGCACCGGGGCGACGCAGGTGAGGCCCAGCGCCTTGCCGGCCTTTCGGCTGAGATCTATTTCTACTTCCTCGAATTTCAGCGGATCTGGTCGATGCACTGTCAGTTTTAGCTGCAAATTGAATTATGGGTGTTACATTTTCTCTACTATCTCTTTTCTATCCCGCATACCCATCCAAAGGTTGTCTGGAAGAGATGTGCATTCAGTATTATAAGATTTGCAGCTTGGCGAATGTAGTGTAGGAAGTCTTCAGGTTCGGTGAAGTAAAGATCTTTGCAGGGCGGCTGGCACGAGTGGGATGAGGAAAGCCGAGGGTCCTGCTCAATACGTGCCATTGGAGAGGCTTATGCCCAACAGTGAACTGCTAAGGGCTGATAATAATGATTACGTATACCTATTCAATCAACCAACTCCTATCGCAGTCCACACCTGGACATATGTATCTCCCAAGTTGCGTATACAATTAAGTATATATAAATAAAAACACTGCATGTGGTGTCCAGACTAAGAATATAGGACCTCTCCATCTCCTCCCGTGAATGTCGTAAAAGGCGATTAAGGGACTCTAAATCAGAGGGATGGCTAGCAGCGTCCATTCTGTGGAACAGTAGACATACTGATTTGGGGGTCGCGAGCGCGCCTGTTGGGAAATCTGCTTTTGTGGAAATTCCTTACAAGCCCCCCCGAGAGGTTCCTGGGGGATGGCCTCCTTACGCTAAGGTACGTTACAGTTATCCCCTTCAAGATGTGCCTAAAGGCCTGGCACCAATCTATATAGAGTGGCTCTAGGTGGTGATTATTCGAGTTCCTGGAGCCTCCCTCCGGTGCCGAAGATAACCACTCGTCCTTCCCCGGGACGGAGGACATACATGAGGCTTTCCCCCCGGATCAATATTTACAAAAACATTGATTACCAAACCGCCCGCCTGTCTCCAAGTTTTTGATTAAAGTCTGTTCTTGAGCGAGAAAGAAACAGCAGATCTTATAGCGTACAGAAACGACGAGTCGAAGTTGGGTGTGCTATTTAGTCAAAATATTATCAGCCTGTATATTTAAAAGCCTCTTCTCATAGAGAGAGGAACAGACAAGCATAACAGACAATAAATACAAATGTAATAAGAAATTCATTTTTTTTTTCTTTGAACATGATCAGCTAATCATGCCAATATTTTAAAATATAATTATTTATAAAAATTTCAAAAAAAATCACATCCTAGGCTGTATGCTCACACGTCCTTCGCCTTACTGACAATTTGGCAATACATTTCATTCATACCGTAATACATTTCATTTTTCATTCGTCGATCCAAATAATTGTTTTGTTTGCAACTTGAATTACGAATTGTTTTTGCTGAATGTTTTTTGCTGCTTTATTATTGCTTATTAATCCCTAAGTACGTCAGTACTATTATGTATTCTGCTATAACCTTACCATAACCTATAATCTTTCACAATAGGTTTGAACCGGCTTCTCCCTAGTTTTTTATAATTAATTAAATTATAATGGTATACTTAGATATGAAGTACAATTTGGTGTATTTCATTTTTGTTCATCTCAGTCATTCTTTTGTAGGGCTGATGGGCATTCCCGTTTAATGTAGTAACACCGCACCTTAGCAGTTTTCTGCTTAATGCTCAAACACAGCCTCTCGTGCGCCATCTCCTTGGTGATGGCTACTCCGTTACATTCCAGGATCTGGTCTCCGACCTTCAGCCGCCCATCTTTAGCGATCGCGCCGTTGTTGTATATGTCTAGGATTATTGCTGCCGCTCCCTGGAACAGTAGAAAAGGAATTATGGCACTTATATATTAACGTTATAGTGTCTACCTCTAACTCTCACTGCAAAGAAAAGGTCTCCTCTCACACAGAGAAGGAACGAGCACTGATTACCACGATTGCCCCCGGCGTGTTGGCGTTTACAGACTAATAGATCCAGATATACTCACGATGTCTTCCTTCACCGTTAAAGGCAATGGTGTTTCAGTTTAACTGATAAAGTACATATCATCATCATTTCGGCCGAATGAAGTCCACTGCTGGACACAGGCCTCCCTCAAAGATCACCACAACGACCGATATGGGTGTGTTGTGTGTTCATTGGGGGGTGTTGCCATAATCGCCACGCTTGGCTGACGGGTTGGCGATCGCAGTTGAGTTGTAAATGTACTCGAAGGACGCTGCTGCCCATCCTCCGGCTAATCCCTTAGTCGACTTTTACGACAACCAGGGGAGGAGATGGGGTATATATACAATACAAATATTCGAGCACTTTGAAAATTACAGCCTTAATATCTCGAGATAACGCACGACCCATCTTTGGATATTCTATCTCAAGTGCATCTGACACAGACAGTGACAAATGACACCAGTTGCTGCCGTGAGTGACGGTGTGTGGTGGTGAGTGCGGCGGAATGACAAAACGGAGCTGCTCGCCCCCCCCCCCCCCGCTTCGCTGCTCGGCCCCCCCGCTTCGCTGCTCGGCCCCCCCGCTTCGCTGCTCGGCCCCCCCGCTTCGCTGCTCGGCCCCCCCGCTTCGCTGCTCGGCCCCCCCGCTTCGCTGCTCGCATACCTAACTACCTAAGGCGCGGTACTGCGGTAAAGGTTTTGGAGTTACAAGGAGTGAGTCTGTAAACGATGTAATATAGAGAACTTATATAAGAAGATTCAGTAAATAAAACACGATTGTAAAAGGAAATACCCGACTACGTATTAATTTTATATATGCCCTATGTCACCCCCACAATTAGGACGAATCTAACGATACGTTATATGTTAAAATCCATCAATCCGTTTAGGCTACAGAACGTGCCAAAGCAATAAACATAGAAACTTCTTCTGGGGCAGTCGGGTAATAAACGTAGGCCCTAAATCTAGTATATCAATTAGTATTTTTATACTAGACTAGCTGGGACCCGCGGTTTCACCCGCGTTTAATTTAAAGTCTGAATCTCTCCGGATCCCGCTCTGCGGTATCCTTCTGGAGCATGACGCTCTCACAGAAGGAGACCACTGCATTCCAGTTTTCGTGCTCTGCCAACATAGCCGACACTACTGCTGGCAGAGAGAGATCTTGCCCGATCCGATCGACCAGGGGCGCAATTCCTTAAGCTCAAACATCCATACATCCTTGAATACATAATCGAAATAACGGTGTAAAACCTATTCGGTATTCGCTAAGACATGACTGAAGGTATTCATGGACACGTTGCAGACGGTGAGCCATGAGGACGAGTCTTAGCAAATACCATATTGGGTTATCACCGTTATTTCAATTCTGTATCTCTCTCTGATCTGCCACTCGGCCACCCACACAGGGCACGCCTCGAGCGTGTGCGGTAATCTTACATTGATTAGTGTGTCGCTGCCTCCAAGTAGCACAATTCCTAGCACTTCGTTGGCGGAGTTGATTTCTATGACTGTGTCCACGTTGGGTGCCACAGGGGCCGTCGCGGGGTCTGGAGGTGGTTCAACTGAAAAAAAATCATTGCTGTTATGTTTCTAGACTATTCTACATAGTTCTATTCTAAGCCACTGTTGAATATGGGCCTTCTAATTATCACTACAATGAGAGGTAATAAGGGATAATTCTGTTATTTATTTATTTATTCTTTATGCACAATCATGTACAGAGGTGGACAAAGCCTAAGGCATTCTTCAATCTACCTTTGGTTGATGCAGAGATAAAAACGTGGTAGGTGTATATCACCCACGGGGGGTGACCACTTTACAGTCACCCTCTCCGAGATGTGCGGGCGTGGCACCAGTACGCGGCTCTAGCGTGATCACACGAGGACCTGGAGCCTCCTTTAGATGCCGAAGATGACCATCCCAGTGGTGCTAGCCGGTAGGAGTCCGGCATACCCTTTCGCCCTTCCCCGGGGCGAAGGAAGTTCATGAAGAATTTCCGCTGGGCACCAATAAACAAAAGTTGCATTATCAGCCCCCGGGAACACGATGGTGTACATGTGGTTCTCGTGCCGCCATGTGCGCAGCACAGTGAGGCTTCGGGGGATACTCTACTATCCCCCTGAAATATACCTAGAGCGGCCTTTAAACAGTCGCCTTCCTACCGCTAGAGCGGGTGACCGCTTTACAGTCATTCCCTCCGAGATGTTCCTGAAAGCGTGACACCAATGGGTGGCTCTAGTCTGATTGTATCGAGAACACTCGAGCCCCCTATCGGTGCTGAGGTTAACCGCCCCTCCACTTTTCCCCATCTCCTCCAGTACATTAACAACTTCCTTCGAGTACATTAACAACACAACTGCGATCGCCAACCCGTCTGCCAAGCGTGGCGATTATGGTGAAACCCCCCAATGAGCCCACAACACACCCATATCGGTGGTTGTGGTGATCTTTGGGGGAGGCCCGTGTCCAGCAGTGGACTTCATTCGGCCGAAATGATGAATACACAAAATGGTTGCATTATCAAAATTATTGTGACACGAATCTTTACGTTCTTATCTTAACATTTATACTCACCACGCTTGGCAAGTGGACTGGTGATTGAAGTCAGTTGTTATTAACACATGGGAGTATGGTGCTGCCCATCATTTTACTGTTAACCCTTAATCGCCTTTGGACTTAGGTGGAGAAGATGGTCTTATCTGAACGCTCTGGAAACCCCCATTGGTGCCACGCCTACAAGCACATCTCAGAAGTCAGTGTAAGATGAAATTGAAACAGGCCCTATTACATAATAATCTCCGAGAGGAACTACTTTTTAAAGCCTTAACTAATTATTTATTTATTTATTTATTCATAACAATTTTCATTGTGTTTGATTTAAGTAGTTACATCATATTGTTTACATGCACAATTTAATATAAAATAACTATATCTAATAAAAACATAAGTATTATAACTCGATGTAAAAAATATTTATATAAGAATGAAAATAAAATTATTACACAAACATAATTCACTAATTAATTATTATTCCTATTATTTAATTACTACTATATTATGTCAACAATAAAATTGATTTTAGAGATACGAAATAAGGTGTCATATTGCTTTAAATATAACTTCTAAATGTCACGAACAACTACCTTTCGGAATGATATTTCACACAGTATGAACTACAAAGCGATACCTTTAACAGGCGAGGGCACAGGTCGTGGTGTCTGCGGCCTGCTAGCGGCCGGCGCATCCGCAGTCCTGCTGGCCGGACGGGATGCAGATCCTGTCAGTCAAGTCGGTATATTTTTAGTTAAAAAGTTTTACTTGTTTCTTTTTAGTGAAAATAAATGTAAGAACTTTTTGCAATTTGGTATCAGTATTTAACACTAAAAATAAGAATGACTCAAATCGGTTCTCTGACTAAGAAACTAAGACTAGGACATCATCTGGATAATCGCAGTCAAATTAACCTGTTTATTGAAGCTGGCTAAAAAACTACTCAATTAAATGTAATGAAATTTGTATGGGACAAACTCGAAAACATTCTGCACCTGTTAAAAAAAGAATTCCTCAAGTCGGTCTTCAAATTTCGGAGTAATCGGTGAACATACATAAAAAACTTTAGTAAAAAATACCCATCGAATTGAGAACCTCCTCCTTTTTGAAGTTGATTAAAAATGGGACAGCATAGATCTGATAGCGGATAGGATAGGATTTAGAACAGAATAGAATATAACTTTACTGTACACCAAAATAATATGAAGGATTATTTACCAAAGTTAGCGCGGCACAATGGGCGGTCTTATCGCTAAAAGCGATCCTTTATTTAAAAACAAAGCAAAAGTTTACTGACATTAATCAAGTATAATAATCTAACGGCCGAATACTGAAACGCCTTCACGTCACATTAAATGTTTTTAGAAAATAAAAACAATTTGTTAATATTTTTATTGTTTTTCGAAGTAGTCGTCCCTTTCTAAGCACCGGTGCATGCGATAAAACAATTGACTCCTTCTTTATCCCATCTCTTCCACGTTTTTTTAGAACGCAGCCACGGCATCTTCAGGTTTCGTATTCGTAAGGGAATAAATAAATGCTGCATGGTGCCATGTCGGGACTGTTAAGTAATTTCTCTATGAATTCAATATCATCAAGAAGTACAGCTACCCAAAGAGTTCTTTAAATAAATTTTCATCGGCAAATTTTGCTTACTGGGCAATTCTAAAACCTTTTTGTGCGACCCTCGTATTTAAGTCCCATTAAACTATTTGTGACGTGAGTTTTCGGTAGGAAAGCGAGCGTCTCAAATGGTTTAGTGGGACTTAAATATTAAGTGTCGTTTCAGTCTTCGGCCGTAACTCTAACACGTCAAACAAGCTCCCTGCGAAACTGTGCTAGCGAGTCAAAGTGCACATCTGTTGATTCACTGGATTAATTTAAACGACGACATAGACGGGGACGTTCAAAAAAATATATCTATCACTCGCTCTAGTCTGCAATGTAGATCTTACACAACTTTCAGGTTGTGTAACTCTTACAAGGAGCTTATGGCTGAAAAATGGTCAAGGAAACATCGTATTGATTTTAAAAGACCTATTCAGTAATATCTCACAAAATATGGTACGCGATTTTTTTTTGTTTTCCCCACCATATTTTTTTATTATTTCACGGCCGCTATCTTGATTTTATAAAAACACAACCATGCCTATAACCATCGCACGGCTTAGGCGAGTCGATAGATACCTCATTTGTTTAAATCCATCCCGCCATTTCGATGCTTGGAGGATATGAAGAATCCCACATACTTAGATACATAGATACGCGTGAAAAACATAACCATGCCTTTGCTGTCGCGCAGTCGGGTAAAAAACATTGATTATTGATCATTAACAAAAGATGACCCGCCGACAGACTACAGTAATATTCCAATGCCAAAAATAAACCCACCGATTCTCAAACTTAAATAACGCCCCCGTTTAAACCTACCATTAGACACGTTTACAGAGATGGGCGGACGGCAGTTTTCCCATCGTGGTTGAACCTGGATGGAACTTGCACGACAGTACAGAGATCGAGGCACAAACCTATAGAGGTAGGCTTGCTATAATTTCAAGAAATGGGGGACGGGTTTTTTTTTCTAAAATAATCACTTTACATATGTGTCAAGCAATCATTGATTGATACTCAAATCAAGAGAAATTAACGCAAGAAGAAGATGACCACGAGCCATAATGCGTATTACGAAAAAGAACTGGACTAAAAGCAAGATGGGACTCGATAGATAAATACGGTAATAGTCCCGTATATATGACACGTATTGCAACTCTATACCCAGAGAGGCCTATACCCAGCTATGGGTTAAATCATGCTGTCGATGGTAGTTGCATTACACCCAAGTTTAATCAACCCCTGAATACATACCTGCTGGAGTTCCAGGTGTAGTGGCCGTGGCAGGTGACTCGTCTCCCTTATCGCCTTCTTTTAAGTTAGGAGTACACACTGTTAGGACTACCACGCCTTCAGTCTGCTTGAGCTTCGCTGCTGCCTGAAATAAGAAAATGTAAATAAAAATCTAACTTTCCAATAAAAATACATATGAGAGTCAAAAACATCTTGCCTGTAAACTAAATACTATATGGTAATTTAAGACTTTACATAGATAACAATATTGTAATTTCAAACTCAACGTTATGGTTCCCAGCTGACAATAAATAAACCCTAGTCAAAGTCAAAGTCAAAGTATTTTATTTCAAATAAACCAAATATTGGCACTTATGAAACGTCAGAATCTAAGTTGCACGGTTCCAAATAGTTGATCTCGTGGAGAAGAGCCGGCAAGAAACTCCATGGATACTCTTTTAAAATAATTGAGAATACAATGTTGATTAATACAAAATATTGTAAAACATATACCGAGAAAAATGTAGGTCAATGTGTTAGACAATAATATAATAATAATAGTTTATTTGCCGTGGCAGTTAACGGCTGACCAGTCCCAACAGACGGCACCCGTTCACGAGCATGACGCATGCATCAGCATCGCTTAGCTCAACCATATTGTAGGGAACCGAACGACCCGATACACGACGCCACCACCAGCAAGACATTGTAGTGAGCATGACAGACCAATACAGCCAGGCAAAAAACAATCAATATAAGTAACAAAAATAACATTGGTGGCTACATGATGCTCACACATTTACAGTTTTGTATGAATATGTCCAATAAACAATATTAACAATAACTTATGTTCAATCAATGCCATAATATAAGTAAATAACATCAAAAAATATGAATTTTTCAATTAATTAATTCAAATGTCAAGTTATTAAATAACATAAAAAATGTAAATTCGTAAAAAATGTAAATTCAACTGAGTCAAGTCAAATGTCAAGTTATTAATTATAAGTAAATAACATAAAAAATGCAATTTATAAGGGACAAGAAAACGACCTTCACCTTACTAGTTATATCAAGCGGATTTGCAGCAGCTGGTCACCGTTTAATTTGAGGAAAATAATAGGCAACACGGTTTCTTTCTCCACTGAATTTCTAAGCAGTGGCGTATATGGCGCTGTCTTTTGGGATGCTACTGATTTTATTCTATATTTATCTTATTACGATACTGATGTCTTCGAATACTTACTGCATCATAACTGCAGTTTAACAAAGAGTCCCTATTTACTGCTAGGAGCATATCACCGATCTGTAGTCCACCCTGGAATCAGAAAACATTAACATTAAAACTTAATTTAAGTGCAAATTAAATGTAAATATAAATAATAACATTACGATTTACGGTCCATCTAGATGAAATAAATAATGTAAAGTGTGTACAACAAAAAATTTGAAAAAAGAAAGAAATTAATATTACATTTAAATACTACAGAGGTGCGCTAAATAATAACACCAAAAACTAATACTATAAAGAAAGAAGTTAATACATGTTACTTTTCCCCTGCAACACTAAATTCAATAAAGTACTGTTTACATTTTGGCAAGAGATTAAAATTTCCAATAGACTTAATATCCATTAATTAAACTATTTAAAAATCTGATTCAATTATTATGATCGTGGGCGCACTTATGGCGACAAGTGTGCAGAAAATGACTGCCACTCAGTATAATGTTGCGACGTTGACATAAAAACAACGCCAACAGCTCTGGTTTTCAGGAGGTGCAATTCCTTAAGCTCAAACATCCATACATCCTTGAATACAGAATCGAAATAACGGTGTAAAACCAATTCGATATTGGCTAAGACATGATTGAAGCTATTCAAGGACACGTTGCAGAAGGTAAGCCATGAAGAGCAATCTTAGCGATTATAAAATTGACTTATCATCGTTATTTCAATTCTGTATTCAAGGATGTATGGATGTTTGAGCTTACAGAATTGTACCCCTGTATCAAGCCTCCAAATCTAAATAACGGCTAACATCTTCGTTCCGGTCTTCATCATATCGGCCGAATAAAGTCCACTGCTGGACACATGTGTCCCCCAAAGATCGCACCAACGACTGGTCAGGGTGAGTTGTTCAAGCCGCCCAAACGCCTACGACTTGGTTTAACGACTGCCGTCTAATGACAACAACCGGGACCGGCGATTTTACATGCCCTCCGGAGCACGGAGAAGCTCAGTTCAAATACAGTTAATCTGACACCCATCCATCGACTGACCACGCCAAGCGTTGCTTAACCTAACCGATCAATGAGCAACTGGATATTACAGAAAAAATCTAATAGAAATAGGTGGTTAGCGACACTAACCATTATCATTAATCATTATCAATCTTTAATCTTAAGTGGACTGATTCTTGCCGGCCAATGTTTACTGACAAAATATTATAATAAAACACTTTTAAACGGATTCTATCGCGTATATTTTGATTTTAGATTTTCCTGACGTTTCGAATACTTTGCAGCATTCGTGGTCGCAGGATGACTAAGGTGACAGGCGTCGTTACAGATTTTAAAAAGTTATTTTATTTTATCTACCGTACAATTTTAATCAAAAAATTAGTTTCGATGCACGCAGTAATCACTCACAGTGTCTTGATGTTTCTTAGTGCGGTATCTTGTTTGGGACTTTATTATTTTAAAATATACGCGATAGAATCCGTTTAAAAGTGTTTTATTATAATGTGTAATAATCGCGAAAATCTAAGACATTACTATGATAAAATATTGCTTACATTTCCGTCTATATATATTTTTGAAATGTGTAAATTTGTTAGAAACCACAAATTTTATAATGAAAAGGGACCATACTTATAGTAATTTTAATTTTATGCACGTAATAAAAATTTGCACGACTGTAAAGTCGAATATAGTGAAACCATTCAGTAATTTTACCATGTAATATGTACCTACCTATATTCTGGCAATTAATCATTCATTCATCACTGAAAGAGTGAAATACAACACCCGGGGCGTCACAACAGTTTGAGAGCCAGTGCCATACCCGTTTAAAATTCAAACAAGCTAATAATTAACATACAAAATCAATGTATTCACAATCAGTCACGGTTTATTAAAACCATTTACCGGTAACTACTATATGTTATAATTGTTTTAAATAACTCTTGGAATGTTTTAATACCTACTTGACATTAAACACTATTGTTTGTGGATAGTAATATGTCATTGAACCTACGCGTCGTTTTGCAAATGACTATTATATACATCTATACAAATAAATCAAATTGAAGTGTCTGTTTGTAATGTCAAAATAATAGCTTTTTACTGAATGCATATGAAAGTTTATACGGTACATATAACAAAAAAAAAAAAATTGTCTGCCTGTTAGTTCCGTGCTATCTCCAAAACGGCTGGACCGATTTTGACGGGACTATTTCTATTTTAGAAAAATAATTAAGTAGGGTCCCGCGCAGAAAAAAACCCTGGAAATCCAATATATATATTCTATGTCAAGTGTCTAAATTTCTTTTAAATTAAACGCGGATGAAACCGCGGGTCCCAGCTAGTATATTAATAAAAATGTTTGCTAAATGCATTGTTTAAATATCTTACTGCTTGTAGGTATCTTTTTGCAAGATTACGGCTAGGTAGGTACCACCGCAGTACCAAATAGATATTTTACGCCCATCAATAATGTTTGAATTAGACTTAGAGTTTCACTGTAGCTTACGTGTTGCTGATTCGATTCCTGTTCGGAACAAATATAAATATTAGTAAAATTGTTTATTCACATCACACATTCACAAAAATCAATACCTTTTACAATAAGTATCTAGACAAATAAATCAAATTGAAATTTCTGTTTGTAATATCAAAATAACAGCTTTTTACTATATGCATATGAAAGTATATACGGTACATATAACAACAGTTTTAATTTTTTTGTCTGTCTGTCTGTTTGTTCCGGGTAATCTCCGAAATGGCTTGATCGATTTTGACGGGACTTTTACTGGTAGATATTATAACGAATAACTTAGGCTACTTTTATTTTAGAAAAATAATTAGGGTTCCTTGCAAAAAAACCCTTGAAATCCAATATATATATTCTATGTGTCTAAGTGTATATGTCGAAGTACTCTAATTTTTTTTTAAATTAAACGCGGGTGAAACCGCGTGTCCCAGCTAGTCCTAAATAAAGTACAGTTGCATATTTGCCTGGACTAGGTTGAACCTTTGCTTCAGGCAAGGAAGTGCATACTTGCAGTTTTATTAATTAACAATAAAATAAACATAAATTGGAATGAAGTAACATATTATACAGCAATGGTGGCTCAACGCTACAGTGAGTCAGCGACTTTTTGCATACTACGAGTATACCTTGCATCTGTTCGTAGAAAACGCTTTGTAAATATTGACATACATTTTTTACTGCTAATATAATTTAACTTATAAATACTTAGGGTGCATTGCACCAAAGGCTACGTTATTGTTTCTGTCAAAGTTTATTTTAACAGTATTCTATTCTATTCTATTGTTGGCTCCCACGGGCTCAGCATTAGCCGAACGCACTTCGACCCTATTGGGTCCATTGTGCTGCCCAAAGCCCTGCATTACTCCTCCGCTGGCAAATCCAGAAGTCCCTGTAGGTACTTCGCAATCATACCTGCCTGGAGCCGTGCAAAATCATCAGGCAATGGATAAGCCACTCCTAGATGTTTTGCCCTACGTCTTCCCAGAGCGTCACAGCTGCACAAAATGTGCTGCATAGACTCTTGATTGTCCATACAGAATCTGCATGTATCCGTTGTGCTGAGCTTCATTCTATGGAGGTGCTCCTTGGTGCCGAAGTGGCCTGTCATTGCACCTATATAGTGCCTTAATTTTAACAGTAACTTTAGCAATGACCATATTATTTAACTGTCTACTGTTGCACCGTCCAGCAAAATGTTATAGTAAAAATTAAAAGGGCGACAAGTGAAAAGATGTGTCTTACTCCCAAAAATGTAAATGGATACTTTTTGGGACTGGCAACACAGCATGAAGCTGGCTGTCATTACGCTAGCAAACACAATCATGAAATTTGAAAGAAAAAAGACTATTGAACCGTACTACGTTGCCGCCATATTTTTTAGACATTTTCATTTTTGTGAAATATTATATTGAGTATGTAAAGATTAATTTATCTTAACACCGTACAACGTTGCCTTATACTAGACATTGGCGAAATTGTGAAAGATACTCTACAGAAGCCTTAATCTAAGAGAAGCCTTAATCTAAGAGAAGAAGAAGAGAAAAAAAAATCGGTAGTACTTTATGCGTGGTATTTAATTAAACATTATTTAATGCTGTAAAACATTTGGCAAACGAGCTCCCCAGTAACAACAAAAGTAATACAATATTACGTAGAGTGAAAATATGGAGAATTCAGAAGGAATCTCCAATACCAATTTGCCCCAACATTTCAATACAAAGCGAGAATATTTTTCGTCTAAAAACAAACCGTTTAATGTTATATTTCTTCGGTTCCTTGGAAAAAATAAAATAAAACATTAATTCTTATACTACAGAAGTATGCAAATTAATTTTGTTATTACTAACCTAACTTTTTATTTTCTTTGTCTCCAGTGGAAATTCTACATAAATTTACACAAGACTCACAAGAGTCCGTTAAAGGGAACTGTAGCCCTAGCACGAACAACTTGCGAGAAAGTATTGTTATCGTAACGTTAATGTGAGTCAATTTTGAATTGAAAATACTTGATTTGCACATACTTCAAATTTCAACTGAAGACTTTATTCATACCTATATATGATACGAATTGTGTTTGTCGTATAAATTTAAACATAAATGCTATAGGATAGTTGTATTTTCCATTCAAAATTCACATAATTTCTCGCAAGTTGTTCGTGCTAGCTACAGTTCCCTTTAACGGACTCTTGTGAGTCTTGTGTGACATAATCAGTCGGTCGAAATATCGCATTGGCTGTGGATAATTTAGCTCTAAAACCAAATTAAGCGGATGGTAGGAACTGTTTTTTTTTTCATGGTAGTTAACTAGTCTATTTTATTTAGTACTAGCTCGGACGCGCTGTTTCACCCGCGTTTAATTTAGAGTACTTCGACACAGACACTTGACACAGAATATATATATTGGATGTCAAGGGATTATTGATAAAACGTCCGGAAAAACAAAAAATCTATAATATACACGATGTAATCCGTTTAAAAGTGGGTTATTACATAGGTAATAATCGCGAAAACCTAAGACATTACTATGTACTCGTATTAACTAAATCTTTGCTTCATAAGATAGGGATAATATGCGCATGGCTCATAGACAGTTCCTACGACTTATTCGAAATTTGTGAATGTAAGATTAGACTGTATCCACGATACAGGACAAGCTGTAGTGTGGGGCATAGTATTATAAAAAGTCGATACTTTTATCAAGGTTTTAAGTCCTCTATGATAAACGGCGAACCTGCAGTGTTTTATCCGGCTTAGAGTAAAAGCACTGTAATATGGTACTTATGACAATAACATACCCATAACATAATAGTTTCCTGAGTTTTAGGTATGCACACCGCTGAAGTCTCGTATTCACTGCCATCCAAGAAACACGGGAGTCTACCGCGGTTAAGCGTACCTCCTTAAATAATAGATTGAGTTTGATTGAGTATGAGCACCCAATTATAATGTTGTGTTAATTCAGTTCATTGCAAAATTGTGGTGTGTAGAGAATATACGATACATATCAATATACACACATACATAAAGAGTACTATACCTACATACTATACATAGTATATACATCTACTTAGACATAAATATTAATACATACATAAACAATTTAATGGATAGAGAGAGATAGTGCTCTTTAACTAGTTTTTTGAAACTATAAACTGTTTTGCTTTAGTGTGTTTTTATGAAGAATGGTAGGGGAAAACTGGATCTCTAGGCTCGCATGCATTTTGAACTATATGGCATATCGCCTTTCTTCCGATATCTTGGATGTGAACTATGTAAGTAGGTGCTGCCTCAGCTGAACTCTCAACCTAGAACCCTGCTATAGTTAGTTAGTCAAGGTTACCTGTTCAGCCGCACTGCCATCCTGAAGATCTGACACGAAGATACCACGACCGGCCTCCGTGTGACGGCCCTCGATGATCATGATGCCCAGACCGGATGGACCCTGGAGAAATTTACACCATATTATTTTGTATCATAAGATTAGTAATGTATAAATTTCTATCCGTATAATGTCTGAGAATATAGCACCATTCCATCTCCACTCATTGATCTCGTAAAAGGTGACTAAGGGACTCCAAACCATAGAGATTGGCAGCAGCGTACCTTCTTCTTCTTCTTAGCCGTGTGGTGCCGGCTCAGAATACCACCACCCCATCTCCTCCCGTGGGTGTCGTAAAAGTTGACTAAGGGATTAGGCAGAGGATGGGCAGCAGCATCCTTCGGGTACATTGACAACTCAACTGCGATCGCCAACCCGTCTGCCAAGCGTGGCGATTATGGCAAACCCCAAAAATGAGCCCACAACTCACCCATATCGGGCGTTGTGGTGATCTTTTGGGGAGGCCTGTGTCCAGCAGTGCACTTCATTCAGCCGAAATGATGTACCTACCGTGGAACAGTAGCCATACTGCGCTCATCAACCCCCCCAAAATGGCGGACACGTTTGTGTAACGTTGGAATTTACCTGTACTCACCACGCTTGGCAGGAAGTTTCAGAATATCTGCTGTTCCATAGAAGGGACGCTGCTGCCCATCCCTCTGCTTCAGAGTTCCTTAGTCGCGATTTACGACATCGACGAGAGTAGATGGAGTGATGCTGTATTCTTAATCCGGACACCACTTGAAAATCTAAGCGAGTACTATTTAAAATATAAACATTACAATACGCATTGTCAAATTTATTTCAAATCTATGAAGATAAGTCCGGCACCACTACGTAATTTACAATACTCCTTTATGATCTAGACTCACCTTCTTGATGGTGATGTCTCGGACTCCTTTGTACCCGGCGAACCGGTCCTCGGACTGGAATATAAATTATAGTGTATTAATATCACGAGCAAAATATTTAGCTGTCTACACTAATATTATAAAGAGGATATATTTGTATTTTTGTATGTTTATAACGAATAAACTGAAAAACTGCTGGTCCGATTTCAAAAATTCTTTCATCCTTAGAATGCTACGTAATTCCTGAGTAACATAAGCTATATTTTTTATTTGTAAAAATTAGGGATCCCTACTAAAACTTCAATAATGTAACCCAAGCAGTAAAAAAATCGCCATAAAATGTTTTTCATCGCATGCGCTGCGGAAACTATTCATGTTAGAACAAAATACTGCTGTACGTTATTAAAGAACATATCACATATCTACAAAAAACTCTGCAATAGCATATGTGTGTCTATTGTACTTAAAAACTATAACTTCATTTTTATATTTTACAAGTTGATAGAAAGCCGACCAAAACCAGACCATGTTTACATTTACTCTACGTTTATCCAAAAATGTTTAAAACAATGAATGTCCACCCGTACCAAGCCGGGACGGGCCACTAGTGTATAATTTAGATTGGGTTCAGCTTTAGATGTTTCTTTTGCAAGTCGCCCAAATGCCTCCGACTTGGCTTAACGACTGCCGTTTAATGACGACAACCGGGAGCGATGATTTTACATGTTCTATGAAGAAAGTAAAGAAAGAAAGAAATAATTTATTTTGGCTTTACATTACATCCAAAATAAAATAATCATAAAAAAAAAATACAAATTAACATTATAAATTAACAAAAAACACACTAATATTATTAACAGTAATTATTGTTCATTACATTTCCCATTGCAAAACCAAAAATGGACCCTATCGCAGCACATGCTGCAACGAAGTTGCGGCGCTGATTTTCTGATAGGACCTTAAAGCACGGAGATGCTTCGAGTGCTTCACAGACATATCACTTCGCTCTCAATAAATTATCTGATCTAGATTTAAATAGCCTTCTAATCTCTATCGGAGACGTCCATTCTGAAATCAGTTAAATAAACTGAAAATTCATGACATGGCCGACGCTAAATTCTAAATTTTGAGTGAACCAGAATTGTGTACTGAATCCATGGTATTTCAACAACAAGTTTCCGTAACCATGTCATTTATATCAATTATAAGTAAAATAATAAGACACCATTCTTATGTACAGACACATAGATATAATAAATGATAATATCAAAATAATATTTTAAGTAACCTCAACGTTTCGATCAAGTTGCACTAACCGTGGTCACGACACACACGCGCTTACACACGTTGACACACGTTGACACAAATATGGGTATATTACACACACAGTCCTCCTTTACATCAAAATTATTTCATAATACTTTGGTTCTCTTGTATTATTTTCATATACTTTAGCTGCTATATCAACAAAAACATCTTGAAGAAGTTCTGTCTAAAAGCCAGCTCGGACTAAAAGGCGAAGGCTAAATTAAGCATAATTTGTATTAATTTGTAACTGTTGTACCTTATTGAGACAGAGATAAAGCTTATTGTTATCTACATGTCCCAGGCCCTCTAACCATGGCTTAATAGCCTGTACAAAGAGGAACCCGCGGGCCAATTACCTAAGTCGCAGACGCTTTGCAACAGGCGTAAATTGCTCCAACGCCGCTGTCAAACGTCAATTTGGTATTACCTATTTGCCGATAGCGACTAAACAGGCGAAGATCCCTGTCGCGCCTCTGTCGGACAATCAATGAACTAAAAACGTTCATTCTTTTTAGTTCCACCGGTGGCTACTGGCGCTAGTAACTATGCATCTTCCACAATAGCGACCAGCAGGCGATGCCTTACGTAATACCAATTGTTTTGTCGCTTTGCCACCGGTGGATCCTTGGCTGCGCGATAGCTGCTATCGCGTCTGCTGTTGCTGTTTTAAGCTAATCAGCCAGCCGGTCTTTTTATAGGCTTACGCGGGACATGGGTCCAACACTCATTCATTTCGGCCGAATGAAGTCCACTGCTGGACACAGGCCTCCCCCAAAGATGACCACAACGACCGATATGGGTGTGTTGTGTGCTCATTGGGGGTCTTGCCATAATCGCCACGCTTGGCAGACGGGTTGGCGATCGCAGTTGAGTTGTTAATGTATTCGAAGGACGCTGCTGCCCATCCTCCGGTTAATCCCTTAGTCGACTTTTACGACACCTACGGGATGAAATGGGGTGGTGGCATTCTGAGCCGGCACCACACGGCCAGCCGGCAACACTCATTCCACTGTAAAAAAAGTTATCCCTGATATGACGACTTTTTTCGTTGTTTGGCTGCCAAAGGACATCCACTACTGAACAAAGCCCTCCCCTATAGATTTCCACAACGATCATTGATCTCCCAAAATGGTTACTTGATCATTTAAAGTTTAAAATAAAATAACTACCTATGAATACATACACAATACTTACCGCTTATAACACAATTAATATTAATACCTATTGCCAATTATTAGTTAAGGTTTTCCCACAGCTTACGTATACAATCTAAATTAATACCTATATAAATTTTAGGCATTGATATATATGTTTTAGGCATCAATATTACTCATGACAATGAGCTAATGATGGGTTAACCAGCATTTTCAAAAGGTATTTTTAAGTGTTCTGGTAATACCTACTTATACTGGGTCTGTGAATATGCTTATAAATGTATGACACAGCTGATGATAGGGTTGTGTCAGTGTATTGTTCTTGACAAGTTTGAACAGCTATAACTCTATGACTATTGACTTTTTGGGGAAAAGTCGTAGAACAAAAGTTAATCATTACCACCCATAGTATTACACCATTTCAGCTTAGTACACCCTTACCGACTAACCCGGTATATATAATGCAAATACTACCTTAAAATAAATAACACCTCCGAGGATAATGCATATATTGCGTAACCATGTGAACGGTGACATATTTGACACCATTCGCTAGGCGACACGTTGGTGGTCACTCGTTTCCTTGGAACGTGCTCCCGAAAAATAACTAATTATGATGACTTGTGATGTGACGCAAATGGTTGACTACAACAACATTATCTGTGCGCTTATGTGTCATCATCATCATTTCGGCCGAATGAAGTCCACTGCTGGACACAGGCCTCCCTCAAAGACCACCACAACGGTCAATATCGGTGTGTTGTGTGCTCATTGGGGGGTTTCGCCATAATCGCCACGCTTGGCAGGCGGGTTGGCGATCGCAGTTGAGTTGTTAATGTATTCGAAGGATGCTGGTGCCCATCCTCCGTCTAATCCCTTGTCACCTTTTACGACACCCACGGGATGAGATGGGTTGGTGCTATTCGTAGCCGGCACCATATGACAAGCTTATGTGTGTGACGGAGAAATTAAACATACGTAGCTTATGCACACATGATTAGAATTTAGATTACACGTATGCGACCGCTTTTCGCAAGAGTCCATAACATACATAATCAGCCCATTACTGTCCCACTGCTGGGCATGGGCCTTTTTTATCGATGAGAAAGGCCTTAGTCCACCACGCTGGCTTAGTGCGGGTTGGTAGACAACTCATACCATTGATAACATCTTGGAGCCTTCTCGGGTGTTTATTCACGATGTTTTCCTTCACCGTTAACGGAAGTGATAGTCAAATCAATGTCAAAGTCAAAGTCAAATTGTTTTTGTTCATGTAAACCATTTGCTGGCACTTGCGAATAGTCAGGATTTAAATAGTTGCACGGTTCCAAGTCATTGGACCTATGGAGAAGAACCGGCAAGAAACTCGTTGGATATACTCTTTTGAAATAATGTATAAATGTACGAGTATTACAGTCTTCAATATCTAAATCCTTTACATATCGTTTTCGCATTTACAAATAACAAATATCTTATCATCAGAACAATGTCAAAAAATATTAGAATGTCATAAATTATTCAATAAATTTCATAAAAAAAACATTTATACATTCGAATGTCATAAAATAAAAATAATGTCCAAATTCAACAACAAATAATAAGTATGTTAGATTAGAGCAGCTTAATCCCAAGCATTTTTGTCGTCCATATAATCTGTAACTATATAGAAACCCTTTTACATAGTTTCTTTTGTATAACGGATTTAATTTTATTAAGAATAAGATTTTTAATACTACTTGGGATCTTATTGTAGAAACGTATACCTAAATGAATTACAAATTTTTTGGAGCCTGGACATTGGCATTACAATATTTTCTTTATTTCTAGTATTGACGCTATGTATGTCGCTTTTTGTCGAAAATAGTCAAATTCTGATTCGCACATGAATCCAAAAATACAGAGGTGTGGGCGGGGATCGAACTCAAACCATCCTGTATGGAAGGCAAGCGTTCAACCACCATACTATCACTGCTACTTAGAGCTATTATTATTTTAAGAGAAGACATTTTAACCACTTCAAATAACAATCGATCAAATCTGTCCAAAAGTTGCACAAAGGCCTTCGTGGTTGGTTCTTCTTCGTCAGCTCGTTGGATGCCCACTACAGGGGTGCAATTCCTTAAGCTCAAACATCCATACATCCTTAAATATTAAATAACGGTGCAAAACCAACTCGGTATTGGCTAAGATATGATTGAAGCTATTCAAGGACACGTTGCAGACGGTGAGCCATGGGGACGAGTCTTAGGGAATTTCAAATTGGTTTTTCACCGTCATTTTAAATCTGTGTTGAAGGATGTATGGATGTTTGAGCTTAGAGAATTGCACCTCTTAAGGGCGGTCTCCTACTTGTACGATCTGCAGGTAGTTGCTCCGGGTCTGGGTGTATTTTGTGTGGAATTTGTGTCTGTTAACGCACCCACGACACAGGAGAAATCCTAGTGTGGGACTTTTAAAATAAAAAGATCACTAAAACGAACGTAAAACAGTTGTCTTAACCGCTATATTGGTAAAATGGGTTAACGATCGCGGTATGGTATTATGAGCGCGTTGCAGGCTGTTGACTCTGGATGAATGCAGAACTTATTGCAGGAGTTCGTCAAGGTAACACCAATGTCCCATAAAGACGGCGGTGCGCACGTGGTCACGTGCCGCCGTGTGCGCACACAGCATAGCACAGCGCACAGCGAAGCTTGGGGGGTCCTTTACAATCGTCCCCGAGAAGTGCCTGGGCCGGCCTTTTACAGTCGCCTAGAGGGCAGCCCGTACCGTAGTACATTCATACCCTCCCAAGATGTGCCTAAAGGCGTGGCACCCTGGGCGGCTCTAGTGTAATCTTACGAGGACATGAATGGGTCGTTGGCGCAGATGACCGCTCCAGTGGTTTTAAGAGGTAGGAGTGTACGCGGCATGTCCCTTCGCTTTTTCCAGGCGCGGAGAAAGTTCAGGATGAGATTCCACTGGAGTCCAATAAAAAAAATAACACCATAGTGCCAGATATTCTACCGCTAAGCAGTAGTGTTGAAACTTTTGACACCACTGTGCTCCGGTTAGAAGGGCACTGTAGATAGTGACATTACTGGCCATAACAGACTAAATAACTTTACGCCTCGTGGTGACGAGCGGAGTGTGGTACCACGACATGGGACTAGCCCTGTATAGCATTACAATTGTTATAGACAGGCATGACGCTTCATCATTTCGGCCGACTGAAGTCCACTGCTGGACACAGGCCTCCCCCAAAGATCACCACAACGACCGATATAGGAGTGTTGTATACTCATTGGCGGGTTTTGCCATAATCGCCATGCTTGGCAGACGGGTTGGCGATCGCAGTTGAGATGTTAATGTACTCGAAGGACGCTGCTGCCACCCACGGGAAGAGATGGGGTGGTGGTATTCTGAGCCGCCACCACACGGAAAATGGCATGACGCTTACCACCAGTTGAATGACTTGCTCACCTCGTCACGAGGTTGTATAAAAAAGTATTATAGACACGGATTATTTCAATGGTAGCATTTAAGGTCACTGACCGGAGATGATTTTGTATCAGCCAACATTGTAATAAACAAAGAAAGGGGTCAATATCCGAATCCGACTCGGCTGGGCAATGTTCGAGAAATTTCGCATTTTTTTCATATACAATACCGCAATGCCTTCTTTTTTTTATAGTTGGGCTTCTCGCATACACTTCTGGTAAGTGTGGTTGCTTAACCGGTCGTTTTGGCGAAGCCAAAAGAGGACTCCGGCCAGACTTATAATTAATATAAAAAACAAAGGAACTTGCGCTAAGGGCGCCCCCTGCGGGACACGGACCTCGGATTAGAGCGTTGCTGGGGATAACATGCTATTGTTGGGGATAGCTGGATCGGTATTATTTAAAATGTATTAGGGGACATTTAAAACTACAGGCTCGGCACGGGCAGGCGCGAGCTAGAGATGGGGGGAAGAAATACTAACTTGAACGGGAAGGTGACGCGATGATAGGCCTCCGCGACGTCGGTAAGGACAACACCGCTAGGCCTCAAGATAAAAGTCTTTAACCAGTGTGTGTTACCAGTGATGACATAGACATGGTCACTCACTGTGGGCTTCGTAAGAAAGATAAAGGTGACTCGCGAGAGAGAGAGAGTGATGCTTGGTAATTCTCTACGAGGTCGAATCAGAAATTAATGAAAGAATTAGTAAACTGAAGTGGCAATGGGCGAAGCACATTGCTCATAGAACTGATGGCCGTTGGGGTTGGGGGTTTACGAGTGAAGACCGCGCACCGAAAAATGCAGCGTGGGTCAAACTCCAACGAGATAGATAGAAGACCTGGTGGAGGTCGCTGGGAGTCGTTGGAAGCAGGCGGCATGGAACCCCTCGTTGTGGAAAACTATGAACGTCCTTTGGCTGAATGATGATGATGAAAATTGTTATTTTAATTATATTAAAAGATTATTCACGTAGTTTCTTGCGCGCCCGTCTCCATAAAACCAACCAATTGGAACCATACAAATTAAATTATTCGAAAAAACAATTGGCTATAGTAAAACTGTAACATCAATACAGAAAAAAAACCAAACCCGGGGTCTCACGATGTGCATTTATTTTTGAGATCGCTACACAAATGAATCATCTAACAGACTAATGAACGTATCTCGACGATCCGTACACACATAATTTTCACATAAATAATGTTTTTATTAATACGTTTACATAACACAATGTGGACTGCAGTGAGTCATACCACATGAAAAGATAGTTCAGAAGATCTACTGCGTACAATGTGACATAACGGAAATATAAGCGCTGATAAGCGTAAAGGGTCTTGTGTTTCAAAGGCAAAAGAATCGATCTGCAAGCAATCAATCTCATCATTATCATCATCATTTCGGCCGAATGAAGTCCACTGCTGGACTCAGGCCTCCCCCAAAGATCACAACAACGTTCGATATGGGTGTGTTGTGGGCTCATTGGGGGGTTTTGCCATAATCGCCACGCTTGGCAGGCGGGTTGGCGATCGCAGTTGAGTTGTTAATGTACTCGAAGAACGCTGCTGCCCATCCTCCGTCTAATCCCTTAGTCGACTTTTACGACACCCATGGGAGGAGATGAGGTGGTGGCATTCTGAGCCAGCACCACACGGCAATCAATATATTATTCAGTAATTAGATCTTAACTGAAGCTGCCAGGCGTCCGGCTTTAGCTGGACATGTTTGGCTTTTTATGTCGTGTCCGGCCAAATATTTACGTGTTCGGGCTATCCGGCTGTTAGTTATAACTGGTTAATTTTGTAACAAAACCGTGATTCAGTTGTACTTAATTAACAACGTATTTCAAACGTTACTGAGTTCTTTTATTAAAAAGTAATGTCCCAACTTCAAGCTTAAAAAAGTATGTCCGACATTCCGGTAAAAGGTATGTTTGACTATGAAAGAACGTATATCCGGCATTAAGGGCGAAATGTTCAGCATAATATAGCGCATGTATTTTAGGGCCTGACAACCCTAGCCCTAACGACGTTTTTATACGTCATATTGAAACAACGGAGGGCATTTCACTACACACAACTTCTGAGAAAAAATGCCGAAAGAAACTTAAGGCTAGGTCCTTTTTGATTTCTTAATATATTGTTTTACTAATAATCTGTCCACAAATTATTTAAGACAGCTCTTTATAAATTTAAAAACATTTTATTTAGAAACGGCATATAAAAATTAACGTCCCAATCGTCAACATAATCTTTGGTTTTTAATAGAAACGTTTAATTCGTGTTTTAAACTTCCCATCAGTAAGATCTGTAATTTGTTTTGGTAACTTATTATAGAATCGGACACAATGCCCCAGGAAATATTAATTTATATTAATTAATCTAAAAGTACCACTATTTTATGTCTATTTGTCATGATAGTTGCCTTTCACATAAAACGAATTGATGTTTTTGCTAACATACATAGTACTGTGAGGTTAAGCTATGCTTCTCGAAGTCAGACTTTGATTGGGTGACCATGCTTTCCACATCAGGACCTCGCCGTGTCTCGGAGAGCACCCTAAGGTGTCGCATTATCATCCTTTTTATGAGAGACCTACGTCCAGCAGTGGCCTAAATAAAGAAGCGACTCATCATCATCATTTTAGCTGAAAGACGTTCACTTCGCCATAACAACCAGAAGAAGATCTGACAAAGAACCGACTATTGCTTTAACAGTAAGCCTTCTGTATTTTGCCTGTTTCGTGCGTATAGTTCCGGGTTTTATTCCCGGCGCGGTAATACTTTGTTTTTGTGTTTACCCGACAGTGCGATGTTTGTGGTATACATGAACCATAACATCAAAGGGTTATGATTGTAAGATCACGCAGTTTTTCAAGGTTATCTGCAGATTCTGAATATGATATCTCACGTTTAGGAATGCGCAAGCATAATGATAAATGTTACGATTGAAAGGTCACGTTAGATAGCCATCAGAATTACAATATAACTAAAAGTTGACTGAACTGAGATTACATTTTGAATTGACAAAAAAAACTGGTCCTCTTAAAGGAGAATGGCGAGATCGCATGTAATATGGGACCCAGCCTTCGGGATAGCGTGGAGTAAGGAAACTTATTAATACTTGTAGAACTATATAAAACTAACAAAAAGCTAAGTGAAAGTGATTCGAAAGACCTGGGAGAAAAAAGATATGAAAGCTATAAGATTTAAAAATAAACACGACATATGTATTTTGTTTCATTTGTGATGTATTTCATATCGAAATGATTTTGATTAGATTTAATCTATAAACATACTACATCTATTTTATATTACATATTACATCTATATTATTTACATGTTATTTTATAACATTTCAATTTCTGAACCCGGGCTTTTTTTCTAAAAAAGCCTTATAAATAAATATGTACTTATAATGAACGTAAATTCATACTTCAACATAGCTTCATTACTAGTGGGTCCAATTTCACCATTCTCCTTTCGGTTTGTTTCAGTATGATCTCAAACTGTTCTTATTTCAATCTAAATTTTGACAAGTATACAAATTTCATTACCTGTGTCAGTTTAGAACAGGGATTCCTAAACTATTTTGGGCAAGAGACTCTGAACTGATACCTCAGATCCCCATAGCCAAATTACTTTAAAAATCCTAACTCTAGTTTTCTTTCTTATTGATTCAAAATACTTATCAATTCCTAATCCTCCTACTCCTGCTAAAATATTAGTCATTCTTATAACAAGTTGGTACACGTAACACACTTGTACAGTATCTTGAAAGTTTCACATAAGAACTTGTGTTAATAGGGGTCGACTGTTAGACCTCGTCGACCCCCAAAATCAATTTTCATTTATGTCGACTCCTGGGAAGCCGATATCGTCCCCAAGGGGTATCTACCACTTTAGGAATCCCTGGTTTAGAATATTAGCACAATACCATTTTGTCTTCAATCAACTTTCGATCCATTTTCGATCTCATCACAAAATAAGTTCAAGTGACGTTTGCGACATTCGAGACCTGAGCGGAACTATATTTTGAATGTTTTTGGAACGAAGTTGTTTTACGCGGCTTACAGTAGGGTGAACTAGCAGAAATCGTCACGTAAGGAAAAGTCATTATGCCCCTTCCAGGCTACCTTTCCCTCTATTTTTATCTGTCTCTTCCTATTATATACGGTAGGCGACCTTTCGCTCTCTTTCTCTTCTTCTATTTCTATTATACATATACTTACGCTTGAATATGTGTGTGCGCGCGATTTTCGAGATTCGAGCAGCAAGCATTGTGCGCGGTCAGCTGTATAACCTCAATTCTAAACACGTGTAAATATTATTTAAAGTTTTTTTAAATTTTAATTTCTCGTTATGATTTTATTTCACACAGGATTTATACTGTGTCATTATTGCAAGTAAGGAACTTCGTTCAAGAATGGGCTGTAAAATTGGGAATTTTGAAACGTCAACAAATACAAAATAAGCATTCGAACGAACTGCTTCGAAGAGTCCGCCCCAAAAACTTTCCAGCAATTTTACATTTTATATGTACTGTACGTGTTTATAACGGCTATATATTGATAAAACGTTATAACGATGCGTGATTTAAAAACCACCTATTACTTTTTACGTTATCATATATTAGTAAGATATTTATTACTTCGTCGAGCGCCGCAGTTTTGTTACCGTCGCGGTCCACAACAAAAAAATAGTACCACATTTGTCATCTTCCGAGACATTGTGATTTAATATAACACTTATTTACATAAATAACAACCTAAACATGTTAATTTTTATTAACACTAAACTAAAATACTTATATTTAAAGTTTCACATTACAAACTTAATAACTTCAAAGTTCATAGTAATATCAAAACTATCACGCAATCTCCCGTAAAATACAACTTATGACGTCAAGCGAGTCGTCCGTACTGATTTTGTTCAAATATAATCGTAAATATTTGTTCCGTGCAGGAATCGAACCCGCGACCCGGAGCGCAGGAGCCGACTGTATCAGCCACTGCACCAAACGTGTCATCTAAGCGTCTTTTTATGTTTTTACCACCAAACGTGACCCACCTATTCAATATTCATATACACGTCCATGTTTGGGTCGCAGAAACTGTGTACCTTTCAACTTAATCAGTTCAGTAGATTCGGAGAAGATTGGCTGTGACAGACGGATAGACAGACATACTCACGAGTCATCCTATAAGAGTTCCGCCGTTTTTTCATTCATTACACACGAATCACACATGACATGATTTCAATATGTTGACATAGCGACATTAATTATGAATAATTTTTTCACTTTAATTATTTATATCTGTATTAATCTATTTTCTTTGTAAATGAGAGTGCGATGTAGCCACTGAAATAATACAGCCATTTGGCATAAACAAGCAAGTCCGTGTTATAGATTGCCTTTAACTGCACTGTTCTCACATATTGATTGCAATAAACAACAATGTATTCAACAACTTTGTTAATACGTACACCAAATTAAAAAAAGACCTAACCTTGATTGATTTTTTGGTATTTCTTTTCAGAGGTTGTCATACAGCGAAATGCCCTCCGTCGTTTCAATATGACTTGTAAGTGTATGTTAGGACATCATTACTCAATTAATTATTCTATTCTACTCTAAGGATAAACTAGTTGTCAGATTATCGAACTTCAGATTGCTTCTGACGGCTGTCATGACTTCGCGTTCTCGGTTCTCGATCTGTCAGGGAGAGTTACCTATCCGAGACCTCAAAACTTAACCTTGCAAGACAATCGATCTAATCGAGCGATGTAGAGATAATGTTACAGACACGCTCGAAGCAAATACCACTCTTTTTTTTTTTTTTTGTATAGCTCCTCGCAGACATCTCGAGAGAGAAGTGGATGTTCAAACGGAAATTGGCAAAGCGAAATAACCTCCAGTCTGGCTTTTATTTATACATTAAGTGACTGCGCCTTAGGGCATCGCCTGCGGGACAAAGACCTCGGCTTAGGGCGTTTCTGGAATAATAACAAATCACAAAGGGACTCATCCCGTGGGTGTCGTAAAAGCCGACTAAGGGATTAGATTGAGGATGAACAGCAGCAACCTTCGAATACATTAACAACTCAACTGCGATCACCAACCCGCCTGCCAAGCGTGGCGATTATAGCAAAACCCCCCAATGAGCACACAACACACCGATATCGGTCGTCGTGGTGATCTTTGAGGGAGGCATGTGGCTAGCAGACTTTTAGGCCAAAATGATGACAAAGGGACTGCTGGAAATATACTTTACTATTGGGGTTTATCGGGGATTTTTAAATTAAAGTCTCTTCGTAATCGGGTTGTTACCAAATACCACGCCTCAGATGCTGCACTTAAAACATGTAGCTTATCTATGGGTTTTTGTATTTTATTTTTTTCGTGTATAGAGAGATAATCGTAGCACCACTGCCGGAAGACGTCACTTCTTCACCAAGGTTGTCACTGAAAACCAGCGTAGTTGTAGTTGGATCTTGGGCCTTGGTGATCTTGGTACAAGTTACAATGCGACAGCATTTAAGCTGAGTGACAACCCTTTTCTGTACGGCCACGACGCACAATCAGTTTCTTTATGTAAAATGTAATTTAATTTTTAGAACTAGAGGCACTGATTTTTGTTGTTATATTTATTTTTACTTTTTATTTTTATTTTGGCCTGGAGTCTTAGTAATTTGGCCATTATTTGTTGTAAAATAAAAATGAGTTGCCAGTTTATTCCTCTGCTTAGTGTTGTTCCAATTTTGATTTATGTATTTAATTTTAGACAAGTGTGCGTTGTTATTAGTGCAAAAATAAATTGTTTCTTTCTTTTTTCTTCTTTCTTTTCAGTTGCTTAACCTTACCGATCTTTTACCGACGAGTGCCTGGAATTGCCTATGAGCAAACTCTCAGAGAGCAGTAAAGAAAACTTTATCGTACAAGATTATATTGCTATAATCTATAGCATCTGTTTTATGACTACGTCGGCAAGTTCAACAAATCGTGATTGCTTATATCTATTTTTAGTATCCACATGTTTAATGATAACATCATTACTCGTAAACACGGTGTGCGGTGGCCAGACGGCAGTTATTTCGCGTCGAAAACATCGCTTTATTATGGATATAAAAATATCTCGTAGATCTGCTAATCACACACACTCACTCACGAACATACATACACCAGCCCGTTATGCCCACTGTTGAACGTGGGCCTCCCAGTTATACACTACAATGGGTGGTCATAACCACCACGTTACAAACGTATTGGTGATTACCTGGGACCCACGGTTTCAACCGCATTTAATTTAAAAGAAATTTAGAGTACTTCAACATGACATAGAATCATAATTTCAGCTGAAAAACGTCCACTGCTGGACAGAAGTCTCCCCCAAAGACAGCCACAACGATCGGTTTGTTTTTGTGTTGCGAGCCTATTGCGGGGTTTTGCCATAATGGCCACGTTGGCAGACGGGTTGGCGATCGCAGTTAAGTTATAAATGTACTTGAAGGACGCTGCTGCCCATCCTCCGGCTAATCCCATAGTCGCCTTTTACGACACCCACGGGATGAGATGGGGTGGTGGTATTCTTAGCCGGCACCACACGGCATGACATAGAATATATATATATTCTATTGGATTTCAAGGGTTTTTTTGTGCGCGTAACCCTAATTATTTTACTAAAATAAAAGTAGCTTAAGTTATTCCTTATAACATCAGCTATCTGCCAGTGAAAGTCCCGTCAAAATCGGTCCAGCCGTTTTGGAGATTACCGGAACAAGCAGACTGACAAAAAATTATATTTTTATTATTATATACGGTACATATAACAAAAAATAAAAATTGTTTTTTGTTATATGTACCGTATATACTTTCATACGCATGTAGTAAAAAGCTGTTATTTTGACATTACAAACAGACTACAATTTGATTTATATGTATAGATGGCGTAGTGTGTTGTATTGGTACACGAAAGGATGCTGCCCATCCTCTTGATATTAAATGTTAGCCACCGATTACGAAATGGATTGCAAGCGGTGCTGTGTTCTTTGCTGGGAACTACTCAGAACAAGGATATAAGACGTAGTTCAAAAAGCGTCCACTGCTGAACAAAGGCCTCCCAAGACCTAAAAAGGTAATACAATTAAGAAACACCCTGAAAATATCGTGTTTAATAGACATTTAAAAGGTAAAGAAAGAAAGAAAGAGAAGAAAGAAAGAACAGTTTTATTTTGGGCTCACACAGGAAACTACAGACAACAAATAAAAAAAATAGAAACAGTTTACAAAATGTAAGCAACCTGCGCGAAGCCAAAAAAGGCCCCTATCTCAGCATAATGCAGTAACATTTCAAGAAAAACAAGAAACGTCACTGCACTGTTTTTCAGATAGGACCAGTTGTTTCAGGTACGTTGTGTCTCACTTGCAGCCACCTGTCTCTATGAGACAGAACTTTGAATAGGTACCTACCTGACCTACCTCTCTGTGATAAAAACAAATGCGCGGTCATAGGACTCGTCAGGAAGTTCCTCACTTGCAATAATGACACAATATAAATCTCGTGTGAATTAAAACGATAACAAAAATAAGTTTAAATAATATTTACACGTGTTTAGAATTGAGGTTATACATCGCGCACAATGCTTGCTGCTCGAATATCGATAATCGCACGCACACACATACAACCGTATATAATGAAAGAGACAGAGAGAAAGAGAAAGAAAGGGAAAGGTCGCCTCGAGGGGGCATAACGCATTTTCCTTACGTGACGATTTCTGTGAGTTCACTCTACTGTAATTCGCGTAAAGGAAAATTCGTTCCAAAAAGGTACCCACTTGTACTTTGAATATATTCATTTCAATTCATTTCTTTATTGCATTCCATAAATAAATTATTTATACAAAAACAGATGGTAGGTTTCTTTATATCTATAGATTAATTATGGACCCTGTTGGGCACAGCATAGTTAATTAGGAGAGAGGAAGAGTATTACGAGTAATAATAAATCGAAATTAAAATGTATCGTCGAAGAATTCTTTTACGCTATAGTAGCTTTTGCTAAGCAAATACTTTTTTAATTTAAGTACAATAACATTAAATTTGTTTGCAGTTTTTATGATATTTGGTAGCTTGTTATATATTTTTATAGACATCACCAAGGGACCCGAGGAGTGCATAGCTAGTCAAGAAGTTGGTAGATTTAATCTATTTTTGTGTCGAAGTATAATTTCGGTTTGTATGTTTTGTATTTATTATCCAAACTTACATCATCATGACAGGTTTACACCCAAAAAGATAAAGAAGTAATTCGTCAGTAAGCAGAGTCACCCCCGCGTATTACGCCAATGAACAATTAAAAAACGAAAGCTCCAATGAGCTCGCCAGTTAACCCTAATGATAATTTCTGGGTTCCTTTTATGATACCCACGGTAATATACTGGTGGCCTGTTGGAAGAATATCATCTTACTATTATATATAGAGGAAAGGTTTGCTTGTTCACAAAAACTACTGAACCTCCAAGCTTTGACAATTTTATAATGTAGGCAATCCGAAGTGTATCTACACTAAAAAGCTCAAACATAATATATAATCAGCCCATTACTGTCCCACTGCTGGGCACGGGCCTTCTCTACCGATGAGAAATATTAGGCCTTAGTCCACCACGCTGGCCTACTGCGGGTTGGCGAACTACAGACACCAGTGAGAACATTTTGGAGCCCTATCAGGTGAGCCGGTTTCCTCACGATGATTCACACACGAATCCGAAATGTCGGAGGTGTCGGGATCGAACTCAAACTCTTATATATGGAAGGCAAGCGTTCAACCATTAGGCTATCACAACCTATGCTCAAAGGGTTTAACAAATTCAAGTGACATTTGGCAAAAAAAAAATGATGACGTCATCGAATAGGACATAAGTAGGATATGTTAATTGTGTTATTTACCGAGTTTAAATTAATTCCATCGCAGATAAAGTCGTGGTACATATCAACTAAATGATGTCCACTGCTGAACAAAGGTAATTGCGCTCACCAACCCGCCTGCCAAGCGTAGTTAGTACTGGCAAATTCTCCCCAAAATGATGACACAGTTGTGAAAATCTATGGGGGAGGCCTGTGTCCAGCAGTGGAATTCATTCGGCCGAAATGATAGTACAAAGGGATCCATCACGTTATAATAGCATGATATGAATGCGTCACCCATGCTTTGTAAATACGGGCGTAACACTTTATTAAGTAATACTAAGTAATATACGTCATCGCGCCGTATTTGTGCAAAAATCAGAAACCGTAAGTAAAACGATGCCTCACACTATTATTTCTGTTTCGTGGGTGCAATTTACGGACATAAACCTCTCATGCGCAAATACTCAGACCCGAAACTGATCTGTAGATCATACAAATATTAGTTCCACGCGGGGAACCCGCTATACGTACCGTAAAGAACCAATTCTGTAACCTCTGCCAATAGTGACGTCAAAGAGCCTATGTCAAATTTCTCCTAAAGTTCATATTATGGGTCCAACGCTCTATAATAAGCTGCCACAACATGACTTTGGCGCCTAGCTTTAGGTGTTTCAAACGTAGACTAAAACACTGGCTTATCAAATAGACTTTTTAAAACTTTGACGAATCTATGGTTATTTGAATAAATTGAAATTAATTAACATTATTTATTGACATTTGACTATCTTGCAACAACTTTTATTATTTTATAATTTTCTCTTTAACACTGGCAGTTAAAATGTTTTGACATTATTTATATATTGTAATTTAAATAAACTGAGTTCACGTTGAAACGTTATGGGACTTCTCTTTAACGGGAAATTTTGATTTCAGTTAAGTTGCAGAAAATCTGAAATAAAAACAGCATCAGACCAAAAATCAATTGGTCAGGTATTCGTTTCATCATCATCAATCAGCCAAAAACACTGCTGAACAAAATCCGCCCCCATTAGAGCGGTTACATGCCGTGTATCGTTATTTGGGGGGAATTTTCCAGTACTCTTTTTTGCCAGTGCTTATCAGGTGGGTTGGTGAGCGCAGAATGGCAAATGTTCCACAGAAAGGACGCTGCTGCCCATCCCTTTGGTTTAGAGTACCTTACGGCCGTATACAGAAACACCACTTAATATTAAGTCCCGCTTTAACGATTCGAGACATCCGTTTTCGGTAGAAACTGGACGGCTCAAATAGTTAAATCGACACTTAATATTAAGTGTTGTTTCTTCAGCCGTGTGTTGCCTTTTACGACACCCACGGGGGAGATGGAGTGGTGCTATGCCATTAATCCGGACACCACAAGGATTCGTTGATCGTTACCGAAACTAAAACAAAAACGTCACATTATCCAAAGACTCATAGTTGCGTGTGGTTCCCAGGAATGATAAGACCGACTCTCTCCACCATGGGAGTCGTAAAAAGCGACTAAAGGGTTAACCCATATGATCATTACACTGCTAATAACAACATACTGCAATCATCCATCCGCGCGCAAGCGTCACGAAAATCAGACAGTATAAACTTAGCCGTCAAAGGTATAATTAAAACTATTAAAAGTTAAGATGTTATTAAAGCAACATATTGCGGAAAAAAATATCTTCCGGTGTTTATAGAATGTTTATGTACCAATTATACTACACCTGTAAGGAATACACGTCATTTAATGCGTAAATCTATACTGTAAATAAAAATTTCAGCATTTCGTCTTATTAACCGGTCTAATGGCAGCCGGCGCCATGATTGTGATTGCTACGTAACACGCGTTCAGGCCAACGAGCGTGCAGCTGCTAATGACACGTAACTAAAGGTGTCTATATTCATCTCTTTCTAACAACCAGTATGACGCATGGTGGCTTTAATTGTCGCTCTCTTTCTGCGCGCACTGTTTGAGAGCTGTATAGTTATATATATACTGCTAGTAGCTATAGTAAAATTTTCGACGTTCTGTAGTGCAATAATGTTCGTGTATGGCACGTCTATTTGTAAAACATCATTGTTTAAAACCGCATATTTATTCAAAGTGAAAGATCCTCCGTCCTGAGTAAGGTGGGTGTGCTAGAATGATACCGGCTAAAACTACCATGATATATCTTCAAACTATCTGACGTCTGGGGTGCGGGGTTCACTCGTGCATCCATCGCATCCGGCCGGGAATATTCCATTATAGAGACCTATATGCCAAAGGATTTGGCATTCGTTGGCTTTTCATAGTTTAAGCATCGATTGCTTCAAGAAGAATCATTCCGTTTACTTGTGAAAATATTAGTGATGCAATGAATACTGCTTTTACGAATACGAAAACGATTATGCTAAACGTAATTCAAAGAAATAAAACCCGCTAGTATTGAATATAGAAGTACCTTTTTCTTATTCAAAAGGTACAGTGCAAAAGACGTTCTTCAAAAAATCCGTTAAAATAAAATGAACAAACACATGATTTTTATACAAAACGCTTTCACCAATCAAATGAAAGCAATATGATCACGTTCATGGCTGTATGGGGTAATATCCCTTTGCCTTCTCTGCACGAGAAAATATTATCTTATATCTTTAAATGAGCAATTCTTGTATATATATATATAATTGGAATCTCGGAATCGGCTCCAACGATTTTCATAAAATTTTGTATATAGGGGGTTTCGGGGGCGATAAATCGATCTAGCTAGGAATAATTTTTAGAAAATGTCATTTTATAGGCGTTTCAGTAGTCTTAACTGAAAAATATGACTCTTCCTAACATCTATTGGCGAATAATAATACTATTTTTTGTGAGAAACTAAATGCTTTAACGACACTACAGCAGATGGCGTTGTTAAGTAACACGAAAATACCGAGCAAAGCTCGGTCATCCAGGTATGTACAGATAAAGTTAAACAAACAAAATACAGCTCGCTCTTTACATTTCCGAATTGAATTACCACTTATTTATTTATAAAATTATTATACCGTTTAATACTGGAATTGTTTACTTCTAAGGGTTTTCATAACAAGTTTACTTAGTCAGCATTCTCTTAAGCTTCCTGTTTCCCATCATTTTCCTCATACCAACAAGGTAACAATTAAGAATTTGCATACAAATAAAGTCCAATTAATTATTTAAAAACGAGTAGAATTTCGTTACTTTACGAGCATAATTGGTTCAATTTCGACCAAAGGCGATAACTAGTCAAAATATATTGTGTAAATATAAGTACTTTATAATCAAAATTAACAGATAAATGAAAATTTTCTCTGTTTATATATTGCCACCTGTTAATAAAATGGCCTTTCTGATCTCACAGTGGAAGGGTTATAATTGATGTGAGGCCTGAATAATTAAACTAAAAGGTCAACACAATATGTTCTGTCACATTGAATCGTAGCTCAATTTAGGGTCATTTTAGTCCAATATTTTTTTTTCGGATGTCATCGTAATATACGCCGAATACGAATACTCGGTAATTGAAAGTTATTCGGCGGATTCGAATTCAAATTTTATATATTTAAATTCATAATAGTTTAACATCAGGCTGACAGTCAAAGACCACCATTTTGGCTTTTCGACTCACCTTTCGCTTCTTGAACGAGAGCGTTCTCCTCCATATTGTCCGGAGAAACGTTGAGGGTATACAGTATTGTTCCGATAGGGGGCGCCGGGAGCGCACTTCGCTCATTACAGTCATCACTTTGTCACAGCATCACTTTTGTTGCAGTCGGTAAAGTCGCACTTTTGATAACACTCACTGGGTGATATTGTTGTTGGTTTTGAAGATTATAGTCACACTGCTTTGGCAGAAGTTTAAGCTTTGTATGCTGCTATTTTTGTCTATGTTAATAGAAGAATTTGGAAATATTGGTAATTGTAGAGATACATTAATAAGGAGAGTGCGCAGTATATGGGTGTCCGAATTGAGAATATAGCACCACTTTATCTCCTAACGTGGATGTCGTAAAAGATAACTATGGGGTTCGCTGGAGAATGGGTAGCAGCGTCCTCCGAGTTTATTCAGAACTCAACTGCTATCCTCAACCCGCCAGCCAATCGTGGTGATTACGGCGAACCCTCCAATGAGCACCCGGACCGGTCATTGTGGTGATCTTTGGAGGAGCCCTGTATCAAGTAGTGGACTTTATTCGGCAGAAATGATGATGATATGCGCAAGGTAAGAATCCAGCACACCCCTCCACCATTCTTAGGGCGGAAGATAATCACCAGGACTTCCCCACGATACAAAATAGATACATTATTATTAAAAACATATGCCGCGTTTTTAATATGGCCTAAAAAGTAGAAAATAATTTCTTCTAGCCCCATAAGATTTAAAACCAAAAATTTGGGACGCATGCATTAGCTGTCAGTTCGTATCATTTGCAGTAGAGCAAAACATTTGGGAATGTATTATCCTTTGCTTGATGATTTTGCACGGCTCCAGGCAGGTATGGTTGCGAAGTACCTACAGGGACTTCTTGATTTGCCAGCGGAGGAGTAGTGCAGGGCTTTGGGCAGCACAATGGACCCAATAGGGTCCAAGTGGGTTCGGCTGATGCTGAGCCCGTGGGAGCCAACGATAGAATAGAATAGAAATCATTTGCAGTGCAGTAAAATTGTTAGTGACTTAGGTGAACAGTTCAACATCAATTATCTATTGCAAGCGCCCCACGTTTTTAGTTTTAAATCTTATGGGGCCAGAAGAATTTATTGTACACTTTTTAGTCCGTTATAAAAACATGGTATATAAATGCCGTGTGGTGCCGGCTCAGAATACCACCACCCCATTTCCTCCCGTGGGTGTCGTAAAAGTCGACTAAGGGATTAGCCGGAGGATGGGCAGCAGCGTCCTTCGAGTACATTAACAACTCAACTGCGATCGCCAACCCGTCTGGCAAGCGTGGCGATTATGGCAAAACCCCGCAATGAGCCCACAACACACCCATATCGATCGTTGTGGTGATATTTGCGGGAGGCCTGTGTCCAGCAGTGGACTTCATTCGGCCGAAATGATGATATAAATAAAAAACGACTTTCTAGTTAATATTGCATAGTCATCGAGTTGTAAGCTATGTTTAAAGTTTCAAATCTCTAGGTCATCGGGAAGTTAGTTTAAAACTGATTGCAAAATATGTACCGAACAGACAAATAGACAGACTAGAAATAGAGTTAATGAAAACGAACACTTTGTTGTGTTCGTAGTCGCAGGATAGCTAAGAAGATGCAGTGTTCGAAACATAGGGAAAAATAAATTCTATAATACTTTTACGTGATATAATGTTCAAAAGTGTTTTATTATAATCTATACTAATAATACAAAGCTGAAGAATTTGTTTGTCTTCTTGTTTGAACGGACTAATCTCTGGAACTGAAAGTTGGATTTGAATAATTCTTTTAGCATTTGCTAGCGCAATTCCTAAGGAAGATAATAGGCTATATTTAACATCATGATATGACCCTTAGGCGCCAAGCAAAACGAAAAATAGTCAGATGGAATGCCAAGTCAAAAAGTATAGCGCGGGCGGGTATTGCGACGCGGTAGGTCGGGAGCCGAGTGCGGCTGCCCGATGAGAACCGAGAAAAGCCGAACTGTGCAAGCCTATCCTGTCTTTAACGAAGTACTCTAATTCCAATTTCTTTTAAATTAAACGCTGGGTGCAATGCAACGCTGCTCTGAGAAATAATCGTGAAAACCTAAGGTATTCCTTAGGCAATATAAGTGGGAATAAACTAAGATGTTTTTATAAGTGTAGATGCGTTGCCGCCCTGTATGATGGTCACATGAAAGCAAGGTAATTGCCTAGAGTGTACGTTTATGCACGAGTTATACTGCACTTGTGAGAAAAATAACATTGCATGCGTTAATCCTTCATAATAAAATAAATCTTTCCGTGTGGTGTCCGGATTAAGAATATAGCACCACTCCATCTCCTCCCGTGGATATCGGAAAAGGGAATCTAAACCAGAGGGATGGGCAGCAGCTTCCCTTCTATGACACGGTAGCCATACTGCGCTCACCAACCCGCCTGCCAAGCGTGGTGAGTATTGGCAATTACCCCCCAGAATGATGACACAGTTGTGAAAATCTATGGGGGAGGCCTTTGTTCAGCAGTGGACGTATAAATGGCCGATATGATGATGCGTTAATCTATACCTACTGTAAATTTGTTTTAATTCGCGGTTTAATGGCGGCCGGCACCAGGAGACATGTTACGTCACACGCGTTCGGTCAACGAGCATGCGCCATGCAGCTGCTAATGCCAAGTAACTAACGGTGTACATTCATCTCTTTCTAACAACCAGTATACCGCATGGTGGATTTCATTTTGTGTCACTTTCGTCGCGCACTGTTTGAGAGCTGTATATGTACTGGTAGTAGCTATAGTAAAATGTACGCCGTTCTGTAGTGTCATAATGTTCGCGTATGGTGTATCTATTTGTACAATATCATTGGGAATAAATGCCTCAATATTCTCTGTACTATGTTATAAAGACTAAAATATACATTTATCTATCTCTCCAATATTTTGGCCAGGATTAGGAAGCTCTAAATAAACAGTGTTATCTAAGGCTGGACGCGGAGGATGCGATTATGTCGCCTACGCACTGTCGCTGTGTACGGATCACGCTGATAAGGCTGGTCCAAACTGATACGGGTACAAATACAGAAAATCCCACATAATCCGGGGATCATATTAATTCAAGGGCAAATGGATGTTGATGCAATATTGTTTTGTATATTAGTCTGTGTGGTGTTCGAATTAAGAATATAGCACCACTCCATCTCCCTTCGTGGATGTCGTAGAAGGCGTCTAAGGAACTCTAATTATAGGGATGGGCAGCGGCGTCCCTTCTGTGGAACAGCAGCAATTCTGCGCTCACCAACCCGCCTGCCAAGCGTGGTGAATAATAGCAAATTCACCCCAAAAGACAACACAATTGAATCGAAATCAATGGGTTGAGGCCTTTGTTTAGCAGTGGACGTCCTCTGGCTGATATGAAAACCTTCTCTTCTTAAAAAAGTTATTCTGGGCAAAAGGTAATTACTACCACCATACTGCGATCACTTCCTTTGTTTTGCTCACGCTTATGACACTGTGAAGACTCAATTTTTTATAATTACTAATGCCTTATTATGAAAGATCATTTATCATTCATAATCATTTAAACTTGGGGCGCAGACCAAGAAACGGCCCGAAACGAAATAGTTGTATATAAATGGGGGTGGACTATGGGGTAACCTTTAACCGACTTCAAAAAGGAGGTGAAAAGGTTCTCAATTCGGTGCGTATTTTTTATGTATGTACACCGATTACTCCTACATTTGTTGACCGATTTCAGCAATTCTTTCTTTTTAAGGTACAAAATGCTTTCAAATTGCACCCAAATTAATTTCATTACATTTTATCGAGTAGTTTTTTAAGCAGCTTGAATAAACATGTTTAATTTGTTGCGCTTATCTAGATGATATCTTAATAGTTTCAATTCCTCCGATATTAGAGACACTAAAAAGAAACAAATAAAATGTTTTAACAATAAAATACTGACTACAAAAACCCTACACCGTATAGTTAATATTTTTGTCAAATTGTTTTTATCTCTATTAGTTGAGTAGAAGCTGTAAAACGGCTGCATCTTCAATTATAATGTGTCTATAACATCTTAAACACAATAAAAGTAACAATAACATGACATACAAAAATGTGTTGCTGAGTAGTTTGCTGCACCGTTTTCTCCCCAGCATACACACTAGGACTAGAAAGCGGTGAAGGGTGGACGTTTTGGCGGCTGCCTCATATTATGTAGACGTCCAATAACTATTTCAAGCATATTTCGTTTGTTTTTTAATTTGTGTCAACAGAGGTTCAGTAAAAATATCGATACGAATTCCTTATGACGGATCACAGTGAGAGCATTACCCACATCATCGAAACCGCATTTATCCAATATCAATTCAGTCTCTACATAGAGTCAACGTGTCTGGGAATACCTGGTAAGGTACATTTGACGTCAGTTTTAATGTCAGGGTCTGGTTTTTTACGAGACACAGACAGGTTCAGCTATTAATAGCCGTTATAAAGTGATATCAACATTTCGATATTGATATTTGACGTATCTCTTGTATTTTAGAAGGGAAACATCTGACCGCAGATTTTTTGTGAAATAAAACATTGTAAGAAGACCTAGATCTCATCATCATCATATCGGCCATTTATACGTCCACTGCTGAACAAAGGCCTCCCCCATAGATTCCACAACTGTGACATCATTTTGGGGGATATTTGCCAATACTCACCTCGCTTGGCAGGCGAGTCGGTGAGCGCAGTACAGCTACCGTTTCACAGAAGGGACGCTGCTGCCCATCCCTCTGGTTTAGATTCCATTTGTCGCCTCTTACGACATCCACGGGAGGAGATGGAGTGGTGCTATATTCTTGATCTGGACACCACACGGAGTTCCAAACATCACACGGAGGTCCGTGTTCAAGATCTAGGTGATCTAACAGTCTGAAATCGCCATTATGGAGTGAGCGAGCGCAAGGAGGCGCTCAAAGACAGCTGCACTCACTGATCGGTAAACGATCGGCGAGGTTAAGCAACACTTGACGCGGTCAGTCTGTCTATACCGAAGTCATCATCATCATAATTTCAGCCGTAAGAACATCCACTGCTGGACAGAAGCCTCCCACAAATATTGCCATATCGACGTATACGTTTGTGTTGTGTGTTCATTGGGGGATATTGCCATAATCGCCACGCTTTGCAGGCGGGTTGGCGATCGCAGTTGAGTTATAAATATACTCGAAGGATGCTGCTGCCCATCCTCCGGCTAATTCCATAGCTGTCGTTTACGAAATCCATGGAATGAGATGGGGTGGTGGTATTCTTAGCCGGCACCACACGGCATACTCCGAAAAAGTACATACTCTAAATAATTGATATATAATCAGATTTATTTTAAATTAAACGGCGGGTGAAACCGCTGGGTACAACTAGTGTTTTATATTACGTTGGTTTAATAGTGACCTTCTGCTCGTACGGTGTAAAACGATACGTAATCGACACTTTGCTGACAACACTAGCAATGACGCCTTGGCTTTGCTTGGATTTTGTCAAAACAACATGTCTATGGTATTTTGACGGCACGTTTGGTGCAGTGGCTGATACAGTCGGCTGCTGCTCTTCAGGTCGTGGGTTCGATCCCCGCACGGAAATATATAATTGTTTGGTCTGCAGGTAGTTGTTCCGGATCTGGGTGTTATGTGTCTGAAAACGCAGGCATGACACAGGGGAAATTCTAGTGTGGTAACGTTGCAATGAAAAACAAAAAAAAATTGTGACAGAAACTGCTAAGCCATGGCTGCTAAACTATATAACAGACTAGCCTGGACCCGCGGTTCCACCCGCTGTTTAATTTAAAAGAAATTGGATTATCTATACAAATAAATAAAATTGAAGTGTCTGTTTGTAATGTCAAAATAACAGCTTTTTACTAAATGCATATGAAAGTATATACGGTACCTATATCACAAAAAACAATTTTTAAATTTCTTGTCGGTCTGTCTGTCTGTCGGTCTGTCTGTCTGTCTGCCTGTTTGTTCCGGGTAATCTCCGAAACGGCTGGACCGATTTTGACGGGACTTTCACTGGCAGATAGCTGACGTTATAAGGAATAACTTAGGCTACTTTGATTTTAGAAAAATAATTAGGGTTCCGCGCGAAAACAATAAAACCCTTGAAATCCAACATATATATTCTATGTCAAATGTCTATGTCGAAGTACTCTAAATTTCTTTTAAATTAAACGCGGGTGAAACTGCGGGTCCCAGCTAGTTATAAATAATTTAAAGTACTTCGGCATAGACACTTGACATAGAGTATATATATTGGATTTCATGTGTTTTTATTTATTTGCGCAGGACCCTAATTATTTTTCTAAAATAAAAGTACTCAAATGTATTCATTACAACTTCAGCTATCTGCCAGTGAAAGTCCCGTAGAAATCGGTTTAGCCGTTTCAGAGATTAGCAGGAACAAACAGACAGACGGAGACAAAAAAATTCTAATGGTTTTTTTTTGTTGTGGGTACCGTGTATACTTTAATATGCATTTAGGAAAAAGCTGTTATTTTGACATTACAAACAGACACTTCAATTTTATTGATTTGTATAGATGTATAGATTACCGGAACAAATGAGGAAACTCAATGAACTAGAATTTAGTAGATAGTTATATAATTGGTTATGCGACAGATGTTTTTATTCAATTGATGACTATATAAACTTTAAATTATTTTAATATTTATGAACTGAATTTGACATTTGTTTATTAATATTTTGTCGTTGACATTCTATCTAATATCTCAATATTTTTGACAGTTTTATAATGAAATAAGACCATATTTATTTTTATGTTCTTATTGTTTGCACGTAATAAAAAAAATTGCACGACTGTAACGTCGAATATAGTGAAACCATTCAGTAATTTACCATGTAATATGTGTATACCTACATTCTGGCAAATAAATCATTCATTCATATAATAACAAACATTTCAAACTATAATATAAATAATCTTAATTTGACATTTTTTATCTTGTAATTTTCAGTTATATTTGTGAAATGACATTCTAACTTAACTCTTAGCAATATTATAATTTTATTTGACATAGGTACGTTTCGTGGTAAATGTTGTCTACACGCTTACATATATATATTCATACTGCACTAATTCAATATAATTTAATAAATAATATTACTGACTATGGTGTCTTCAAATTCAATTTATGTTTTGTTGCATATGTTTAAATTCATTACTAGGTACAGAAATAATAACACTTGATTTTTGCATGCGAATTGTACGGTGAGACGTGCTGCACTATACCAATTGATGTAACATCTCTGAAACCATGTTTCTAGCAAATAAATGTTCTATGTTCTATATATTAATTAATAATTTTTGTCTCTCTACGGATTAATATTCTCTGCAAGGAAGAACCCGGTCTTTTGACAGGTTTCCTTGGAGAAAATCTTCTTCAAGTACGATGTTTTGTTTTAGGGGTAAGTTGTTGGTACAACACCGAATTCAACAATAGACAATATATTCAGCAATTTCGGAACCCTCTCCACGCGAGTTCACGCGAGTTCAGCTCGCACTTGTCCAGTTTTTTTAACATAAGGTTTTTCTTATATCGTGGGTACAGTTATCTATATTGATTATAGATTGTTATTATAGTCCCAGACCCGGAACATCTGTAGATCATACAATAATCTTCCAAAATTTGTATGAATATATTTTTTATTTTTGTCAAAATTAGTTCCCGTTTGTATTTTTGTTCAATAATTGGATTTATGTGTGTCATCATCATCATTTCGGCCGAATGAAGTCCACTGCTAGACACAGGTCTCCCCAACAGATCACCACAACGACCGATATGGGTGTGTTGTGACCTCATTGGGGGGTTTTGCCATAGTCGCCACGCTTGGCAGACGGGTTGACGACCGCAGTTGAGTTGTTAATGTACTCGAAGGACGCTGCTGCCCATCCTCCGGCTAATCCCTTAGTCGACTTTTATGATACTCACAGGAGGAGATGGGGTGGTGATATTCAGACCAGGCCACACGATGTACAGACATAAAAATCACAGAAACAAACACCCAGACCTGGAACAACTTTAAGGTAGACTAACACAGATGTGATGGAAATTGACCATAATAAACATTACGTGGCTGCGTGAATCATGACTAAGAATACAATATACATAGACTGTTTTCGTGAAGGGCGAGGACATAACAGGTAGGTCACTACCAATATGTACGTGAATACATTGTGATTACTATCAGAAACCGTTCGAAGACATTATCTACAAGTAGAGACAAAAAGTTAAAAAAAAAATTGTGCGTTCGGGGATGAATGACACAATATAAATCCCGTGTGAACTAAAACAATAACAAAAATAAGTTTCAATAACATTTACACGTGTTAGAATTGAGGTTATGCAGCTGACCGCGCACAATGCTTGCTGCTTGAATCTGGATATCAGCACACACATACAACCGTATATAATAGCAACACAGAGAGAAATAGAAAGAGAGGGAAAGGTAGCCTGGAGGAGGCATAACGCCTTTTCCTTACGTGACGATTTCTGCTAGTTCACTCTACTGTAAGCCGCGTAAAACAACTTCGTTCCAAAAACATTCAAAATATAGTTCTGCTCAGGTCTCGAATGTCACAAACGTCACTTGAACCTATTTGGTATTTGTTGACGTTTCGAAATCCCCAATTTTATGGTCCATAAAAAAATACTTTTTACGGATTTATTATGGTTTTGCCAATATTTGGTCTGATCTGGTTAGTCTGTAGGACACCAAAATAGCCAGTAAAATGGTTAAAGACGGCCAATTCCTGTAATAAAAATAAAAATTGTGCGATCAGTGTACCTCCGCCAGGAATGAAGTTCCTTCCTTGCAATAATGACACAATATAAATCCCGTGTGAATTCAATTTCAAATTTCATAAAAACAATCACCAAAAGTAATTTTCTTTGATATTTACACGTGTTTAGAATTGAGGTCTATAAGCTCTATAAGCTGACCGCGAACAATGCTTGCTGCTCGAATCTCGCTAATGGCGCGCACGCACACACGTACATCCGTATATAATGTGAAGAGACGGAGAGAAAGAGAGGGAACAGTAGCCTACCGTATATAATAGAAAGAGACAAAAAGAGAAAGACAGTGAAAGGTCGCCTAGAGGGGGCATAACGCCTTTTCCTTACGTGACGATTTCTGCCAGTTCACTGTACTGTAAGCTGCGCTAAAGAAATTTGTACCAATTTTTTTTATATATCCTACCTAATGACGCGACGTGCCTTGTCATTCGCCTGGTGGTTAGCGTCACGCCTGCCCATAACTATTATCATGCTACCCAGGACTAGCCTGCGCGACACCAGACTGCGCTCGTCACCTCGAGACATTAGTTATTGTCTCTTACATGCCCAGTAATTTATTCCGTGTGGTGTTCGGATCAAGAATATAGCACCACTCCATCTCCTCCCTTGGATGTCTTAAAGGTGACTAACGGCCGAAACTAATAAACGATCTAACCCAAAATCTTAGGATTACGGAAATGTCTATTTTAGGTATTAAATGTGACCGTAACACAACAACAGATGAATTTCAAAATCTTAAATCTGATGATTTTGGATTGGATTGATTATTAATTTCGGCGGCACGCGGCGGTGTCTACCCTTGTTTATTTTTATTTATTAATCTTCAGTGGAAATTCTGCAGTGGAAATTCTCCATTAACTTCCTTCGCTCCTGGGGAAATGCGAAGGGTATGCCAATCTCCTACCGGCTAAAAGCATCGGAGCGGCTAAGATCACACTAGAGCCACGCCTTTAGGCACATCTCGGAGGGGATGACTGTAAAGCGGTCACCCCCTCTAGCGTAGGGAAGGCGACTGTAAAATGGTCGCCCGTCCAGGCACTTCTTGGGAAGGATTGTAAAAGATTCCCCTCACTGTGCGGCTACCTATCTACCTATCTACCTAGTCGGACTCTTGTAATAAGAAAACCACTATGTACCATTGACATTTAGCATCGTCATCTTAAATGAAGTCTGTTTTTTGCCTTAGTTATAAATATATCTACTCCCTTATACCTCAAAAACCGTTTCGAGTTCCTCGGTGACACTCACACGCGATTTCTAAGGTCATCAGAAAATTTAAAGCTAAAAATGCCAATGCATTCTACAATTTTTTTTGACAAATCCTTTACGATCCAAGCAGCTCGTTTGTGGAATGCATTACCAGTAACAATAAGACGTGCTGAGTCACTGCCGGCCTTTAAAAGTCTGGTAAAAAATCATTACTTGTCGCTTTAAATTTTTGTGCTCCTGATGATTAGATTTGCTTTCGCTCTATTTGACAAATCCATTCAATATGTATATTTAATATTTTCATATATATTCCTGTTGTATATTTATGTATTTAGTATCTATAGTATATGTATAGTAATATTTATTTATTTATATGTGTAAGCTACACCTCAGACTGCCTCACAACTTTTATATTTCCTCTTTTCCATCCAAAGGTTGCCTGGAAGAGATTGCGGATAGCGATAAGGCCGCCTATTGTACTGTTTGTTTAAAATGTCTGTATATAATATGTTTTGGTGTACAATAAAGAGTATATATATATATATATAGTTAACAAATGCTGCATTATTTAGTATCAACGTTTTTATTTTGTTAGTCCTGAGCGCTTCTACCGTATGACGTAGTTTTAAGTTCTAAGTATTATACCTTATATATCATGTGAATAACATATCTAGTTGGTTAAGTAATTGCAGCATATTGCTAATTTGAAATTATGTAATGAGGAATTTTTCAGTTTGGAATGAAGTTTTATTGTTCGTAGTACTAACACCGTTGGGGCAAAAGGATTTTCGAGTGGAGACTGCGCACCGGAAAACGTAGCGTGGGATGATATCCAAGGAGGTGGACAGACAACCTGGTGAAGGTCGCTGGGAGTCGTTGGATGAGGGCGACATGTGACTGCTCGTTGTGGAAATCTACGGGGGAGGCCTTACTTACTTACTTGTTCAGCAGTGGACGTCCTTTCGCAAATATAATAAAGTCCGAAATTTCATACCGCACTGAACAAATTTGAATTACATTGTACGGTATAGAAAATAACTTTCAAAGTCTGTAACGACGCATAATCTGTGCCGTCTCAGGATGGTTAAGGTGGTAATCCTTTTTCTTATTTTTATTGGTGTCCAGAGAAAATTCTACATGGAACTTCCTACACCCCCGGGAAGGGCGAAGGGCTATGCCGGACTCCTACCGGCTAAAACCACAGGAGCGGTCATCTTCGGCACTGAAAGGGGCTCCAGGTCCTCGTAAGATCACACTAGAGCCACTGGCATTGGCATTGGTGCCACGGCTTTAGGCACATCACGGAGGGGATGATTGTAAAGCGGCCACCCCTTCTAGCGGAGGGAAGGCGACTGTAAACAGGTCGCCCCCTCAGGCACTTCTCGGGGAGGATTGTAAAGGATCCTCCCAAGCCTCGCTTTGCGCTGTTCTGCGCACACGGCGGCACGTGTCCACTTGCGCGCCACCGTCTTCCCGAGGGTCGCTCGGTGTGAACACTCAGACTCCCTAATTTGCGCAACCACGACCCCCGAGGCCCCCCACCATGTAGTGACGGCAGGGGGCTGCGACCACGAACAGTGCAAAGTGTTCGAAACGTCTGGAACAACAAAAATCTATAATATACGCGATCTAATCCGTTTAAAAATGTTTTATTATAACGAGTAATCGCGTAAAGCTAAGACACCAAACGAATTTATAAACACAGATGCAATAAAAACATACTTAATTGCTCGCGCACTTCTTTCGCATAGTGGAAAACCCAAATCGTATTCAATAAATAAGTTCCTGGGCCGGTTCCTGACTCAGGGACTCTAAACTAGAGGCACGGGCAGCGTCCGTTCCGTGGAACAGCAGTAATTTTGCGCTTATCAACCCGCCTGCCAGCGAGTCGACTACTGACAAGCTCCCCCCAAAATGATGACATAATTTTAATAATGATATGATGACGATGTTACACATTTAGTAAAAGTAAAACTACTTTGGACGCGATGATGGTAAAAATTTCACGGTCTGATTTCAGTGCAACATTTTATGTACATATAACGCTGTGGGTGCATAAAAGGTATAGGCGCATGCGCGGGCATAAATATATGGGTGCATGCGCAGGCATAAAAGGTATGAGCGCATACATGGGCGTAAAAGTTATGGCCTATGCGCGGGCATGAGTGATTGTTTACGTGCTACAGTCGGTAGTCTGAAACAAAGAAATGTCACTTCTGTCATGTGTTTATTTTTTATTTTAATCTTATATGCTTTTGTATTTATTATAATAGGCTATTATACTTTAGTTACTTTAGTTAGCATACCTTTTTTTTTTTTTTTTTTTATTGGTGCCCAGTGGAAATTCATCATGAACTTCCTTCGCCCCGGGGAAGGACGAAGGGGTATGCCGGACTCCTACCGGCTAAAACCACTGGAGCGGTCATCTTCGGCACCTAAGGGAGGCTCCAGGTCCTCGTATGATCACACTAGAGCCACCCACTGGTGCCACGCCTATTGGCACATCTCGGAGAGGGTGACTGTAAAGCGGTCACCCCCCCAGGGGGATTGTAAAGGATCCCCCAAAGCGTCCCACGGCAGCGCGTGACCACATGCGTGCTACCGTCTTCTCTTGGGTCGCTTGGTGTGGGCACGCAGATTCCCCAATCTACGCACCCGCGAACCCAGAGGTCCCCCACCTTATAGCAACGGCAGGGGTTTTCAGGCGTATCGGAATTAGGCGCCAGGGCGGTTGTTACCCCGGCGCCGTCTCCTTCTTCTTCAAGCGGGATCGGCCCTCTCCCGATCCCGCTCTGCGGCCTCCTTCTGGAGCATGACGCTCTCACAGAAGGAGACCACTGCATTCCAATTTTCGTGCTCTGCCAACATAGCCGACACTACTGCTGGCAGAGAGAGATCTTGCCCGATCCGATCGACCATGATCCGCCGCTCGGCGGCCCACGCAGGGCACGCCTCGAGCGTGTGCTGTGCGGTGTCCTGGTCGCTATCACAATGGTGGCATTGTGCCGTGGCCTCGCGTCCTATCCTGTGCAGGTACGCGCCGAAACAACCGTGCCCGGTGAGCACCTGCGTCAGGCGGTAGGTGACGCGCTCGCTCCTTTGGAGCCAGGCTCCGAAGAGCGGCAGGACGGCCTCGACGACGCGCTTGGTTGCAAACTGCATCCGCAGGCGATGACGCCACTTTACAAGTGCGCGCCGCCGAGTAGTTAGCATACCTACTGTATCTCGTATATCTACACAAATAAATAAAATTTAAGCGTCTGTTAGTAATGTCAAAATAACAGCTTCTTACTAAATGCATATAAAAGTATACACGGTACAAATAAAGATAAAACTTTTTTTTTGTCTGCCTGATTGTCTATCTGTTTGTTCTAGCTAATCTCCGAAACGATGGGACCGATTTTGACGGGACTTTCAGTGGCAGATAGCTGGCGTTATAAGGAATAACTTAAGTTACTTTTATTTTAGAAAAATAATTAGGGTTCCGGACAAAAAAAATCAAACCCATGAAATGCAATATATGTACATACTCTATGTCAAGTGTCTATGCCGAAGTACTCTAAATTATATATAAATAATCTAACTTCTTTTAAAATTAAACGGTGAGTGAAACCGCGTGTCCCAGCTAAAATGATAAATCTATATAAATATAAATGAATGTTTGTGTGTATGTCCTTTATAGAATCGTAAACTATGCATTTGATCATGTCATGATCTTCAGCAAAGTGTTATGCATGAGCCCACAAAGGTTTCTGAGTTGGTACGACCAATCTTTCACAGATGGCGCCACTATTTTTCCAATGTTGGTTGGTGCAGTGGCTGATACAGTCGGCTGCTGCGCTCTGGGTCGCGGGTTCGATTCCCGCACGGAACAAACATTTGTATAATCTGCAGGTAGTTGTTCCGGGTCTGGGTGTATTGTATGTGGAATTCATGTCTGTAAACGCACCCACGACACAGGAGAAATCCTAGTGTGGGCAACGTGTTTCTAAAAAAAAAAAAAATCATTTCTATATATATAAAATTAAACGGCGGGTGAAACCGCGGGTTCCAGCTAGTATATTATAAAAAACATGCATTTTGACTACAATGAGTGGTCATGCTATATTGACAAAACTATGTCCGTCTGTCTCATTCACTTCGCCCACAGTATTTTACAAAAAAGATGAATAAACCATGTCAACTTTATTTGTCAAGAGATTTGGGTATATTATGCAAAACATACTTAAGGAGTTAACGGTTAAATCTTTTATTTTCATGAACGAATCGTTTTATTTTGGTTATATGGCTTATATGAAACACACGCATGCATCAGCCTGTAAACGTCCGCTGCTGAACATGGGGCGCCCAATAATCACTACAAAGAGCGGTGACATTGCCATAATCACCACGTTTGGCAGGTGGTTTGATGATCGCAGTATATTGTTACCAAGACGCAGAAGGAACCTGCTGCTCATCTTCTTGATATCAACCTTTAGTCGCCTTTTACCCCCATGGGGGCAAGTGGTGTTGTAATATTTGCCGGGAACCATATGCAAGTACAAATCTCCAGATTAAAGTATTTGAAATTCACCCATCGTTGTGTTACGATTCATCATCATCATTTCGGCCGAATGAAGTCCACTGCTGGACACAGGCCTCCCCCAAGGACCACCACAACCACCGATATGGATGCGTTGTGGGCTCATTGGGGGGTTTTGCCATAATCGCCACGCTTGGCAGGCGGGTTGGCGATCGCAGTTGAGTTGTTAATGTACTCGAAGGACGCTGCTGCCCATCCTCTGGCTAATCCCTTAGTCGACTTTTACGACACCCATGGGAAGAGATGGGGTGGTGGCATTCTGAGCCGGCACCACACGGCATTACGATTACAGTTAACAAATAAAACAGACATATATGAATCGGAAATCCAAGGATTTCGGGTTAGATCGATTATTAATTTCGACCGTCAGTCAATACTTGGGAAATCCAGTACATGGTATTTATATAAGAAAGTCGACTGAGAGCGTCTGACTATCTGTGCTAAATACATTTTATCTCATCGATATGATGAACCAAAGGACGTCCACTGCTGAACAAAGGCCTCCCCCATAGATTTCCACAGATGTCTCATCATTTTTGGGGGATATTGCCAGCACTCACCACGCTTGGCAGACAGCTCGGTGTACGCAATATGGTTACTGTTCTACAGAAGGGGCCCACTGCCTATCCCGCCGGCTTAGTATCCCTTAGTCGCCTTTTACGACATCCACGGGAGGAGATGGAGTGCTGCTATATCCTTAACCCGGACACCACACAGAATTTGGTCTACATTTCAACAATAGATAGATTTATTTTTGAGGAACGGCTTGATGTAAAAAATTTAATGTGTTGCATAAATTACATGACTTACGATGATTTCTACCAACTGGAGGCGAAATACTTTAGTGGTCGACTCTACACTAGATCGAAGTGATGATGTTGACAAACCATGCTTACAATGTTATCACGTATGATCTAAAATGACATTTTTTGTGCTTAAATGGCTACTTGAACGATGAATTATTATATTTTAAAAAATCGCTATTCCTATAACGTTATTATATACCCTGATTGTCTCCTTAAAATAAACTTTACAGTTTCTGTAAACGCCAGGAGAGAGTAGACTCATTAGAGTTATCAGAATTTTAGCTTCATTTGATTACTTACTTTAACTTCATTGACGAACTAACCTAACTACACATAAAACCATTCATAGTTACACTCTGGTAAACCCTGATTGTCCCCTTAAAATAAACTTTACATTTTCTGTAGAACCCTATATGCCAGGAGTCAGTAGAGTCGATAGAGTCATCAAAATTTTAGCATAATTTGATTACTCGTACTTACTTTAACTTCATTGACGAACTAACCTAACTACACATAAAACCATTCATAGTTACACTCTGGTTCAAAGATCTATTAGATATCAAAGGTGATAATCAGCGCTTAGGAACGTGGTCGAGAAGTGCAAAAACTCCAGCGAGAAACGGACATGAATAATAATCAAATGAGAATCAACATTTCATTCTCAGCATATTTTATCTTTCAAATTTATTTTTAAGTTTATCACTTCAAACAGCATTTGAAAAGAACTCTACATTATTTGAAATTCAATTATTGTTCGAGGATAAACCTATTGAATAAGACGAAAATAAACCGTATCTATGGATATATTAATATTGATCACATATGGGTTTATAAATCCTTTGGTATGCACTTTAATTTACCTGCTACACACAACACTACATAAAACACTTATGTAAATATAACTTGTGATCACTGTTGAATTAAGTTAACTTATCACTTCACTTAATCACTTAAATAGACGTAAATAATACAGTAACTTTTTTTTAGTAATGTTACTAAATCGAAACGCGATACTTCGTCTCCGAAATCTTACTAAATACTAACAGTGTTTTCAATATAACACGGCTAAAATGCCAGATAATACATTTAGTATCCACCCACTGCTATATACCGTAACTAAACACAATATTACAGTTAAAAATATATCATTTCATCCAAGAAATAAAGTTCATATCGTTCTGGTTACACAATTGTACATGCGTCATTTTAGAATCGATTCAAAAGATAAACACTGAAAAATGTAATGAGCAATCGATAATAAATTTTATGAACAATATATTAGAGTTTAATTTAGTTTGGGGCGGCACTTAGGAAAACACTTCGAAAATCACCAGGGGCATGAATTCTGCGAGTGTGAAAGAAACGGAATATATCAACAAGGTCAGGTTTATAACACATATAATATAAAGTATGAGAATTATTCCTCATATATTAAATACTGGTTTCATATAATATGTAAATGATGTTCTCATAAATAGTGATGTGCTATTTTTCGATACCAAATGTTTTTAGTTTGGAGCTATATTGAATTGTATTACAATACAAATGAGTATACAATAACAATATATCATATACATGTAAAATTGTATAGTTCAATAACAACACGTGTTTGTTACACGTGCTTTAGAGAGCTGAACGAAACAATATGGCATCAGATGCTGCAGGATGACTCCTACGCAGATCTATGATTAAATCGATATGCGACGTGCATCTGTCGCGGTCACGATTTGGATGATAGTTCTCCACTCACGGAGACATATCCGTGCCCCTGAGAGCATTATACTCTAGGTTCTGGTTACTGAATGCTGATGAGGAGTGAGGAGAGAACGGAGCCGACAGTCAGGCAACCTTTCTCACACATACATCAGTCGGCAAAACCCAGTCCCAATTATCACTACAAAGATATGGATAACATCTAGACGGCACGCTTGGTGCAGTGGCTGATAGTCGATTGCTGCGCCCCAGGTCGTGGGTTCGATTCCCGCATGGAACAAACATTTGTATGATCTGCAGGTAGTTGTTCCGGGTCTGGGTGTATTGTGTGTGAAATTTGTGTCTGTAAACGCACCCACGACACAGGAGAAATACTAGTGTTCATCATCATTATCATTTCGCCCAAATGAAGTCCACTGCTGGACACAGGCCTCCCCAAAGATCACCACAACGACCGATATGGGTGTGTTGTGAGCTCATTGGGGGGTTTTGCCATAATCGCCACGCTTGGCAGGCGGATTGGCAATCGCAGTTGAGTTGTTAATGTACTCGAAGGACGCTGCTGCCCATCCTCCGGCTAATCCCTTAGTCGACTTTTACGACACCCATGAGAGGCGAAGGGGTGGTGGTATTCTGAGCCGGCACCACACGGCATAGTCTGCAATAGTATAAATGTTTATTTTTAACTAGCTTTCATGATTATAATAGTAAGCTATATTTCAAAACATAAACCATTAGATTGAAGTGATAGTTGAGCTGATCAAAAACATAATATAACAATATATATAGCGTTTCCATCAATTACATCATCCGCACTCCGTACTTTTCTGCCGTGGAGAAAGCCTTCCACAAGAGCTACCCGGAAGAAAACACGGAGGGGAGGCCGTACGGTTTAAAAAGACTAACTATAGGGTTTCTTGCCCGTTTTTTCCATAGGGAATATTCATCTTGGAACGCGGCAACTAAAGTCTTGACTATTCGTAAGTGCCCGTAAACGGTTTAACTGATTTTTTATTATTTTATTTCTTATCTTTATATATTTTTTTCGAGTAAATGTGTGTCATCATCATCATATCAGCCACAGGACGTCCACTGCTGAAATTGCCGTGTGGTGCCGGCTCAGAATACCACCACCCCATCTCCTCCCATGGATATCGTAAAAGTCGACTAAGGGATTAGCCGGAGGATGGGCAGCAGCGTCCTTCGAGTACATTAACAACTCAACTGCGATCGCCAACCCGCCTGCCAAGCTTGGCGATTATGGCAAAACCCCCCAATGAGCCCACAACACATTTATATCGGTCGTTGTGATGATCTTTGGGGGAGGCCTGTGTCCAGCAGTGGACTTCATTCGGCCGAAATGATGAACCTGAAATAACATCAGAATTGTTCATTAGATTGTCCCATTAGTATACGTTTTGTGTTGGTGGAGAACTGCATACATTTTTATTGTGTTAGAGCTATTCTGAACACTGTTCGCTTTCGCCTCCCCCTTAGATTTCCACAACGAGCGGTCACATGCCGCTCTCATCCAACGACTCCCAGCGACCTTCACCAGGTCGTCTGTCCACCTCGTTGGAGGTCGTCCCACGCTGCGTTTTCCGGTGCGCGGTCTCCATTCGAGAACCATTTTGCCCTTATGGCCATCAGTTCTACGAGCAATGTGCCCCGCCTATTGCCACTTCAGTTTATTAATCCTTACAGCTATGTCGGCAACTTTAGTTCTTCTACGGATCTCCTCATTTCAGATTCGATCTCGTGGAGAAATACCAAGCATAGCTCGGTCCATACCTCGCTGAGTGACCTTGAAAAAATGTGTGTGAAATGTGATATTTCTGACAAGTGAGGGACATGCAATGACGGGTGGGTGGATAGTTAACAAAACAAAACGAATGTAAGGTTCTAATGGGAGGCCCATTTAAGAAGTGGACGTTTACGAGCTGCCATATAAAAGGAATGGAGGCTTGAGTAACAAAGTGTTTGTCTTCCTCTTATCTTGTTATCTCGTTGTACATTGTAAGGTAAATAACACCGAATATGGTTCGTACCGTTTTTGTTATGCGTAGTAACTATTATATATATGTACTAGTTTTACCCTGTCACGAGATGCTCTGGCTGCACGTAATTACAACATGATTTTGATTCTGAATAAAAAACAATTATGTGTTTCCTGATTTAATAAATTTCTCCGTGTGGTATCCGGATTAAGAATATAGCACCACTCCATCTCCTCCCGTGGATATCGTAAAAGGCGACTAAGGGAATCTAAACCAGAGGGATGGGCAGCAGCGTCCCTTTTGTGAAACGGTAGCCATACTGCGCTCACCAACCCGACTGCCAAGCGTGGTGAGTATTGGCAAATACCCCTCAGAATGATGACACAGTTGTGAAAATCTATGGGGGAGGCCTTTGTTCAGCAGTGGACATATAAATGGCCGATATGATGATGATATGATGGTTTAATAAAAACATGCGCGTATATGAATACAACGATGTGTAAAAATATGAAAACGATCGGTTAAGAACTTTAGGAGATCTGCGATTTTGAACAAATGAACATTAAATTTTTATATAAATAGATTGCACTCCTCGAAAGCGAACAGTGTTCAGAATAGCTCTAACACAAGAAAAATATATGCAGTTCTCCACCAACACAAAACGTATACTAATGGGACAATCTAATGAACAATTCTGATGTAATTTCAGGTTATTTTATTTGAACTATAACCAATAAGTTATATGCAAAAGAAAATTGTGCACCCTAATCAGATTTTGGTACAATAAAAGCATGTTAAGCTTCACTACTGCAATCTCCACAATTAGATAAACTTGAGCGACTCCTAAATGTTTGTACTAGATTTATATTTGGTTTACGCAAATGAGATCATGTTTCAGATTTTCGTACAAAAATCAAGTGGCTTCCAGTACGCCTTCGCCGGAATTCTCATATTCTATATAATATTTTGTTTAATCCTACAACCCCCTCATATCTTAAACTTACTGACGCACATTCGAGATTCCTAAGATCATCACAGAATCTGAGACTTGAGATGCCAATGCATTCTACAACATTTTATGACAAATCCTCTACAGTCCAGGCTGTCCGATTATGGAATGCACTGCCTGTGTCAATAAGAAAAGCTCAGTCACTAGCTATTTTTAAAATCTCGTAAAGGAACATTATCTGTTTGTTTAAATATTTGTTGTATTTACTCCTTTCTTTTTTTGTTCATTAAATTTACGTACGATATATTTTTATATAGATCCTACATTATTTATACAAAGTTTAATATATAGTTGTATATTTTTGTTTATGTTTATGTATGTATGGTGCCGTGTGGTGCCGGCTCAGAATGCCACCACCCCATATCCTCCCGTGGGTGTCGTAAAAGTCGACTAAGGGATTAGCCGGAGGATGGGCAGCAGCGTCCTTCGAATACATTAACAACTCAACTGCGATCGCCAACCCGCCTGCCAAGCGTGGCGATTATGGCAAAACCCCCCAATGAGCCCAAAACGCATCCATATCGGTGGTTGTGGTGATATTTGGGGGAGACCTGTGTCCAGCAGTGGACTTAATTCGGCCGAAATGATGATGTATCATATTAGTATTTTAGGAATATAATATTCCCATCTATATTGTATTAGATTGCCTAGATAAGGTTTTTGTTTTTTTAGTATAATAAGTACACCAGGGACTACCCCCTTAGTATCTTTCCATTTTTTCTTATCCATCCAATGGTTGTCTGTAAGAAATCGCTAATAGCGATAAGACCGCCAATTGTACAATTACTTGTATTATGATTTATTTTCCTACAAATTATTATTCTAATGGTGTACAATAAAGAAAATTCTGTTCTATTCTATTCCTTCTCGTTCATTTATAATTAATATTTTAGGGTCGGCAACGCGCGAGTGATACCTCTGGTGTTGCAAGCGGTTATAAAGATAAAAATATTTTTATTCCTTGTGAATAGTCAAGACTTTAGTTGCCTTCCAAGGTGTAGATTTCCTATGGAGAAGAACGAGCAAGAAACTCCATGGTTACTCTTTTTAAATCATATTGGTACAATGTTCTCGAAATGATGGTAATGTGAGGACAATGCAGGAGAAAAGAGTCGTAAACTTCTTAAAAAGTCTACACTAAACAAGCTTGATTTTAATATTCACTAGAGTTTTTTATTCAATTGTCATGACAGCATTAAGATGACCAATCCCAACAGACGGCACTCGTTCACGAGATTATATGAGGTTATAGGTAACGGTAACCGCTTACCACCAGGTGGGCCGTGTGCGTGTTTGCCAGTTTAGTGATTTAAAAAATATCGTCTGTAAGAAACGAAAAACTGATGGTGTGAACTAATAACGGAACAGCATTTTTTTGTCAATAGAGTCGGTGATTGAGGCAATGCAATAAAGATGTCTGTGCGTCCGGTATCAAAAAATCATGCAGAATAATTTATAGAATATCTAAAGCGACCTACTCAAAGCCGAAGCAGATACTGACTGGCATGCAGGGCCCTGCATGCAGTATCTCTACCGGATTGTATAGAGTGGATGTTTTTTTGTTTCAAAAACGTTGCCTCACACTAGTATTTCTCCTGTGTCGTGGGTGCGTTTTCAGACATACATTCCACATACAATACACCCAGACCCGGAGCAACTACCTGCAGATCATACAAATATTTGTTCCGTGCGGGACTTGAATCCACGACCCGGTGCGCAGCAGTTTGCAGAGCCGATATTTATAAATATGTAGGGCTTTGAGTAGGCCCGTTTACTTGGGGAAAGGACAGTTTGTAAAATTGTTTGAATTTGTCATTCTGTCATTAAAATGTTGAGTTTTGTCTTTTCGCGAATCTGTCATTTTGAATTGCTGTGTTACGCGTGTTGAAGGGAAACTAGTTTCAAAATCAGTCAGTTTGAGCTCCAGGCATTCTAGCGTTTTACGAATGTGTCAGTTTGCATTTCCCACGTTAGGTATCCACCTAAATCGTATAAATGTGAAGTGAAAGTTTGTATGTTTGTTTGCGGCTCCATCGCGTGCAAACGGCGAGACGGATTCTAATTTAATTTGGCAGAGAGGTAGATTTTCTCTTGGAATAGGATGTAGAATTCTAGATTCTATCATGATCACTCACTCGGGCGAAATTAATAATGTATCTGATATCTGCGATCTGAGTGATTGATTTTCCAATCAAGATCTCTCAATCTCGCAAGGCAATCTGACTATCAAATATCGGCAGATATCCACTAATCCCATCTCTCTTACCAGAGATGATTAATTTTGTAATATTACAAACAAAACTTTGTACCCCTTTTTAAGGACATTGCGCGGACGGAGTAGTGTAAGATTTGGCATGGTTAAAGTTTATTATTGCCGTGTGGTGCCGGCTCAGAATACCACCACCCCATCTCCTCTCGTGGGTGTCGTAAAAGTCGACTAAGAGATTAGTTGGAGGATGGGCAGCAGCGTCCTTCGAATACATTAACAACTCAACTGCGATCGCCAACCCGTCTGCCAAGCGTGGCGATTATGGTAAAACCCCCCAATGAGCCCACAACACACCCATATCGGTCTTTGTGGTGATTTTTGGGGGAGGCCTGTGTCCAGCAGTGGACTTTATTCGGCTGAAATGATGATATTATATCCATACATATGCAACAGAGACGTGGTCACTCCCAATGGGCCTCATAATAAAGCACAGGGTAACAATTCGTAACCGGCACCACACAGCTCTAATAATATAGGATCACTCTATCTCCTCCCGTGGATGTCGTAATAGATGACTAAAGGATCCAAAACCAAAGGGATGGACAGCAGCGTCGTTCTTTGGAACAGCAGCCATTAAGCGCTCTCCAACCTCCATGCAAAGCGTGGGGAGTACTGTCGAGTTCCCTCCAAAATGACGACACAATGGTGGCATGGTTGGTGCAGCGGCTGATGTAGTCGACTGCTGCGCTCCGGGTCGCGGGTTCGATTCCCGCACGGAACAAATATTTGTATAATCTGCAGGTAATTTTTCCGGGTCTGTGTGTATTGTGTGTGGAATTCATGTCTGTAAAAGCACCCACAACACAGGAGAAATCCTAGTGTGGGGCAACGTTTTAAGAAAACGAAAAAAAAATCTACGGGGAGGCCTTTCTTCACCAGTGAATGTTTTTGGCTGATATGATGATGATGATGAACTGTTATCACTAAATAATAGTTTACTATTAGTAGTGGAGTGGAGTGGACGACGGGCATTCAATTTAAAAACTACAATTTCGTCCGTGTTATTCACAACATGATCGTTGAAGGTTGCGCTTTGGGATTTTCCAATAACTTTTTGCGCGATTTGTAATCATAAAGAGTAACTACGTATAAATAAATCTGTAGATTTCCTCTTAAAACATTAAAATGGATACAATACCTGTTCATTATCATCTAATTCAATGCGTGGCAGACAATCGGAGGAAAATCCTCCATCTGCACAGCGTTTCGGAACAAGGGAAATGTTTACAATATGACAGACAGATATATGGACAGATGATGTCACATGTTGTAAACAAGTTTATTTTTCTTTTTTTTAAACGTTATACGTAGGCTGTTCCATAAGTGTTGCAATAGAAATAATGTAAAAAGTTTGGACATATATGACTGCGCGTATGGTTATCTGCCACTTATTACAAGTCAATGCTACCTGGTACACTGATGTTTGTTTGCCGCAAGTTATCCGCGAGCTGAAGAAACTGCGACCAAACTCGCGTCTGGGCAGTTGGCACTTGCACCATGATAACGCTCCTGCTCATCGAGCGACCATTACTCAGGAGTTTTTGAAGCAATTGAAATTAAAATGACGGCACGGTTGGTGCAGTGGCTGATACAGTCGGCAGCTGCGGTCTGTGTCGTGGGTTCGATTCCCGCACGGAACAAATATTTGTATGATCTGCAGGTAGTTGTTCCGGGTCTGGGTGTATTGTATGTGGAATTCATGTCTGTAAACGCACCCACGACACAGGAGAAATCCTAGTGTGGGGCAATGTTTTAAAAAAAAAAGAAAAAAAAAAAATTGGGCTTACTGTGCTGGACCACCTTCCGTATAGACCCGACCTCGCGCCATGCCACATTTTTTTACACTTCTTGGCGCATGCGTGATTCGTTTTTTTTTTTGTTTATATGTTATCATGGTACTTATATTGATGTAATATATGTATTTAGTCTTTTGACCTTTATCATCGAACCCAACATTAACACAGTAACTAAGCGATACATTTTGATTTGATTAAACCGTGAAGATCGAACAATCACTCCCATTATGGTAAGCTGGCTAGTGGCTGGGCTTCTTCATAATTGAGTTTGTTCTTTATTTCGCGTCGGCACAAATAAAACACTTATATAAGGCAAATTATTACTGGATAAAAAGGAAAACACGGCTTGGTACTATACTTACCACAATCGCACAAGTACACAAGTTTTGCAAATTTTTAATCTAAAACTTAATATATTATGAATAGTTTGTCGAAATGAACATTAAAACTGCATCATGGGCGGACTAAGTGTATAGTCTATGACGCTTGCATAATAAAACACAATGATAAATAATCAACAAACCGGTAAACGAAGGTAGTCAGAAAATTTCATCATGGCGGCTCAATGTTTACCCTTTTTCGCTTATCGCAATCTGTGCGTGAGCCAATCAACTGGCGTTATTATAAAATCCCATGCGAACACTTTTAATTTAATTTTTAATTTGTAATTAATTTTAACTTATCTATTATTATTGACGAATAACACAATATAATACTATACAATACAATACTCTTTATTGTACACCAAAAATAACAAAAATAAGATCCAATGTAGAAAAAGACATGTACAAAGGGCGGTCTTATCGCACACGGCGATTTCTGCCAGACAACCTTGGGATGGACAGATTTGTAAGCGATAAAGGAAAACTATACATAGTTACTTAATACGTAATTTCATTATTGCGTGCCGGAAGACGTCAGCCGTCACTCGTCACCAATGTAGGGTGGCGCTGAAAATCAGTGCGCCTGTGTTGCAAGTAATTTGTAACATAGAAGTGTTATGCTGAGCGCCATTCCTTTTTTTTGCGCAGATGAGACTCACTAATCTTTTCCAATTTTTACTTATTGTCATTATTTTGTAAATATGTAGTGTGTTTTAACTTCGGAAATTAATAAATTGTTTTTCTTTCTTTCTTTCTTTCATGTAATTTTAGTCTCTTCCCGCCGGTCAAGAGCCAGTTGAAAGGGCGGTGATTTTCAACTGATGACGAATTAATAAGTGCATGGGGTGAGCCTGTGCCAGTGTCACAAAGGATCAGTGGGAGATTATGTTTAATACGTGGTTTGAACGCATGCATAAGTGTATTAACTTATTTTGAAAAAGTTTAGTAAATAGTTAGATTTTTGCAAGACTTATGGAACATCCTACGTATTTATGTCACTAGGAGTTCTCCTGTATCGTGGGTACAGTTTACATCTCAACCAACTGCCTATAGATCAGACAAATATATGTCATTTGTTACTAACGTGAATCGAACCCATGACACAGCTCAGAAAGCCCATCGCTTGGCCAGTGAGTCAACCATGCGTTCTCTGGTATGCCATTCAGGAATTCTACCCTTAAACTCTCACTCACCTCGCTTGGCAGGCGGGTTGGTGAGCGCAGTATGGCTATCGCTTCACAGAAGGGACGCTGCTGCCCATCCCTCTGGTTTAGATTCCCTTAGTCGCCTTTTACGACATCCACGGGAGGAGATGGAGTGGTGCTATATTCCTAATCCGGACACCTCACGGAATAAACCTATTCACTCAAGACTTCTAGGTTGTCATTTTCGGTAAACAGGGTTAGTGGCAAGAATTTCTACTCCTTAGCAATACTTACGAGGGCGGCACTGAAAATTTCGGGAATCAAGGAAGTGACACAACATTACTATTTAAAAATGTATTTATTGCTTTTCGAAGTATTCTCCGCGAAATTTGACACATTTTTCCATACGATGGAACCAATCATTGAAGCAACCATTCCATTCGGAAGTTGGGGTCTCCAAAATGGCCGTTTTGTAGGCGTCCACAGCTTCTTTAGGTGATGAAAATCTCTGTCCACGCAATTTATTCTTTATTTTAGGGAAAGTATAGAAATCATTAGGGCTTAGGTCGGGGCTGTATGGCGGATGGTCTAATAATTCTATGTTTTCTTGCTCTAAAAACTCTTTTGTTCTGTGCGCGGTGTGAGAACTCGCATTGTCGTGATGGAGGATGATGCGGCGGTTGCAGTTGCTCTCTACGGAGTTCAGAAACGACCTGTGGCAAACAAATGCTAGCTTACCATTCTGCATTAACCGTTCTTTGTCCCTCAAGAGGAATAGTCGTAACATGGCCGGTTTTGGAGACAAACGTGGCCACCATTTTTTTTGCAACACTCCTTGAACGAACAATTTTTGTTGGCTTTAACTCATTTTCGAACACCCAAACTCGTGACTGGTTTTTTGTTTCGGGTTCGTACGCATATATCCAGGATTCGTCACCTGATACGATGTTGTATACAGCATTTGAGGATCCTGCGTGGAATCTTTCGAGAGTTCTGACGCACCAAGTAACGCGAGCTGCTTTTTGCTCTTCACATAGCAAATGCGGTATCCATCGGGAAAACAACTTTTTTACACCTAATTGTTCATGCAAGATTATTTGTATTTGACTCATGCCAATGTCTAAAGTTGCCTGAATTTCGCGGTATGTCACATGTCGATCTTCCTCAATCAGCTTACGCACAGCATCAACGTTTTCTTGGGTGACTGCAGTTTTTGGACGACCTTGACGAGGATCATCACTGAGCTTGACACGTCCACGTTGAAATTCAGCAAACCAGCGATAAGTTGTGGTTTTGGATGGGGCTTCATCACCAAATGCAGAAATCATCCGGTCAACACACTGTTTTTGTGTTAAACCACTTCGAAAGTCATAATAAATCATCGATCTTGAACTTTCTCGAGTCAATTCCATTTTCTCAACGACTAAACAAGTTTGACAAAACCTTGTGACAAGACCGTGAATCTTTTTTAAAATAAATAAATGGTATTCGATTTGTAAAACCAAGGAGTTTTCAATTTAAAAGATTTTAATATGACAGGAACAGTGGAAATATTCCATTCCCGATACTTTTAGTGCAGCCTATGTATTACTAATGTGAAAGTGAAACAATAAGTAAGTGCTGCAATAACCCAGCACATCGGTGGCACAAAGCCGCCCAGCAGTCCGATAGTAGATTGGGATCATCATTGCGGCCGAATGGAGCCCATTGCTGGACACTGACCTCCCCCAAAGATCACCACAACGACCGATATGGGTGTGTTGTGTTCTCATTGGGGGGGTCTTGCCATAATCGCCACGCTTGGCAGACGGGTTGGCGATCGCAGTTGAGTTGTTAATGTATTCGAAGGACGCTGCTGCCCATCCTCCGGCTAAAAAGTTAAAGTCGTTGAGTGAAAATCGGAATCTCTCCAAACGATAGAATTCGAAATGAGGATATCCGGAAGAGAACCAAAGTGATCGACATAGCACACCGAATCAGCAAGCTGAAGTGGCAGTGGGCTGATCCCACCTGTCGAAGGACTGATGGCCGATGCAGACGAGTCCTAGAGAGGAGAACAAGTAAGGGCAAATGTAGTTTGGGACGCCCACCGGCCAGATGGATGGGCGACCTGAAGAAGCTTGGCGGGTCCAGCTCGATGCGGAATGTTGATGAATGGGTGTTGTGGCGCACGCTAGGAGAGGCCTATGTCCAGCAGTGGACCGATATAGACTGACAGTGAATTACTCCTTAAGAAAAAATGAAACCGACTTAAAATAAACACAATTATTATTTCATAACGTATGTCTGTACATAGGAATGGTACCTTAAAATTGTTTATACTAAAACTTTTCTATAAGTACATATATTATTCCAGTGAAAAAATCAAATAAATCGGCGGTGTTGTTTCTGAAAAAGTCGCACACATACAAACATACGGAGGAAAAAGAGCCTTCCTTGCTTTAAAGACGTAAAAAAATAACAATAAATTGCTAAAATACCTGTATGAACAACATAAAATCATATCTTTTACTAAGTAACGTCAAAGTTCGTTCTCTGTCACGCAAGGTCAAAGAACTTTAATAACTCATACGACTATAAAGTAAAATAATAAAGACTTACCTCTTCTTCTAACGCGACGGGGAACTGCGCAGGAGTCAGCGGCTTGACAGCAACGTCTTCTAATGCTGTCTTCCGTCTGAAATTACACACATATGGTTAAGTGCGTGTAAAGCCTTGGTGACCAATTATTTTCAAATGTTTTACTCAGATATTTACTAAATCAGAGGAACGCATGCGACAATCACTTTTTGATTCGCACATGAATCCGAAAATGTATAGGTGAGCCGGGATCAAACTTGGACCCTCATGGATGGAAGGCAAGCGTTCAACCATTAGATTAACAATGCTGCAATAGATTCATCAGTTTAACCCAATGACTATAAAACCACTTAACGGCGCATACAGGGCACAAACGTACGCCAAACATATGTGCTATAGAACTTATAATAGACCGCGTTACGTATTCATCACTTTACGCCTCACCGACGCCACAACACCACCATCCGGTTCAAGTAACTACTTCTCCCCCTCGTGTCTTGCTCGCACCGGCCCGTGCCGAGCCTGTAGTTTTAAATGTCCTATAAGTTTAGTTAAGCATTTTTTTTAAACTTTGCCCCACACCAGGATTTCTCCTGTGTCGTGGGTGCGTTTGCAAACACAAATTCCACACACAATACATCCAGACCCGGAACAACTACTTGCAGATCGTACAAATATTTGTTCCGTGCGGGAATCCAACCCTCAACCCGGTGCGCAGCAGCCGACTGTATCAGCCACTGCACCAACCATGCCGTCTATTACCAATACCAATCCAACTGTCCCCAAAACAATAGCTTGTTGTCCCCAGCAACGCCCTAAGCCGAAGTCCGTGTCCCGCAGGGGGCGCCCTTAGTGAAAGTTGCTTAGTATGAAATATTAATTTTAAGCCTGGCTGGAGGGCTCTTTTGGCTTCGCCAGAAAAAACCGGCTAAGCAACAACATTTCCAGGAAATGTATGCGAGAATAACCAACAAAAACAAAAAAATACGGGTTGCGCTCCGGGAGTGCCGACATAAGTGAAAACTTCTTTTTTTTATTTGTCTAGACGCGTTCGCGGTCTGCTATATGTACATGCATATATGCACACACTATAGCTGCGTCTCGTAACGGTGTCGCGAGTCCAGAGATTTTATCTCATCTAAAAATATGCGTGCCGCGCTAAAAGAAGTTTTCACTTCAAAAATATTACTTTAGTTCCGACCTGAGACTGAGACCTATACGTCAAAATATTCGTGCTAGGCCGCACGAATATTTTGACGTATAGTATCGTAATCGTAACGTTAATGTGAGTCAATTTTGAATTGTGCAAATGCGGTTCACAGGGAAATTGCTTTCCAACAACATACAGCGTTGTTTGTTCGTGACAATTTACAGCTGATTGCTTTGAATCTTTAAAAAACCGACGCCGTTTATTTAGTTCAGCAAAGCAAACACCGTTTCTACCTGTTCTGGTATGTTTATGATTTAGTGAGAAAATATTAATGACGTAAGTGTGAGTGTGGAAAATTTTAAAACAATGTATTTTTGCCGGAATATTAATTTTGACATTTTGATTGCTTCTAAACCACACTAAGTTATAAAACAAGACAACGATCACATCTTCAATTTAATTCTTCTAAGTGGGAAACAAAAAAAGAATGAATTGTCAAAAATGACGCATACATTGTTTTATGACACGTGTCACGGAACGTGGTTCAATTAATTTTCTTTTTGCCCACGGGTCAGCGGTCTAAACACCAAAGGCAGCGCGTGTTATCATTTCGGTCGAATGAAGCCACTGCTGGACACAGGCTTCCTCCAAAGATCACCACAATGACCGATATGGGTGTGTTGTGGGCTCATTGGGGGGTTTTGCCATAATCGCCACGCTTGGCAGACGGGTTGGCGATCGCAGTGGAGCTGTTAATGTACTCAAAGGACGCTGCTGCCCGCCTCCGGCTAATCCCTTAGTCGACTTTTACGACACCCACGGGAGGAGATGGGGTGGTGGTATTCTGAGCCGGCACCACACGGCCACAATGATCTGCATGATGTTAATGAGTCACGATGCCTAATCATAAACGACCGTTTTTATATTTCTGCCTGTCTGAAAAGTTGTCTCGAATAGGCTGCGAAACGGCTTAACGGATTCCAATGAAAATTTTAGGGATTTAAAACGTTTTTTGTATGTTATATCCATTTAAAAGGGTTCAGAAGATACGAATGTAAACATAATTTACGCCTAGCTAAGCGGGCGGGTTACCCGGATACTGTAAAATAAGAACTAGGATTTGATTTGTTTGTTGTTTACTTGGTTAACGTTCGGAGTACAGCACATGGATTCTCTTTGATTATTTTATCGGACATCTTGACCACGCGCACATTCTACTCACCCTGCAATATATAAAGCAGATGGAGATAAATAGATCCATCAAGTAGCAGACAACAGTTAAAGGCTCCAGATAGCCCCAATTGGGGAGCTGTCAGCCTAATAAATACGAATCGTTTTGTGGGGAGATGTGATATAGAGATGCTGGATGTGCCGCAGTGATTTACGCGAGTATTTTTTCATCCTAACTAATTACGAGATGAGCTTCCTTTATCGTTTCAGCCGAATAAAGTCCACTGCATGACACAGGCCGCCCTCAAAGATCACCACAACGACAGACATCGATGTGTTGTGTGCTCATTGGGGGGATTTGCCATCGCAGTTGGGTTGTTAATGTTTTCGAAAGACGCTGCTGCCCATCCTCCGGCTAATCCCTTAGTCGCCTTTTACTACACCCCCGGGATGAGATTAAAAAGTTTTATTTTGGTCTTACGTGGACTTCATCCAGACCTGAAATAACTATCAGTACAGCATACAAATATTTGTTCTGTGCGGGGATCGAAAGTGCGAGACGTAGCACAGAAGATCAATCGCCAACTTAGCCTTAGCCACTGCGTCAACCATGCCGGATCTCTTAGTTGCCTTTTTCGACACCCATAGATGGATAGGGGTGGTCTATTATTTACTGGGAACCACACGGCACTTGTCCCCATCTCGTGGGTGTCGTAAAAGTCGACTATGGGATTAGACGGAGCATCGGCAGCAGCGTCTTTCGTCTCAACTGCGATCGCCAACCCGCCTGTCAAGTGTCCCGATTATGGCAAAACCCCCCAATGAGCATACAATACAAACCCAGACTGGCCATTGTGGCGATATTTGGGGGAGGCCTGTATCCAGCAGTGGACCTCTTTTGTATGAAATGATGAATCTTCACTGCTAGTAATAATATATCTAGGTAAAAGCAGTTCGGATTGCTTTTGTCAGTTTAATGAGGCTTAAACTGTTATAGGGTAGTCTTTTGTGCAGGAGACGTCACTATTGCTTTACTGATAACCAATTGAGCATGTAACGTCGGATCTCTAATCTATTGTCGGCAATATGTCGGACTCAGCTGTCGCCGAACGCACCTCCACCCTTGTGAATGTCTTGTGCTTAAACATTTTTGAAGTGAAACCTTATTTTAGCGCATAGATAAAATCTCTGGCAAAACTCGCGACACCGTTACGAGACGCAGCTATAGTGTGTACATATTTTTACGTACGTTTTAGATTCGAGCGTATGGCACCGGTGGGTTACAGCTGAAAACCAGCGTTAGGTGGTCAGTACCACTGCCACCTAACATTATGCTGAGCTGTTGGCCCTTTGGCACTATAATTTTGTTACTGTGCACGATATGTGTTGCCTTTTAGTTAGTTTTATGATTTTAATATTTAAGTTTATTTTTATTTTGTATATTGTCTGTGCCAATAAAATAATTTTTCTTTCTTTCTTTCTTTCTTTCTTTCATATAGCAGGACTGTGAACGCGTCTAGATGCGTACTGCGCTAAAAGAAGTTTTCAGTTCAAAAATAAGTTTTCAGTTTTGTCGGCACTCCCGGAGTGCAACCCGTATTTTTTTTTATTGGTCGGGTGAAGTGCTATTCCGGACTCCTACCAGCTAAAACCACTGCAGCGGTATCTCCAGCCCGAAGGGGGCTCCAGGTTTTCGTAAGATCACACTAGAGCCGCCCATTAGTACCACACGTTTAGGCACATCTCGGAGGGGATGACTGGAAAGCGGTCAGCCCTCTAGCGGAGGGTAGGGTTACGCGTAGATATTTAATATCCGTGGCCCATTTCAGTTTATTGCCGTACATTTCAAGGTCCTTAAAACCACCAAAGTCGGCCTTCCTCGTGAACGGCACGATAACAGTTTTGCTTGGATTAATGGATAGATTATTCCTCGTGCATTATCTTTCCACCATATCCAAGGCTCCCTGAAGCAGAACTGACACTACGTTCCGAAATTAGCCATTGACAATGACTTACTGTGCGGGACGGGCCTTTGTTAAGTTCCACTAGTAAAGAGTCCGCTACTAGAGTCCATAGTAATGGGGATAGAAATCCTCGCTTTGGGCAATCTAACATTGCTTTTACAGTTAGTCTATCCCGCGTAGAAGCAGTAGGTTTTTTAACACGCTTTTATTATTAGCTTGGTATCTATGGAACGGATTTTTTGAACTCGATTTTCATCCCCTTCAAAACGTCGGATTCATTTGAAACTTCGCACACTTATCAAGGACAGACGACCATGCACATTCGTTTAAAAAAACACGTTTTGTAGATAACCAAACTAAAAAGTTGAAAATAATTTTCAATAAGTTTAAAATAAGACTACAGTAATTAACAAAAAAATTATGAAAATCCGTTGGAGTGGTACTATATTCTTAAACCGAATACCACACGGCTATAAAAAAAAAGATTCAATACCTCAATAGTATGATCTTGAACACAGGTCCGACCAGTCCCTTGATGATGGCAGACGCGTTGAGGTGACATCTCCCGTGCAGCACTATGCCGTTCACCTGTAACAAAATGACGATAAGCACGATGTTCAACTTTAAAGCTATTAGTTTATTTCTATAACCTTTTACATGGAGGTATCATTCGTCAATAGTTAAGCTTTAATTTGCTTCGTTCCATGTACAAGATTTCCACGGATACCCTTTTAAATGTCAAGAGGAGACTTAGAAGTTGGGTACTGAGAAGACTCAGAACTAAGGTTACCAGATGGGTGGGAATTCGTTTGGATTCTGCCGACGTTTCATATGGTAGTGTGGTGGTTTTTAGTGTTACGAACGTCCGAAGGAAAAAACGACGGAACCCTTATAGGATCACTCGTGTGTCTGTCTATCTGTCACAGCCAATTTGCTACGAATCTACTGGACCGATTAAGTTGAAATTTGGTACAAATATGGATGTGCCGTGTGGTGCCGGCTACGAATAGCACCAACTCATCTCATCTTTTGGGTGTCGTAAAAGGCGACTGTGATTAGCCGGAGGATGGGCAGCAGCGTCCTTCGAGTACATTAAGAACTCAACTGCGATCGCCAACCTGTCTGCCAAGCGTGGCGATTATGGCAAAACCCCCCAATGAGTACACAACACACCCATATCGGTCGTTTTGGTGATCTGGGAGGCCTGTGTCCAGCAGTGGACTTTACTCGGCCGAAGTGATGACAGAAAGAAAAAGACGGACGTGTAACGTAAAGAAATTAATTTTGCGTATGAGGGTCATTTTTCGTGGCCAAGATAGAAAATTAAAGAATAAAGTTACACGGTCTGTGAGGGTCTCAAATATCTTTGTTTTATAATTTAAACATATATAGTTTTAAAGTTATTAAGAATATAAATGAAAATTGACCATTCCCTCCGCATTATCTCCGAAACTAACGAGCCTAAAATTTTGAAATAAGCTTTACGAATAGACTGCAGGAAAACCTATAAGTCCATGGTCTTAAAATAAAATGGTAAATCTTTCAATATTGAGTACCTACAAACGTGTGTGTGTGCGTGGAATGTATGGGAGAACATTTGTTTTTCAACTACTATGTTAAGTTTGTTCTTGGGATAAGTTATTGGTACAAGACCGAATTCAACAATAGGTAGACAATATATTTTAGCTAAGAAACAAATATGACACAGATAAAAAAAATAGTTGGATAACATACTAAACGTACGGAAGTTCACGCGGATTCAACTCAGACTTGTCTGGTTTTTATAACGGTGGCATCCCTACTGCCGTGTGGTGCCGGCTCAGAATACCACCACCCCATCTTCTCCCGTGGGTGTCGTAAAAGTCGACTAAAGGATTAGCCGGGGGATGGGCAGCAGCGTCCTTCGAGTATATTAACAACTCAACTGCGATCGCCAACCCGCCTGCCAAGCGTGGCGATTATGGCAAAGCCCCCCAATGTGCCCACAACACACCCATATCGGTCGTTGTGGTGATATTTGGGGGAGGCCTGTGTCCAGCAGTGGACTTCATTCGGCCGAAATGATGATCCCTACTGTACCAATTCTTCTGCATCGTGGGTACAGTTCAACATCATACAAACACATACATCTACGGCAGAAGATCGAGTCGGTTCAGTTTACAAACAATTAAATCGCACATACCTACACAAACACCCAGATCCGAAACAATTAGATAGTTGTAGGTGCCAATGATACAAATATGTGTTCCTTGCGGAGATCGAACCCGCGACACGTGGCGCAGAAGGCCAATCACACAGCCACTGCACCAACCGTGACATAAAAATACATAAAACTGTTTAATGTTAGAATTTTTTTCAAAATTATATATTTTCATGATAACGCAGCGTGGGATGGCTTCCAACGAGTTGGACAGACGACCTGATGAAGGTCGCTGGGAGCCGTTGGATGAGAGCGGCATGTGACCGCTCGTTGTGGAAATCTAAGGGGGAGGCCTTTAACCGACAGTGGACGTTCTTCAGCTGACATGATGATAGTCAGGACCGACAGACGTTAGGAGTTACGTTTTCTCCAACCCACTAGGAGTTAAATGAACGATTTTGTTACTTGAAACAACTTCTTTTAATGTAGAAATGTCGCTCAAACGACCGTGACCGCGACTATCTAGGCTTGCAACAGTAGTTTAAATTGAGAATCTCGCAGCAATCATATTTCAACCGTTGCATTTGCTATTATTATTCGTCAGGCGCGCGTCGTGTCATTGTCTTAATTATCTAATAAATGTCCGTCCAGTTGAGAAGTCACTTATCACAAACAGCTTTTGGCCACGAGCTTGTGTTACCTGAAAACAACCTTATGTGTATATGTTTCATGAACTACCTAATTGTACCCGATGGATAATGATGAACCGGGAACTCTCGACAGTCGAGCAAGTATTAAATAATTCTAGCATAATTTATTGGTATTCCTTTCTAATAGCTTAGAGCATGTTGGGAGTTTTTATTTTTATGTTAATGTGGTGTTGTATGTACAGCAATTGCGTTTTATTTATGTAAATAAACCAATATCTTTCACTCATAAATAGTCAGAATTTTAGCAGATGCATGGTTACAAGATGTTGATCTTATTCAGAAGGGAATTCAATAATTTTCGTGGACATTCTTCAAAAATAATGGCTCAGTATGTAATCGGTCGGCTTTCTGCGTTTTGTGCCATGGGTTCGATTGCAGTACGGAACAAATACCTATGTGCAAGGCCTACAAGGAGTTGTTTCGGGTCTGTGTGTTGCGCTTTTAAGATTAAAACTGAACCCACACCGTCTCATCCCGTGGATGTCGTAAAAGAGTACTAAGGGACACTAAACCAGAGGGGTGGGCAGCAGCATCCCTCTCTTTTGTGGCACAGCAGCCATTCTGCCCTCACCAACCTGCCTGCAAATTCTTCCCAAAATGACCACACACGGCATGTAATCGTTGTGGAAATCTATGGGGGAGGCCCTTGTTCATAGAAATCCTAGTGTATGCTAGGGCAACGTATTATTTTTAAAGTATAACATGTAATATCAAACTAGTATGTATGGTAGTATGTATGTAGGTTTAAGTATTAAGTTAAACTATGTCACGATTTCTGTCATATAAAATAAGGGAAGGTGTTCCCCATGATACAGGTTAACCTAGTTTGGGGATCGACGTTCACCTTAATTTGTCAAAAGTAATAATTGGAAAATAAAACTTATTATTATATAACCTTTCATTGATAACTTTCATATGCATATATAAGAGTTTTGTCCGCGTATTCACTCCCGAGAGCAAACGTATGCACTTTTGGATGCCCTGAATACATCATCCAGGTTCTGTGAAGAGAGCGTGTAATTTTAAACACATACAACTATCCTCATCGTCATCCTCTCATTCAGAGGGTGTCATAAACGTGACTATGGGATTAGCCGGAGGATGGGCAGCAGCGTCCGCCGAGTACATACAACTCAACTGCGATCCCTAACCCGCTTGTTAAGCATGGTCACACATAAGTCATAACACACCCATACTGGTTATTGTGGCATCTTTCATTGAGGCCTGTGTCCAGCAGTGGACTGTATTCGAAATGATGAATAGCTGAACCACCTGAAGCAATAAAGAATACATACACCACGATTTTAAATTGGATGCACTTGAACGGTTGCCTGAACTCTCAACATAAATTGAACCGTGCAATGCAATTTATGTTGGCAGTAGTTTGAAGTCCCTGAAGATTAAAATACGATACTTAAAAAAATATTGCAAAGAACATTAATCGCTAAAATTATATTATTGTACACCACTTGGTTTTTTTTTTTACATATTATAAATACATTGTTTTTTAATTTGTACAACAATATTTGTAAGTAATGTAGTTAGATTTAAATTGATATCTATGCTTTTATACACATTAAAACTAAATATATATACACTATTTATGATTACACTAAACATAAAAAATTACTATGTATATAATATATATATAAAAGAATAACATGTGCTTAGGCGTCAAAGAATATCTCCTCATCGCTGTCAGCTGATAATGTTCCTAGAAGGCTGGCAGCATTGCCACGTTGAATGGCAATGCTTATTCTTTCGCCAAAGAAAAGGCCAGCCCTCTGATCACGCGAAGTGTCAACCAACCGTCTAGCTATATCAAAATACCACTTGGCTTAGTTTCCAAGTTGCAGTAAGACACTCGGTACTGTGTATCCAAATTGTTTGAGCTGCCTTTTTCGGGATGTCGTCGGCTTCATTGACTAGGAAGATCCTCATACTCTTCATGTTACTCCTCACCCGAACAATCCGCGTAGCGTGAAGTTCACGACAGGAAATATACATTTTCGTGTAATTTGAGTGAATTCGCAGAGTTCCAATTAAATGCAGTTAGTTACGCAAGTTAAATTTGTTCAACAAAATTGTTATACAGGCTGTCCAGTAAATAGCACGACATACTGCAGGGGGTGAGAGCTTGGGTCAATACCTACCAAAAAACACAATACATGTTCAGCAAAATCTTACGGATTTACAGTAGTACAAAATTTTCCAAAATATCGAAAAATCTCTACCTTAACACAGATTTTTAAGCGTAATGAAAAATTCCTTTTCTAGTTTTTTTTTTACCTCAAATTATTTGTGAATACTTTACTCATTGATAAGTCTTTATTCTATTAAAAACTAATATGTTTTCAAGCAATAAAATTTTATTTAAATTTTCACAGTACAATTTTCTTATCTTAAAAAATTGTACTACTGTAAATCCGTAAGATTTTGCTAAACATATATTGTGATTTTTTGGTAGGTATTGACCCAAGCTCTCACCCCCTGCAGTATGGCGTGCTATTTACTGGACACCGTGTATAAGCACAGGATTCTATTTTGGATTTGGATTTAAGAGCTCAGCACAATGCTCGATGATCTCAACATAGTTTCCCAACAGGTGGGCCTTAAAATGAACATGGGCAAGACGAAAGTCATGTCAAATGCCCATGTCGTGCCCATCCCAATATCCGTTGGGAGCTCTGCAGTGCTATTCTTAAGAACTCACATGTGAATCTGCAGTGAAAAGTAGTAAAAACAAAACTAAATTAGAGATTTCACTGCAGAACTACGAGTACATGCTTAAGAACCCTCAGTGAAAATGAGCAAAATCAATACAATATTAGAGATAGCATAGATAGATTTAGAAGTGAGTTTGCTAGTGAGTTCTGACAGAATAGCAACCTGGGACAAACTGCCCAGTAAGGTAGGTTCGACCTCGAGAGAGATCGATTGTCGAGTCCGACTCGGCTGGGCAGCGTTTGGGACACTTCGCAACGTCTTTTCATCAACAGTACCGCAATGCCTTAAGACGCAAGTCTTTAACCAGTGTGTGTTACCAGTGATGACATATAGAACAGAGACGTGGTCACTCACAATCGGCCTCATAACAAAGCTCAAGGTCACTCAGCGAGCCATGGAGATAGCTATGCTTGGTATTTCTCTACGAGATCGAATCAGAAATGAGGAGATCCGTAGAAGAACTAAAGTTGTCGACATAGCTGAATGGATTAGTAAACTGATTTGGCAATGGGCGGGGCACATTGTTCGTAGAACTCATGGCCCAACGGCCAAAAGTCTGATACAGTCGGCTGCTGCGCTCCGGGTCCCAAGCGGAATAAATATTTATATGATCTGCAGGTAGTTGTTCCAGGTCTGGGTGTATTGTATGTGGAATGCATGTCATTTTTCTCATTTCAGTATCTTACTCCAATAAAGGCAAAAGTAGTTAAAGACATTCATCTTCGAGCTTACTATGCAAGGCTAGGATTTATATTAATCATTCTCTTGTTCTCCTATTTGCCTCGCCCGACGTGAAAGTCATTGACCTTCAAATAATCTCATTACCGCAGAGTTCTAACACTCCAATATGAGAACAATATAACAGAGTATATATTATAACAACAGAGCTCAAATCTGTTCTAGTTTATGTGTTACGTTTTGAGGTAATGTTTCAATCACAACGCGTTACGTTGGAATAGTTCGGGGCTTGTTTCGGATTGACTGAGGACTTGTTGAAGAGCGGAGCGGGCTTAGTGCCACCTTGTCAAGCTTCAGTATAGAACAAGACATGTGACTCCTAAATATAGGATTGTCGTCTTCTTCTTCTTAACTTAGATTGTGGCTTCTCTAGAGTATCTTCCACAATTCCACCAATGTTTTGTATAAGGCAACGTTGTACGGTATTCAGATTATTAAATCTTTACATCATCATCATTTCGGTCGAATGAAGTCCACTGCTGCACAGGCGTCCCCCAAAGTACATTCATTGGGGGGTTTCGCCATATTCGCCACGCTTGGGTCTGCCAAATTTTTGAGAAAGTGTTTTATGAATATGTTAAGATTATTAGGCCGTGTGGTGCCGGCTCAGAATACCACCACCCCATCTCCTCCCGTAAGTGTCGTAAAAGTCGACTAAGAGATTAGCTGGAAGATGGACAGCAGCGTCCTTCGAGTACATTAACAACTCAACTGCGATCGCCAACCCGCCCGCCAAGCGAGGCGATTATGGCAAAACCCCTCAATGAGCACACAACACACCGATATCGGTTGTTGTGGTGATCTTTGAGGGAGGCCTGTGTCCAGCAGTGGACTTCATTCGGCCGAAATCATGATGATGATGATGATATTTTTAATCCAGACATCAAACCGAATCTCGCATTGCTTATCAATATGTAAACGGCTGGTGCAGTGGCTGATATGGTCGGCTGCTGCGCAACGGGTCCGGGCTCTGGGTGTATTGTGTGTGAAATTTGTGTTTGTAAACGCACCCACGCCACAGGAGAAATCCAAGTGTGAGGCAACGTATTTATAAAAAAAAAACAACCGCCCCGCTACAATCTCCGCTAGTCTTAAACCTCACCTAGAATTGGCGCGGCGCCAGTACCACACACGAAACAACAGATCGGGTGCTAATTTATGTAAATATACCAACATCATAGATATATACTTCATTATGTTCGTCTGTTTTCATGTTTGAGGGAATTGTTGCGAGTAACCAGGGTTGGGTAGTTCATGGGTGGTAAGCTCAACAACACGCTCTGGCGGGTAATTGGGTATGCACGAGAGATGTACATTTGTCACATTCGATGGCAATAACGGAGCATTTACAGTTTCACATAGTAACCTTAGGTTTTCGCGATTGTTACCTTTTTGAAGTGAAACCTTCTTTTAGCGCGGTACGCATATTTTTAGATGAGATACAATCTCTGGACTGGCGACACCGTTACGAGACGCTATTTGAAGTGAAAACTTCTTTTAGCGCGGTACGCATACTTTTAGATGAGATACAATCTCTGGACTGGCGACACCGTTACGAGACGCTATTTGAAGTGAAAACTTCTTTTAGCGCGGTACGCATATTTTAAGATGAGATAAAATCTCTGGACTCGCGACACCGTTACGAGACGCAGCTATAGTGTGTGCATATATGCATGTGCATATAACAGACCGCGAACGCGTCTAGATAAATAAAAAAAAACATTTATTGCTATATAATTTTCACTTCTGTCGGCACTCCCGGAGTGCAACCCGTATTGTTCTATTATCCCGGTAGAAATACATCATGAACTTCCTCCGCCCCGGGGAAAGGGCAGGGGTATGCTGGACTCCTACCGATTAAAACCACCGGAGTGGTCATCTTTGGCACCAAAGGGAAGCTCCAGGAACTCGAGTAATCTCCATGTAGAGCCACACATTGGTGCTGCGCCTTTAGGCATAATCTCGGAGGGGATGACTATAAAGCGTTCACCTCCTCTAGCGGAGAGAAGGCGACTGTAAAGAGGCCACCCTCCCAGGCACCTTTTGGGGGGATTTTAAAGGATTCATCCGATATTATTTTATCATTTTATTTTATCGTTTATTATTTTATCTAAGCTTTAACTGATACTAAAGATGAAGGCATTGGACTCCTGCTTGCTGTCTTGCCTGTGCTACGGCTCTAAAAATTTTTATAAGACCACACAAAACAAAATAAGAACATGCCATCGACGAATGTTGAGAATTATTATGAACATTAAGCTAAAAGACGGACAAAAAAAACGAGCCGGCCTCATAGTAGTCGCATATGATATGTAACATCTGAAACCTCACCTTGGTAATAAGCAACATATATAAAAGATCGAATTTCAGTACAACAAAATGTAAGAATGGCGCCAAAACCCAGCACAACACCGCGCATGCGCTAAAGCGGGCGCTGCCACAGATAAGTAATAATTGGTAGCAAAACTTTTTCTAATGTTATAAAAATGGCTCGGTATGCATATGCGGTCCATTAGAAAAAAAATGTGCGATATCTCCTTGGTGATATTAATTTCTTGCATTTGCCCTGTATCGTAATGGAAAAAATATATTTTATCATTATTTAGTTAGAGAAAAAGTGCTATAATTTTATTCTATTTTTAAACCTCGGCGTCCTGTTACACACTTCCGTCCCTTTTCACGAAATCAGTCCCACAGATTGCAGGAAAGCGAGAGGAAAGATATTACACATAAAACAGTAGGTATATACACAAAACTGGAGTAATGATGCACTTCAACACGCACCACATCTTGAATGGAAATGGGCAGGGCATATACAGTACGAGTCTCAGATGGAAGATGGACCAAACGAGTCACTACATGGGTAAGCCCGAGTGGCAATTTCTATTACCTCTGTAGAGGATGGCCGCCTGAACGTTAAAATTATAAAAACAGCTGGAAGTAACTGGATAAGCGTAGCGACAGGAAGAACAAACTGGTAGGTGACTATCAAATAAATATATAAACTAGGTACTTAACAAAAACCTATTTATGTAGTGTAATGCGCGTTTGTGCCGCGTGTTTATCTGCAACGCGTTCACCCATCCAGGATTTGAACGCGCCCACGTTGCATTATACAAGGTGTTGATGACGTTGCCATGTGGTGCCGGCTCAGAATGCCACCACCCCATTTCCTCCCATGGGTGTCGTAAAAGTCGACTAAGGGATTAGCTAGAGGATGGGCAGCAGCGTCCTTCGAGTACATTAACAACTCAACTGCGATCGCCAACCCGCCTGCCAAGCGTGGTGATTATGGCAAAACCCCCCAATGAGCCCACAACACACCCATATCGGTCGTTGTGGTGATCTTTGGGGGAGGCCTGTGTCCAGCAGTGGACTTCATTCGGCCGAAATGATGAAAATGATGATGACGATGGGGCAATAAATGAATCAATCGGAATTGTTGAATAGATTCATTTCTAGGCCAATACCTCACATATTCTAGACTATGAATAAATCTGAATTAAATTAGATATAAAGTGTAGTTGATGTAAGGTCATTGATGTTGGCACCGATAGTTCCAGTCTATACTGCATCTACTGTGAACATTTCGGGCTGATAACAATGCGCGTCTTGATGCGATGTAGCCATAATGTGGAGAAATATTCACGCAACAGTAAATCATAGATGATATTGCTACCAATGAGTATTAAGGATTACATCGCTCAAATCGCAAAAATAGCGTAAGTTTAAAGAATTTTGTTGCCTAATCCTTTTGTGCTCTGGGTATGTAAAAAATATACATTATACTTAAGGTCATCACATAACAATTGTATTCTTTAAAATTATGAATAAATTAGCTAAAATGTTGGAAAAAACTTAAGTAAGTAAAGGCAGTATTTAACCTAAAATGAATTTTACACCAAAAAAAAGCGGAACACCATCTGTAACAATTCGTGTTCTATATTTTCTCATTTGTTTTAATATTTATTGAACGATTAAGAATTCCCTGAAATGCCACAAGCAACGCCCATGGCGCCTGCTCGGAACGTTTACATCAGTGTCTTGACGACTCTTACGGCAGGTGGACTTATACGTGCGTTATTTTTACAAAAGAAATCAAAACTTGAACAGCTTTGAATAGAAATTAATTTTGCAAATATATTTAAAGGAGTTTATAGTTTCGTTTTGTTTTGTACTTATCATAGAGTAAGTCTGACAATGCCTAAATATAAACATTAATGTAAAGGGAAGCGTGCCAGCGCTGTAAAAAAAAAATGCTTAGTACTTACATTATTTCTAAGCTGCTTATTTTCGCTTTTACTTTAGTATTTCGCTTATCGGTACTACGTAAAAAATGTTGAAAGCTAGATCATCCTAAGTATTCCTGGAGAGGGTCACCGCTTTACAGTCATTCCTCCGAGATGTGCCTAAAGGCATGGCATCATGGGTGGCTCTAGTGTGATCTTACGAGATCCCGCCTTCAGTGCCGAAGATGACCGCTTCAGTGGTTTTAGCCGGTAGGAGTCCCGCCATAACCCTTCGCCCTCCCCGGGCGAAGGAAGTTCATGTAGAATTTCCACTGGACACCAACAAAAAAGGTCATCGTAACTAGTTCCGTCACTAAGTTCGTTCCCCGTATGGAACAAATATTAGTACGACCACAGTTCGTTCTCCCGGGTCTGGATGTAGGATCGTGTGAGATTTATGTCTGTAAACTATTCCCACAACACGGGAGAAGTTCTAGAGTATGTTGGATTTTTATAAATCTAAAAATAGGAGTTTCTATAAGTTGGACATGTTTTTTATGCGTCTGTCTACCTTAGAACTCTATCATATCTTATGTGAAATGCCACACAATTGCAAAATGAGCAAAAAAATAGATTTGTTTTTATTTATACTTTCAAATATTATTTCAAAAGAGTGTATATCCATGGAGTTTCTTGCCGGTTCTTCTCCATAGGACCAACGACTTGGAACCGTGCAACTATTTAAATTCTGACTATTCGTAAGTGCCAGCAAATGGTTTACATGAATAAAAAACATTTTTTTTTTTTTTTTTTTTTTTTTTAATGTAAAAACGTTGCCCCGCACTAGGATTTCTCCTGTGTCGTGGGTGCGTTTACAAACACAAATTCCACGCACAATACACCCAGACCCGGAACAACTACCTGCAGGTCGTACAAATATTTGTTCCGTGCGGGAATCGAACCCACGACCCGGTGCGCAGCAGCCGACTGTATCAGCCACTGCACCAACCGTGCCGACAATTTGACTTTGACTTTGACTTTTCCCGCGCCCGATTTTTAGGAATGGAAAGGACTCAACGTATCCCGATTCATAAACATCATCACATGTGCCATTTATACGTCCACTGCAGAACTAACGCCTCCCTCGTAGATTTCCACATTTGTGTCGTCATTTTGGATGTATTTGCCACGCTTGGCAGGCGGGTTGGTGAGTGCAGTATGGCTGCTTTGCCACAACGGGACGCGGCTGCCCATCCCTCTAATTTAGAGTCCCTAAATCGCGTTTTACATCAACGGAAGTTGGAATTGTGATACAGTTTCACATAGTAACCTTAGGTTTTCGCGATTGTTACCTTTTTGAAGTGAAACCTGGAAAGTTGAGTGAAAGTTGGAATTGTGATACATTCTTAATTTTGACGGCACGGTTGGTGCAGTGGCTGATACAGTTGACTGCTGCGCTCCGGGTCGTGGGTTCGATTCCCGCACGGAACAAATATTTGTACGATCTGCAGGTAGTTGTTCCGGGTCTGGGTGTATTGTGTGTGGAATTTATGTCTGTAAACGCACCCACGACACAGGAGAAATCCTAGTGTGGAAGGGGCAAAGTTTAAAAAAAATAAAATTCGGACATTACACGGAATCACATCGTGCCGTGTGGTGCCGGCTCAGAATGCCACCACCCCATCTCCTCCCGTGGGTGTCGTAAAAGTCGACTAAGGGATTAGCCGGAGGGTGGGCAGCAGCGTCCTTCGAGTACATTAACAACTCAACTGCGATCGCCAACCCGTCTGCCAAGCATGGCGATTATGGCAAAACCCCCCAATGAGCCCACAACACACCCATATCTCCCGTTGTGGTGATCTTTGGGGGAGGCCTGTGTCCAGCAGTGGACTTTATTCGGCCGAAATGATGATGATGACATCGTCTACACGACTATCAAATGAAATCTTTATAAAGGTTACAATCAAAAACATTTCACCTATCGAGCAAACCGTAGGTACATTATCTATAGCCAAAATAATATATTGTCTCAGAGTAATATATTGTTGAGATAAATCGTTTGCTCGCAGTACGAGATATTTGGATATGTTCCAACGCGAGATGTAAAACATGGTCGTACACGACGCTGGAAAGACACATAATCATTTGTTATCATCACATTTTGAACGAAGATTCATAATACTTTCATAACGCATTTGCAAATTTTCAATTATCGTAGTGGCTCGGAGGTTCACGGGTTCGTTTCTTACGCAATACATTGTGGTTTCTAACCCTGGCATGTCTCAGTATCACTTTTTCAACGTCTTTTAAAAGAAAGTTACTATTTGAAGTGAAAACTTCTTTTAGCGCGGTACGCATATTTTTAGATGAGATAAAATCTCTGGACTCGCGACACCGTTACGAGACGCAGCTATGGTGTGTGCATATATGCATGTACATATAGAAGACCGCGAACGCGTCTAGACAAATAAAAAAAATATTCACTTGTGTCGGCACTCCCGGAGTGCAAACCGTATTTTTTTTTGCGCTAAATTTACGTAACATATACACATATCATTTTACATATTACTAGCTCCCCGCTCCAGCGTCGCACAGGCAGGTACATGCAAACCCGATTGCAGCGCCACCTACTGGGTCCAATTGTAAATCAAAACCATCCAGGGACCCGCACAAATACACACAAAAAGTCATTAACGGTAATTCTAACAGTATCCTGACCATGATTGTAAACGGGTTGGACTCCACACACGTGAATCGCTGCTGTGCCATCTCACACGGGATGAGGCAGCAGTAATTCACATAACCATGTTTAGTGATATAACTAACATAGATGTAAGTACTACTAACCTTTTTGAGTTAATGTTACTTGAATAAAGATATATTTATTATAAAATCGGTCCAGCCGTTTATGAGGAGTTCAGTGACATACACACGTACAGAAGAATTTTATATAACAGAATATTATGGCATGAATAGCCAAATTACTAAAAACTTTGTAACAAAAAAAAATACGGATTTCAAAAACCCTGCACGATATAAATAATATTAAAACCACTAAAAAGAAAAATCTTTATCTATGAAGTCGGGCGGGGCCAGGTACGCTCCAACCATGGTTCATGCAGACCAAGGAGAAGTTATTTATTATACGTACGGGTCGTGGGTCCGATTCCCGCACGGAACAAATATTTGTACGATCTACAGGTAGTTGTTCCGGGTCTGGGTGTATTGTGTGTGGAATTTGTGTTTGTTAATGCACCCACGACACAGAAGAAATCCAAAAATACCTCGGTAGGGAACTCATTCCACAACCTGAGCGTGCGCGGGAGGAAATTCCTCTAAAACAGTACGGTACGAGACCGTTTTGGCTCTAGGGTATGTGGATGAAGTCCCCGCTGATAGGGGGGGGGTGCGATGGTAGAAAGTAGCCGTTAATATGTTAATATCATATCGAACAATTCCTCAGAACACTGTCCCTTGTACAAGCGGTAGAACACACTCAGGGAGGCAGTCTCTCCTCGGCTTGAGGGTTGACTGAATAGAATAGCAACGGAGTACTTATAAGTGTGGAGGTTTCATCGGGTCCCCTTGACTGCCCCCACAAAAAGGTCACACTATTACAGAATAAATACAGTTCTCTTACCTCCAGAATCTCATCGCCAACTTTGACCGGTGGGCTGGCCTTGGCCGCGGCGCCAGCAGGATGTAGGCCACAGACGAACACGGCCATTCGGCTGCGATCCCTGTGGCCGGCGAGACTAAGTCCCAGGCCACCGCGGGGGGATCGTTCCAGACGCACCGACACCACCGAGTCGCCCAGACCCGCGTACTTCTTGCGGATTTTGTCTGAAAAGAGGATGTGAAGTTGGAGTATGTGTTTATGTATTCACGGCTATGCTCAGCGCTGGGCATGCTGGGGTTGTGTCACAACTGGTAGTCGTTTTTAAACTTTAGACATTACTGTGTTTAGGTTAGAAGAGCACTGTAGCATATTGGGCATAAGAGACTAGACAACGAATGTCTCGAGGTGACGAACACAGTCTGTTGTTACGCAGGATTAGCCCTGGGTAGCATGACATTCTTTATAGGCAGTCGTGATGCTTACCACCAGGTGAAAGAATTGCTCATCTCGTCGCCAGGTTTGACAGAGGAGAATTTTGCGTCGGTCTTTTCATGAATTTACAGTTGTTTTTGCAGTTTAATTAACCGATTTTAGTACAAAATGCCGTGTGGTGGTGCCGGCTCAGAATACCACCACCCCATCTTCTCCCGTGGGTGTCGTAAAAGTCGACTAAGGGATTAGCCGGAGGATGGGCAGCAGCGTCCTTCGAGTACATTAACAACTCAACTACGATCGCCAACCCGTCTGCCAAGCGTGGCGATTATGGCAAAACCCCCCAATGAGCACACAGCACACCGATATCCGTTATTGTGGTGATCATTGAGGGAGGCCTGTGTCCAGCAGTGGACTTTATTCGGCTGAAATGATGAGTACAAAATCATTGTTTTTGTCTAACCTAACACTGTTTGAATAAAACGACCATAAACTTCACTTACAGTTGCAATGTAAATAAAATCTAAACGGCTGTTGTTTCGCTACACGTTGCTGTTCACGGACGAGGTCAGCATAATAATATCATATCAGTACAATAATCACGTAGCGTTTTGATCGCGTTGTTTACGATACATTGCGTGCTCAAAACTGCCTTAAACTGTTACTTATTATTTATGAGATAAATGCCTTTTCTATTGTTATTATAGGCCTAAGTAAGCCTCTTCCCGAAGTTTTCGCCACGTTGTAATGACAACCTGTATAAATAACTGTCGCCTGTGACTTCATTTCGAACTCATTTAAGCCCTTAATTAAGGGAACTGCGTAATTTAGTAAAAAGTATTACATATCCTTGCCATGTAGTGTCAGCTAAGAATACCACCACCCATCTCATCCCGTGGGTGTCGTTACTATGGGATTAGCCGGAGGATGAGCAGCAGCGTCTTTCGAGTACAGTTTCAAATCAACTGCGATCGCCAACCCGTCTGCCAAGTGTGGCGATTTTGGCAAACCCCCAAGTCAAAATAAAATCAAATTAGTCGACAAGAGAAATTGCTGAAGATATTGTCTATTCTTAAATTTTGTCTTGTACCATTATTTAGCCAAAGAACAAACTTGTAAGATTTACCAATTGATACTATAGAAATCTTAGAGTTAGTATAATTTTTCCTGTTATCTATGAGAAAAGAACTATAACATCATCAGTAATCTATTTTCTTCATCATTTCGGCCGAATCTATTTTCTTAAATAACTTTAATTTTTTTATTGTGAAATTATAAAAAAAAAGTTTGGTACCCTCATTTTGTCATTCGGACGTATAGAACCTTTTTCATTCGGGCTTACGGGACTCTAATAAAGCTTTATTGCCGTGTTTGCTTGCGGACAAAATACTTAGACTTAGTTCACCGCTTGGGAGACTAAACATTTCCAAAGAACTATAAACAATAACTAACAAGCCTGGCGGCGGTAATCCAGAGGAATCGGATCACACAGCGGATATCGATGGAAATTCTATTAAATGTTAACAAGCTCGATTCACACGCATCGAGTGTTTATTTGCGAGCAAATTTGATTTTTGCTTTGTATATCTGTATTTTGACTTTGACTTGTATACAGGTGTCCAGTAAATAGCACGACATACTGCAGGGGATGAGAGCTTGGGTCAATACCTACCAAAAAAAACACAATATATATTCAGCAAAATCTTACGGATTTACAGTAGTACAAAATTTTCCGAAATATCGAAAAATATCTACCTTGACACAGATTTTTAAGCATCTCGTAATGAAAAATTCCTTTTCTAGTTTTTTTTTTTACCTCAAATTATTTGTGAATAGTTACTTCACTCATTGATAAGTCTTTATTCAAAACTAAAATGTTTTCAAGAAATACAATTTTTATTTAAATTTTCACAGTACAATTTTCTTATCTTAAAATGTTGTACTACTGTAAATCCGTAAGATTTTGCTGAACATATATTGTGTTTTTTTGGTAGGTATTGACCCAAGCTCTCACCCCCTGCAGTATGTCGTGCTATTTACTGGACACCCTGTATATGTATGTACTATAAGGCAACAAAACTGACTGCAACGCGCTAAAAATCGCACACTGTTTAGAGCACACACACACTTCAGCCGAATAAAGTCCACTGCTGGACACAGGCCTCCCCAAAGATCGCCACAATTGTATTTGTGTGGTCATTAGGGGTTTCTGCCATAATCTCCACGCTTGGTAATCGCAGTTGAGTTGGTAATGTGCTCAAAGGACGCTGCTACCCATCTTCCGGCTAATCCCACAATCGCCTTTTACGAAACCCACGGGATGAGATGGGTTGGTGCCATTCATAGCCGGCACCGCACGGTATCAAGGTGTTTAGAACGCTATTCCCGATTGGAACTCTGACTGAAATGTCTCTGGAATAATATCCGACTAAGGCTCGTAGTAGGTACAGAATGAGAATCAAAACTTAAGTAAAATTGGAGTCTAGATTGCCCCATTAACCCCCCAATATGCCCACAACACACCCATATCGGTCATTGTGATGATCTTTGGGGGAGGCCTGTGTCCAGCAGTGGACTTCATTCGGCCGTAATGATGCTGATGATGATTAAGCATATAAAATAATTTTGTGTTACATATATTGGTAAATAAAAGATACAAACAAACTCATCATCAAATCGGTCATACTATGTCCACTGCTGAATAAAGACCTCCCCCATAGATTTCCACGCGGACAAACTATGCACTATTAAATGTTTCTTAAATGTTAGTAAGGGTCTACTTAAAATAATATTCTAATATTAGCGAACAATAATCGAATACAATGGGGGGTTGTCTCAGGAAATCAATGTAGTAAGACTACCTTTAAACCATTTCAGTGTCTGTTTAATTGGGTATAGTTGGTTTAGATTGACAATTAGACCCGCTAGGTGGCGCTGCAATCGGGTATTTATAAAAATGCACAAAAGTAAAAATGCTAAAATTTTTAGCAGAAACGGAACAGAAACGGGTGCAGAAAATGAAGTGTAAATCTATAAAATTATACATATACAATGTAGTAAGACTACCTTTAAACCATTTTAGTGTTTGTTTGTATGGGTCCCTGGATGGTTTAGATTGAAAGTTGGACCCGCTAGGTGGCGCTGCAATCGGGTTAGCATGTACCTGCCTGTGCGAATCAGGGGCGGGTAGCTACTTAAGAATAAAATGTGACTAAGCTCCGAAAAGATGTGTTCCACCTCTCCTGAACGTTATGGTAAAACACTTCTGCCCAGTGACACATGTGTAAAGGTAATACGTAAAATACAATGATATTATATATTAAAAGATGTAGATTATGTTACATGCGCGCCAAAAGTGAGAACCAAGGCTCCCCCAATTGTAGCACGTCGTAATCAGTTCGCCCAAGACAGGACAACGAGCACACACTGTCACAATCTGTATTGTTTTATTAATTTAGTAAAAATTAATAACAATGCCGTCGTGCCTATAGAAAATGCACAAACTATCGAGCAAAAATGAAAATAAAACAAGGAATCTCATACTACACGTGAGTAACAAACTAAAAAAAATCATCAGCATTTCGGCCGAATAAAGTCCACTACTGGACAGGCCTCCCCCAAAGATCACCACAACAACCGATATGGGTTTGTAGTGTGCTCAATGGGGTTTTGCCATAATCGCCACGCTTGGCAGACGGGTTGGCGATCGCAGTTGAGTTGTTGTGTGCTCGAAGGACGCTGCTGCCCATCCTCCGGTTAATCCCTTAGTCGACTTTTACGATACCCACGGGATGAAATGGGGTGGTGGCATTCTGAGCCGGCACCACACGGCAAGCCGGCACCACACGGCAAAAATAATTGGTATAAAAAATATTTTAATAAAAATACTATTCAAATTATATATAGAATAATATTCTCGAAGAAAATACAGGCCAAGCAAGAAAAAGAGACAACATATGTTCTATCACAGGTGCGACAAAGACATCGAGCACATTTTAGATAGTTATCTCCTTTACTCTCGTAGTTATTGTATCTTCTTTCTTACAGCATAGGAGTGTAGTTTTATAGCGTTATACCTACATACAGCGAGACTGAGTTTTGCGCGCCATTTAATATGGACGTAACATATCTATGGTATAATATCATTGGTAAAATATTTTTGTAGGAACATTCCAGAATATAAATAGGCCCAAGGCGTGAAGATAATGTTTGTTTGAAGACTCACAATTCAAGAAAAGGGGATTTCGGCCCGAGCTACTTATTTTTTCTTATGCAAATATTCACCTTAATTTAAAAGCCTTGACGTGTTACATCGCTGAACGAAATGTTTCTGCCGCAGAGCCAGACAGTGAAAGACGTATAATTTCTTGGCCTGAATTTCATATTTAAAAGGAGCATTTATCATAATTTCAGCCGAAGCAGATTCCACTGCTGGACTTAGGTCTCCCCAAAGATCGCCCCAACCACCTGTCTGGGTTTACTTTGTGTGCTCATTGCGGGGCTTCACCATTATCGGCATTCTTGGTAGGCGGTTCTTTATTTTTTTTAAAACATTGCCTCACACTATGATTTTTCCTATGTCGTGGGTGCGTTTACAGACACAGATTCCACATACAATACACCCAGACCCGGAACAACTACCTGCAGATCAAACAAATATTTGTTCCGTGCGGGAATCGAACCCGCGATCCGGGGCGCAGCAGTCGACTGTATCAGCCTCTGCACCAACCATGCCGTGGGTTAGCGACAGCAGTTGAGTTTTATAATAATAAACCCCTCTGAGCAGTCGTTATCTTACCATGGGATAAGGTAAACCATGCCCGTAGGATTTTCAACTTTGGCTTGCCTTAGTTGGCCGATCAGAGAGGGGCCGCCAGAGCCATATGCTCGGGGGTGGAAGTGTCTAATGGCGTAATAACGGGGAAACCCGCTCCGAGTCTTCGAGACGTGCGATGGTGAAACCGGTGCCGCACCTCTCGACACCCCTAGCCGCTCACACCGGTGTTGCTCCCTGCCACAGAATTTCACGTTCAAGGTTGAAAGGCAGACACCATTGTTCCCGTATTTATTAGTCTTTTTATTCCATGTAACACCCATTGCAATAAACCTTATCGTTATAGTTTCCATCTCATACAATAGCTACCACCGGGGACAATCCATTACTTCATTTTATAGTGCAGCTATGGAGAGTCCCCGGTTGGTGTCCCATTACATGTTAGATTAAAATTCTCTAAAGGGCCTCTGCGTGTTGGACCCATGTCCCCGCGTAAGCCTATCAAATGACCGGGATCCCCCTTACAGGGGATATAAACCCGTGACAAGAGAGACATGTTTGTAAATTCTTTATTATTTAGGATACTTTGGCCCATAGATAGACCTCACAAACTAACAGATATTATAATAATACAGATTGTGTTAATATAAAAAAACTTTATTGTATGTTAGTAAGAACTTCACTCGCACTACGACACAGTGCGTTCCAGTGGCACTTGTCCGCGGAAGCGACGGAACACCACGCCTTGCGGCCAAAAGTCCTCTTCCATGACGAGGTGCAGATAACACGTTGGTACTCGCACCACGAACGCCTTGAAGTTGACGTTGCAGTGCGACTCCAGCAGCTGCACTCTCGGCGTGTACTTAGTCCTTTGACGCACGTACTCCATGATGTCCTCCGCCTTAGTGGTGAAGTGTAGGCGAGAGATATACACCGAAGTGTTTTAAATGTACTCGAAGGATGCTGCTGCACATCCTACGACTAAACCCGTTGTCACTTTTTACAAGAAAGAGATGGGGTGGTATTATTCTTAGTAGTGCAACAGACCTCTGCTTCTGCTTCCGTTACTGCGGAAGATCCGCGCGCATTTGCACATCCGTTTCTGCTTCTGTATTCGCATCTTTTATAACGGATATTTAATCGGAAGTTTAGAATTTTTGTGGCGGACGAGGCGCGTCCGTAGGTCCTATATATGAAGAACACCAGAACAGATTGTTAGGTGAAAAAGCGGCCAAACTACTTTTCATAAAATATTAGAAAGAAAGAAAGAAAAATGGTTTATTAGAAGACACAAAATTACAAAGACTACAACAGGAGTAGCGCACACAAGTTATAACAACAACATAATATATAATAACAAAATATAAATCAGAAGAAATATACTTACCGGTACTTAATTTTGAATATTAACTAAATGAAAGCTATATTTGTAAAAAAAAAATACGGTTGCACTCCGGCAGTGCCGACAGAAGTGAAAACTTATTTTGGGGCGTTAGACATTTTTTAGATGAGTACTAGGGTTAATACGATCCCGACGGCGAAACACCAAACTAAACGTCTAGCGTCTCGTAACAGTGTCGCAAGTCCAGAGATTGTATCTCATCTAAAAATATGCGTACCGCGCTAACATAAGTTTTCACTTCAAAATTGTTTATGTATAACTTCATAGATTAAAAACATTAACAATTCATTTTCTGTTCCATTTCATCTAAAATTTACTTTTAACATCTGTTTCCGTTTCTGCTTCCGTTATGAATGACACTTCCGTTGCATAACGAATTTTTAGCCGGCACACGGTTAACGCGGCATCACACGGTTAAAAGAAGCATTAAATTGCTAGAATCCGGCTGCCCCTTACCTGGGTATGCCCTTGACTTATACTACCATACTATTATAAATGTAAAAGATTTTTTGGTTGTATGTTTGAGGCTTCAACACAGCTAAATGACTGAAAACATTTTAATGAAATTTGGCCGAAAGGTAGATTATATATCGTAGTATAGAGCTAACAATACCTTTTATTGCGTAATCAAGTTCCTTCTCAAGGGTTCCCTCAGCAGCTTATCATCATCATATCAGCTGAAGGACGTCCACTGATGAGCAAAGTCCTCCATCATAGCTTTTCATAATTGTGTAGTCATTTTGAATGGAGTATAGTACTCACTGCGCTTGGCTGGCGGATGGCGGTGTATGGCTACTGTTCCACAGAATAGACGCTGCTGCCCATCCCTCTGGTTCATCCCTTAGTCGCCATTTACGCAAGAATAAATATTCTTTATTGGTGCATATGCATTTGTAAAAATGCTGCGGTCCACCGAACACAGGCAGCAGAAACTGCGAGAGATTTACGTAATCAGCTTCCTAAGAAACAGATACGTCCACTTCAAACCACAGGGTTACATTAACATAAATATATTTCTGCTCTTAAACGAAAATATAATCGCAACATAATCCGCACATCCCTCACTTGACGACATAACAATAATTCGACACTTCATAGTTCCTTCGAAGCCACGCCTTCTGTCAACCATAAAATAAGCACAGAAGGCGCACTAATTTTAACTCGTTAAAAGGTATAAAATAGATACATTTTAAGGGATCCGTACGAAATTGTTTTAAAGTAATTTAAGAAAATAGATGACAATTTACCATATCCGATACTACTGAGCATAACATTTAGCAAAACGACAGTTTTTATGAAGTGAAAACTTCTTTTAGCGCGGTACGCATATTTTTTGATGAGATAAAATCTTTGGACTCGCGACACCGTTACGAGACGCAGCTATAGTGTGCATGTACATAAATAAAAATAAAACATTTATTGCTATAAAATTTTCACTTCTGTCGGCACTCCCGGAGTGCAACCGTTTTTTTTTTATAACTATAAAGACTGTGCGTAAAAACTTACATTAGCAGTTGGAATTTACGAAAGTAAACGTTTTTCAACAACAGTTTTAACTTTGTACTTGGGATAAATTATTGGTACTACTCGTTCGACTTAACTAGGCCAAGCAATTGTCATTCCTCGCCAAAGATAACGTACTCATCGTACTGAACCGTCTCCACGCAAGTTCAACTTGCACTTTTCCGGTTTTTTGCTTTTTGCTCCGTAAAAAATGTTGCTACGGAAGTGAAAATAAACCAAGTTTTATGGGAAACTTTCAGCTTAAAAGGTACTATAACTACCACTATAACAGACAACAAAAACATAAAATAAAAAAAATTGACCGCATCGACGTCAGTAGACGTGACAGAAGTAAAACTTATTGGTTGGTGCCCTGGCCAAGTACAGCATGGAAACAATCGCTTATGCCCGCGCATGCGCCCTATACCTTTTATGCCCGTGAATGCACGTACACCTTTTATACCCACGCATGCACGTGCACTTTTTATGCCCATGCATGCACCTACACCTTTTTTGCCCGTGCGAACAGTCTCACGCGTTACAGATAAAACGATTCACCCCAATTTAATCTTGAAAAATTACTCTCACAGTATCCAAGGAAGTTTCACTTTAAAGATAAAAAGTTAAAATTGTTACTGCATATTTCTTCTGATGTGATTCAACGATTAGAGACACGATTTATTCTCATCGTCTCTTCATAGAAATTAGAAAAGCAGAAGCAAAGTGCATCAAAATGAGGTTACAACGGAGTCCCTGCGACTATTACTTCCTAAGATATAGCAATTTCCAAATCAACTAAAAATTTGCAAAAGTTTTAGCATCCCATTTTTTTTTAAAAGTGTATATATCTGACCGTTACAGTTATAACTAGTAACACAGATTTTGCTAAGAACCATATCAGGTAGGAGGAGAGACCACAGGTGTAGCGAGTGTGCGACCAAATTCCACACCCCCACCGATAGGTAGCTATACTATATATTCTATATTGTGGAACTTGAGGAACACCGTAGGGTATTAGCCGGTAAGAGAACTGCACGTTTACGTGCAAAATAAAGTAGGGGAAGACAGTACCCCGTGTTTCTTACTCCATGTCGGGTGATTCTCGAAAAATTTCATCACTCCAAAGACTTCACACTCATATAGAAGTGCCTAAACCGCTAGATGAAGCGGTTCAATAAACGCCATAATCGCGGCCTTAACTTGGTGAAAGTAAACTAAATCTGTCACTTTGTAGTTTCATCGTTGCAAACCCTCCCCAAACATATAATAAGCAAGTACAGAAGGTGCACTCCACAACGACAACGATTCGTGCGACTATGATTATAAATTCACCCATAACCGATTAGTAAAATGGGAAAATCGTGAAATATTGCCGGTTAAAAAATTGCAACGAAAGATGTTTAATTTTTAGTCATAAGATATACGGTATTCGAACAAGAGGAAAAAAAATACCATGAACTGATGAAAAATATTCTTTCGTGAATTTAAGCTTGAATATTTAAGCACAAAAAGTAGTAGTTTTTCAATTATTGCCATATTCTATTCAACATGGCGTCTTCCATCTAGTTTGCATAGCTAATTTCGTTCTGAAATCATGTCACACTAAAACATAATCACGAAGACGTTTATTTACATATCATTCCTATACATACCATTCATGTTTCATCATGTTGTCTCACCGACAGAGACCCATCGCCACCCCCGCCAAAATATTGAAAATACTGAAACGCCACTTGAGTTACGTTTCAGTATTCGGCCATTAGGCATATTTCTAGACTAATTATAAGCAAGTGCAACGATTTCATCGTTAAAAAATGTATTACACTTTTGTGAAGTGAAGTTCGGAACGAAAAATTCTTAATTATTGTTTCGATAAATGAAACCCTACCTATAGAAATGGTTCAAAAGATTTGATCGTGCCTTCGTGGGCTACTTCTGATGGACTAATGTTTTATCAAACAGAGTGAAAAAACTTAAATAAGTATCGGTAGTACAGTTCCGACAGACAATGCGCACTATCAGATAGGTACTATTATAGGTTAGCCGTACGAATAGCACCAACGCATTTCATCCCGTGGGTGTCGTAAAAGGCGAATGTGGGATTAACTGGAGAACGGGCAGCAGCGTCATTTGAGCATATTAACTACTCAACTGCGATTGCCAACCTACCTAGTACACAACACAACACACCCAGACCGGTCATTGTGGCGATCTTTGGGAGAGGCTTGTGTCCAGCAGTGGTCTTTATTTGAAACTAGGATAGGTTAGGTAAACGTCATCAGGCTCTCCCAGCCCGTCTTAAAATCACATAAACGGTCCTGCGTCGCGAACAAATCCGTAACATCAGTACAATGAGCCACAGAGCAGGGCGGATACACGTATGTATGCGTATATATGCTATTCAAATATTATCACAAAGTATCCTCTGCTCAGCTCTTCACCACTCTTATACTGATACTGATACTGAAAACCAGCGCTGTTGATGTTGATTTTATCTCAACGCTGCAGCATAATGATGAGTGTTAGCCATTTCCTGCACACTAGCGGCGCACAATTATTTTAATTCAATCATAGTTTTATATAGTATAATTATTTTGCTTTAGTAGAAATTTAAATCTCTTGCCAACATTCACGCACTAAACAGAGCTGGAAATGCTGTATTACTTTTCTTTTTTGTATGTGAATAATGATAGCCTGGACTCCAAGTCCTTTGGCGAGGTACTTTATTAAACTGCGTGAGTGTTGCAAGGAAATATTTTTTTTATACGTTGGTGTTAATATTATGCGCGTCTCTGTGGTTTTCAGAAATATATACTTTTCCTTTCTTTCTTTCTTTCTTATATTTAATTATTATTATTTATTATTCGCCTTTTCGCGTGCATACGATTTTTATCGAGCATTATCTGTACTGGAACTTCTGTACTAACTATTATGTGGTTCCATTTTCGCCTTACCCCTGAAGCGAATATATCGGGGATATCGAAACGTTATCGACGCATAAACTCAATTTGCTACAGGGGAGGCGCGGGTACTATTCAATAATGGATGGAGCGACTTCATGTAAGATTTCTAAAAGGGTTCCCGAATTTTTAATATTAGAATTTATGTTTATTTATTTATTTATTCTTAATGTACAATAGTGTACAAAGGCAGTTTTAATGCCATAGGCGTTTTCTGCCAGACGACCTTTGGGTGATGCAGAGAACAACAAGGTAGATGAACCAACAAAATATGAAAGAAAGGTATAGATGCGAAAACATATTAAAGAAATATATAAGTATACATAAACATTGCATCTATCAATATATATTTATATATACTAAATAACCAAATGCATACATATTATATAATCAGATGAGAAGAAAGAAAAAATAAAATCAGAGCTGAGATGAATATGTCACAATTCTAATTTTCTTGACAAAAGTGTATTTTCGTTATTTAATTTACTTTCATTTTACATAGACCCTCATAAAATTTAAGGTGCACGGTCTCGGCATTTTTTCCCGGGTTTTTGAGAGAGATTGAGAACTTCTACCGGCAGTTATACACCTCGGTTACTATACCTACCATTGGCTCTGACAAAGACCCGCGAGCCAAACTAACCCGACACTATACCGGGGATATCCCGGACATCAGCCTATACGAGATTAGGATGGCCTTGAAACAGCTTAAAAATAACAAGGCACCAGGTGGGGACGGAATTACGACAGAGCTTCTGAAAGCGGGTGGCACACCGGTACTTAAAGTCCTTCAGAAGCTATTCAATTCCGTCTTACTCGAGGGCACAATGCCGGAAGCGTGGAACAGAGGTGAGGTGGTGCTCTTCTTCAAAAAGGGTGATAACACCCTATTGAAGAATTATAGACCCATCTCACTTCTGAGCCATGTTTATAAGCTGTTTTCAAGGGTCATCACGAATCGTCTCGAGCGCAGGTTTGATGACTTCCAGCCTCCCGAACAAGCCGGTTTCCGAAAAGGTTTCAGTACCATAGACCACATCCATACGCTGCGGCAGGTTATACAGAAGACCGAGGAGTATAATCTGCCACTATGCTTGGCGTTTGTGGACTATGAGAAAGCCTTCGATTCGATCGAAACCTGGGCAGTGCTGCAATCTCTGCAGCGGTGCCAGATTGACTATCGGTACATTGAAGTGTTGAAGTGCTTATACAGAAACGCCACCATGTCGGTCCGAGTACATGAACAGAGCACGGGGGCGATTCCATTGCATAGAGGTGTGAGACAGGGGGACGTCATTTCCCCGAAACTGTTCACCGCTGCAATGGAGGATGCCTACAAGCTACTGGAGTGGAAAGGATTCGGCATTAACATCAATGGCGAGTATATCACTCACCTTCGATTTGCCGATGACATCGTAGTCATGGCAGAATCGCCGCAAGAGCTCAGCACAATGCTCGATGATCTCAACAGGGTTTCCCAACAGGTGGGCCTTAAAATGAACATGGGCAAGACAAAAGTCATGTCAAATGCCCATGTCGTGCCCATCCCAATATCCGTAGGGAGCTCTGTTCTTGAAGTTGTTGACGAGTATGTCTACATGGGACAAACTGTCCAGTTAGGTAGGTCCAACTTCGAGAAAGAGATCAATCGGCAAATCCGTCTCGGCTGGGCGGCGTTTGGAAAACTTCGCAACATATTTTCGTCAACGATATCGCAGTGCCTCAAGACTCAAGTCTTTAACCAGTGTGTGTTACCAGTGATGACATATGGAACAGAGACGTGGTCACTCACAATAGGCCTCATAAGAAAGCTCAAGGTCACTCAGCGAGCTATGGAAAGAGCTATGCTTGGTATTTCTCTACGTGATCGAATCAGAAATGAGGAGATCTGTAGAAGAACTAAAGTTGTCGACATAGCTGAAAGGATTAGTAAACTGAAGTGGCAATGGGTAGGGCACATTGCTCGTAGAACTGATGGCCGCTGGGGCACAAAGGTTCTAGAATGGAGACCGCGCACCGGAAAACGCATTGTGGGACGACCTCCAACGAGGTGGACAGACGACCTGGTGAAGGTCGCTGGGAGTCGTTGGATGAGGGCGGCATGTAACCGCTCGTTGTGGAAATCTAAGGGGGAGGCCTTTGTTCAGCAGTGGACATCCTGTGGCTGATATGATGATGATGATGATGGTCGCGGCATCATCGGTCCTATGGAGAATAGCCGGTATAACACAATGAGTATTTCCGGGTTGATATTCCAAACTCAATTCGTACATGTTTACGAATAAATAAATCCAAATTCAAATACATTGCGACAAATTTGTTATGTAAAGAAAACAAGATTGACTATAACTCTGTGAAGTAAGTACACATCATAATACAAGACAGGATTGTTCTTTTAATCTTATTGATATCATAAAATTGACAATATTTGTATATTTACATATATACTAGCTTTTGCCCGCGGCTTTGCACGCGTGGAATTATAATAAATTGCGGTTGTACTAATAAATTGTAGCTTACATAAAATGTTTGTACTTTTAACATAGAGCCATCTATTGGATACTTACTAAATTCAGTCAACGAATTATGTTATACCGCCATCTGTTAGAATCTTGTCGAAATAACAGATAATTATAACTCCTTGTCAGATAATAAACAAATAATTCGCAATAAAATAATATTGCGATTATAAATTGAGACACTAACTATCGTATCTTTTAAGTTGGATAAAACTGCACACGGTGTGCAAAATTTTATTAAAATCGGTTCAGTAGTTTAGGAGTCCATAGCGGACAAACAACGTGACACGTAATTTATATATATTAAGATTATACGTTTTGCGATAGTTTTAAGTCATCGTCATTTCAGCCAAAGGTCCACTGCTGACCAAAAGCCTTTAAGATAAGATAAAAATGCCGTGTGGTGCCGGCTCAGGATGCCGTGTGGTGCCGGCTCAGAATGCCACCACCCCATTTCATGCCGTGGGTGTCGTAAAAGTCAACTAAGGGATAAACCGGAGGATGGGTAGCAGCGTCCTTCGAGCACACAACAACTCAACTACGATCGCCAACCCGTCTGCCAAGCGTGGCGATTAAGGCAAGACCCCCCACTGAGCACACTACACACCCATATCAGTTGTTGTGGTGATCTTTGGGGGCGGCATGTCCAGCAGTGGACTTATTCGGCCGAAATGATGAAGATAAAAATATTTTTATTCATGTAAAACCATATGCAGGCAGTTATGAATAGTAAAAACTTTAGCTGCCGCGATCCAAGATGTTAATTTCCTATGGAGAAGAACGCGCAAGAGACTCCATGGTTACTCTCCCATAGATGTCCACAATTGTGTCAATTTGGGGGAATATGGAATACTCACCACGCTTGGCAGGCGGGTTGGTCAGCGCAGTACAGCTGCAGTTCCACAGAAGGGACGTTGCTGCCCATCCCTCTGGCTTAGATTCCCTTAGTCGCCTTTTACGACATCCACAGGAGGAGATGGATTGGTGCTAAATTCTTTATCCGGACACTACACGGAATTTGCGAATTAGTGCCATAAAAAAAATCGTGGGCCGATTCCGCCGCGTGGACTGCCTCTTCCGCTTCGCAGTCGCTTTGGTCGCGCAGATTTGATCAAAACAAAAATATAAGCTTATAAAATCTTTTATAAGTCAAAGTGAATAAAAGTGAGGCCGGCAGTTGGTAGCCAGAGTAAAGGGTTGTTATCAGAGCAAACGCTATTAAATTGCGGTGAGTCCAGGATATGGAACATCGTTACAACGTCGCATGTAAGTGGCAGAAGGGTAGGTTTGTTCTGTCCTTTAACATGTAATACACTGTTTTTGTAACAAAATATTGTAATGTTGCTTTAAACACTTTGTAAAGAAGTAATTGAATGTACGTTCTTCGCCCCGAAAAAGGGCCAAGGGGCATGCCGGGCTCCTACCGGATAAAACCACTGGAGTGATCATCTTCAGCACCGAAGGGAGGCTCCAGGAACTAAAATAATCTCCATCTAGAGCCACCCGCTGGTGCTACGTCTTTCGGCACATCCCGTAGGGGATGACTGTAAAGCGGTCACCTCCTCTAGCAGAGGGAATGCGACTGTAAAGAACCCCCCCAGGCACCTCTCGGGGGGATTGTAAAAGATTCCCCCGAAGCCTCGCTATGCACTGTGATGCGCACACGGCGGCACGTGATTACATGCACACCGCCATTCTCCCGGGGGTCACTTGATATGAGCACGCAGATTCCCGAATGATTGTGCTCGTGACCCCCTAAACTGTACCCACGAGATAACATGTGGGAAATGGTTTTGTACAAAGTCAAAGTTTTTTATTTCAAATAAATCAAATATTGGCACTTATGAATCGTCAGAATCTAAGTTGCACGTTCTAAATAGTTGATCTTTTTAAAATAATTGTGATTACAATGCTGATTGATACAAAAATGATTGTAAAACATATACCGTGAAAAATTTAGGTTGATGTCTAAAGATGGAACATACCATAATAATATTATAATAATTTATTTGCCGTGGCAGTTAGTGACTGACCAGTCCCAACAGATGGCACCCGTTCACGTACAAAACTAGATGTGCCACGTAGATACACCCGTCGCTTAATTAAGAAGAAATCGGATTATTTATAAATATTCTAGAGTCAGCATAGACAGTTGACATGCACAGTTCGGCTCTTCTCGGTACTCGTCGGGTGGAGCCACCACGTCGCATCGCTCACCCACGCTGTTATTTCGTTTTCACTTAGCATTCTTTCAGTTATTTTCTTTTTGCTCAGCTCTTAAGGATTCTAATGTGATGTTAGATAGCTTATAACCTTTCTCTAGAATAGGGCTATCAAACGAAAAAGATTATATCAAATCCAACTTTTAGTTCCGGAGATTAGCGCGTTTAAATAAACAAACTCTTCAGCTTTATCATACAGGTAGTATAGGTAAAAAAAAACAGAACAAGTAATTCTATTCTAATGATAACTGTTGTTTGTTTAGTTTAATGCTATGGAATTTTATTTTTGGTGAGTGATAAAGAAAATTTAATTATCTTCTATATTCTTCTGTACGCGTGTATGGCAGTGAACTCATCCTAAACGACTGCACCGATTTCGATGGTTATTTTTGTGTATGTCTGAGTTGGTCTCTGGATGGTTTAGATTTACAATTGGTCCCAATAGGTGGCGCTGCAATCAGGTTTGCATGAACCAGCCTGTCCGAAGCTGAGGCGGGCAGCTAGTTATTTATAAATAGACATTAACTTTTAAACGTTTGCCGTAGTAAACCAAAAGCATTTTAACCTCTTCATGTTTGTAGGATACAAACATATCGGTAGTAATAAATTTGTTAACATATTCTTGTCTTTTATCTTTACCTAACAACAGCTACACCTTACCATAGAGTGCCCTCTGTCCCTCTGCCCGTTCATACCGAGCGACCACCGGGAAAATGGTGGCACGCATTTGGTCACGTACCGTCGTGTACGCACTGCACAGGGCACAGCGAGGCTTCAAGAGGATGTTTTGCAATTCATCCGAGATGAGTCCGAGACAGTCGCCTTCCCTCTGATGGAGGGGATGACTTGTTTACAGTCACCTCCTCTGAGACCGTCTGGCCCGAAAATTCATTCTCAAGATACCGCAGTGGATCCTCTCCCCTTCGGTGCATAAGACGACCACCCATGTAATTTTAACCGATAAGAGCTGGGTATACCCTTCTTTCCTCTCCCCAAGGATGTTGGACGACCCATGAGCATTTCCACCGCGATGAGAAAGCCTTCACCACAAAATATTATCATCACTTTAAACACACTTAGATGCAAACATTTGGTGGCATGGTTGGCACAGTGGCTAAGCGACTGGCTTTCTACACCACGGGTCGCAGACTCGATTTCCGGACGACGCAAATAATCGTATAAACAACACGTAGTTTAGTAGTAGTGTAGTTTAGGTATGTGTTATTTGTTTGTAAAACGTGCTCTCAATGCAGCAGAAATTCAAGTGTGGTATTTTTTTAATAAAAAAATATGTGGTGTCGTGGGACACCAGGTAGGAACGAAGTTCCTTCGGCTAATGTACAATCGACACTTATACACTACTCGCTTGTGTATGCGACTGTCGCGCCTGCGCACGTCTCATTTAACGGTTTTATTCCACGCACTTTTTTCCACGGATTTTTTCTTACGGTTTTACTATCACATTTTTTTCAGTTCGGTCGCGCAGCAAAATCCCTATCCCCTCCAAGCCTGCCGTAAGGAACTTCGTTCCAAAAATCTAATACTTTCATTTGTGTAACGTTATACTTCTGTCATGTTTCTACAATGTAAGCACACGAAGCTACGACGGACGAACACTTGACCCAGCCATTGTCAACAAACAAAGTGTTGGCTGGCAACGCAGTGAGAACTAGCCTAATTATTTTTATAGACCAGTTAGTGCTACATACATACAATAAATTCAATTTAAAAATAAATTAATATTATTGTTAATTGAATTTCTTACTGACATTTTATAATTTTATCTGTATCTATATAATATTATTACTAACTGTACCTATTATGATCATGATAGTTAATTTGAATATGTAATTACCTCTTTTTTTATATAACTGTAGCAACAATTGCATTTTGTTTGTGTTTCTTTGCTTTTATATTATTAATGTATCTCTTTTCACGGGTTTATATCCCCTGTAAGGGGGAACCCGGTCTTTTGACAGGCTTACGCGGGGACATGGGTGCAACACACAGAGGCTCTTTAGAGAATTTTAATCTAAAATGTGATGGGACACTAACCGGGGACTCTCCATGGCTGTACTATAAAATGCAGTCTCGGATTGTCCCCGGAGGTGTAAAACTATTGTATGAAATGGAAACTACAAGTATAAGGTCTATTGCAATGGGTGCTAAATGGATTTAATACTAAGAAAAACGGAAAAAACGGCGTCTGCCTTTCAACCTTTAAAGTGAAATTCTGTGGCAGACGGTGACTCGCCACTCACAAGATGGGCCCCCTAAATGGCCACCACTACAGGCGACAAGGAGCAACACCGGTGTGAGCGGCTAGGGGTGTAGAGAGGTGCGGCACCGGTTTTACCATCGCGCGTCTCGAAGACTCGGAGCGGGTTTCCCCGTTATTACGCCATTAGACACTTCCACCCCCGAGCATATGGCTCTGGCGGCCCCCCTCTGATCGGCCAGCTAAGGCAAGCCAGAGTTGAAAATCCTGCGGGCACTCATGGGGTTCCACTCCAACCAACCAATAAAGGCAAGCGGAGACGAGGCCCTGACCGACTCTCTGGAGCATTCGGGTACGCAGTGTCGCCACTCACATTCAGCTCGCCACAAACTGCCCTGCGTTATTATTAATAGATAAAATGCATGTAAAGGAATAAGTGTGTAAGCCAGCTGGCGGATTTTGGTGAATCAGCCATGTATGTGCTTGTAGTGTATGCTGTGTTGTATGCTTACTTTTTTAAGATCCTTTTTGCACCCAAAATAACACCAATAAAGTTTCTGATTTCTGCTACATACATCCGAAGATTAAAAAGCTGTATTTTGTTCTCTTTATAGGTCGCGAGTGAGTTAGATCGAGGGTCGTCTAACCGCAGGTGGTTTGGAAATAGCAGCGATATGTTATCAAAATGGCGGCAATACCCAAACACCAAGGCATCGACAATTAATAGTCATCAAAATAGAAATAGAACATTGGGAGGCTCCGAAAAACTGAGTCACAATAGGAGAAAAAAGTCAAAATATTTTTTTCTCCTTTGAAATACACTTTGCCTCACGCTAGGATTTCTCCTGTGTCGTGGGTGCGTTTACAGACATGAATTCCACATACAGTACACCCAGACCCGGAACAACTACCTGCAGATCATACAAATATTTGTTCCATGCGGGAATCGAACCCACGACCCGGAGCGCAGCAGCCGACTGTATCAGCCACTGCACCAATCGTGCCGTCTTGACATATTCTTAGACAAAAAATGTATCTCTCTGACAGATTCCATTCAAATCAGTTTAGCCGTTCCGGCCCGGTAAAAGCTACAAACACAAACTTTCACATTTATGACATTACCGCGCTTTTCATGGCGGTCGGTTAAATAGTATAGAAGTGCTGCAGCGCCATCTAGTGGCGAGATACAACAAACTGGGTAGCATAAACTTTCTCAATAAAAACACACATAGGTATGTGCCAACATTCATGGTTATCCGTCAAACGGTGTCGAAGTTTATTAATCTCAAACAGATATACCAACATCCATTTTTATATAGATACTATACCCGCGGTTTCACCCGCGTTTAATCTAAAAGAAATATAGAATACTTCGACATAGACAATTGATAGAATATATACGAGTATATTCGATTTCAAGGGTCTTATATTTTTGTGCGCAGAACCCTAATTATATTCTAAAACTAGCTGGGACCCGCGGTTTCGCCCGCGTTTAATTTAAAACAAATTTGGAGTACTTCGACATAGACACTTGACATATAATATATATATTGGATTTCAAGGGTTTTATTTTTTTGCGCGGAACCCTAATTACTTTTCTGAAATAAAAGTAGCCTAAGTTATTCCTTATAACATCAGCTATCTGCCAGTGAAAGTCCCGTCAAAATCGGTCCAGCCGTTTCGGAGATTACCCGGAACAAACAGACAGACAGACAGACAGACAAAAAATTTAAAATTTGTGTTTTTGTTATATGTACCGTATATACTTGAATATGCATGTAGTAAAAAGCTGTTATTTTGACATTACAAACAGACACTTCAATTTTATTTATTTGTATGTATAGATAAAAGTAGCCTTAGTTATGCCTTATAACATCAGCTATCTGCCAGTGATAGTCCCGTCAAAATCGGTCCAGCTTTTTCGGAGATTACCCGCAACAAACAGACAGACAGACAGATAGAGAGACAAATTTAAAAATTGTTTTTTTGTTATACCTACCGTATATACTTTCATATGCATTTAGTAAAACGCTGTTATTTTGAGATTACAAACAGACACTTCAATTTTATTTATTTGTATAGAAGATACATTTTTCTGCACTGTCAATATCAATATAGGGCCACAAAATCAGTTGTATCCCATTCATACGAACAAACGGAAACTATTTCATAGCACCATTGATGCAACTGCTACTCCAAATATAATACTGTGGCTTGTAGGTCAAGTGAGGACTTGAACGGAGCGCTGCAGATCGCGATACAACATGAACTGAGGGGCCATACAGGTAAATATAGCTCGTCGAAGAGGCTATGTGGATTCTTAATGACTGCCACATATTTGCCACAGTTATCGCAGCGGCCAAGCGATTAGCTTTCTACGCTGCGTGTTGTAGCTTCGATTCCCGCAAGGAATATTTGTAATGCCTACAGATAGTTGTTTCGGGTTTGTCTGTGTATCTTTTTGTCTGTAAACTATAACGTGGTTATAGTTATATACGTAAAGTTAAAAAACAGAAGTAAAAGGGGGTCCTACTCGTATAAAGCAAATAAAAACTTTTTTTAACCGACGTGAAATAAACTATTTTATATCTATAATTTTGTACATTAGAATGATGTCTTAATTATATTTTATATACTAGAACCTAGTACGAGGTCACTAAATGTTTTTTTTATAATTAGCCAATAAGAAAAGTCACCGATGAAAAATATATTTAAATTTCGAATAAAGAACTTTTTGTGAAGCTGTAGATGTGTGTACTTAATTGAATTCATATGTTATTTGTTTTGACACATTTTTGGCGGGAATTGAAAAATTGCGTGTTGTGCGTGAAAATGAATTTGACTAGAGAGACAATTTCTCAACGTACAGGAAAACAAATGGTATAGCTCAGAGCTGGTTTTCAGATAGGAGGGATGGCCCGTTTACTGGTCGCAATATCTATATACAAAAATTTGAAGAATAAACGGCGCGGAAAGATTTGCATTTTTGTAATTTGATATGTTTGTGACGAATAAATTCAAATACTATTTTATCCGATTTCAAAAGTTCTTTCACCATTAGAATGCTATAAATATCTAGAATATCCTTGAGTTATATAGGCTATATTTATTACTAGAATAAATTAGGAATCCCTACTAAACTTCAGTAAAGTAACCTCAGGTGTAAAAAAAATTGCTATAAAATGTCTTTCATAGAATGCGCTGCGGAAACTATTGATGATAGAACAAAAAATGTTCTACAATATTAAATAACATATCAATATCTACAAAAAACGTTGCGATACCTTGTCTAACTATTGTAGTAATGTAACAAAATATTTTTTTTACATTTTAAAAGTTGATAGAAATGCCGACCAAAATCAGACCATGTTTAGATTTCATCATTTCGGCCGAATGAAGTCCACTGCTGGACACAGGCCTCCCCCAAAGATCAACGACCGATATGGATGTGTTGTGGGCTCATAGGAGGGTTTTGCCATAATCGCCACGCTTGGCAGACGGGTTGGCGATCGCAGTTGAGTTGTTATGTACTCGAAGGACGCTGCTGCCCATCCTCCGGCTAATCCCTTAGTCGACTTTTACGACACCCATGGAGGAGATGGGGTGGTGGCATTCTAAGCACCATACGGCAAACGGCTTGTTTAGATTTACTTTACGTTTACCTCAATGAGTTTAAAAAATAAATGTCCGTGCGAAGCCGGGACGGGCCACTAGTTTCAAATAAACCAATTACTGGCACTTATAAAACGTCAGAATTTAAGTTGCACGGTTCCAATTAGTTGATCCTATGGAGAAAACTGGCAAAAAACTCTATGGATACTCTTTTAGAATAATTGAGATTACAATATTAAACAAGATATTAAGAATATATCTTGTATATGTTTAAAACTTTATCAATACATTGATGAAGAATAAATATAGCAGCTATACAGTACAAATAGCACTTCTGGTATATTTGGATACTGGGGAAGCCACATGTGCAGAAAAGAGCTAATGCCCTATATGCCTATTACCAACATAGTCTTTAATCCTATAGTAGGCCTTTTTTAGGATAACTTTTATGACGTGTGCTTAAAACTTCCCGTCTATGAAATCAGTAATTCCTTTGGGTATCTTGTTGTAAAATTGAATCAGGTTTCTTCTAATGATTATGTGGCGACACCTACATCGCCAGCATACAACTGAAACTTACAGCGACATCTAGTTGAATATTAATCACAACTCTCCGATGACGTCAGACAATCCTGAATCACGCTTGTAAAGTATTTGCGCAACGCTGCATATATACAGTCGCCCAACGTCAACCGTTGGGCTTCGGCCCGCCAGGCATACCACCCGCCTGGTTCGAGGATCCTCTCTTTTCTATGGAGGAACACCACACCTTGATCCCCATAGTTAATTGGTTTTTGACAATTAAAATTTAGGTACCACAATTTTGTGTTTAGGTATTTCTAGTATTTATACAGTGAATGTCGCTCTTTACATTTTAAACATTGGCAGGGTTTTACGGACAAACATAATATTTACAAAAATGTAAAGGGAAGAGAAGGAAGATATGTGTTACTTCCTTGATAAAATCTCAAACGACCCTTTTGTATTGACTTATCCTAAGACTTTGTCACGTTGTTACCCTGTTCCCGGATCAAGACGTCACACCCGGCTAGTGGCCGTTAGCTTAAATAATTGCTTTTTAATGAATCTATTACAAGCGTCCGGGGTACAGACATATTGGTTAAAAGCTTTCGAACAAGTTTGTTTGAAGTATTGACGTGATAATCAAACGTAAGATATAATAGGGATTACAAAATACGCTCATCAAGTTACTTCCGACCTATTTCTAGCAATGCTGGCATCTTTTGGAGTATCAGCTGAGATAGGCATCATTTTTTGCCTCATAACACAACCATCTTTTTCGTCATCATATCAGCCAAAGGACATCCACTGCTAACCAAAGGCCTCCGCCGTAGATTTGCGCTACATCGGGTCACATGCCGCCCATCCAATGGCTCACAGCAACCTTCAGGTCGTCGTTGGAGGTCGTCCCACGCTGCGTTTTCCGGTGCACGGTATCCACTCGAGAACCTTTGTGCCCCAACGGCCATCAGTTCTACGAGCAATGTGCCCTGCCCATTGCCACTTCAGCTTACTTATACTTTCAGCTATTTATCTATACAAATAAATAAAATTGAAGTGTCTGTTTGTAATGTCAAAATAACAGGTTTTTACTAAATGCATATGAAATTATATACGTTACCTATGACAAAAAAGCAATTTTTCTTAAATAATCTCCGAAACGGCTGGACGGATTTTCACTGGCAGATAGCTGCTGTTATAAGGAATAACTTAGGCTACTTTTATTTTAGAAAAATAATTAGGGTTCCGCGCTAAAAAATAAAACCCTTGAAAACCAATATATATATTCTATGTCAAGTGTCTATGTCGAAGTACTCCAAATTTCTTTTAAATTAATCGCGGGTGAAACCGCGGGGCCCAGCTAGTTTATTTATAAAATAAAAAAAACTATGTCGGCATATGTGGTGCCGGCTCAGAATACCACCACCCCATCTCCTCCCGTGGGTGTCGTAAAAGTCGAATAAGGGATTAGCCGGAGGTTGGGGCGTCCTTCGAGTACATTAACAACTCAACTGCGATCGCCAACCCGTCTGCCAAGCGTGGCGATTATGGCAAAACCCCCCAATGAGCCCACAACACACCCATATCGGTCGTTGTGGTGACCTTTGCGGGAGGCCTGTGTCCAGCAGTGGACTTCATTCGGCCGAAATAAATGAAAAAATGTCGGCAACTTTAGTTCTTCTACTGATCTTCTCATTCCTGATTGGATCTAGTAGAGAAATACCAAGCATAGCTCTCTCCATATCTTGTTGAGTGACCTTGAGCTTTCTATTATAATCACACACTCCACTGCTGAAAAAATCAGCCATATTGCCAAAATCATCACTTTTGGCAGGCGGATGGATGATGTATATATGTTGTTAATAGCACACAAAAGGATGTTGCTGGACACATACTAGTTCGTTGACACGTACACTGGTTACCTGTGCGTTCATAATTATCAATTTCTGATCGTGTATTACAGAAGCAATAGTGTGTTTATTATTGTGTGAATGTATTTCACGTGTAGCCCACTTTGTTTCCACATACTGACGTGTTAAATTGTAATATCACTTTTTTAAAAGACAGTCTATGGAGTTTCGTGCCGGCTCTTCTCCATAAGATCATTTTTTCCGAACCGTGCAACCGTGCGTTAACCTTTGACTTTTTTAAGTGTCTATTAGGGCCTATATGAAATAAAATCTTTTAGTTTGAGTTGTGTTTGAATTGGACATCCTCTTAATATTCTCTAAGTAGTCTTTTACAACACCCATCATCATCATCATATCAGCCATTGGCGTCCACTTCTGAGCAAAGGCCTGCCCCATATATTTCCACACTTATGTCGTTTTGGGGACATTTTCCAGTAGTCACCACGCTTGGTGGTGGGTGGTGAGCAGTGTATGGCCACTGTTTCACGCTACTGCCTGTTCCTCCAGTTTATATTCTACGGTGCTATATTCTTAATCTGGACACCACACGGAATAGGCGGAGGGGGTTGATGTTTTCTTTGCCACAAAACCACACCAGAAGTTTCATCATCATCATCATTTCGGCCGAATGAAGTCCACTGCTGGACAGAAGCCTCCTCCTCCTCCTCCTGCCACAACGACCGATATGGGCATGTTGTGAACTCATTGGGGGGTTTTGCCTTAATCGCCACGCTTGGCAGACGGTTTGGCGATCGCAGTTGAGTTGTTAATGTACTCGAAGGACGCTGCTGCCCATCCTCCGGCCAACCCCTTAGTCGACTTTTCCGACACCCACGGGAGGAGACGGGGTCGTGGCATTCTGACATTTATTGAGACAAATATTAGTAAACATATCCAGTACCTACTATAAGTTATTTATAAAAAAAAAATCGCTCTTTTCGCCTCCGGCTCGTCGGCGTCGAGACGGAGGCTATATAGAGCCGTTGACCCAAATAATCAATTTATTGGAATCTATTTCAACTGACGACTACCCAAATTTTTATTATTATTATTTTGAAATTTTTGCATTCTCATCTTTTTTTGTTTTGCTACTAACATAGCCAACTAATTATTAAGTGTTATGTGCGCCGTTATTGTCATTTAAATCAGACAAAATACTGTTTTATATTGAGTAGCGATAACTGTAATGTGTGATGTGGGTGTAATTGAATAAATAAATAAATTATGATATTAATTTGGTCAACGGCTTCTTTGAAAGCTTTATTTGACTTGCTTGCTTCACACAAATAGGTAAAGTTATAATATATTTATTACACGGGACAGATTTTAAATTTTTTATTAATCCTTTTGATATCTAAAATCATTGATGATAATCTGATATAATCTTGACTATCCTCATTAATATGTAATAAAGACATTGATACATAAAAATGATCGTATAGGGTTCCTTACATCCGAATGAAAAACGGAATCCTTATAGGATCACGCGTGTCTGTCTGACTGTCTGTCCGTCTTTTGGTCACAACCAATTTGCTCCGAATCTACTGGACCGATTAAGTTTTGCGAACTTTAGGTACCGTATAACATATCAAATGAAAGAGCTTATTGTGAGTGGCTCAAATTTTAAAATAACTAGTTTTAAAGTTATTTAAGAGAAAAGATGAAAATTGACCATCCCCTAGTCCCTTATCTACGAAACCACTGAGCCTAAAATATTGAAAAAAATACCGAAAACAGTTCTTTATTTATAGATATGAGGAAAACCAATAAGAACTCTATGGTCTTAAAATAACATGGTATATCTTTCAATATTGCGCGTACAAACTTACGTTTGCAGTTGAAATGTACGAGAGAACATGTTTCTGAACTACAATGTTAAGTTCAGCATAAATTACTAAAGAAAAGAAAAAGAAGAAAAAAAAATACTGGTATAAGACAGAATTCAACAATAGACAATATATTGAGAAATTTCCTTCTACATGCTACCAACCATACATACTTTTTTTAGTTACCACAAACATATTTGGGTTAGAATTAAATTAAAACATGGTGTGCCGTGTGGTGCCGGCTCAGAATGCCACCACCCCATTTCATCCCGTGGGTGTCGTAAAAGTCGACTAAGGGATTAACCAGAGGATGGGCAGCAGCGTCCTTCGAGTACATTAACAACTCAACTGCGATCGCCAACCCGCCTGCCAAGCGTGGCGATTATGGCAAAACCCCCCAATGAGCACACATCACACCCATATCGGTCGTTGTGGTGATCTTTGGGGGAGGCCTGTGTCCATCAGTGGACTTCATTTGGCCGAAATTATGGTAGATAACAAACTCATCGTACGGAATCCTCTACAAGCCAGTTTAACTCGCACTTGTCTAGTTTTTTGTATATCAATGTTCATCCTAAAATCCGAAAGCCATTCGGCAACCCTGCAAGCCCGCGGTGGACGTGACATTGAGAACATAGTCAAGCGAATGAATAGAAATAATTAATTGGAAAAAATAAATATATAAATTTAAGTGGATTTTTGGCTTATTAATGTGTAAATTAACATTGACAACCAAGTCGACGTTCTGTGCACTATTATGAGTGGACTAATTATATAAATATCAGAGGAAGATAAACGGATCACCTCATAAAGTCCGCAACACCAAATCAGTCGTTGCGTTATCAAACGTTGCGGAAGAACGGACGCTTTGTAAATGAGGAGACAAAGACAACGCATCAATGACTGGTGTTGCGGATAATCATGGACGGCCATGATCGCGTACTGTCAGGTGACCCGTGTGCTCGTTTCCTCCTCTAACGTAATGAGTCGACTGGGCCTTCCGGTACTCACCTACCGGAAGACCCCTTACAAAGAGGGTGAGTGACTCGCAACATGAAACGCAGCGAAACAATGTTGCTATTCCCCAATTGAGCCAGCCACTTTTATATTGAATTCCACTGAATTCTGTAATGTTGTGCCCCACTCTGTTCGTACTGGATGAATGGAGGCAGTGAAGGGAGTTTACATTTGTCGCATATTTAGTCAAATTACGAGGGCATAGAGCATAATCCGGAAGTGCTGCGGTGATTGAGCTTTTGTGTACCGGACAACTAAGTGATGAAGATTATGCGTCCTCCACTATTGGTCGAGCCACCAGCCAGGACCAACCTACTGGCCAGAACACCTCTTATCCGACAATTTTACAAGCGTTCAAGCTATTTAGAAGCTCGTTGGCGTTCAAATAGCAATCGACAGCTAGCCAATAATCATATTAGACTATGATTTCGGGACTTTTCGAGCACAGATAAATCAAAAACCTTATTGTAACCTTATTATATTAAACGAACCTTATTGATGAAATATGGATTTATCTAATAACAAATCAAATTTTTATAGTGATAGTAATTATTTTTCGAATATATTAGCTTTTGATATATATTGTCTATATAATATATACTTTGACATATTAATTTTACTGACATATTCAATATGACATTTAAAGCTCTGGCGTTTAAAATGCCTTTCATTTTATATAATTTAGTTTCTTCTACATTTTGTAAATGTGTGAACTTCGTCGACTTTATTAGTGCTATACATTAATTGTTATCAGCTTTCTATTGTGTTAGAGGCAATTGTCTGTTTTGTTATTGTGTGTATTTTACATTTAATTAGTCTACTTTGTTCGCACATACCTAGCTTATTACCATGTAATAACAAAATTGTAGTATAACTTTTTTTGAAAAGAGTATATCCATGGAGTTTCTTGCCGGCTCTTCTCCATAGGACCGACTTTTCCGAACCGTGCACTTAGCTTGACTTTTCGTAAGAGCCTATTAGGGCCTATATGAAAAAAAAAAAAAAAAATTGAGTTTGTGTTTGAAAAGAAGACATTCTCGTGACCACGGTCAATGCAACTTGGCCGAAACGTTGAGGATAGTCAAAATATTGTTTTGATTTGTCTGTGCGCGAATAGTCCCGAAATCATAGTCTAATATGAGTGAAATTCGTGGTAGTTTAAAAACTTATAAAAGCAGTCAATAATCGACTAAATTCATGTATGTGACAGATAATTTTAAGGTTGTCTTGCCTACGATTTCTGTCATGGAAATAGTTTACAGAAATATAACTCACATGCACATGTACGGGAATCGAAACTATGACACGTAGCGTGGAAAACCAAATGACTGGCTACGCCAAACGTCGCACCATTTTTATTTTCAAACTTTTTCGGAAGGAATCTTGGAAGGCCTATTGATATTTAAAAAAGGACCAATGCACCGTTCGACTTTCGTTACTGAGATAAGCACGCCACGAGAGACTACACAAAATCTATTAGTAGAGGTGAGTAACTGACTCAGTATAAAATGTAGCCGTTTCTTTTGTAGAAACACAATTTCCATCTCTTTATCTGTTTTAGTGGCATATTAAAACTCTTGAGAGCTACGGAGCGAGGAAAGCAAGCGGCGATAATTTTAATGGCCAGTAAAATGGTGTAACTGAGACGGCCCCACATCTTGGGACTATTGAGAACAGACACGCATGTATACGACGTTAAGAGTCAATTAGATATACTTGAGATAAGAAAAAGGATTTAAATATAAAGCTTGCGAAGTGTATATTGGCCCCAAATAAAGTAAGGGTCTGAAAAATAAAGCCAAAACAGATTTTAATTCATATGAACCTTATTTTTATAACGCAGTGCCCAAAACAAAAGTCTTTAACCAGTGTGTGTTACCAGTGATGACATATAGCACAGAAACGTGGTCACTCACAGTGGGCCTCATAAGGAAACTCAACGTCACTTAGCGAGCTATGGAGAGAGTTATGATTGGTATTTCCCTACAAGATTGAATCAGAAATGAGGAGATCCGTAGAAGAAGTATTTCCAGAATGAATGACGTCACAAAATAAATCATTGCAGGTGTAACGACATCTATATCGCTACCCTTTAACTACAACAACTTACAGCATCTTCTACTAAGCTGCTAAGTACAACTCTCTGACCACGTCAAGAATCCTGAACCGAACGAAAGAAGTGTTTTGGAAAGCCCTACAAAAAATCTGTAGACTGCATCTATTTGCAGAACATAATCAATTGCATAGGCATTCATAGCATTTTTTGAAGTGAAAACTTCTTTTAGCGCGGTACGCATATTTTTAGATGAGATAATATCTCCTAACGCGCCAAAATAAGTTTTCACTTCTGTCGGCACTCCCAGAGTGCATTTTTTAAATTTATTCTTTTAAACGTTGCCCCATCCTAGGATTTCTCCTGTGTCGTGGGTGCGTTCATAGACATGAATTCCACATACAATACCCCCAGACCCGGAGCGCAGCAGCCGACTGTATCAGCCATTGCACCACCTGTGCCGTCAAGTGAATACTGGAAACCCCAACATTTCTTGGCAATTCAACGTTCGCGGGAAAGTACTTTGTGAATTCAAATACGCTAATGCTTAAAATGACAGCATTTTATTAAGCTGTATCACTAACGGCTCTCATCCCAGTGCATATAAAGAACTTATTCAAACAACCTATGCACTTAACGGTTACCTAACTACAGAACATCTTAATCATCACCTCAAATGAGTTTAATAGATCAATTTATTTTTACCATCATTGGTGTACATTGAAACGTCAATCAAAGAGAAACATAATACGTAACTTGTAACAGTGTAATGAGGGAAGTAGGTCAATGCTCGCGGAAATCCATAAACAATGGACTGCCCACGTGAAAACTAATTGTTGTAAACATTAAAATTGTTTGTGTTGCTTTCTTTCAAGCTGGTTTGGAATACTAAATCAAAATGTTCTTTTTTCAAATAATGAGCTATTACAGGGATTTATGAAGGCCGCGTGGTGTCATGGTCAAGGATATAGCACCACACAATCTCCTCCCGTCGATGTCGTAAAAGGCGACAAGTCTACACTAGAGGGACGTCCGTTTCATGGAGAACTGCTAGAAACTCCATGGATGCTTTTTTAAATTTGAATACTTGTTGGTAGAGTACTGTTATATTTATATCTTGTAAAAGCTCCCAAAGTCGAGGGCTGATGAAAACTTATTATGACATACTCACTGAATCATGAGACAAAGTGTAAACAAACAACATGTGATTTAACCCTTGCCATGAGAAAATTGATAAATTAAGCCTCTAATTTTAACTACTACTAGATGAAAGATGTGCCTGTGACTTCATCCGCTTGCTTGGATTCATGTGATTCTACGCAAAAAATTAAAATATAAAGCCATCAAATACTTAAATACTGGTTCACCAACCCTTACTTCATCATTAGCCCATAGCAGTCCACTGCTGGACATAGGCCTCTTTAATATTACTCCACTGAGCACGATCCTCGGTTTTTCTCATCCAGTTCATGCCAGTCACCCTGCGAAGATCGTCACTCAACCGAGGCTAAGGACGTCCTAGCTTCGTTTGTCGAGCCGCAGTCTCCACTCAAGAACACGTTTGCCCTACGGCAGTTGGTTCTACGGCTAATAAAGCTTATTACCACTTCAGCTTGCTAATCCGATGGGCTATGTGAGTTTGGCTCTCTGTCGGTTTACGTCGTTTTGGATTCGATCCTTCAGAGAAACGCAAAGCATAGCCCTCTCCATAGAAGAACTTAAATTTTGAAAGAAAGAAAAATTTCCACGTTTCCGCACCATATGTCATAACAGGTAGGACGCACTGATTAAAGACTTATATTGAGGCTCAGTGGTATTGAGGATGAAAACACTCCACGCAATTTCTCAAATGCCTCCACTCAAGAACACGTTTGCCCTACGGCAGTTGGTTCTACGGCTAATAAAGCTTATTACCACTTCAGCTTGCTAATCCGATGGGCTATGTGAGTTTGGCTCTCTGTCGGTTTACGTCGTTTTGGATTCGATCCTTCAGAGAAACGCAAAGCATAGCCCTCTCCATAGAAGAACTTAAATTTTGAAAGAAAGAAAAATTTCCACGTTTCCGCACCATATGTCATAACAGGTAGGACGCACTGATTAAAGACTTATATTGAGGCTCAGTGGTATTGAGGATGAAAACACTCCACGCAATTTCTCAAATGCCACCCAGCCCAGCTGAATTCCTATATTTGGCTCTCTCTCGAAATTGTTCTTACTCAGCTGCAGAGTTTGCCCGTGGTACCTACCTAACCCTTACTTTCCTTACTCTTATATCTCACCTTTAGTGAGGTAGGTACCATGCTCGTCTCCTTCTGCGAGCGCGTCATGCTGCAGAAGGAGACTGCAGAGCGGGATCGGGAGAGGGCCGATCTCGCATGGAGAAGGACGAGAAGGCGCCGGGGTAACAACCGCCTCGGCACCCAGGTCCAACACGCCTAAGCCCCCTGCCATCGTTACATGGTGGGGGACCTCTGGGGTTGCGGGCGTGCAGATTGGGGAGTCTGCGTGTTCACACCGAGCTACTCCCGGGAAGACTGTGGCGCGCACGTGGTTACGTGCCGCCGTGAGCGTAGCACAAAGCACAGCGAGGCTTGGGGGATCCTTTAAAATCCTCCCCGAAAAGTGCCTAGGGGGCGGCCTTTTTACAGCCACCTGCCCTTCGCTAGAGGGGGTGACCGCTTTACAGTCATACGCTCCGAGATGTGCCTAAAGGCACACCACCACACCAACGGCTCTATTGTGATCTTACAAGGACCTGGAGCCCTCCTTCGGTGCCGAAGATGACCGTTCCAGTGGTTATAGCCGGTAGGAGTCCCATTCGCCCTTCCCCGGGGTGAAGGAAGTTCATATAGAATTTTCACTGGAAACCAATAAAAAAAGGTACCATGCTCAGTAGTGGGTAAGCTAGGATGCAAAACTCATAAATACTACACTCTTAAGTAATTTTGAACCTCAGTCCAAGAAATTCGCTGACATAACTACCATGTGAATAAACAGTAAATACGCTAACCCAGGGTTATAACGACGCATTCTTATTAAGCTCACCTAATTGAGCCACCATTATTCAAACAAAGCACCGTCGAAATAATCTTTCAATCAAATCTTGTAAATATTTATCCGCTAGCTGAAACCGAATGAGCTTGCTGGGAACGAAATACAAAGAAAATATTTCCGGTTTCAAAATGTTGTGAGATTCTGGAGGTCTGTTGAATTGACTTCGTTATTAACTGAAAAACCCTAAGCTTAGCTAACGATACAAATACAGTAAGTACGTAGAGCTGATGACGCAAGAGGTTCCTAGACAATGTCAATGTCAATACTTAATCGCATTAAACTGATCGTCTTTAACATTTCTATGACATCAATATTACTAGGGATGCCCTTCAGAGGCGTTTGAACACTACTACAAAGATGATAAGTTCATTTGCTGTAATCCAGAACCGCTAAGCAATTATACCGCTATTGTGCTTTTTAGGATTCCATAATCAAACAAGGAACCCTTATAGTTTCACCATGTCTCTTTGTTACCACCATTTAACTCGCTGAATGCTAATGCTATGGAGTTGCATTTGGCATTGGTTAAGCATTCTTATGAAGCCATCAACGTAATAAAAATGTTTAAAAATATTTCTTTATGGTACAACATGAAATGATTTTCCACATAAGAGCTGTCCTAGCGCAGTGAAGTTTTATCACATCTGTTGCAATTGACATAAAACTTTTCAACAAAAAAAATCGACTTTATAAACCCTACTCGATATAAAAATATTAAAACCACTGAAATGGAAAAAAAAAACTTTATGAATTCGGGTGGGGCCAGGTATAAAATATAACTTTTTAGTGTAAATAAATGTAAGAACTTTTTCCAATTTGATATCAGTATTTAACACTAAAAATAAGAATGACTCAAATCGGTTGTCTGATCTGAGAGGAATCGAAACTATTAAGACACAAGAAAAGACTCGAAATAGTTTTATATAGGTAGCAGTACTGATTACGAAACCCTACCCTGAGCGTGCTTCTACACGATATTGGCCGGTTTATAACAAACTTGCCAAGGATGTCGTACTAGGTTAAGAGGATTTTCGTTATCTACCAATTTGTTGATAGCAGATAGGAGATCCCTGATGCCCATTCCCATAAAGGAATCTTTCGTGGCATATACGACACCCATGAAAAATTATTTGTCTATTCTTTGCCAAACGGTAGGTATGACGCCCCCGACTGTTTTAACCATCTATACGTGTCAACGTGTGTGGGTAACACGTTTTATTACCATTGTGCATAATTTTCAGTTTCAGAGTGTTTTCAGGACACTGTTGGCATAATGTAGTCAGTCCTTTTTACCGATCTCTGCAAGAGGATAATGCTTTCTCGTTTGTTCGTGTTCGGCAGAATTCTGGGGTATTATCAAATGGTAATAGAAATGTCTTTATGTTGATGTTATGATGACAATTTCGTGGGTTGGTTTGAATTTTCTAGGTTGTGTAGACGCTTGTCTACTTCTTAACCGAGTTCAAAAAAGGAAGATTTTCTCTATTTGGCGCATATTTTTGTATCGTCTGGTTAGGTAAGTATGCAAACTTCATGTTATGTAAAAATTAAGTGGACCATATTTATAGAGGTCAATAATTCTAATCAGAGATTTCAGTTGTGTAATTGGCTACCATGTCGTGAAGACGTGTGACTTTACAAACTGACCTCAGAACATAATTTTCACAACCGTGATTGATATCAAAAGACCAATCCTCAAAGTAGTGGATCTATGTTATTTATTGGATACTAGCTGGGACCCACGGTTTCACCCACGTTCAATTTAAATTAAATTTAGAGTACTTCGACATAGATACTTGACATAGAGTATATATATTGGATTTCAAGGTTTTTATTTTCTTGCGCGGATCCCTAATTATTTTTCTATCCTTATATCATCAGCTATCTGCCAGCGAAAGTTTCATCAAAATTGGTCCAGCCGTTTCGGAGATTACCCGGAACAAACAGACAAACTATTTCAAAATTGTTTTTTTGCAATATGCATTTAGTATAGAGCTGTTATTTTGACATTACAAACAGACACTTCAATTTTATTTATTTGTATGAATTACAAGCTCCTCTGACTAAAATGACATCTTGTCATACAAATAGTGTACGTTTAAATGAACTGCAGTCACCAAACAGTATTAGTAAGCCTGCAAGTACTCCTTTTTTTTTTTTTTTTTTTTTTTTTTTATTGATCCGGTGGAAATACCTCATGTACTTCCTTCACCCCGGGAAAGGGCGAAGGGGCATGCCGGACTCCTACCGGCTAAAACCACCGGAGTGATCATCGTCGGCACCGAAGGGAGGCTCCAGGAACTCGAAAGATCTCCATCTAGAGCCACCCATTGGTGCCACGCCTTTAGGCACATCTCGGAGGGGATGACTGTAAAGTGGTCATCCCCTCTAGTGGAGGGAAGGCGACTGTAAAGAGGCCACCCCCCAGGCATCTCTCGAGGGGATTGTAAAAGATTCCCCCGAGGCCTCACTATGCGCTGTGCTGCGCACACAGCGGTACGTGACCACATGCGCACCGCTGTCTTCCCGGGGGTCGCTCGGTATGAGCACGCAAATTTCCCAATAAGCGCGCTCGCGACCCCCAAGGCCCCCCGCCATATAAAGACGACAGGGGGCTCAGGCGTGTTGGACACGGGCACCGCGGCGGTTGTTACCCCGGCCCCGTGTCCTCCTCCTCCGAGCGGGATCGGCCCTCTCCCGATCCCGCTCTGCGACCTCCTTCTGGAGCATTACGTTCTCACAGAAGGAGACCACAGCACTCCAATTTTCATGCTCTGCCAGCATAGCCGATACTACTGCTGGCAAAGAGAGATCTTGCCCGATCCGATCGACCAGGATCCGCCGCTCGGCAGTCCACGCAGGGCACTCTCCGAGCGTGTGCTGTGCGGTATCCTGATCGTCTCCACAGTGGTGGCACTGTGCCGTGACCTCGCGTCCTATCCTGTGCAAGTACGCACCGAAACAACCGTGTCCGGTGAATACCTGCGTCAGGCGGAATGTGACGCGCTCGCTCCTTTGAAGCCAGGCTTCGAAGAGCGGCAAGACAGCCTCGACGACGCGCTTTTGCGCGTACTGTGGCAGCATAAGCCGCTCGCGCCATAACTCGAGGGCACGCCGCCGAGCCTGCCGCCTCAATATTTCGAGCGCCCCTGAAGGCACGCCTTCGCCGCTCTGGCGGAGGGAGCGTGTTTGGTGATACACCCACGCATCCATCTCCGCCAAGATATCAAAAGGCGGAAAGCGCGCCAACAGAGTTGCCGCCTCAAAGGACACCGTTCGATATCCTCGTGCGATCCGTATAGCCGCTCTACGCTGCAGACCGTGGATCTTGGTTCTGCAGCGCTGGACGCCCGAAAGTCGAGATGACCAAACAGGCGCCCCGTAGAGGGCCACGGACCGCACGACTCCCCCGTAGAGGCGGCGAACTTCTTCCCCCGGTCCCCCGAGATTGGGTAGCAGCCGGTGCAAAGCACCCACTATCCTTTCGACCCGGGGGACAAGACGCTCGAAGTGCTCCTCGAAGCCCCAACGACTGTCCAGGGTGAGCCCCAGGTACTTCATGTACCGGCCCACCCTGATTTGCGCGTCACCAACGCGTATCCACGAACTGGGAGGTTCCCTGCTCCGCGGCAGTTTGTGGAACCATAGCGCCTCGGTTTTATGAGGCGCTATCTGCAAACCCAGAGCGTGGATTTCGGCCACGACAATTGCCACCGCTTGCTCGGCAAGCCGGATGGTTCCCTCAAAGGACTCCCCGCTGGCCAACACAAGAGTGTCATCAGCGTAACAGACTAAGCTGACGCCAGCGGGGAGAACGACACGCAGGACCGCATCGTAAGCGAGGTTCCATAAGAGAGGACCGAGAACCGACCCCTGTGGAACCCCGCACGTGATCTCCCTCCGCTTTACGCTACCGTCCCTGCCCACGTAGCGAACATGCCTGTCGCGCAGATACGCCCCGATGATATCCTGCAGATAGGGGGGGCACTGATGGTGCACAAGCGCCCCCCTAATCGCACCCCACGGGATAGAGTTAAAGGCGTTGACTATGTCAAGACTGACAGCCAACGCCACCCCACCCCGTCGGGACACTACCTGTTCCGACAGCGAGCGGACGCGAAGAATCGCGTCGATAGTAGACCGCCGCTGTCGGAAGCCATACTGGCTGTCGGCTAGGTCGGGGCCAACACGCGACAAGTGCTCAACGAGTCTTCGGGCAATTATTCTTTCGAATAGCTTTGAAGCCTCGTCGAGCAGGCAAATGGGACGGTATGCAGAGGGAGACTCTGCAGCCCTTCCTTCCTTCTTCAAGAGAACCAATCCGGCTTCCTTCCAGCCGGACGGGAACACGCTACTACGGAGGCAACTGGTGAACAGCCGCCTCAAGCGGTCCCCAAGAGACTGCAATGCATAGACCCACGCACGACCCGGGATGCCATCCGGGCCGGGTGCGGTGTTGCGAGCCTTCAGGCGGCCAACGGCTCGGTCCAACTCTCCTTCCGAAACCGCCAACTCCTCATCCCATTCCAAGGCAATCGGCGGTACAGAAGGACCGGGATAGTCCCGGACCGCCGGAAAGAGCGTAGAGAGCACTCCCTCCAGCAAATCCGGGGCCATTGTTTCGGTCACCGGGGGGACCCACGGGCGCAACTTGCCCACTACCATGCGGTAGGGTCTCCCCCACGGATCCCTGTCCAGTCCTTCCAGGAGCTCTCTCCAGGACCGAGCCTTCGCGTCACGAATGGCGCTTTGGAGCGTCATAGTGGCCGCCCGGTAGGTCCGATAGGCCTCGGCAGTCTCTCCGGCTGTAGCACTTCGCCGGCGCCGGCTTCTGGTGTACTGACGGCGGGATGCCAGGCAGACCGCGCGCAGTCGCGCGATCTCATCCGACCACCAGTACACTGCCGTGCGCCGGGAGCGCCTGGCTCGGGGCATAGATGCGTCGCAAATCGACGTCATTGCATCCCGAAACCAGGACGCTTCCTCTTCTGGATCGGGCAAGATCCCTTGGTTGACCTCTGACCACGCCATGACGTTGGCAGCTGCGACGAGCATCTCTCGGTCGAGCTGTGTGAGGGCCCAACGCCGCGACGGCGGGCTAGGACTTGGACGGCTCGGGTCGGGAAGGTAGAGGGCCACATCGAATAATATGTGGCGGTGGTCCGACAACGTGACCACCTCCTCCGCTACCCTCCAGCCCGATACCATGCGGGCCACAGAAGGAGTCGCCCATGTCAGATCCACGACCGACTCCCCCTGCCACCGAACGCAGGTACTGACGGACCCCCGATTTAACAGTCGGAGGTCAAGTGACGCCGCCCAGTCTTGCAAAGTCCTCCCCCTCGGCCCATCCCGGTGGTTGCCCCAAGCTCTGGAATGAGCGTTGAAATCCCCCAGGACGAGCACTGGACGGGGTGAGCATTTACAGCGAATGCTGCGCGCCACCCCGTCCAAGTATCTCTCGTAATCGGCGAGAGACACATTGGGGGAGACATAGCAGCCAACTACTGCCAGAGGTCCCCACTCTACCGCAACAAAACCCTGCCCCCTATCTAACAGGGAGCAGGGCGGCCCTCCGTCCACCGCAGCCCAATGAATGGCGACGGAGTCCTCGGCGTCCCTGAACCAGCGAGGATGTTCCTGGACGCCGTAGGGCTCCGCCACTACCACCAAGGCAACCGAACACTCCGCAACAGTCTGCAGCAGCAGATTCTGCGCGTTGCGGCAGTGGTTCAGGTTACCCTGGAGGATCCTTAAGGCTGGGAAGAGGACGTCTCCATGTCCTCCGTAGGGCCTGCGACCGATGCCGCCGGCGCAGTCTTCTCATGCCTATTGGCAGAGGCAGGGGGGGCTCGCTTCCCCCTCTTGCCTTTCTGGGCAGTACATGGTTTACTGCCCAGCCTATGTTCGGCTGGAAGACCGAAGTCCGCGCACAGTGGGCAATTCGGTGACTGCGCCGAGCACTCTCTCGCCTTGTGGCCCTGGCCACCACAGGCAAAGCATCGGTCGCTTCGGTCAACACCCCCATGTATGGTGCACCGGAGGCGCACATGCCCGAGCTCGAGGCATCGGTAGCACTGCAGTGGCCGTGCCGCCAACACCTCGACCCTGGCCGACGTCCAACCCACACAGACGCGACCAGTGGACGCCAACTTCTTGGCCACCCCCAGTGAACAACGGACCCAGACCGTGCCTAAAGATACCGGTGAGCGACGAATTTCGCCCACCCTAACCTCCTCACATGAACATCCTGTAGCCGCCACGATGGCATCCGCCACCTCCGCCTTTGTGACGGCGTCGTCTAGGTCCTTGATTCTCAACTCCACCATCTTCATCGGACGTGCAATATGCACGTCGAAGATGGGGAGTAGCACCTCCCGCATACGGCTCGCCAGGCTATCGGCCTTGGCACCGTAGTCGTCACCAGCGACGGAAAGTACCATTCCGCCGCTGGCTGCCCTCTTCATGGTCACGGTGTCTGGCCCGATACCGTAGTCAGCGAGCTTGATGCTCCGCCTTGCTTCAGCCATGACCTCACTCAAGCGACCGTCGGGTGAGCCCTCGGGCACCGAGACCGTAATGGCTGCCGATGCGGGAACCTTGGGGAGGTTGACCTTCCCTTTTCCCCTACCTCTCTTTCCTCTTCCTCCTCTCCTCTTCGTCTGCGGGGAAGACTGCATGTTCTGCGCAGCAGCTGCGTCACTATGTGCCTTAGGAGGCTTAGGCTGCCGCTTCTTCTTCCCTCCCACAGTGGACCACCCCTCAATGGTCTCCGCTGTGGCCTGAGAACCCTCGGGTGCAGTGGCTGTTGGCGGAGTTTCAGTGGACGGTGTATCCTTGGTGGCCGGTGGATATGTCGCCGGCTGACTAGCCGGCGCCTTCGCCGCGCTGCGACCTCCCCTCTTTTTACCCTGCGTCTGGTTCGCAGGGGAAGATCGCTGCGCAGCAGCAGCCGCGTAAGTATCTGGCTGAGCGGCTGTCACCGACCGCTGCCGTCGCCCATCCGCCGCAAGTGGTGGGCGGATGCGTTGCTCCGGCAGAAGCCGCCCCTCAAAGGCAGCCAACTTAGCATCCAGCATGCTACCGACCTCAAGGACAACGGACCGCCTAAAATTGGCCTCCGCATCTGGTGGCAAGAATGCTGGAGCGATAGGTGTGACGGTTCTAGTAGGCCCCGGCCCAAGATCACCATGCCGGCGGAGAAGACTGATCTCTTCCGTCAGTTTTCCTACCTGGGATGAGAGGCTTAAGAGTTTGGAGCGCAGATCTGCGTTCTCCCTCTCCAGCCTCTCAATATTTGCCCCAGTAGCGGTGCGCTGGGCCACTTCGTTTACTGCAGCCTGCACCGTCCGCGCGGCCATTCGGAGGCTGCGGGCAAATGCCCCTTTGAGGTTGCGGGACTTATCCGCAACGTTTTCCACTGCCTCTAGCTGTTCTTTGATGCAGGCACCAAGATCGGCCGTTGGCCGTGCCTGCATCTCCTTCGCGAGGTCCTCCGACTGGGGCAACTCCTGGCCAGCCCGAGCGCTGGGTGGAAGTCCCGGCAGCTCCGGGTCTGCTTCCTCCACAGCGATGTCAGAAGGTCTGCTCTGGACCGTCATTCTTTTCGGCCCTGGCAGCTCTCCAGTCTTAGTCGGCCGGGTCCGCTTACGCGCGCGGATCGCCGCCGACGCCGTCGACATCTGGGACGTGAGCGATATTTGGGAGCAGTCAGACTCACCGCCATCGCTCACCATTCCGCTACTAACCGGTGCAGCCGGGCGCTGGAGTACCAGCTTCCCAAGCGGCTTTGTCGAAGCCGCAGCCGGATAGATAGGCACCGGAAATGCATCTTCAGTTGGGGCGCTCTGCGCCTCCGCCCTATTCTCCGATATAGAGTCGGTTCCCGACTCTATACCAACATCGTCATTTTGGTTTAGTTTCGATTTTTCCATATTAATCCCACGAGTATGGGGGAAATAAACAGTCCACCCGGGCAGTGCCCCCTGTACCCGGGTAAGCGTATTTACTACCAGGGTTTCCGCCGGTGCCCTGGAGTTGCGTGCTAGTGACTGAACTACCCATCAGCCATGCATCCCCTCGCCGCACGCAAACTTGGGATTCGGGGTAATTATTTTATAGAGGTTTTCTTCCTCGCAGTCCGGGCGATTAAGCCAAGACCCTCGGTCCTTATGCTGAGCCGCGAGACATGGCCACGACACTCGGCATACCTCAGGATTACGATGTGGAGACGTTGGCGTTGCTGCCAGTCCGTCAATCGTGTCCACGACTGACGAAACCCGTCTCGGTTTCGCATCCTCACTATCCTCTGCTAAGCAGAGTAATACAAGGAGCGAAGTTCGGGCACAATCCGAAAAATCGGGCGGACCGTCCACACGGCAGTCCACACTGGACTCCACCGCTGATCCCTCTTAGTCTAGTCTCTCCCTTTGGGCCTGTCCGGCATGAGTGTCTCTACCGGCTTAGCCCCAAAGATCATCGAGACATGCAAGCCCCACCACGACGACAACGTGGGAATCTCGGTGGGGACAGACAAAAAAAAACAGACAGACAGACAGACAGACAGACAAAAAATGTAAAAATTGTTTTTTTGCTATAGGTACCGTATATACTTCCATATGCATTCAGTAAAAAGCTGTTATTTTGACATTACAAACAGACACTTCAATTTTATTTATTTGTATGAATTACAAGCTCCTCTGACTAAAATGACATCTTGTCATACAAATAGTGTACGTTTAAATGAACTGCAGTCACCAAACAGTATTAGTAAGCCTGCAAGTACTCCTAGGGGAGTCCAAACGAACAGATCTGTTTGACCCACTTCGGAATATCGCGCTATTATCGACAAAAGTCCGTGTTATTTCGATCTGGTGATATAATAGACAATTTATCAAGGTTTTGGTTTAAATGTTTACTCAGTTGGGAAATTATTAACAGTAGCGAATACGTTACTGCTTTATTATTTATAAACTAGCTGGGACCCGCGGTTTCACCCGCGTTTAATTTAAAAGAAATTTAGAGTACTTCGACATAGACACTTGACATAAAAACATATATTGGATTTCAAGGGTTTTATTTTTTTGCGCAGGACCCAATTATTTTTCTAAAATAAAAGTATTCTAAGTTATTCCTTATAACATCAGCTATCTGCCAGTGAAAGTCCCGTCAAAATCGGTCCAGCGGTTTCGGAGATTACCCGGAACAAACAGATAGACAGACAGGCAGACGGACAGACAGACACACAAAAAATTTAAAAATAGTGTTTTTGTTATATGTAACGTACATACTTTCATATGCATTTAGTAAAAAGCTGTTATTTTGACATTACAAACAGACGCTTCAATTTAATTTATTTGTATGGATTAAATGCGTGTGCAAAATGAATATGATTTCCATTGCATAATTCATTTTTAGAAGTGATGTTATATAATATTTGTTCCGTGCGGGAATCGAACCCGCGACCCGGAGGGCAGCAGCCGACTGTGTCAGCCAATGCACCAACCGTGCCGTCAATTATTATTCCTATCTACTGCTGTCTGAGGCCAATCCTTAAGTAAGGAGCCAGCTCATCCTGCCTGCCTGCTAATGTTAATATGCTCGACGTTTCGAACACTTTGCAGTGTCCGTGGCTACGAGCAGACTAGTATTTTATTTTATATATTTATGGTGCATGCATTTATGTTCCATTATACAAAATGTTGCTTAATTGTGTATTGCACGTATGATTATTTCAGGTATTATTATGAGCAAGTGGCTGCACGTTGCACGTATAAATGCTGTACGTAAGTATATAGAATTGACGGCACGGTTGGTGCAGTGGCTGATACAGTCGGCTGCTGCGCTCCGGGCCGTGGGTTCGATTCCCGCACGGAACAAATATTTGTATGATCTGCAGGTAGTTGTTCCGGGTCTGGGTGTATTGTATGTGGAATTCATGTCTGTAAACGCACCTACGACACAGGAGAAATCCTAGTGTGGGGCAATGTCAAAAAAAAAAAAATAGAATGAATTAATTAAACGCGATATATTGCCGTAAACTATTCTCAATTCGATAATCTTTACATATTCAATAAAATATTTCACAAAAATGAAAAAAATATGTCGGCAACGTCGTACGGAAAAACGTTAAAGTCAATAGTGTGTGGCGCGGCGTCGCTTGTCGAGATTCCATTACGACATGTAAAAGCTACGCGCGACGATAAAAGTGATTTGTGAATTTTATCGATATTTAAAATAACCCAACCGAATATATTATACACCTTCGGTTCCATTTCATCTAAACTAATTTTATAAAGAGAAAAGATTTGACGTTTTGTACGTTTGTTTGTAATCGATAAAATCTAAAACTTCCTAACCGATTTAAAAAAACCTTTCAGCTATAGAAAGCTTCATTATCAGCGAGTATCATAAGTTGTTTTTAAAAAAACTTGGGGTCCCTACAAAAAATGCCTATAAAAGTCATTATTAAAAGTAAAAGTAAAAAAGTATTGACGATATATGAAATGTTAATAGTACTCATCGCGCAAAGGAGAATGGTGAGATTGCTTGTAATATGGGACCCTACGTTCGGGATAGCGTGGACTAAGGAAGCTTATTAAAACTTGTAGAACTAGATAAAACTAACCAAAAAGCCAAGCCATATAACCTCAAAATCTGTATCTTTACATAGTAATGTCTTAGGTTTTCGCGATTATTACACACTAGCTGGGAACCGCGGTTTCACCCGCGTTTAATTTAAAAGAAATTTAGAGTACTTCGACATAGACACTTGACATAGAATATATATATTGGATTTCAAGGTTTTTATTTTTTTGCGCGGAACCCTAATCATTTTTCTAAAATAAAAGTAGCCTAAGTTATTCCTTATAACATCAGCTATCTGCCAGTGAAAGTTCCGTCAAAATCGGTTCAGCCGTTTCGGAGATTACCCGGAACAAACAGACAGACAGACAAAAAAAATAAAAATTGTGTTTTTGTTATACATAGGCTGCACTAAAAGTATCGGGAATGGAATATTTCCACTGTTCCTGTTATAGTAAAATCTTTTTAATTGAAAACTCCTTGGTTTTACAAATCGAATACCATTTATTTATTTAAAAAAAGATTCACGGTCTTGTCACAAGGCTTTGTCAAACTTGTTTAGTCGTTGAGAAAATGGAATTGACTCGAGAAAATTCAAGAGCGATGATTTATTATGACTTTCGAAGTGGTTTAACACAAAAACAGTGTGTTGACCGGATGATTTCTGCATTTGGTGATGAAGCCCCATCCAAAACCACAATTTATCGCTGGTTTGCTGAATTTCAACGTGGACGTGTCAAGCTCAGTGATGATCCTCGTCAAGGTCGACAAAAACTGCAGTCACCCAAGAAAACGTTGATGCTGTGCGTAAGCTGATTGAGGAAGATCGACATGTGACATACCGCGAAATTCAGGCAACTTTAGACATTGGCATGAGTCAAATACAAATAATCTTGCATGAACAATTAGGTGTAAAAAAGTTGTTTTCGCGATGGATACCGCATTTGCTATGTGAAGAGCAAAAAGCGGCTCGCGTTACTTGGTGCGTCAGAACTCTCGAAAGATTCCACGCAGGATCCTCAAATGCTGTATACAACATCGTATCAGGTGACGAATCCTGGATATATGCGTACGAACCCGAAACAAAAAACCAGTCACGACTTTGGGTGTTCGAAAATGAGTTAAAGCCAACAAAAATTGTTCGTTCACGGAGTGTTGCAAAAAAAATGGTGGCCACGTTTGTCACCAAAACCGGCCATGTTACGACTGTTCCTCTTGAGGGACAAAGAACGGTTAATGCAGAATGGTATGCTAGCATTTGTTTGCCACAGGTCGTTTCTGAACTCCGTAGAGAGAACTGCAACCGCCGCATCATCCTCCATCACGACAATGCGAGTTCTCACACCGCGCACAAAACAAAAGAGTTTTTAGAGCAAGAAAACATAGAATTATTAGACCATCCGCCGTACAGCTCCGTAAGCCCTAATGATTTCTATACTTTCCCTAAAATAAAGAATAAATTGCGTGGACAGAGATTTTCATCACCTAAAGAAGCTGTGGACGCCTACAAAACGGCCATTTTGGAGACCCTAACTTCCGAATGGAATGGTTGCTTCAATGATTGGTTCCATCGTATGGAAAAATGTGTCAAATTTCGCGGAGAATACTTCGAAAAGCAATAAATACATTTTTAAATAGTAATGTTGTGTCACTTCCTTGATTCCCGAAATTTTCAGTGCCGCCTCGTAGGTACCATATATACTTTCATATGCATTTAGTAAAAAGTTGTTATTTTGACATTACAAACAGACACTTCAATTTTATTTATTTGTATAGATTATATTAAAACAATTTTAAACGGATTAGATCGCGTATATTATTATTTTTTTGTTTGGAAACAGAATCATAGGGGCCGATCCCACTCGGAGCAGGTAATAACGGCCTATTTCCTATACGCCTGAAGCCGCTTGCCACGGCAATATGGTGGCGGTGCTTATGGAGCTCACGGTCGCTTAAAGTGGGAAAACGACGCTGCACATGGTCACACCATAGCGCACAGTGAGGCTTCGGTAGAACGCCTTCGCTATATGTTCAGACTTCAGATGCCAATTAATTCCACCAAATTCTTCGATAAATCTTTTACAGTTCAGGCTATACGGTTGATGCATTCCGCATTGCCAGTGTCAGTGAGAGCTGCCAAATCATTACCAGGAGGGTAAAAAAAGGGGGAGGGGTTAAAAAAATAATAAAAGAACATTATCTGTCCTCTTAAACGTGTAATTTGTGTATGCTATTTCATTGTTATCGCATTGCGTTTTATTTTACTATATCACTTTTCTGTGTTCATAATTACCTAAAATGTATGTATTTAAAGATAAAGATAAAAAATATTTTTATTCATGTAAACCATATACAGGCACTTATGAATCGTCGAGACTTTAATTGCCGCGTTCCAAGATGTGGATTTCCTATGGAGAAGAACGGGCAAGAAACTCCATGGTTACTCTTTTTAAATCATATTAAATGTTACAATATTTTATGAGCACATTGTTGTAAAAATCAAGGTTATGTGAAAACAATGTAGGAGAAACGAGTCTAAACTTCTTAAAAAGTCTACAAAACAAGCCTGAATGTATTTTTTTTTTAAGTTTTGATTCAGTTGTCATGGATTTATATATGTATCTATCATATTATTATGAGATTTGTTTTAAATATTTAGTACTATCATCTACTTATGCGTACACCACGGACTACCCCAAAATTATTTTTCGTGACTTTCTTGTCCATCCTAAGGTTGTCTAGAAAAGATCGCTTTTAGCGATAAGACCGCCCATTGTACATTGTATTAATATTTTGAGTTTTATTTTAAGATCCAAATGGTGTACAATAAAGTATATTCTATTCTATGTTATTTTCATTCAACACAAAGGACTATAGAACATTATCTTTAAAAATTAAAATAACAATAGTTGTATACGAGTAAAAACCTCTTAGCAGACAAAAGCAGCAGTTAAGGGTTAACGCGGTGAGGGTACAGTGGCAACACTAATTCTGTTTAATTTAATAAACGCGACAGCAAAAGATATAAGTACACTGGAACATTCACGCTAGTGGCCAGGGTTGTCAGCTTATGAAATTTATTTTGAGGAAAAATAGAATCACAAACGTCACAGTACAATGATCCGTGTGATGCTCAGCAAATAAATAGACCACATTTCTAGGTGTCGTACAGGACGACTAAGGATTGATATCAAGAGGACAGCATCTCCCCCCGTGTACTAATAACAACACACTGCGATCACCGATCCGCCTTCCAACCGTGGTGATTATGGAACAGTGCCAATTTGCCAAAACCATGCTTGGCAGGCGGGTTGGTGAGCACAGTATGGCTACCGCTCCACCATTTTTTTAAACCATGTTCAGCACTAGGATTTCTCCTGTGTCGTGGATGCGTTTACAGACACAAATTCCACACACAATACACCCAGACCCGGAACAACTACCTGCAGATCATACAAATATTTGTTCCGTGCGGCAATCGAACCCACGACCCGGTGCGCAGCAGCCGACTGTATTAGCCACTGCACCAACCGTGCCGTCACGAAGGGCCGCTACTGCCCACCCCTCTGCATCCTTTAGTCGCTTTTTACGACGTCCAATGGGAGGAGATGGAGTGGTACCTACTATACTCTTAACCCGGACATCATATACCACCGTAACATTCAAATTTTCAACTGATTTTATTTCGGTGAAATTATGATTTTCCCTGTGTGATGAAAATAAAGATAAGTACCTTTTTTTTTATTGATGTCCAGTGGAAATTCTACATGTAACTTCCTTCACCCCGGGGAAGGGCGAAGGGGTATGCCGGACTCCTACCGACTAAAACCACTGGAGCGGTCATCTTCGGCACCGAAGGGGGGCTCCAGGTCCTCGTAAGATCACACTAGAGCCGCCCATTGGTGCCATGCCTTACGGCACATCACGAAGGGGATGACTGCAAAGCGGTCACCCCCTCTAGCGGAGGGAAGGCGACTGTAAAAAGGTCGCCCCCCCAGGCACTTCTCGGGGAGGATTGTAAAGGACCCCCCCGCGCCTCGCTTTGCGCTTTGCTGCGCACACGGCGGCACGTAACCACGTGCGCGCCACCGTCCTCCCAGGGGTCGCTCGGTGTGAGCGCGCAGACTCCTCAATCTGCGCGCCCGCGACCCCCGAAAGATTAGTTCCCAGACGAGCTAGCAAATATCTTCAATGTGACAGCCCTACCCTCGCCTCAGTATCAGTTACCGCGGCTCAGGCTACCCTCATTATAAAGTTTTAATGGTTTTATCAGACGTTACGAGTGGGCTTGGATAAGTGGCCCACTGCTGAACAAAATTTACGTCTTTTTGTAGTACAAACGCTTGCTTACTTAGTTTTTAGGGGTTACAAAGTATCACATAGAAGTTGTAACTTCTCTTTAGTAAAATAGGGAGATAGAGTGTTAGTATATGTTAGTGTCTGGTAAAGGTACAACAATCTATACAAATAAATGAAATTGAAGTGACTGTCTGTAATGTCAAAATAACAGCTTTTTACTAAATGCATATGAAAGTATATACGGTACCTACAACAAAAAAGCTATTTCTATTTTTGTTGCCTGTCAGTCTGTCTGTTTGTTCCCGCTAATCTCCGAAACGGCTGGACCGATTTCTACGGGACTTTCACTGGAAGATAGCTGATGTTATAAGAAATCACTAAGGCTACATTGGTTTTAGACAAATAATTAAGGTTCCGTGAAAAAAATTAAAACCCATGAAATACAATATATATCCATACTCTAAATTATATATAAATAATCCACTTTCTTTTAAATTAAACGGCGGGTGAAACCGCGGGTCCTTTTTTTTTTTTTTTTTTTTTTATTGGTGCCCAGTGGAAATTCGTCATGAACTTCCTTCGCCCCGGGGAAGGACGAAGGGGTATACCGAACTCCTACCGGCTAAAACCACTGGAGCGGTCATCTTCGGCACCTAAGGGAGGCTCCAGGTCCTCGTATGATCACACTAGAGCCACCCACTGGTGCCACGCCTATTGGCACATCTCGGAGAGGGTGACTGTAAGGCGGTCACCCCCCCAGTAAAGGATCCCCCAGTGCGTCCCACGGCAGCGCGTGACCACATGCGTGCTACCGTCTTCTCTTGGGTCGCTTGGTGTGGGCACGCAGATTCCCCAATCTACGCACCCGCGAACCCAGAGGTCCCCCACCTTATAGCAACGGCAGGGGTTTTCAGGCGAAACCGCGGGTCCTAGCTGGTTATTACTATAGTGTATCCTTTTCAGTCTTTTTATATGGCAATAAGGTCAGTATACTGGATACCCCGCAACCACCGTAGTGTTCGAAACGTTATGAAAATTAAAAATCTATATCTAATATACGCGATTGAATCCATATAAAAGTGTTTTATTACAATCAATAATGCAGCAAAAAATTAACTCATTTTTTACAATGATATTTAGTGTGCATTTTCATAATAAAAAGAAGAAAAAAAGAACAGCACAGATATACTAGCAACTTATTAATTAATTATTACAACAAAATGTATCTAACCGCTTTTTTTTTACGCATCCGCATTTTTAACGCCATATGTTTAGCTATTATTTTTTTATGGGACTGCCCCGCCAATCATTTTCATCGCCTGCAACTCTTGTAAGTAGGATCTACAACGGTGACCACCGGAAAGAACACCGACCAATGAAGCTTGGTGAGCTCCAGAGAAATGAATAACTGTCTTCAATCCCGCACTGCCGGACAATTAATCAGAAAAGAAATAAGAGGAGTAGGAACGAATATATTCCACTTCCCTCAGTAGCAAGCAGGAGACAGAGAAAACACTATAGGCCATAGGCACAATACATGCGAATTTACAACTGGGATAAGCCCTTTTTTTTTTACTGGTCCCATGCTGTGAGCTATTGTGACTGATTCCAATATAAGGTATGGCAAAAACGCCTGAACGCACGAATATTCGTCCTAGTTGCAACAAGGTCCGTACAGTAAACAACTCCGGATGTAACTTGCAAGCTGTCAAACAGCACGTTTGGTGGAGTGGCTGATACAGTCGGCTGCTGCGCTCCGGGTCGTGGGTTCGATTCCCGCACGGAACAAATATTTTTATGATCTGCAGGTGTTTGTTCCGGGGGGATCCTTTACAATCCTCCCCGAGAAGTGCCTGGGGGGGCGACCTTTTTACAGTCGCCTTCCCTCCGCTAGAGGGGTTTACCGCTTTACAGTCATCCCCATCCGTGATGTGCCTTAAGGCGTGGCACCAATGGGCGGATCTAGTGTGATCTTACGAGGACCTGGAGCCCCCCTTCGGTGCCGAAGATGACCGCTCCAGTGGTTTTAGCCGGTAGGAGTTCGGCATACCCCTTAGCCCTTCACCGGGGTGAAGGAAGTTCCATGTAGAATTTCCACTGGACATCAAAAAAAATAAAGATATTTGTTCCGGGTCTGGGTGTATTGTGTGTGGAACTTATGTCTGTAAACGCACCCACGACACTGAAGAAATCCTAGTGTGGGGCAATGTTTAAACAAAATGTCTTTATGTTTAGCTATTTGTAAGAAATCCTACTTTGTGAAGAAATTGCACGTTAGTACATATGCAATAGGTTCTATAATCCATCATAAGTCAAGCCCCTGCTTGTTTGCCGTATGTCGGGCTCTCAGTGATCGATTGATTATTCCTACAAATGTTCCATCTAACCAGTTATATAAGAAACCAAACACCTGCTTACCTAATCCTAATAGCGGGGGCCGTTGAATAAACGAACAGTTTTTTAGATCGTTTTTTCAGCTACAACGTTTACACCGTATAACATCATATCCGCAAATGAACAAAGACCTCCCCCGTATATTACCACAATTGTGTCGTCTTATTGGGAGAAATTTTCGAGTAACCACCACGCTTGGCAGGCGAGTTGGTGAGTGCAGTATGTGTACTGTTCTGCAGAAGGGACGCTGGTACCATTCTCTCTGGTTTAGTATCCCTTAGTCACCTTTTACGACATCGATGGGAGAAGATGGAGTGTTGCTATCTTCTAAATCCTGACACCACAGGTAAGTATACCGTTTATAGACCACCGACCATAATTTCGGCCGAATGAAGTCCACTGCTGGACACAGGCCTCCCCAAAGATCACCACAACGACCGATATGGGTGTGTTGTAGGCTCATTGGGGGGTTTTGCCATAATCACTACGCTTGGCAGACGGGTTGGCGATCTCAGTTGTGTTGTTAATGTACTCGAAGGACGCTGCTGCCCATCCTCCAGCTAATCCCCTAGTCGAGTTTTACGACACCCACGGGAGGAGATGGGGTGGTGGTATTCTGAGCCGGCACCATACGACAGAGCCGGCCCCACACGGCATAGCCGGCACCACACGGCACAGCGGGCACCACACGGCATAGCCGGCACCACACGGTATCGCCGGCACCACACGGCACAGTCCACCGATAAATTAACTGAATCTTGAATTACTAAAAACTTTCAACTTTGACCTTTTTAGTTTTGACTTTACCTATAAAGGTATAGTGTTGTCAACGTTGAAAGTTTAATGGTCCAGTGAACGACGACAACTAGAAACACCAATCGAACCATAAGGTTGGATACCTTTATAGTATAGTGTTGTCAACGTTGAAAGTTTAATGGTCCAGTGAACGACGACAACTAGAAACACCAATCGAACCATAAGGTTGGATACCTTTATAGTATAGTGTTGTCAACGTTGAAAGTTTAATGGTCCAGTGAACGACGACAACTAGAAACACCAATCGAACCATAAGGTTGGATACCTTTATAGTATAGTGTTGTCAACGTTGAAAGTTTAATGGTCCAGTGAACGACGACAACTAGAAACACCAATCGAACCATAAGGTTGGATACCTTTATAGTATAGTGTTGTCAACGTTGAAAGTTTAATGGTCCAGTGAACGACAACAACTAGGAACACCATTCGATATATGAAATAAACAAGTCAAAATTCAACAGGGTTATGAACCAGTTCTTGCCGTGTGGTGCCGGCTACGAATAACACCAACCCATCTCATCCCGTGGGTGTCGTAAAAGGAGACTATAGCCTAGCATTAGCCGGAGGGAGGGGATGACCGCTTTACAGTCATCCCCTCCGAGATATGCCTAAAGGCGTGGCACCAACGGGTGGCTCTAGATGGAGATTATTCGCGTTCTTGGAGCCTTCCTTCGGTGCCGACGATGATCACTCCGGTGGTTTTAGCCGGTAGGAGTCCGGCATGCCCCTTCGTCCTTTCCTGGGGCGAAGGCAGTACACAACGTATTTCCACCGGATCAATAAAATAAAAAAAAAGGATTAACCGGAGGATGAGCAGCAGCGTCCTTTGAGGACATTAACAACTCAATCGCGATCGCCAACCCGCCTGTCAAGCGTGGTGATTGGGGCAAAACCCCCCCAAAAGCACACACACGCACCCAGACAGCTCGTTGTGGTGATCTTTGGGCTCTCCCAATCTTTGGACTGCGTTCAGCAGTGGACTTTATTCGGCTGAAATGCAAAGAATTGAATAATGTTGTACTAGCTGCCGACGATAAATGGTATCGTTGCGTTATCGACAAAAACGTCATCGCCCACCACTAAACTCTAATACCTAATCCCGAGCCGAAAAGGCAATAACAAACAATTTATTTGGAAATAATTGTGATCCTTTTGTTCTTCAACTGTGCCCTTTCCGCTGAAACGCGGCGGTCACAAACAAACAAATTATCGCAGTACGTGGGTACTTTTGTTACTTGTTTTTATTAATTTACATTTTTCTTGTACGCAAATTGTAATGCTTGCGGAGGAGACAATATTCGCAAATTTATTTTTCGTTAATTTGAATTGAATGAAACAATAAAAATAGCATTTGAAACAAGAAAATAAAGTTATAAAATATTTTTTTTAAAGAATAAAAACATTTTATTTACTCGTCAAATCGACGGACAAGCACATAAAAAAGGTAAAAATTCGACAAAAGGCATGTCTTACTAAAAACTTAAAAACTACACAAGTAAAACTATGAATTTAATATTAACTAAACGTTATAAGTTTTTACCGTGTGGTGCCGGCTCAGAATGCCACCACCCCATCTCCTCCCATGGGTGTCGTAAAAGTCGACTAAGGGATTAGTCGGAGGATGGGCAGCAGCGTCCTTCGAGTACATTAACAACTCAACTGCGATCGGCAACCCGCCTGCCAAGCGTGGCGATTATGGCAAAAGCCCTTTTTTTTTATATTATTTTTTATTGGTGCCCAGTGGAAATTCATCATGAACTTCCTTCGCCCCGGGGAAGGACGAAGGGGTATGCCGGACTCCTACCGGCTAAAACCACTGGAGCGGTCATCTTCGGCACCTAAGGGAGGCTCCAGGTCCTCGTATGATCACACTAGAGCCACCCACTGGTGCCACGCCTATTGGCACATCTCGGAGAGGGTGACTGTAAGGCGGTCACCCCCCCAGGGGGATTGTAAAGGATCCCCCAGTGCGTCCCACGGCAGCGCGTGACCACATGCGTGCTACCGTCTTCTCTTGGGTCGCTTGGTGTGGGCACGCAGATTCCTCAATCTACGCACCCGCGAACCCAGAGGTCCCCCACCTTATAGCAACGGCAGGGGTTTTCAGGCGTATCGGAATTAGGCGCCAGGGCGGTTGTTACCCCGGCGCCGTCTCCTTCTTCTTCGAGCGGGATCGGCCCTCTCCCGATCCCGCTCTGCGGTCTCCTTCTGGAGCATGACGCTCTCACAGAAGGAGACCACTGCATTCCAATTTTCGTGCTCTGCCAACATAGCCGACACTACTGCTGGCAGAGAGAGATCTTGCCCGATCCGATCGACCAGGATCCGCCGCTCGGCGGCCCACGCAGGGCACGCCTCGAGCGTGTGCTGTGCGGTGTCCTGGTCGCTATCACAATGGTGGCATTGTGCCGTGGCCTCACGTCCTATCCTGTGCAGGTACGCGCCGAAACAACCGTGCCCGGTGAGCACCTGCGTCAGGCGGTAGGTGACGCGCTCGCTCCTTTTGAGCCAGGCTCCAAAGAGCGGCAGGACGGCCTCGACGACGCGCTTGGTTGCAAACTGCATCCGCAGGCGATGACGCCACTTTACAAGTGCGCGCCGCCGAGCTAGCCGCCGCAGCTTGTCCAACGCCCCTGGAGGCGCGCCTTCGCCGCTCTGGCGGAGGGAGCGTGTCTGATCGTAGACCCACGCATCCATCTCCGCCAGGATGTCAAAAGGCGGAAAACGCGCCAGGAGAGTTGCCGCCTCGTAGGACACCGTTCGGTATCCTCGTGCGATCCGGATAGCCACTCTGCGCTGCAGACCGTGAATTTTGGTTCTGCAGCGCTGGGCATGGCAAAAGCCCTAATGAGCCCACAACACACCCATATCGGTCTCTGTGTCCAGCAGTGGACTTGATTCGGCTGAAATGATGATGACACGCGCTGGCATCACTGATAATTTCGTAATGAGGTCATGCAAGCCAGCGGTTTACCTTAGCAATCACCGCCGCCCTTACACATGCGCCATCCCAGAGGAGTCACTGATGTGTAGCTGAACTTTAGCCCTCATCTTATACGAGTATGCCTGCCATATTTTTGGAGGTTGGATTTCTGGTATTCGTCACTCACCTTACGACCAGAGGTCGCAATGTTGCTACAAACAATATTTCTACTTCACACAAATATTGTTTGCAAGGCGTGGTATTCCTCGGTCAAGCCAGAGCATTTACGAGCCCAATTTTTTGGTACTAGTCCGCTATACATTCCCAACCCCTGCAACTCCTGTAAGCCATGATCTACAATGGCAACCACCGGAATGAACACCGATGAATGAAGCTCGATTTGTCCCAGAGAAATGAACAACTGTCATGGAACCCGCAACGAAATTAATCAGAGAAGAAAAAGGGAGGAGTAGGAAAAAATACACGTTCCATTTCCCTCCGTAGCAAGCAGGAGACAGGAAAAATTACAGGCATAATAAATGGGATTTTACGACTGGCATAAGCCCAGTAAACTAATCGCGATTATAGAAGATGTTTACGAACTTTAGTCAACTAATGCAACTACACCTATGCAGCTCTTCCACGCCTATTCACCTGAACCCTGCCGTCGCTAGTCGAAGCGCACACAGCGAGGCTTTGGGCGAATCCTTTTGAAACTCCCCGGAGATATGTCTGAAGCAATGGTTTTCAAGACCCCGAAGCCCCCAAATTGAATGAATGATCACTAGTTATCAGAGTTTGGTAAGCCGTTTGAGATCAACGAACTCAACTCACGGTAATATGGATATAACTAGAGCAGTTTTTGCAACTTTTAGTATTAATTGTAGGTTTTGATATAATTGGCAACGTCTCAGAATCCCGCATTGAAAGAGACGGCGCCAAAAATAAAAAACATCAACATGACCAAGAGTGGTCTCCAAAATAATTAAGAATATTATACGATGACGCTGCTTTGCAGTGAATATAGTACCACTCCATCCAGATGTAAAAGACGATAAGATACTCTAAACTAGAGGAATGAGCAGCAACGTCCCTTCTGAGGATCAGCAGCCATTCTGCGCTCACCAACCCGCCTGCCAAGAGTGGTGGGTACTGGTAAATTCCTCCAAAAATTACAACACACTAGTGAAAATCTGTAGGGGAGGCCTTTCCTCAGCTCGTCCTTTGGCTGATATGATGATGATCATCATTTCGGCCGAATGAAGTCCACTGCTGGACACAGGCCTCCCCCAAAGTTCAACACAACGACTGATATGGCTGTGCTGTGGGCTCAATGGGGGGTTTTGCCATAATCGCCACGCTTGGCAGACGGGTTGGCGATCGCAGTAGAGTTGTTAGTGTATTCGAAGGACGCTGCTGCCCATCCTCCGGCTAATCTCTTAGTCGACTTTTACGACACCCACGGGAGGAAACGGGGTGGTGGTATTCTGAGCCGGCACCACACGGCATGATGATGATGATGAAGTCGAAAAACCTTATATCGTAGTAATAGTTGTTCAAATTCCTCCACTCTCTCAAAGAATTATTATGGCATTGTCAACACAAAATATATTATTAACAAACTCAGTAACCCCTTTGTCGCCGACAGTACTCTAAACACTCTGAACTCAATGCATCATCGGGCTCACCTTTCATACAGAATTGCATCTCATACTACTATCACTGTAATACATATTGCTGTTATGAAATTAATTGAAAATATATCTTTTAAGGTTCTATTTTAACAAGTACGGCGTTGGGTCGTTGTATACGGAAGCTTAATAGGGTGTCGTAGAGAAACAAAGTACACTTATAATTTGCACATGAAATTTCTGGTACCGGCTGAAACGTGTTGTGCTGGCTAAAAATAGCACCCCATCTCATCCCGTAGGTGCCGTAAAAGGTGACTGTCGGTTTTTTTTTAGTGTAAACTTCTTTTAGCGCGGTACGCATATTTTTAGACGAGATCTAATCTCTGGACTCACGACACCGTTACGAGACGCTAGACGTTTAGTTTGGCGTTTCGCCGTCGGGATCGCTTTAACCCTAGTACCCACCAAAAAAAAGTCTAACGCGCCAACATAAGTTATCACTTCTGTCGGCACTCCCGGAGTGCATGTTTTTTTTAACTTTGCCCCACACTAGGATTTCTCCTGTGTCGTGGTTGCGTTTACATACACAAATTCCACACACAATACACCCAGACCCGGAACAACTACCTGCAGATCATACAAATATTTGTTCCGTGCGGGAATCGAACCCACTACCCGGAGCGCTCCAGCCGACTGTATCAACCACTGCACCAACCGTGCCGTCAATGATTAAACGGAGGATACGCAATAGCGTCCTTCGAGTACATTATCAACTCAACTGGCAAGCGTGGCGATTATGGCAAAACGTCCCCAATGAACACATGAGGCAAACCTGGACCGATCGTTGCGGTGGTTTTTGGGACAGGCTATGTTCAACAGAGGGCGTTTTCGGCTGAAGTACTGATGCTGGTAGGATGGACCATAAAGGAGAGCTTCATAACTTTTGCACATTGAAAATCATTCGTACGGCGAACAACCTTCCGTATACTGTAACCTATTTGTTGTTGTTTGGTTGCACAGATTACTTAGACATACTACTTTTTTTCTTTTTTTATTACATCGAGAAACCACAACCACAGATAATACAGATCCATTGAACATTATAAACTGGATTATCAGAGATCTAATTTTTTACGGACTGAGAAGTTTTATTTAAAATCCGTGCTACAATTTTTTATATTTCTGTTTTTTTATAATGTTATTATTATTTTGGCTGAAGAAAGTCTAGTTTAAGTCTTGTGTTATGTGTTGTGTGTGTCAATTGCGCGTAAAAATAAAAACTTTTTCTTTCTTTCTTTCTTCCTCTTTCTATACCTGATAATAAGTAGCAATTCCGTGCTATATAGACAACATCAAGGCTTAAGTTGGAAGGTCTGGCTGGAGGCCTCTTTTGGCTTCGCCAGAAATGACCGGTTGAGCAACCACATTTCCCTGAAATGTATGCGAGAAGCCCAACAAAAAAATAAATAAAAATAAACATAAGTTGGAATGCTTTATGTTCGAATAAATTCACTGGCCGTTTATTTATGTATTCATGTCTGTAAACGCACCCACGACACAGGAGAAATCCTAGTGTGGGGCAATGTAAGAAAAAAAAAGTATATATATATATATTAAAACAGTTTGAAGACTTAACAGGTCCACCCAAGACATCTACAAACAAGTTACAATTACTAAAAGTACATACAAGTTACAAACACAACAGTTACAATTTGGATGTCTCACTCAAAGTGAGTAGTATGGAAGAATGTGAGGTGGAAACGTTCCGCGGACATTTTTGCAGATTTTGTTCAGTTTGTGTTAGAATAGGTGCCCATCTTGCGTGGATATAAATGAGTTGAGAAGCGTGAGAGGAGCCCTATGTCATTTTTGATGTCGGGCAATGTTGATTGTCATCATAGGTTTGAACATTGTCTGATAACTTTGCCCGCCACCGCAACTTTTTGGAGTTGACTCGGAAATTTTATGAGGAATAAAATCAAGTGTAACACTCGGAAAGTTGAGGCGTTACGTAGAAAGAGACTAACATATATCTGTAGGATTGAACGTGCAAAAGAATGAGATGGAATACATTACACAGCGTATCTTATTCTCGGGGCCTCCTCTTTGTGCGATGCTTCGTAGTCTCACTGTATAGTTCACTACCTCTGGTCTGAGAGTTGAACGCGTGCGTATGTTTGTTGCATTTATTGTATCTATACAACGTACATAAACAGCAACCTAACCATCAACTATTAATGTTTTGGATTTTTAAGTTTTCTTGTACTTCTATGTATTGTTACGTGTATTTTATGTACTATTAAACAAATTATTTTGTACAATTATTATTTTGTATAATTATTATTTTGTACAATTATTGTTTTGTACAATTATTATTTTGTACAATTATTATTTTGTTACATACTTTATGTAATACGCTTTTATTGAAGTAATATAAATAATCCGAATAATTACAGATATATGTTTGTTTCTCTTATCATTTTAGAAGATGCGTTCATTTACCGTGTTTTTCTATTCGATATATATCATAATTATCGTTCGTAAGGAGTAAACTCCAGTCGTGTGTCGGAGCTGACACACACACACTTTTTTTTATTTTAAAGCCCAGAGTACTGAATCAATGATTAAATACTCTACAATTCGTATTTTATATCATGCAATAACATTGACTATCCTACGTTTTTGACATGATGTGCCATTCACATGCACTTTTCGATAGGAATTGGCCCGCCAAAAACAGTACCTCATTTGAAGAGCTCTGACAAGTCACCGACTGAAGCTATCAACAAATGCGGTACGCAGTGTTGTCACCAATATAACCTATTTTCTATCAAAGTACTCAAAGTTGCCACAAGTCTGGTTTATTTTTCCACATTAACGGTTTTGTTTGCAAATTGCTTTCTCGGCAAAGATGCCCTGGTGGGCAAAGTTGGCATATTTCACGGTAGTAGTGCTCGTAACGCGGATGCAAGCACCAGCCACGACCAGCAGGGGGTGCCGCCGACATAAACTGCGCCCCTCAGCACCCCGAATGGCTTCCATGGGAGAAAGAAAGAAACATTTATTCCAGTCTCGCACACGTTAGGAATAGTAGAAAATAAACAGCATAATAAAGAAACATAGTACGAGGCCAGAATAGGCGCCTATCTCAGCATTATGCTGCAACATCTAAATGCTGCAGCGCTGGTATTCTGATAGGGCCTTAAAACGAAGCCACGGACAGTTACAACTAAAATAAGAATAAAAATATTTATTATTTTTCGCATGCGTATCGGTCTTATTGTCAGTTCCTTCTCTTCACCCGAAACATAACTCCGCTCTCATATATATAGTAGCTAGGCCGATGAAATAGGTATACTGTAGTACCGCCGCAGTCGAAATCTTCACATAGAACTATACTAATACTAAATCCTCAATATAGATATATACTTCTCTTTTACGAAAGCGTGTGAAGAGGAGGTGGCCACCTCTTTGCCAGAATCCATGAAAGCAATAGCAAAATTAAGGACCTAAGGACAGTAATAAATTAATAAAACTCGGTAAACCATCGTGCCGAACAAACCAACACATTCGGATTGTGCCAAGTCGCTGTCACCATGACATTCAGTTAATTATAACTGTCCACTTACAAATTAGAATTGTCGACTTTGCCAATATTTCTTCTAATTTAATATGTAATACATTTCGTTCATTTTTTTTTTGTTGTAAATAGACTAGTTTTTTGGTCGAGTAAACGCGAAATGCTGAGTTTAGTTTCAGATTCGGCAGACGCCCAGGATTTAGAACTGTACGCCGAAAATGGCGATAACCTCGTTTCTCATGTTATGTCGAGACCTGATAGGTATGTACAGTCACGGATCCAAGGCGTTCGTTCTTGAGACCCCGGACCCCCACCGCAGTGCCTAAGATGCCCGCCATTAGAGTCAAGCTACGGGGCGTAGGATGAAACATAAGTATTTCTAACGCCGTTAAAAAAAATCGTATACGCAAGTCAGCTATAAACTATCAATGAAATCGTTTCCCCTTTTCTAAAGATATTGCGGATCTAAGGTTTGATGAAAATGAGTAAATAAATATACTCATCTTTTATATAAAATTCTTCTGTACGTGTGTGTCACTGAACTCCTCCTAAACGGCTGGACTAATTTGATGAAAACTTGTGTGTATATTTGAGTGGGTCCTTGGATGGTTTAGATTTAGAATTGGACCCGGTAGGTGGCACTGCAATCGGGTTTACATATACCTGCTTGTGCGAAGCTGGGCGGGCAGTTAGTTAATCATATATTTCTAACCCAATAATACTGGCTTAGTTTTTCGCAATTATTACTCATTACAATTTAAACGGATTTCATCGCGTATATTAGAGATTTGTTTTCCTAAGGTTTCGAATACTTTGCAGCATTCATGGTCGCAGGATACTGCCCGTTTGGAATCCTATTATTAAAATAATGAGTGTGTGAGAGCAAAACTGTGAGCTGTAAATGCATCCATAAAAAAAAAAATAGAATTTTACGGCAGATAAAGTAACTTTAAAAATATATAACGACGCCTGTCAAATTAGTCATCGTGCGACCACGCATTAAATCTATGTTACACGAGATTAAATCCGTTTAGGACCATTTTGGCTGCAGGTACGTGTTCATGCTTGCGGTAGCATCATGGGTTAGGTTACCTCCTCCTTCCTCTTAATCTGGCAAGGCGGATGATGGCTGATCTTTACGTTATACTCGTAAACAGGTTCTGCTTTCGGCGACAGGTCATCCTAATCATGTCTGCCCAGATCTTGGTTAACTTGCATATTCTTTGTTAAGATTATGATAACACATACTAGTATATTATTTTACATGTAAGCGGGCACGCCTATTGATATTCTCTAGATTTGAGGGTACAAATACATCAAATGTTATAGGAATGTTTATATAGTTTTAGTTTAATATATAAGTTCGATTGCGTAACGATGTGTGCTAGTAGACATGTAGCTGTAGACAAAGTTACTACTAGTAATTCATCATTTCGGCCGAATAATGTCCACTGCTGGACAGGCCTCCCCCAAAGATCACCACAACAACCGATATGGGTGTGTAGTGTGCTCAGTGGGGAGTCTTGCCATAATCGCCACGCTTGGCAGACGGGTTGGCGATCGCAGTTGAGTTGTTGTAGGCTCGAAGGACGCTGCTGCCCATCCTCCGGTTTATCCCTTAGTCGACTTTTACGACACCCACGGGATGAAATGGGGTGGTGGCATTCTGAGCCGGCACCACACGTCGTGTTCTATATTGAATGAAACATTTTGAATTTCTAATAATTTCTAAATCAAACCACCAAAATATCTAAAGAACGCCATAAACAATAGATCTTAGTCCTGTTCCATATTGTTATCCGTATCAAAGGAATTGTCCGACTTAGTAAACAAACAGCCTTCCCGCAACCAAACAAATTGGTCGATCAATTGTGCCTTGTCTCGTTTATAATATAGATCATATTGACCTTGTCACGCCTCTTATTCGAAAACATTCCCAGTTGCGTCCAGTGACCATCAGTGTACCTACTGCGATATGATGATTTTGTTTTTTATTATGAACTAGCTAGCCGCGTATAATTTATAAGAAATTTGAGAGAGACTTGACATAGAATATATGTTTTTTTTTGTGCGGAGCCCTTATTCTATATGTCTAAGATAAAAGTAGCCTAAGTTATTCCTCATAACATCAGATATTTGCCAGTGAAAATCCCGTCAAAATTGGTCCAGCCGTTCACCCGGAACAAACAGACAGATAGACAAAAAAAATCATTTTTTTTTGTTATATTTACCGTCTATACTATAACCCTCCAATGAGCCCACAACACATCCATATCGGTGGTTGTGGTGATCTTTGGGGGAGGCCTGTGTCCAGCAGTGGACTTCATTCGGCCGAAATGATGATACTTTCATATCCATTAAGTAAAAAGCTGTTATTTTGACATTGCAAACAGACACTTCAATTTTATTTATTTGTATAGATAATGAGTACCTTATAATAGCGAAAGCCTAAGTTATTTAATCCGTGTGGTGTCCGGATTAAGAATATAGCACCACTCCATCTCCTCCCGTGGAGTTCGTAAAAGGCGACTAAGGGACCATAAACCGGAGGGATGGGCAGCAGCGTCCTTTCTGTGGAACGGTCGCTTTTTATTTAATGCATATGGCTTTCATATGCATTTAGTAAAAAGTTATTTTGACACGTAATGACAGACACTTCAATTCTTTCTCCTTTTCCTTCTTATAGGATCACTCGTCTGTCACAGCCAATTTGCTAGTCTACTTGATGAATTCAGTTGAAAGGACATGGGCCGGTTTTGGGCCTGATCTATTACAAAATTAAAGCTTAACCATAAATACGTGTATATTTTTATATTTTGTTTCGCTATTTATCTTTGAGATTTACAAGTAAAATAAAAAGTGCCAACTATAACTAGACAACTTGAAAAACCAGGACATTTCAATGAAACTTATGTGTATATGTAAAAAACTTCTCTTGGATATCGATTTCTCTGGAATATTGCGAACATTTCTTAGTTACATAATATCTATATAATACGTATAGTTATTATTTATGTGATAAAATAAACGATAGTTGCTATTGGATCACACCGCCATACTTAACCTCACTGTCATAAAAACCAGGACATTACTTAAAGGTAATCGAGAATTAAAAAAGAAATTATCATGCCATACCAATTTTATAAATGTAACGAACAACTCAATCCGGGGCCTAGCGTTGTACGGGCGATTGCCAGTCTCCTTTAGTACTCATATGGATTTCTGTGACCCAAACACGGACATCTAACTTAAATAAATGAAATTAGAATATGGGGGTCACTTTTGGGTGGTAATATATATATAATCTAAGAATAAAGTTTTTCAAACTAACATATTAAATGTAATGTACAAAGTAACGTATTAAATGGAAGGGCTTGCTAAAGTGAAAGAAATAAAGAAAAGAAAAATAATTCACGTGTACCGAGTTTCACGCGCTCTAATTTCTGTTCAATAAAAGATGCCTCGCACAAGGATTTCTCTTGTATCCTGGTTACAATTTACAGCCAAATCTCATATGCACAAACACTCAGACCCAGAACAATTATCAGTAGAACACACGAAGCTTTGTTCTCTGCAGGGGTCGAAGCCGCGACCCATTGCGCAGAAAGCCAATCAAGCCCTAAAATTTGTCGAAGGAAACTCCGAGGAGTTCCGCTATTGCACGACAATTTAGTGTTACAAGGTATTTCAAGTCGGCAATAAGTTATTGGTCCTTTTATCCAGACTAACTCTTTCTTAGTCTTTGTGTCCGAACCGAAGTGGGTTGTCGCCATCTAACCAAAATCACGTGAAAGCTCTTGAAATACTAGGGGGTACATATTTTCCCCGGGAACACAGCGGTGTGGTCACGTACCGCTGTGCGCAGCATAGCGCATAGCCGGGCTTCGGGGGAATCCTCTACAATCCCCCCGAGAAGTGCCTGGGGAGGTGGCCTTTTTACAGTCACCTTCTCTCCGCTAGAGAGGCTGACCGCATTACAGTCATCCCCTCCGAGACGTGCCTAAAGTGCCGGCATACCACTCTGCCCTTTCCCGGGGCGGAGGAAGTACAAGTATGTATTGCCACCGGATCAATAAAAAAAAGGGGGGTTCATATTTGAACGTCGAAAATTCACAAAACACCCACGGGTAAAATGTCAATGTTCAAAGTATCGAAAACTTAAATATCGAACGACCATAAAACCGAAAATTAAAATAATGTAAGTGGTAGACTAAAATAATGTAGTTGTATTGTCGAATGGATAGATAACCTACGCCCAATACACTGAAATCTAATTATCTACTCGCGCATTGAATGTGCCGTTCAATCTTCTAGGGCGGATCCGACTGGGATTGTGATTGACACCTCAATGATATAATAATTCTCTACCAGTCAACCTTGGGTTGGAAAGAAATGCATCGAAAAGAGGTACAAAAAAGAAATATACTACAAAAATTCATAATAATATATACATACTATAGATACGGTCTAATACATAGGGTTAAATTATACTACATATAAAATGTACTATTTATCATTTTAACCATGCCCGTAATTGTTTATTAGGATTCCAGCGAATTCAAAATGTATGCGTATGCATGCGTGTCTCCCTGCCTTCTTTGTGATACACGATATTCGATATTTTAATCACTCGGCATTTCAATCTTAGACATTTTAATATATAAAAATTTTGGTACAACAATTATTTAAGGTATAACAATTTTCGATATTTCGATACAATCAAAATATAAATTTTCGATGTTTTGAACATTGACATAATACCCGTAGGTATTATAATTTTCGACGTTCAAATATGTACCTATACTAGAACTCCGATTGGCGACGTAAGAAGTAATATTCGGAATGTCCAGAACTTTTATTATTAGCTCCTATTCTTCATGCGGTTTTGGTACTTGGTAATAAAATAACATCGGTATGTCCGTGGCGAATTAAGGCGAAGGGAGCGTCAGGTTTGGTGACGAAATCTGGGCCACAATAGAAATTAGAATGCAAATTGTAGTCTGTCATTGCCGCAATGCATATTAGCTGAGGAGAAAGTTATTATTAATACACCGACAAACTATTTTAGTCCGAATGTAATATTTTATATGTACTTGTCATGCAGTCCCGGATAAAACGGCCATGTCTTCGATAATAATGATGAAAAAATTGTTTAATGCGAGTTCATACGCGGTAAATTTGAAACTTTGTATTTTGGTTAATCTGTAAGAGGATGAGATGAATACACTATGGAGGTGGTAAACAGAGAGAGAGAGAGAGAGAGCGATTGATCGACAATAAACTATATAGAAACGTGTTTTTATCTCATTCTCTCACAGCTTAAACCCTGTAAATATAGTTATAGTTGTCTATCTTTCATTACGCATTTTCATCATCATAAAATCCAATTCACATCGTCACAAAAGAAGTACTTCAAAGAAAGGGATAGCATCCGTATGTGTAAGGTCAAGCAATCATCATTATTTCCGCCGAAAAACGTCCACTGTTGGACAAAGGCCTAAATCCAATCCCCAAAGATCACCACAACGACCGGTCTAGGATCGGGTTGTGTGCTTGTTGGGGGGTTTTGGCAAGGTTAGCGATCGCACTTGAATTGTAAAATGTATTTGAAGGACACTGCTGTCCAGACTACAGCTTACCCCATATTCGCCTTTTATGACACCCACGGGATAGGATACGGTGCTGCTATTCTGAACCGGTCCCTCACCGTAAGAAATAGTAAAGAAATTTGGTTCTTTCAACCAGTTCATCATTTCATCATTTCGGCCAAATAAAGTCCACTGCTGGACACAGGCCTCCCCAAAGATCACCACAACGACCGATATGGGTATGTTGTGGGCTCATTGGGGGGTTTTGCCATAATCGCCATGCATGGCAGACTGGCTGGCGATCGCAGTTGAGTTGTTAATGTACTCGAAGGACGCTGCTGCCCATCCTCCGGCTAATCCCTTAATCGACTTGTACGGCACCCACGGGAGGATATAGGGTGGTGGTATTCTGAGCCGGCACCACACGGCACCTCAATGAAGTTGGAAAAAAGCTCCAAATCTGAATTTATCTCAAACTGATCCCCAATAACATATCAGCTTCGATTGATTCATACAACTTCCGAACGACAAACACTAACACATTGCCTTCCTTTCCCCACACGAAAACAACTTGCGTAAAGAGAAAACCGTGTTACAAACAGTCAAACAAAAACTAAGGAAAAACAAGCGATAACCTAATTCTTTTATTTCTTCTCTTCTTCACAAATCCAATAAAATTCCATTCAGGACTTTATAATTGGAAAGACGAACTTGATTTGTTTCGAAGTCAACAGTTCAATAGTTCCGTATTCTAAACCAGTGTTGTTCAAACTTTTTAAATACGCGACCCCTTTACAAGTTAAACAAATCTTGAGAGACTCCCAAGACCGTAATATAACTATGTCCGTGATTTGAAAGAAGATGAAAGATGAAATACTGAATTTTACTTACTTATCGATAAATCAAGTGCACTGTGCATGCTTTTTACGTTCATCTGGCTTGCGACTGCGATCCCCGAGCAAGTAATTGCGACCCCCCTGGAGGCCGCGAACCACAGGTTGAAAAACACTGTTCTAAACAAAGCATATTAATGTAAAACCAGCCTAATTTGTATTCTGCTCACGGGAGTAAAGCCGGTAGGAGTACGGTTTTATCTAAATAAATTTTGCTTTATATATAAGGTATTACTTTATTAATGGAAAATATTTCAGGAGGTAAATCTATAGGCTGCAATGATGCGTTTTAGCAACCAAAAAAAAACATAACATCAATCTTTATTTTCTACATATCCAAAATTAATTTAAGTAATTCATATTTCCGTTTGCATAAAAAGCGCAATTCACCAAGTAAAAACTGTAGGTCTAAGAAATTCTTTTAAAATAAAAAAATTACAATTGTAAAGCTAACAATAAAAACGCGTTTAACATAAGTAGACATATATATCTACTAGCTGACCCGGCAAACGTTGTTTTGCCATATAATTGAAAAGGCAAGAACTTAACTTAGGCCTCGGCAGCACGTGGCCGGTTATACTAATAAATTGTAGCTTACATAAAACGTTTGTACTTTTAACATAGCGCCATCTATTGGATACTTACTCAATCCAGTCAACTAATTACCTTATACCGCCATCTGTTAGAATCTTATCGAACTAACAGATAATTATGACTCTTTAACAGATAATAAACAACTAATTCGCAATTAAATAATATTGCTATAATGAATTGAGATATAAACTATCCTATCTTTTAAGTCGGATAAAACTGCACACAGTGTGCAAAATTTTATTAAAATCGGTTCAGTAGTTTAGGAGTCCATAGCGGACAAACAACGTGACACGTAATTTATATACATTAAGATAAGATAAATGTCTATTCCTTTACTTATCACCATAGCGTAAGTATTTCTTCAAAGAACCCATATCTAGACATAAGAACACGATCCTTGGTACAGAATTATCATACGTATAAAACCGCAATATTAAAATATGGTTTATCTTGTAGGAAACACGAACAAAATGCTGGAGTTCACCGCATTCTCATGTTTGTGTATATTATGTGGCTGGCAAAGTGGATTCATGAGCGGAATTGATAATTTGATGATTTTGCATATGATAATGTTGCCATCTCTAAATCAATATTTTCTAAGTATAATTTTTCGTTCCGTTCGCTTTGTTTTATTGCCTATCAGACGAAATTAATGAATCTAGCTCAATATATTTAGATTTAAGATTACAACCTAGGTTTGTTTTTGTGTAATCATCACACGGTAAAAGATCGGTGAGGTTAAGCAACACTTGATGCGGGCAGTCTATGGATGGGGGACCGCACAGTGTTCTTAAACTTAGAGTTTCCGTGCTGCAGAGAGCATGAGAGGCAAGTTTCCCTTCCGGCGGTTTGAACAACTCTTACTCAAGGTAGGCCACACGAACAGAAGAAGAAGCACAATTTGAAAATTGACAGCCGGAGAGACAGACTGACATAAGGGTTCATTTTTTAGTCGGACGTACGGAACCCTAAAACAATCCTCAATCCCAAATCCAAAGATTTGATTGATTGATTAGATTGATTATTAATTTCGGCCGTCAATCTACGTAACTTGGACTATGATAAAACCCTACTAGTTTTTTCCAGATTACATTAATATCATAGTATCAACCGGTAACCGTCCCACTGCGGGGCAAAGCCCTGTTCTCACACAGACATGGAAGGAACATTGATCACCACGGTTGGTCCCACTTTTTTATTTTTTATTGCGCCCGGTGGAAATTCTTCTTCATGTACTTCCTTCGCCCCGAGGAAAGAAGAAGGGGCATGCCGTACTCCTACCGGGTTAAACCACTGAAGCGGTCATCTTCGGCATCGAAGAGGGGGCTCCAGATCCTCGTAAGATCATACTAGAGCCGCCCATTGGTGCCACGCCTTTAGGCACATCTCGGAGGGGATGACTGTAAAGCGGTCACCCCCTCTAGCGGAAGTCAGGCTGTAAAATTGGCGCCCCCCAGGCACTTCTCGGGGAGGATTGTAACGGAGCCCCCCAAACCTCGCTGTGCGCTGTGATACGCACACGGCGGCACGTGACTGCGTGCGCGCCACTGGCTTCCCGGGGGTACCTCATGGTACCTACCAACAGGCATTACATGCGTTTGCAGGAAAAGAACATGTCAGACAATGAAGGCAAGTGAGAGGCCTAAACCAGTCCAAGACTTTCTGCAGCACAAGGGTAGATGTAGACGGGTTTAAGAGACATTTAAATGTAATTAAAACCAATTTAAGGCACTATATAGGCGCAATGACAGGCCACTTCGGCACCAAGGAGCACCTCCATAGGATGAAGCTTAGCACAACGGATACATGCAGATTCTGTATGGACAATCAAAAGTCAATGCTGCACATTTTGTGTTGCTGTTATGCTCTGAGAAGATGCAGGGCAAATAAATCATCTACGAATGGCTTATCCATCACCTGGTGATTTAGCGCAGCTCCAGAACACTAAATATTTAGCATCATTAAACGTGGAATTTTCTAGTCCTTTTTCACCAACAGATATTTTAATAAAAAGGCTAATATTTATATAAACGTTTTCGTGTGGTGTCTGGATTAAGAACCACTGAGATACTACACTGACAATGTACATGTACAAATTGATGTGACATAATAATACTAAGTCTGTATAAAAAACAATTTTAAACGGATTAGATCGCGTATATTATAGATTTTTGTTTTTTCTGACATTTCGAATACTTTGCAGCAGTCATCCTGCGACCACGAATGCTGCAAAATATTCGAAACGTCAGGAAAAACAAAATTCTATAATATACGCGATCTAATCCGTTTAAAATTGTTTGATTACAATGTGTAATAATCGCGAAAACCTAAGACATTACTATAAAATCTGTAAATCATTGTAATAAAACACTTTTAAACGGATTCTATCGCGTATATTTTAATTTTTGATTTGCCATTTGACCACGAATGCTGCAAAGTATTCGAAACGTCAGGAAAATCAAAAATCAAAATATACGCGATAGAATCCGTTTAAAAGTGTTTTATTATAATGTGTAATAATCGCGAAAATCTAAGACATTACTATGTAATTCATTGGTTCATTTCGGCCGAATGAAATCCACTGCTGGACACAGGCCTCCCCCAAAGATACTACAACGACTGATATGGTGTGTTGTGTGCTCATTGGGGGTCTTGCCATAATCGCCACGCTTGGCAGACGGGTTGGCGATCGCAGTCGAGTTGTTAATGTACTCGAAGGACGCTGCTGCATCCTCCGGTTAATCCCTTAGTCGACTTTTACGACACCCACGGGATGAAATGGGGTGGTGGTATTCTGAGCCGGCACCACACGGCATTGGTTAGAAAGTTTTATATTAATAGATTTAAATAAAACTTTCAGTATAACATTTGACAAAGCACAAATAATGTGCAGTACTCTCTCTTTAATATGTCGACATCCAAAATCTTAAACAACACCGATATAAGCCCATCCTTCACCGCTTCACTGGGGAGAAGAAACGGCGCAACAAACTCCCGAGCAACATGTTAGTATGTCATACAAAACATTTTTAAATTGATTTAAGCTTCATATACTTCATGACGGCACGGTTGGTGCAGTAGCTGATACAGTCGGCTGCTGCGCTCCGGGTCGTGGTCGCACGGAACAAATATTTGTATGATCTGCAGGCAGCTGTTCCGGGTCTGGGTATATTGTATGTGGAATTCATGTATGTAAACGCACCCACGACACAGGAGAAATCCTAGTGTGGGGCAAAAAAACAAATCCAAAAAAAGAGGCTGATTGCTTGCAGTAACTTGGTCATAGCTACATGTCCATTAGAATAACGTTAAAATAAATGAATGGCCGAATAGATACTTGGCAAGTTTTTGGATGCGGCCTATTTTTAACAATGGAATTACGCCCAATAAATGGGCAGAGACCCAGCACCGTCAGCCATAAATTGAGTGTTATAATACGAGTACATGAAGATATATGAGATTTGGGAGTTAGGAATTCGCCATTTCTCCTTCGCGTAAAGAATGGCGAGAAAGAATAAGATTAATAGACAAATAAGGACCAACGTAATGGGCTTGTTGTCTTGTAAGTTACAGTTCATGTTGAGGGAATGCTACTTTTGACCCTATCTAACTTTCTTTTTATTGTTTTGTATTAAGGTTTCCTCTCGACAAAAGTTTTTAACCAGTGTGTGTTACCAGTGATGACCTACGAGGTTGTTACTAACTATGGCTCTCATATGAAAGCTCAAGAAGCTCAAGGTCACTCAGTGAGCTACGGAGAGAGCTATGCTTGGTATTTCTCTACGAGATAGAATCAGAGATGAAGAGATCACTAGATGAAAGTAGAGGAAGTTGAAAGGATTAGTAAACTGAGGTGGACAGACGACCTAGTCGTTGTCGTTGGATGTGGTCGGCAGGTAACTGGTCATTGTGGAATCTATGGGAGGCTTTGTTCAGCAGTGGACGTCCTATGATGATGATAAAGGTTTCGATCTTTTTTTAAATCAATGCCTCATACAAATTTTCCTCCTGTATCGTAGGTACTATTTACAGTCATTTGTAAGACATGCACAATTACCCAGACCCGCAACTACTTTCTGTAAAACATATAAATTGTTTCGTGTGCGTATCGAACTCGCGATAGTGATACTGTGCCGTTATATTTCTACGCACTTACATGCTCTCAAGTCTGTTATTACTATCCCACTGCAGGGCAAACTCTTCCTCTCATACAGAGAAAGAACTAGCATTGATTACCACGCTTACTCATAGGGTGTTGGCGATTACAGATCACCTGATCGACATCCACGGAGATCTTCTAGCATAATTTATCCGCAATACTATACCTACTATAAACTATACCTTTTTTTTTATTGATGTCCATTGGAAATTCTACATGGAACTTCCTTCACCCCGAGGAAGGGCGAAGGGGTATGCCGGACTCCTACCGGCTAAAACCACTGGAGCGGTCATCTTCGGCACCGAAGGGGGGCTCCAGGTCCTCGTAAGATCACACTAGAGCCGCCCATTGGTGCCACGCCTTTAGGCACATCTCGTAAGGGATGACTGTAAAGCGGTCATCCCCTCTAGCGGGGGGAAGGCGACTGTAAAAAGGTCGCCCCCCAGGCACTTCTCGGGGAGGATTGTAAAGGATCCCCCCAAGCCTCGCTTGGCGCTGTGCTGCGCACACGGCGGCACGTGACCACGTGCGCACTATAAACTATACCTACCTAACCTGTCCAAGGTTTCTCCTCTGCATGCTTTTAATTTTTGGAACGAAGTTCTTTTACGCGGCTTAAAATAGAATGAACTGGCAGAAATCGTCACGTAAGGAAAAAGCGTTATGCCCCTTCAGGCGACCTTTCCCTCTCTGTCTCTTTCTCTCTGACTCTCTCTATTATATACATTTACATTTGTGTGTACATGTGATTATCGAGATTCCCAATTTCCCAATCAATAAGATTGACTGGGACAGACGACCTGGTGAATGTCGCTGGGTGTCGTTGGATGAGGGCGGCATGTGACCGCTCGTTGTGGAAATCTAAGGGGGAGGCCTTTGTTCAGCAGTGGACGTCCTGTGGCTGAAATGATGATGATGATGGTGATAAACACAGTTGGTGCTGTGGCTGATACACTCGGCTGCTGTGCTCTGGGTCGTGGGTTCGATTCCCGCACGGAACAAATATTTGTATGACCTGCAAGTAGATGTTCCGGGTCTGGGAGTATTGTGTGTGGAATATATGTTATCTTTATGTTTGTTTACATTAAATCATTAGTAACTATGTCCAGATATACACTGTTCCGTTTGGTTCCCGACAAATAATAGAATATGTCCCCCCATGGATGTCGTAAAAGAAGACTAAGGTTTGACATTAAGATGATGGACAGCATCTCCCCCGTGTGCTAATAACAACGGACTACGATCACCATTCCGCCTGCCAAGCGTGGGGCCATAATGGCAATATGACCGCTCATTGAAGTGGTCATTGGAGATCCGTGTTCAGCGGCGGAAGTTTACGATCTGATGTGTGTGTGTAAAGCTTGTCGCCGGCCCGGAATTTTACAATTCATACAAATAAATAAAATTGAAGTATCTGTCTGTAATGTCAAAATAACAGATGTTTACTAAATGCATTTGAAAGCATATACGGTACAGATAACTTTTGAAGTGGAAACTTCTTTTAGCGCGGTACGCATATTTTTAGATAGACTCGCGACACCGTTACGAGACGCTAGACGTTTAGTTTGGCGTTTCGCCGTCGGGATCGCATTAACCCTAGTACCGTTCTAAAAAATGTCTAACGCGCCAAAATAAGTTTTCGCTTCTGTCGGCACTCCTGGAGTGCAACCCGTATTTTTACATAAATAGTTACACCTCAGACTGCCTGATAACTTTTCCATTTCCTATTTTCGATCCAAAGATTGCCTGGAAGAGATCGCGGATAGCGATAAGGCCGCCTATTGTACTGTGTACTGTGTGTGGTGTGTAATTTTTTATGTTTTCTATCGGTCTGTCTGTTAGCGCCAGTTAATCTCCGAAACAGTTGGACCGATTTTGATAGGACTTTCACAGGCTGATAGCTGATATTATAAGGAATAACTAAGGTTTCTTATATTTAAGAAATATAATTAGAGGTCCGCGTAAAAACATTAAAACTCGTCTGTATTCGGGCTTTGGAGACAAAATTCACGTGTGAGCGCTGGTCGCTCAGATAGACGGGTCGGTATTTTAAGCCCTCCGTCACAGTGTCAGGGTTAGGCCAAATAAACACCATATCTGTTTCGATTAATATGTACAGCAAGTAAGCAATACTATACAACATCTTTCCTCCCAAAATTCGCGAAATATCTGGTATGCGGATATAAATAGCCCACACAATCCGGAGCACCTGGCCTGCGCGAATAAAATACGTAAACAATATGATCACATCGGTTTGATCGCTCCGAATTAAAAGTTCAGGATTGAGTTGTACCGCTTTGTTGTTCCCAATTCCGTGTGGTGTCCGGAATAAAAAAAACGTTGCCCCACACTAGGATTTCTCCTGTGTCGTGGGTGCGTTTACAGACATGAATTCCACATACAATACACCCAGACCCGGAACAACTATCTGCAAATATTTGTTCCGTGTGGGAATCGAACCCACGACCCGGAGCGCAGCAGTCTACTGTATCAGCCACTGCACCAACCGTGCCGTCAATTTATAATTCACCGATAAACTAATTCAATCATGTACGACATAAACGTATAGTCTTGTCAACGTTGAACGATTAATGGTCCAGTGATCGGCGACAACTAGAAACGCCATTCTGTGTATGAAATAAACAAGTCAAATTCAACTGTATTATGAACTGGTTCTTTTCGTGTAGTGCCGACTACAAATAGCACCCCTCTCTTCCCGTGGGTATCGTAAAAGGCGACAATGGGATTAGCTGAAAGATAGGCAGCAGCGACCTTCGAGTATATAAAGAACTTTACTGTGATCGCCAACCCGCCTGCCAAGCGTAGTGATTTTGGCAAAACCAATGTGCACACAATATACCCAGACCGGTCGTTGTGGCGATTGACTCGCTAACGGCGAATACTGGCACAGGCATAACCAAGTGGCCAGGGTTATGATAAAGATAAAGATATTTATTCGCAAAAAATGCCGTGTGGTGCCGGCTAGGCCGTGTGGTGCCGGCTCAGAATACCACCACCCCATCTCCTCCCGTGGGTGTCGTAAAAGTCGACTAAGGGATTAGCCGGAGGATGGGCAGCAGCGTCCTTCGAGTACATTAACAACTCAACTGCGATCGCCAACCCGTCTGCCAAGCGTGGCGATTATAGCAAAACCCTCCAATGAGCCCACAATACACCCATATCGGTCATTGTGGTGATCATTGGGGGACGCCTGTGTCCAGCAGTGGACTTCATTCGGCTGAAATGATGATGATTCGCAAAAAATATGGGTTATGACAGTTTTATAGATGTCCAGAAAGTTCCACATATTTTACCATGTTATAATTGGTATGCAAATTATGCTTCAGCAACTTGCTCTAAAGTAAGAACTTGTTGAATCTGAGGTGCCGTATTACAGGTATGTCAGACCCAGTTCTTGAAAATGGTTGTGTCACGTTGTAGTGGGATCGATCTATCATCAGCATCACATTTAGAACTATTGTTGCCAATAAGCCTGGCATTCTAGTCATCATTTCGGCCGAATGAAGTCCACTGCTGGACACAGGCCTCCCCCAAAGATCACCACAACGACCAATATGGATGTGTTGTGGGCTCATTGGGGGGTTTTGCCATAATCGCCACGCTTGGCAGACGGGTTGGCGATCGCAATTCAGTTGTTAATGTACTCGAAGGACGCTGATGCCCATTCTCCGGCTAATCCCTTAGTCGACTTTTACGACACCCATGGGAGGAGATGGGGTGGTGGCATTCTGAGCCGGCACCACACGGCATGGCATTCTAGTGATATAATTATAACAGCGCCGCAAGATTATTGTTGATGTTACCATATAACGATAAACAATTTGAGCTTATGGACTTGCCACACGAGATTGTCGACATGTGGGACGTGAAGTCTGCATCATTGTGCCGAAAGTTATGACTGCCAAGAGTTTCGACCAACATCTAAAGAGGCTCTCGTTAGGCGGTTGGGTCAAGAGCCAGCTACAGAAATCTCTACAATACAGCATGTGTAGTGAGTGAGTTTCTTTTGCTGTAACCCCTGTCTTGGATACTATGCCCGATGCCGGTAGGTCACTTTTGTTTCCCTAGAGGGGGTGACCGCTTTACAGTCATCCCTTTGTTTGTTCCGGGTAATCTCCGAAACGACTAGACCGATTTTCACAGGACTTTCACTGGAACAAAGCTGATGTTATATAAGGAACTTAGGCTACTTTTATTTTAGAAAAATAATTAGTGTTCCGCGCAATGAAAATAGAGCCCTTGAAATCCATTATGTATATTCTATGTCAAGGGTATATGTCGAAGTACTCTAAATATATTTTAAATTACACGCGGGTCCCAGCTAGTTTAAATATATAATTTAAATGTGTATACATATAATAAATAAAGGAAATGATAATCTTCTATATAAATAAGAAGACATATTTTAAATAATAGATGGGGCATTCATTTCTCTTCGATGCGAAGTGAAGCGGTAGTCATTTCTTATGCATAATTTGTGATTTGACCACACTCTTGTCTTGTACTTGGTTTTTTTCACAACCACTGATATAACACTCATTTGTGAATACTCAGTCATACCGCATTGCTCGTTTGCCCTCCTATATCATAAGAAAAAGAAAAACAAATGGTATCAATGTTAATGGTATCAATGTATTTGGTAAACTTTTATTTAGTTTTGTAGTGGTTGTATTTTTTGTGTGTACTATTTTAGTGGCAATTTTTATTTTCTTTATTTCTTTCTAATAATTGACTAGTGTTACTTGGAACAGTCTGACTAGACATTTAAAGGCTGAGAATCTTTAATTTGTCTAAATTACGCAATTCAAAAGTTATACAACAATAAGTGGGGCCTTGAAAATGTCTGTGACATTTCAGCGGGCTGACAGTTCTAATTAGGACAGAAAGAGTACCGTCAATTGCTTTTTAGTGCTCGAAAAAACCTTTTTTAAATTTGCCTTGCTAAAAACGGACGATGCTACTTATTTTTAAGTCCAAATGAAAAAACGGCGGGATCCTTATAGGATCCTTCGTGTGTATGTCTGTCTGTCCGTCTGTCACAGCCAATTTGCTCCGAATCTACTGATCTGATTAAGTTGAAACTTGGTACAGCTATGAATTAGCACGACCCTAATACGTGGGACGTGTAACGTAACTAAATGTATTTGAACTGTACCGTGTAATATATCAAAATGGCGTGAAGTTAAAGTCTCATTTGTTTTTCTTTTTTTTTTATATTTTTCAAGTTATTTAGGAAAATACGCGAAAAGTTTTCATTATCTCCATCTCTGAAAATACGGAGCCTAAAATTTTAAGAGTACTTTCCTTACAAATTACAAGAAAACCTATAAGAAGTTTGTGGTGTTAAAATAACATGGTAAATCTTTCAATATTGTGCGTACTCAACTGCGATCGCCAACCCATCTGCCAAGCGTGGCGATTATGGCAAAGCCCCCCAATGAGCCCACAACACATCCATATCGATCATTGTGGTGATCTTTGGCCTACGTCCAGCAGTGGAGTTTATTCGGCCGAAATGATAAAACTTACATTTTCAGTTGGAATGTATAGGAGAACATGCTTTTCAACTGCAATGTTAAATTTGTTCTTGGGATAAATTATTTTAGTTACCACAAACTTAGGGTCAGATTTAAAAAAAAAAACATGGTAGATAACATATTCATCGTACGGAACCCTCTCTTTTTTTTTTTTTTTTTTTTTTAAAACATTGCCCCGCACTAGGATTTCTCCTGTGTCGCGGGTGCGTTTACAGACATACATTCCACATACAATACACCCAGACCCGGAAGAACTACCTGCAGATCATACAAATATTTGTTCCGTGCGGGAATCGAACCCGCGACCCGGAGCGCAGCAGTCGACTGTATCAGCCACTGCACCAACCGTGCCGTCACTATAGTTGCTGGACGTTATATAGTAGGCCCGAAATTCATCATCATCATCAGATTTACACAACGACCGGTTTCATGCCCTGTGTCGTCATTTTGGGGGGAACCAGCCAGTACTCACCACGCTTGGCAGGCGGGTTGGTGAGCGCAGTATGGCTATTGTTTCATAGAAGGGACGCTGCTGCTCATCCCTCTGGTTAAGAGTCCCTTAGTCGCCTTTCACGACATCCACGGGAGGAGATGGGTAGGTGCTATATTCTTAATCCGGACACCACGCCAAATGTCCGAGTTTCGCAATAGATATTGGCAAGGTTCACCATTTCGGCCGAATGAAGTCCACTGCTGGACACAGGCCTCCCCCAACGATCACCACAACGACCGATATGGGTGTGTTGTGGGCTCATTGGGGGGTTTTGCCATAATCGCCACGCTTGGCAGACGGGTTGGCGATCGCAGTTGATTTGTTAATGTAATCGAAGGAAGCTGCTGCCCATCCTCCGGCTTATCCCATAGTCGACTTTTACGACACCCACGTGAGGAAATGGGGTGGTGGTATTCTGAACCGGCACCACACGGCTAAGTTAGCAAGTTGGCAAGGTTACATAACAATAATATTAGAAATTGCGCAGTAGAGAAATTAGTTTCAAAACTCAACCCTTTCTACTTCAACATTTCACCCCTTTTTCCCTATACACGTGACCATGGACTTTCGCAACCTTTCATTCCTCCTTCACAACGTGACTCTTATGTATCACTTCAGGGTTGTCAGATCAGAAAACCGTACTCGTGACCACGGTCAACGCAACTTGATCGAATCTTTGAAGTTAGTTAAAATATTATTTAGATATTAATCAGCGGGCGAATAGACCCGATATTACCTTAAAATCATGAATTCAATTCGCGATAGTTTAAGAATTACTAGAAAACCTATATGTCTGAACAAAATTATAAAATCCGGAGAAATCAATATTATGAATCTCGTTGAGGTCGTGCCGTTTTTAACCGACTTCAAAAAGGAGGAGGTTCTCAATTTGATGCGTATTTTTTTTTAAATGTATGGACACCGATTTCTTCGATATTTGTAGACCGATTTGAGCTAATTCTTTTTCAACTGGTGCAGAATGCTTTCGACTTTCATTACATTTGATTGATTAGTTTTTTAACCAGCTTAATACAGTCGGGCGGGGCCAGGTATGCCCCGACCGTGGTTCATGCAGACCAACGAGAAGTTATATTTTATACCTGGCCCCGCCTGACTTCATAAATAAACTTTCTTTTTCCTTTTCAGTGGTTTGAATATTTTTATATCGTGTAGGATTTTTGACCTCGGTTTTTGATTTAAGGTTTTATTTGAGATCGACGACCTACGTCATATCCGCAAAAGGTCGTCCATTGCTGAACAAAAGAACAAAAACCTCCCCTATATTTACACAATAGGGGAGAATTTGCCAGTAGTTAGCACGCTTGGCAGGCGGGCTGGTGAGCGCAGAATGTCTATTGTTCTACAGAGACGCTGCTGCCCACCCTCTGGTTCAGAGTCCTTTATTCGCCTTTTACGCACCACTCCATCTACTCACGTGGATGTCGTAAAAGGCATCATCATCATAATTTCGAATGAAGTCCACTGCTGGACAGAGGCCTCCCCCAAAGATCACCACAACGACAGATATGGGTGTGTTGTCGGCTCATTGGGGGGTTTTGCCATAATCGCCATGCTTGGCAGACGGGTTGGCGATCGCAGTTGAGCTGTTAAACTACTCGAAGGACGCTGCTGCCCATCCTCCAGCTAATCCCTTAGTCAACTGTTCCGACACCCATGGGAGGAGATGGGGTGGTGATATTCTGAGCTGGCACCACACGGCATAACGGCAAAAGGCGACTTAAGAATTCTAAACCAGAGAGATAGGCACAATTGTCCCTTACAGTAGCTTTACAGTAGTAAGTCCCTTAGAGTACTGCGCTCGCCAACCCGCCTGCCAAGCGAGGTGAGTACTGGCAAATTCCCCCTAAAATTACGACACTCCTGTGGAAATCTATGAGGGAGGTCTTTGTTCAGCAGTGGACGACCTTTGGCTGATATATTACCCTAAAAATTACACACAAACCTTTACGATAAACTGTTTGTCAAGAGGTTTTGTATTTTCTCGGGAATCAGGACTTCGTGTGATAAGTCGGGAGAACCCTGAATCCTGATCTGGCAACCATACCTTTGAGGAAAATGTGCCAATAATAGGCGTACCTAGGACACGTGTGACCAACCAATTACAGCAGCGTGATTCTGACAATTACATTATACCGGTAAAGGCCGATCGACGAGCTATTTTTAGTTCTTTTTTGGTGTTAGGCAAATAGAAAAGTAGGTAAGAATGTCAAGGTGGTTCTGTTGATTTATTCGAGATTCGGTCCCCGTGGGTGTCGTAGAAGGCGACTAAGGGAGTTTGGATCCTGGTATATTGCCGTGTGGTGCCGGCTACGAATAGTACCCACCCATCTCATCCCGTGGGTGTCATAATAGTGACCATGAGATTAGCCGGAGGGTTGTCTGCAGCGTCCTTCAAGTACATTAACAACTCAACTGCGATCGCCAACCCGTCTGCCAAGCGTGGCGATTATGGCAACAAATTAGCCCACAACTTACCCATATCGGGCGTTGTGGTGATCTTTGAGGGAGGCCTGTGTCCAGCAGTGGACTTCATTCAGCCGAAATGATGATGATGAGATAAGCATTTGGTTATGGTGATTTGGATATCCTGAACATAATATGCCGTGTGGTGCCGGCTACGAATAGCACCCACCCATCTTATCCCGTGGGTGTCATAATAAGTGACCATGGGATTAGCCGGAGGAATTTCAGCAGCTTCTTTCGAGTACATTAACAACTCCACTGCGATCGCCAACATGCTTGCCAAACGTGGCGATTATAACAAAAACTCTTCTATGAGCATACAACACACCTTGACAGGTCGTGGTGGCGATCTTTGGGTGCAACCTGGGTCCAACAGTGGACTTTATTCTGCTGAAATGATGAACTTGCGTGCTGCCGAAAATTTAGTCCTCCAGATTCCTCCTCACCGTACAGGTTTTATTTCTAACTCCAAACTATGGAACGTGCTTCCCTTTCACTTAAAAACAGCTACAAGTCAATTTTCATTCAAAGGGAAAATTCGGGAATACTACTTGAAATCGCAACTCTTCTAATCGACAATTAGGGCCATCGTTATCGGGGGAACTCTTTATAATTCCCCCGAAAAGTGCCTGGGGGAATGTGGCCTCTTTACAGTCACCTTCTCTCCGCTAGAGGGGGTGACCGCTTTACAGTCATCCCCTCCGAGATGCGCCTAAAGGCGTGGCACCAATGGGTGGCTCTAGATGGAGATTATTTGAGTTCCTGGGGCCTCCCTTCGGTGTCGAAGATGACCACTCCGGTGGTTTTAGCCGGCATACCCTTCTGCCCTTTCCCGGGGCGGTCATGTACAGGAAGTCGTTATAATTATTATTAAGATATAATTACGTTTTGTAAGCAGTGAATTTTAATTTATGTAGGTCTGTAACATATGTATTATGTATTTTACCGTACTTTTAGTATCTATATCTGTATCCATCTTATAATTATCATTCTTGAAATACCTACTTATTTTTGATTATTGTACCTGTTACAATGTTTTTTCTTCCGAACAAAGGTCGACTGAAAGAGAATGCCTAGTAAAACCCGCCTGTACCACCATTGTACATGAAAGTATACACAAATAAATGATGAATATAAAATTACCAAGTTCCAGTTCAGCCTCAGCATCTTCGGAGATGGTCTCCATGACCCGGTCAGCGCATGGCTCGAGCTCGCGCGCGAGCGTGCTCCGCGCGCGGCCGGCACGTCGCGCGCACTCGCCGCACGTGCTCAGCAACAACGTGAATGTTGTACCACGTCACGGCGAAAGCACTGCACTGCGCATCACTTTTTTGGGCACTGTACCGAGTCGTACACTTTACGGGGACTGCACTTTTGGAGTATTTGTTTATTTTTATTTAAATTTGTGTAAAGTGTTAAGTAAGCTTAGTGGCCTAACTTAAAAATAGTGCATTACGATACAGTAAAAAGTACAATATACCATTACAATAAAATTGAGGTGTTTGTCTGTGATTTTGTTGAATATCATGTTTTTTTGTGAATAGTGATACTTATTATAATAAAACACTTTTAAACGGATTCTATCGCGTATATTTTGATTTTTGATTTTCCTGACGTTTCGAATACTTTGCAGCATTCGTAGTCGCAGGATGACTAAGGTGACAGGCGTCGTTACAGATTTTAAAAAGTTATTTTATTTTATCTACCGTACAATTTTAATCAAAAAATTAGTTTCGATGCACGCAGTAATCACTCACAGTGTCTTGATGTTTCTTAGTGCGGTATCTTGTTTGGGACTTTATTATTTTAATGACTGGATTCCAAACAGGTGGTACCTGCCAACCATCTTCTCTATTAAAATTAGGATGTTTTTTAATTTCAATAGCCTCACGAAACATTCTAGGTACATATCGGTTCTCTTTCGCGAGTACTTGAGGTTGATCAAAACGAAGATAATGGTTTGGTTTGCCTAAGGCATGTTCACACACTGCAGACTTTGTGGAGCGTCTATGCTTGACGTCAGCTATATGTTCTTTTATTCGGGTGGCTATGCTACGCTTTGTTTGCCCTATGTATGATAAACCACAATCACAGTCAATCTTGTAGACCCCTGCATCTTGTAAGGGTATGTGACATTTCACTGGTTTGAGAAGTTGGCTGATCTTCTTGTGCGGCTTGAAATAGGTTTTTATAGAAGCACGCTTTAAGATATGACCAATTCTGTCCGTGACTCCCTTAATAAATGGTAAAACAGCGGGCCGTCGATCAACCGTGGTGGGTTTCGGGCGGCTTCTGCGACGGGGATGTGGAGCTTTCAAATTGTTATTTTGAAGAACTTGCTTCACGTGGTTAAGCTCCCCTGCCAGGTGGTCGGCGTCGCAGATGCCGTGTGCTCTCTGTAACAAAGATTTGGCCACAGTAGCTAACTGACAAGGATGGTGGTGAGATTCACCGTTAAGGTACCTGTTTGTATGGGTAGGCTTTCTATACACAGTGTGGCTAACAGAATGATCTGGATTATGGATGAGAAGTATGTCAAGAAAGGCCAAGCAATTGTTATCCTCCAATTCCATAGTAAATTGAATTTTACTATGCATTGAATTTAGGTGTTTTAGGAATGCAGAGACCCTATTGTGAGGCAAGATGGTAAATGTGTCATCTACGTACCGTTTGAACATCTTTGGTTTAGCCGGGGCTGTCATCAGTGCTCTCTCCTCAAAGTCCTCCATGAAAATATCGGCGACTACAGGAGAGACCGGTGAACCCATGGCCACACCGTCAGTTTGTAGGTAAAACTCATTGTCCCACAACAGGTAGCCGTTGGTAAGGCAGTGCTCAAATAACTCTGCATATTGAAGAGGCATGTCATTGTCATGGAATTGGAGGATAACAATTGCTTGGCCTTTCTTGACATACTTCTCATCCATAATCCAGATCATTCTGTTAGCCACACTGTGTATAGAAAGCCTACCCATACAAACAGGTACCTTAACGGTGAATCTCACCACCATCCTTGTCAGTTAGCTACTGTGGCCAAATCTTTGTTACAGAGAGCACACGGCATCTGCGACGCCGACCACCTGGCAGGGGAGCTTAACCACGTGAAGCAAGTTCTTCAAAATAACAATTTGAAAGCTCCACATCCCCGTCGCAGAAGCCGCCCGAAACCCACCACGGTTGATCGACGGCCCGCTGTTTTACCATTTATTAAGGGAGTCACGGACAGAATTGGTCATATCTTAAAGCGTGCTTCTATAAAAACCTATTTCAAACCGCACAAGAAGATCAGCCAACTTCTCAAACCAGTGAAATGTCACATACCCTTACAAGATGCAGGGGTCTACAAGATTGACTGTGATTGTGGTTTATCATACATAGGGCAAACAAAGCGTAGCATAGCCACCCGAATAAAAGAACATATAGCTGACGTCAAGCATAGACGCTCCACAAAGTCTGCAGTGTGTGAACATGCCTTAGGCAAACCAAACCATTATCTTCGTTTTGATCAACCTCAAGTACTCGCGAAAGAGAACCGATATGTACCTAGAATGTTTCGTGAGGCTATTGAAATTAAAAAACATCCTAATTTTAATAGAGAAGATGGTTGGCAGGTACCACCTGTTTGGAATCCAGTCATTAAAATAATAAAGTCCCAAACAAGATACCGCACTAAGAAACATCAAGACACTGTGAGTGATTACTGCGTGCATCGAAACTAATTTTTTGATTAAAATTGTACGGTAGATAAAATAAAATAACTTTTTAAAATCTGTAACCACGCCTGTCACCTTAGTCATCCTGCGACTACGAATGCTGCAAAGTATTCGAAACGTCAGGAAAATCAAAAATCAAAATATACGCGATAGAATCCGTTTAAAAGTGTTTTATTATAATGTGTAATAATCGCGAAAATCTAAGACATTACTAGTGATACTTATACTCTCAGTGTGGTGTCCAAATTAAGAATATAGCACCTCTCCATCTCATCCCGTGGATGTCGTAAAAGATGACTAAGAGACTTGAGTATGGCAGCAACGTCCCTGCTGGAACAGCCTGCCAAGCGTGGGGAGTATCGACAAATTCCCCCCAAAATGAGGAGGCTTTTGTTCAGCAGTGGACTACCTATGGCTCATATAATAATATCATAAATCACCGTTTTTAGAATTTAAGCTTGTCAATCTGAAAGTTTGTCTATTCTAGGCTCCAAAACAGGATTTCAATGAAAATTTTTGGTATTAAAACAGGAATTTCAACCTGCGTTTTCTTATATGTTCTATTTCGATGTCTTGGAAGGTTCAGAAGATGAATATAAATATAATTTACGCCGAACGAAGCAGGCGGGTGACGGCTAGTAATAAATAAACTAATTAAGTGTTTTTTTTAATGATAATGATACTACTTATATACCACTTTTACATGTAATCCCTGTGGTGACCGGATTAAGAATATATTACGACACAAGGTAAATTCCAGCTGCCCCACAATTTAACGTTTTATAAAAAAAGGTAAAAAATAACTTTGAGGCGACCCTTAGAAGTCAACAGTGAAGCTTTATCAACATCATCATATCAGCCAACGGTTGTCCACTGTTGAACAAAGGCCTCTGCCATAGACTTCCACAACGACCGTTTATATGCCGTATCCGTGCAGCTCGTATCCAACGACTCCCAGCGACCTTCACCAGGTCCACTGCCGGTGCGTTTTTCGGTGCGCGGTTTCCACTGGGGAACCTTTTTAAAAACTTATACCGTTGCAAAATTACCTTTATTCTTACCAGTGTTTTTCAAACTTCCTGAATACGCGACCTCTTTACAAGTAAAAAAGTTCTGGTGACTCCCAGGACCGTAATAAAATGATGTTAGTGATTTGAAAGACGAAATATTTCATTTTCTTTATGTTGCCTATTCTGTGCGTGCTTTTTACTTTAACCTGGCTTGCCACCACGACTCTCCAAGCAAGTCTTCGAGACCCACAGGTTGGAAAACACTGTCCTTGAGCATCTGTCTGTATATCAGCAAGTATTTGAAATAATTATGTATTTGTTGTATATTTGCTTTTATAGCGGTCATCTTCGGCACCGTAGGGGGGCTCCAGGTCCTCGTTAGATCACACTAGAGCCGCCCATTGGCCTTAAGGCACATCTCGGATGGGATGACTGTGAAGTATTCACCCCTTCTAGCGGAGGGAATGGGACTGTAAAAAGGTCGCCCTCCAGGCACTTTTTCGGGAGGATTGTAAAGGATCCCCCCAAGCCTCGCCATGCGCTATGCTGCGCATACGGTGACCACGTGCGCGCCGCTGTCTTCCCGGAGGTGTGAATTTTCAACTACTGTGTCATATGTGATAATTGTTTGCACACAAAATCTCGAACATAGCGTGTTAATTACTTAAATATGTGTTAGACGCATGCCAATATAAGAACGGGTTATGTTACTTCGTAATTTGAAGAATAACTACCACATGAGTACATTAGAAACATGAACAGAGATATAAATTTGTTCTAGAGACCACCTTAGACTACTAGTTTAATTACTAACAAATCATTTGGCAGAAATAAGTGTAGCGACTCTGGTGATTTAGATTGCAATGAACGATTCGAACCTATTTAACCTATCCTAGCATAATATTTACAATAGCTGAAGAGCATAACAAGAAAACGTTCAACTCTTATAATAGTAAACTTTTGTAGAAGAAAAACCCCACTGACGTCGCGGGGGCCTATCGCCGCGTCACCTTCCTTTTCAAGTTACTACTTCTCCCCCCCGTCTCTTGCTAGGTCCGTACCGAGCCTATAGTTGTAAATGTCCAATAATACATTCTAAATAATACCGATCCAGTTGTCCCCAAAACAATAGCTTGTTATCCCCAGCAACACCTTAAGCCGAGGTCCGTGTTCCACAGGAGGCGCCCTTAGCGCAAGTTGCTAAGTTTTTAATATTAACTTTAAGCCTGACTGAAGGCTCTTTTGCCTTCGCCAGAAACGACTGGTTAAGCAACCACACTTCCCAGAAGTGTATGCAAAATCAATTCATCTACTTGTCAATAATTTTGAAATCATCTCTTTCTCTTTTCTCAATGATTGTGCGTATACATAAGTTAATTTTAGCAAAATCTAGCAATTTATTAGGCAAATGAAAAACAACAATTAGTTCAGTTGACTATAACGATAATGTCATCACATGACGGTAAAATTACAGACTGCTGTAAATTAAAGCGACCGTGGCCATGATATAACAGCTAATTGTTTATGAAAAACTCATTGAAGCTAACTTTACATCACCCACTGGGAACATCAAGGAGATACGGCAAGTATTGCTGGCACGTTCGAACATACGTTGTGCTAATGAAGATTTGTAGTCAGGCTTACATGAAATCTACCTTTATGAAGTATACTGAATATTTGGTTAATTGAGTTTATTATTTGCCGTCTCTGGAATTAGAATTAGTCACATTAACTTCGCCTTTTGGTGGCGTGAAAGCCCCTGTGATTTAACGCTGATAGTCAAAGCATCCATTCCTAAGAGAGCAGTCTATTGGGAGGCCCATTTTTAACAATAGATGTGTATGGAGTATTATGAGAAATATTAAGAAAGAGGGAGAAAGGAAGCTGGCAAATGCAGCGTTTTTCGAACATTCCAGGCTTTTAACAAATTTCAATCATCATCTCAGCCAAAAGTCTTCTACTGCTGGGCATAGGCCTGCCCCAATGATCGCCATAATGACCGGTCCTGCGCTACCGCTTTCTACCTCGTAGGGAGTCCGCCCTCGCTGTATTTGCCAGGTCTCGGTCACACACGGTCTCCACTCGCGAACATTTTATCGATAAACCGTTCTATTTTGTAAGTTTTAAATCGCAATCCTGGTGTAAATACACAAAAGTAATTACAATTACTCTTCAAATACAAAGTAATTAAACATACATCACAATGACACACTCATAAACAAATAATAAAAGGGCAGTTAACACGTCCACCCATCGTAGTTATAAAACAGAAACAACATTGTTGCTTTACCGCGTCGTAAAAATTTACTAACAGCATAAAAATTATTGGGTTAATTGAAAAATTCTAAAACCTAAAAGTTTTACGGATCATCAAAATAGTGGTAAAATTGTGCTTCTTAATATTAGTAAATGATCTCATTTTCTACTGGGAATTAATAAGACAGTTTATTAGAAGGATATAAGATTCTCGTCAAGTGCAGGCTACAGTTATGTTTAAAGTTAAATAATGCAAACAGAACTTCATGGTGTCGTTCTTCGACATGTAAGCATAGAAAATCCGACCGTAAAGGGCTAAAAACGCCTGCGCATAGTATCATATATTCCATGACCTAAATCTACATCTACGCGAAAATTAATTAGAATCCATTCAACCGTGTAAGTATGATACAGATTCAAACATTCACAAATTTACATATATGTTAGTAAGATTTTTACCAGCACACCCAATTCGTTCGTAAATGGCACGTTTGGTGCAGTGGCTGATACAGTCGGCTACTGTGCTCCGGGTCATTCATTCGATTCCCCTACGGAATTTGTTCCGTAAATATTTGTATGATCTGCAGGTAGTTGTTCCGAGTTAGGATGCATTGTGTGTCTGTAAACGCGCCCATGATACAGGAGAAACCCTAAACAGGGGCAACGTTTTAAAAATCCTATGTAACATTTAAATTCCACACATAAACGTCACAATTGAACCATCACTCAAAATCTAAAACGATCAAAATCACGTACGTAGCCTCAGTGGTTCGTGCCAATTTAAACGCGTTGCATCGCATCAATGTTAAGTGCATTGCCTAAATTTACGCTTATAGCCCTGCCCACAGAATATAGGGTTGGCTAACCTGTATATATTTATTAGTTCTGGACAATGTATTTACGTCTCCCAAGGTCACCGAACCACTTTTACTGGTGGTAGGTCTCTAACTGTAAGAGTAGGGTTACGTAGATACTTTACTACAGTGCTAAATATTCCGCCACCAATCCGTAATGTTTATACTTTAGACATTATAAATGTGTTCCAGTTTGAGATTACTGGGCATAAGAGATCTAATAACTAATAGAGGTGATGAATTCAGTATAGTGCCACGCAGGACTACTCCTGGGTTATATTACAATTGTTAATTGGACACGCGTGACGCCCACCACCACGTGAATTATAAACTGGTATCGTCACTAGGTAGTATAAAACACGATTCTTCGCTTTCTACATCCAGAATGCCCCATATTGTTTAATGAATTGAAGATAAAACTCATGAAACAACTAAAGTTAATGTAAGCATCCCTGTCCAGAACATTGATGCAATTTATCAACAGCACCCAACAACGTTATCTTGATACAATGCGTGGGCCTTATCCCATGTAAATGTATTCAGAAAGCTATTTGTATGGATTTCCGTTTTTAACATATGATGTTATCGGTTTTATAAAGCAAAGTTCTTGACCTCGTCTATCTGTGTTCGTAGGTTAATCTCAAATAAAACAAGATATTATTAAGGTTGAAACGGGGGAAAACTGAAATGGCTGACTGACTGGAAATTCTAATCAAACTACTAGTAGCGATATTAAGTGTAATTCAGATTAATCTTTTAAACTTCAAATCAGGGTTTTAATTGATGACCTACCACCATGAAATACAATAGTGTAGATACTACTGTGCATGTCCAAGGTTCCAAACCTGTATATCTTAAGATGCACTTGTGTTATTTAAAACCACCAAGATAATTAGATATGTTCGTTACTTACTCTTTTTATGACGATTTTGGTCTTAGACCGGTGAAAGTTCATCATACACCATGACAACTTAGTGAATCTTTAGCATCTTCATCATAAGTATTATTGTTCTAAAGATCAAACACTGTCACTATAGGCTGGGGTGCGGCTAAGCCGCGAACATTATAGTGGTCTCAAACATTATTTTAATTATTGTTCATTTGTGGCGTGTGTTAACGTTAAAGTAATTTTTAAATCGCTATATCTAAGATTCAAGGAATCATCTGTCCCATTCTAAAGATTAATTAAACAATTTCGTACTTAAAACATCGAAATTGGCGTATAATTGTACATACACCGGTACATCACATTCACTAATTGCACGCGATTGCATTCACCGTAATTTAAACACAACAGTAACTATTTACAATTGTTGTAATAAATGTAGAACCATCAAATCGCTTTTGTATGTGATGTTTTGAAATGACGGTACCATTACTGCAGTGTATAATATTATCATAGCTATATCACTATTGGCAAAATTGTTAAAATCCATTATTGCTAATTGAGGCTGTCTTGTCATTTCTACCTCTCAGCAAGCTTGTTGCAGCCTATTATTAGAAAGTAAATAGGCGTGTTCCAGTGTGCGCTACGTCTCATTCACCCTGCTTTCTCTCTCTCTTCCCTAAGTTTCTCTCGCTGTATAATTTCCTATTTTTCTCTATCAGTATATTTGGTAAAAGGAGTGAATCCATCATTGCTTGCTTTTGTCTTATCTTATTCGCTAACACCTAAACCCTTCTTGATGTAATTTTTCATTTTTCGTGTGTATAATTACTTGCTAAGAAGCTTCAACTTCGAAATTAAATTGCCATTTATTCTGAGACCCGGAACTTGAGATTTGCTGATAAGTAATCAAATGTTACTCAAGTTCTTGCATAAATTTATTTGACAAAATGTAAATTTCTACGGAATTGGAAGCCTTGCAAGGAAATCCGGTGTCAATCGAGGGATCTTTCTTTCGGTTCTTTTAGCCAAAATCATTGGCTTCCAGTGTTCTATGATTTATATTTTCTGTCCGATTGGATACTGTATTTAAAAACATAAAATGTAAATTCCGACGCGACTTAATTTTCAAAAGTTTATTTTGCATACCATTTTACGTTTTACGAACCAAAAGATTGACTAGTCCGCTACCAACAACTTTCTGTGGCTTAGCATTTACCATGTAAAAACAAACACTATAAATTTAAATTATTTCGAATGATTTTCACACTGAATATAAAGGCGCTAAAAGAAGGAAAAAATCTACTTATGGTTTAGGATAAAAACAACATTGAACCGCAAACTGATTTTAATATACACGCGTTACGTTTCGTTATTTTGAATTCTGACTATATTATCTCTTTCACTTCGTTACACTCCACGTATGCTTTATGTGGTTATATCAAACACTGTCACTGTATGTATATTTGCAAATATGTTGTCTCCGGTGACCTATTTTTGTTTTCATCCCCGTTCTGGGATTACGTTTTAACCCAGTTTCAAATAGTTCTTTCTTTATATGTATGCACCGTCGTGTCTATATTCTTTATAGACATATCACAGCTTCAAATGAAACAGTACAATATACGAGACGGCTATCGTATATCAAAATGAAATTTTGATGATAATGATAACTAAGTAATTAAAGCGTAATACCACAACGGTGTTATGGAAATCTATCAAGCTGCGCTTAGTGCGGCCGGACTTTGGATGGGTGACCGTTTTTCCTTACCAAGACCCCTCCACACCTCAAAGACTTTACTTACGTTAGGGCCCGAAAGATTAAGGCTCCTGGCTGTCGTATTACTTATGTACAGTTAGAAGCGTTTATATAGAATTTAACAACCGTTCTAACCTAAAGAATTTAGAATTATTTCCCAGTTTTCTGGTTTCCAGGGTTTCAGAAGTCAGATGGCAGTCACTCCTTGTAAAATCCGAATACTCAGCCTTATCATGGTAGACTGAAAACGACTCCAACACAGTAAGGAAATTGCTAAAAAGTTCATTGTAAAAATGTCCAGCATTAAACGGAAAACAGATGATAATACTCGTCATGTAACTGAATTGAAATCAAATGTAAAACAAGTGTCCTGTCATTCTAAAGCATTCGGCAAGTTCTATAACTACCACAATAGCTAACAACACACTGTTTTTCTAGCATAACTATCGGATTGGATAAAAACAAACGTCGTAGTTGAAATTGAAAGTAGATCGCATCATGACCTATTTATACCATGGAAACCTCAAAAGTTCTACCTTTAACTGCTGCTTTACAATTTAGAATAAAATGAGTGTGCTCATGACCACGGTCAAATAGCTCAAATGTCGAGATTAGTCAAAATGCTATTTTGATATGAATCTATGAGCAAATTGACCCGAAATTATCTTAAAATAGCCAAGATCAAAATTAAATTCCTCTGTTAATTAGTTCATACATTAGAGGACCTGAACGGTGCATCAGTGCGACAGTGGTTTAAACATCAGAAATCCGCATAATATAAAAAGTGCAACAATTTAAGAATGTTATCGTTCGCTTAATAGTGAGCGCTCGACTATTGGCTTTAAAGAACAATCAATACTATGTCCACGACTGACCGTAGACCTAATGCTGAACAGATTACTAGTCCTCTAGCAGTTGTGGCACTGCCGTCTGTCATGTCATCATAAATTACCATCGAAGTCTACTGCTGGAGGGAGGCATGTCACAACAACGAATATACATATCGCCCATGATCACCAAAACCAATTTGATGTGAACAGAGCGTACTGTAATATAATGTACACCCTGTAATGCTGGTGCCTGTTATCTGGCTGGGGTATTTAGATCAGCAAGTTGAAAGACTTTTCCGCCATCTGGCAGTTCCCATAATTCCATTGCTGAACAGCATGGTGCACTAAAAGCCAATGAGATTCAATTTTCCGAAGATAATGTGAATCTGGCCGTATGTAGACAAAACTAAGCATGATATTTTTGCACGATAAATTGATGTAATCCATCGCTGTAGATCCATCCTCATAAACGATTAGTAGTATTCAATTAATTGAGGTCAATTGACAGCGGCGTCGTATTGAAACACCGCTGTCTTCTAGTGAAGTTATACAGCAAAAAGGTTTGTTTGAATCTTTACTTCTATGCAAAATAACTATATTTTATTTGATAAGTGACCATTCTTATATTAAGTCATCTACAGAAGTATACAGAAGTGACCAAATGAATCTTTAACGGTAAGAATTAACCAATGTTTCTTGAATGAATAAATATAAATATTAAAATGCTAAAGGCAAAGCATACTGCCCATATTTATTTTATACATGCTTCGAACTATCTCACTAAATGTTTCGATGAGGTAAAAGAGCTTTCCTTAAAATACTAATATACGACGTTCACGCATATCTCCGGGAATGTTGATCTACCTTAAAACAAAACATTTTTTTTTTTAAATAAACTTTGCCCCACACTAGGATTTCTCCTGTGTCGCGGGTGCGTTTACAGACATGAATTCCACATACAATACAGCCAGACCCGGAACAACTACCTGCAAATCATACAAATATTTGTTCCGTGCGGGAATCGAACCCACGATCCGGAGCGCAGCAGTCGACTGTATCAGCCACTGCACCAACCGTGCCGTAATATGGATCAGAAGATTAACAATCCGGGTACCATTGTAGGAGCTTTATGATTATGTATTACATTCCTAGGAACACAGTATACCAAGGAGCACTAATATGAACATAAAGTCATTAGATATATCTATTTATATAAAAATTAATGTTTGTACGCATGTCCTTTATAGAATCGTAAACTATGCATTTGATCATGTCATGATCTTCAGCAAAGTATTGTGCATGAGCCCACAAAGGTTTCTGAGTTGGTACGACCAATCTTTGACAGATGGCGCCACTATCATTCCAATGAATTTCATTTCTATATATATGAAATTGAACGGCGGGTGAAACCGCGGGTCCCAGCTAGTAATATATAAAAATGAATGTTTGTGTGTATGTCCTTCATAGAATCGTAAACTATGGATTTGATCATGTCATAATCTTCAGCAAAGTGTTGTGCATGAGCCCACAAGGGTTTCTGAGTTGGTACGACCAATCTTTGACAGATGGCGCCACTATCATTTCAATGAATTTCATTTCTATATACAGGGCGTCCAGTAAATAGCACGACATACTGCAGGGGGTGAGAGCTTGGGTCAATACCTACCAAAAAACACAATATATGTTCAACTAAATCTTACGGATTCACAGTAGTACAAAAATTTCCGAAAAATCGAAAAATCTCTACCTTGACACCGATTTTTAAGCATCTCGTTATGAAAAATTCCTTTTCTAGTTTTTTTTATACCTCAAATTATTTGTGAATAGTTACTTTACTCATTCATCATATCAGCCACAGGACGTCCACTGCTGAACAAAGGCCTCCCCCTTAGATTTCCACAACGAGCGGTCACATGCCGCTCTCATCCAACGACTCCCAGCGACCTTCACCAGGTCGTCTGTCCACCTCGTTGGAGGTCGTCCCACGCTGCGTTTTCCGGTGCGCGGTCTCCATTCGAGAACCTTTGTGCCCCAACGGCCATCAGTTCTACGAGCAATGTGCCCTGCCCATTGCCACTTCAGTTTACTAATCCTTTCAGCTATGTCGACAACTTTAGTTCTTCTACGGATCTCCTCATTTCTGATTCGATCTCGTAGAGAAATACCAAGCATAGCTCTCTCCATAGCTCGCTGAGTGACCTTGAGCTTTCTTATGAGGCCTTCAATGGGCTTTACTCATTGATAAGTCTTTATTCTATTAAAACCTAAATTATTTTCAAGAAATACAATTTTTATTTAAATTTTCACAGTACAATTTTCTCATCGCTTAACTTTAACCTACAGTGGTACTACTGTAAATCCGTAAGATTTTGCTGAACATATATTGTGTTTTTTTGGTAGGTATTGACCCAAGCTCTCACCCCCTGCAGTATGTCGTGCTATTTACTGGACACCTGAATATAAAATTAAACGGCGGGTGAAACCGCGGGTCTTAGCTAATTAGATATAATTATAATGTCACTCTTACAAGTGTGATCCCTTTTTTTTATTTTTTTATTGATGTCCAGTGGAAATTCTACATGGAACTTCCTTCACCCCGGGGAAGGGCGAAGGGGTATGCCGGACTCCTACCGGCTAAAACCACTGGAGCGGTCATCTTCGGCACCGAAGGGGGGGCTCCAGGTCCTCGTAAGATCACACTAGAGCCGCCCATTGGTGCCACGCCTTTAGGCACATCTCGGAAGGGATGACTGTAAAGCGGTTACAAGTGTGATCCCTAATGGACCTATCAGAATTCTAATCAGTACAAAGGACCGGTACGTTGCAAACTAGCGTAGCCACAATAATTATTGTGTGCAACGGAAGCAACCCTTTATCCCCAACTAATTAAATGTACAGCTTGTGAGGGATAATCCAATCATGCATTAATAATATTATAGAATAACTTTGAAACATAGCTACTGCTTATTGAAATAACTAACCAATTATATGCCAGTTTCGGTACTTTCTATGTTATTTGTCGATCATAGTTATACATATTAATTATATACTACGATCATCATTTCGGCCGAATAAAGTCCACTGCTGGACACAGGCCTCCCTCAAAGATCACCACAACGACCATCGGTGTGTGTTGTGCTCATTGGGGGGTTGTGCCATAGTCGCCACGCTTGGCAGGGGGGTTGGCCATCGCAGTTGAGTTGTTAATGTACTCGAAGGACGCTGCTGCCCATCCTCCGGCTAATCCCTTAGTCACCTTTTACGACCCCCATGGGATGAGATGGGTTGGTGCTATTCGTAGCCGGCACCACAGGGCACCGTAGCCCGCACCATACGGCATATACTATGAGAAAATATGTAATCATTTTCAACGTGTTCTCGGTACAACTATCAATAATTTATCGAATATAATAGCGACATAAAGCATAATTAAAAATTTTGTTAGCAAATATAATAATTAGAAATAAGAATGATGCTAAACCATAAAGTTCTAAGTTTGGGGTCTGCAACGCGCGAGTGAGGCCTCTGGTGTTGCAAGCGTTCATAGGTTACGGTAAACGCTTACCATCAGGTGGGCCGTATGCCTGCTTGCCACATTCGTGGTATAAAAAAAAAAATCAATACCGTTTAATGAACTGGCGTAGTCAGTGTCTTATTATCTCTAAGGAAGTCATTCCAGTATATGGGAATGAGCAATGTCCAGTAGGAGCGTTTATTTTGTCATATTTTTTCTGTTGCAATCTGGAAAATTCACGATTGAATTATTTTTTATGTCTTTATTATTTAGTATGTCTGTACCAGCAATGCGTATCTAGTGTTTCATCATTAATTTTCCTTATGGCGCATCTTGGGATCTACTTCCAGTCTAACGACATGCAGGTTGTCATTAGCGGCTCTAGTGTGATCATACGAGGACCTGGAGCCTCCCTTAGGTGCCGAAGATGACCGCTCCAGTGGTTTTAGCCGGTAGGAGTCCGGCATACCCCTTCGCCCCCGGGCCGAAGGAAGTTCACGAAGAATTTCCACTGGGCACCAATAAAAAGAAGGTGGTGCTGATCCACCATCAGCGCTCCCCCAATATAATATATGGTACAGGTACTGGGCAGGGACGGTAGCGTTAAGCGGAGGGAGATCACGTCTGGGGTTCCATACCCCTTCGCCCCCGGGTCGAAGGAAGTTCATGAAGAATTTCCCAAGGGCACCAATAAAAAAAGGTTGTCATTAGTATTTCCCTTATAAAACCCGCCGTCTGATCTCCGATATCGAATTACTACTAGTACGTTTATACTATGCAACAACAAAACTCTTTTAATAAATTATTGGCTCCCTCCAGGGTTTCCCGTAGCACTTTGTCCGATGGGAAAGCGTATAGGATCGATATCATAACAAACATTATTCGCAAGTCTTTTTGTATGCAAACTTAATTTAATGTTATCAATGTTTGTTTAGAAAGAAAGGTGAACTCATCCACATAAAATAACGTATTGAAATAATGGAAATTATAATATTTCAACGTAACATGATTCCATGAGCGTTACTCTCTGGTCTTTAATCAGAATGAACTTATACATATGATACTTGCATTTTTATATATGTTTAACCCTTCTAATTTAATCAGTGTGAAAGCAATTAAAGACAATTAAAATGTAATAAGTCCTGAAGTATCGCGTTCGTATCTGGCTCAAAGGAAATATTAATATATTATATAATATACTCAATATTCAAGCAAAATACTCTTTTAACCACAAAGAAAGTTTATCCGATATACAGGTTGTCCAGTAAATAGCACGACATACTGCAGGGGGTGAGAGCTTGGGTCAATACCTACCAAAAAAACACAATATATGTACGGATTTACAGTAGTACAAATTTTTCCGAAATATCGAAAAATCTCTACCTTGACACAGATTTTTAAGCATCTCGTAATGAAAAATTCCTTTTCTAGTTTTATTTTTACCTCAAATAATTTGTGAATAATTACTTTACCTATTGATAAGTCTTTATTCTATTAAAAACTAAAAAAATTAAAGAAATACAATTTTTATTTAAATTTTCACAGTACAATTTTCTTAGCGCTTAACTTTAACATACAGTGGTGAAAAAAAAAACCGTAAGATTTTGCTGAACATATATTGTGTATTTTTGGTAGGTATTGACCCAAGCTCTCACCCCCTGCAGTATGTCGTGCTATTTACTGGACAACCTGTATATATGACAACTGACTCAATGAGTCTGATCATTTAAACACATACGCATAACGGACATGACTGATTTGTAAAATGGAACTAGTCTTGTAAATATTATTTGAATTTGCTGATCCAGTAAATTTCGTTATAAATATTAGGCTAAACATGGCCACAATTTTAAAAAAGATTGCACTGACTTGAAGACATCTACTGTGTCATGCGTACAGCAATCCGACATAAATCTGGGGTACAATTCCTTAAGCTCAAACATCCATACATCCTTAAATACAGAATCGAAATAACGGTATAAAACCAATTTGGTGTTCGCTAAGACATGATTGAAGTTATTCAAGGACACGTTGCAGACGGTGAGCCATGAGGACATGAGGACGAATACTAAACAGGGTTATCACCGTTATTTCAATATTGTATTCAAGGATGTATGGATGTTTGAGCTTAAGGAATTGCACCCCTGACATGTACAAACACCCAGAACCGAAATAACTATCAATAAATCATACAACTATTTGTTCCGTGCGACGATCGAACCCGCAACACGTAGGTTATGGCTTGATCACTGCACCAACCATGTCGTCATTAATAACTGGCTTCTCTTTCACTTCTGAACATCCCAGTATGTTTGCACCGTTCTAACATGTTAGGACTGATAACATTTCAGTACTGATTCCGATTAACTAGTAATTCCATACTCATCGCCTGGCTATTAACTATTTATTTTCCCCAGTCGACTTTTACGACTTGGAAAGGATCAAGCAGCCGTCATCTATATTAGTGTAGAATTCGTAAAGCCTTGTTTTAATTTCAGGCAGCATTAATCATTTCTTTACCTTTCTCATTGTCTTTCTAAGCCGCCTCAACTTAATGAAGCCACATTTTCTTATTGAAATCTGTAATCTTCGTGCGTACTTATTAAAGATAGTCGTATGCTTTTGATCTGAACTGCAAGGCCTTCACCAGTGGACTTTACGGATTTCCTATGATATGAATAATAATGTATTGCTTTTCATAATTGTTTCTTTTATGATACATAAGAGAATAGATATTGTAACGACTAGTTGGGTAGGCGTGCTGGTACGCGGGAAAGAACCTACATATGACATTGGAATTATAATTATAAAACTCTAGTTACTTCTAGATAAAAAAGAATCTCAGGGGGTAATACAATTTGATTTTTTTATAACCCACAACCTCGCTGACGGCAGCCCGAAATCTCTCTCTTCTTTTATTTTCTCGGTCAAAATATTCTCAGATACTTATTTCAAATAATGTTTTTTTTTATTCTATGTGGCTAGGATTTTTTTTCCAAAGAGTTTGAATCCTATTATAATATTCACCGTTAAACAGTAGTATTTAAACTTTAGACATTACTGTGCTCCGATTTGAAGGGAAGCTAGTGAAATTACTGGACACAAGAGACTAAATCTTTCTTTCTAAATAAATTTACGTCTCGAGGTGACGAGCGCAATGTGACGCCGCGCAAGATTAATCCTGGGTAGCATTCTAAGTCATGTAAGTCTATAAAGCACGGTTGGTGCAGTGGCTCACACAGTCGGCTGCTGCGCTCCGGTTCGATTCCCACACGGAACAAATATTTGTATGATCTTCAGGTAGTTGTTCCGGGTCTGGGTGTATTGTGTGTGGAATTTATGTCTGTAAACGCACCCACGATACAGGAGAAATCCTAGTGTGTGGCAACGAAAAAAACCATTCAAAATTCAATTCAAAGATGATCCGGAATAGTGAGTACTACACTAATAAAATTTTTTTGCTGTAATTTCAACGTTGTGGTGCCTTTAATGGACTTCATTAATTACACATCAATGTGCTATCAGTCAATGTTCACAATAGGTGGTAAGTATTCTATCAATGGTTACAGAACTTTGTCAAACCATATCCTTTGTGAATTGGAGCGATGAAACTCTAAATAACAAAAAAGCAATTAGTGTCGATGTCATTTGAACTGCTAGTCAGTCCAATTTGAGGTAATTTTGAGTCAACGAGCGTGAAAATATTATACGGTTTAAAACTACAGAGTTCAAGGCATGTGGCTTAGATCTGACTCATCCGCAAAATACGCTGATTGCCCATTTATTTTTTGGCTGAGTCAGTATATATATCGCGCTTATATTCACCAAGAGAGTAAGCAGAAGTACACTGTTGTATACGCCCAGACGTCGGTGATGATAATAAGGCCCTTAACGAGTCTATACGAACATATAAATGCGAACCATAAGCTGCCACTAAGTCATTTCTAATCAAAGATCCCAATGCTTCATAGTCTGACCATATCACCCCCCAGAACCTCAAGCTCAGTAGCACCGGTTATGGTCAATGGACCAATCGGTTTCACCCGAATTATACTTCGAAGTGCAGGTTGATGCCAATGGCAAATGGTTTTAAAATTTTTCAAACATTTGGATTCCGGTTTGAATCTTTGTAAATAGCAATGATTCATAGCAACTATTCAGCTGTTCTCTATGGGGATAATTCCAGTAACTTCTTTTAAGTATACCAACCAGTTTGATGACGAGGCCAATTTTTTGTAGCGTTGATTTTCAAACACGATATATTGTGAGGACGACTTACTGACTGGATGCCGTGTGGTGCCGGCCCAGAATACCACCACCCCATTTCCTCCCATGGGTGTCGTAAAAGTCGACTAAGGGATTAGCCGGAGGATGGGCAGCAGCGTCCTTCGAGTACTTAACAACTCAACTGCGATCGCCAATCCGTTTGCCAAGCGTGGCGATTATGGTAAAACCCCCCAGTGAGCCCACAACACACCCATATTGATCGTTGTGGAGATTTTCAGGGCAGTCCTGTGTCCAGCAGTGGACTTCATTCGGCCGAATTGATTGATTGACGACTGACATAAGCAGAATATTGAGCTAGTGGTTTATAACCCCCTTCTTTGATCACAAGTTAATTATATAATTTATCAATATAATTAAATTGACGGCACGGTTGGTGCAGTGGGTGATACAGTCGACTGCTGCGCTCCGGGTCGTGAGTTCGATTCCCGCACGGAACAAATATCTGTATGATCTGCAGGTAGTTGTTCTGGGTCTGGGTGTATTGTACGTGGAATTCATGTCTGTAAACGCACCCACGACACAGCACAAATCTAAGGGTGGGGCAACGTTTAAAAAAAAAATCGTTAAATACCTTACTGATTTTCTTTCAACAGAAAACAGTGAACATAATAACATGTAATGTGTTTACTGTACCGTAATACACAAAAAATAATACTTTTAATTTCCCTGAAAAATAATACTTTTAATTTCCTAATCTTCACAATTGTTTACTTGTTCTTAAGAACAACAACTTAAACACAAACACTCATTCTTCCAACACAATTAATACACTAAACATAAAACAAACACACGGAAAATAAATTGAAAAGAAAATACGCGCGAAAAGGAAAAGCGCGCGAAAATCGTCACAGAAAACGTCTGACCTCCAGCATAGCTGACGCGCCACTGAAGGAAAACTAAACACGTGGTTCGTTTTCGAACATCACACAAACGACATTCAATGTTACAACCTTATTATAAAGTCTAATTTTGAAAAAGACGTTCATGCTTTCAGCTGGCAAAATAGAATCATGAATAAAAACATGCATTTGAAAATAAATCATATTTTAATATTAGTAGAGCGTAATATGACTTAGCCGGTAGTTCTTAAGTACTTTTCAAATATGGAAAAGTTGAAAACTCGCGAAAATTTGTCACCAGCCGGAAGTTTTCATTCGTTAGAGAGAACTTGTTTGATGCGGTTTGTTTTTCGAATATGTAAAACTAAACAATTTTATGACGAAAGTTTAGAGTCGAAATTTGAATGGCAAACTAAAGACTGAATTTTAGCGACCGTAAATATATACTGGTAATATGATACAACATTATTTAGGTAATGATCTGTGAAATCTTCATGGATGGTGGAATTTCTTCGTGGGATTCTTTGTTTGCGAGTAAATTCGTTGCAAAATAATATGGGATTGAGCGGATGGGTCGCGATTAGGTTAATAATGGTGCGTTTGTCAAAGAGCCTTCGAATAGCGAAGTTATTTTTCACACATGCTGAGGGGCTTGGACTGGAAATACTTTTCTATTCAACTTGTAGTAAACGACTGATGACCATAGGTTTAAAAAGAGAACCGTAGGCCTAGCATGAATGCTTTGACGTATAGTAAAGTAAATGTAACGTTAATTTGAGTGAATTTAGTATTGAAGATAAAAACGTACCGTTAATTTGGTTGGTGCAGTGACTGATACAGTCGACTGCTGCGCTCCGGGTCGTGGATTCCCGCACGGAACGTATATAGTGGAGTAGAAATCCTAACGTTGCCCCACAACGTTTTTCAAGAGAAAAAAAAAATGGGAACCATGTCCCAAATAGTTACTACTATGCAGTTTTCGTTCTGGCGCTCCCCGGTAAAGTTTTGAAGAAGAAAATTGTAATGGATTTCAATTGGTATGATATACTTATGATTGATGGAGCAGTAACTGCCAATCGTGTATAAAGTTCAGTTGCCAAAGTTTAAATGTTATAGTTCGATTAAACTCACCACAGTCGGCGCAAATTTGTAAACACGATTATAAGTTTACTTATTGGTGCAGTAGTAAAATGCGTATTATGTTTCGCTGTAAATTCAGGGGTCCTAGATTCGTTTATAAGCCCCTTCAATGAGAGTAATCAGTTAAATGTATAAATACTGATATTCACTGATCACCTAGTAGTTAAATTAGGTGACTGATAAAATAAATATAAAAAAGTGTCCGGATTAAGAATATAGCACCACTCCATCTCCTCCCGTGGAGGTCGTAAAAGTCGACTAAGGGACTCTTAACCAGAGGGATGGGCAGCAGCGTCCCTTTTGCTGAGCAGTAGCAACTCTGCGCTCACCAACCCGCTTGCCAAGCGTGGTGAGTATCGGCAAATTCCCCCCAAAATGACAACACAACATAAGCACCGGCCCCCAGTTCCCGGCAGCCCCGCCATTCCTGGTCATGGTAGCGGCCACGGAAACGGCGGGGCAGGGGGTGCTAAGAATCTCCGGATGGGATCCGGCTACCACCCAAACCGAAAACTGGCCCTGGTGACATATAACACACGCACACTGAGGGCAGACGAAAAGATTGTTGAGCTGGAAGAAGAAATAGATACGTTGCACTGGGATATCATGGGTCTATCAGAAGTCCGAAGAGAGGGGGAGGACACGATAACCCTGAAATCCGGCAACTTATTCTACTACCGGGAAGGCGAACATCTGTCTCAAGGTGGTGTCGGGTTTCTCGTCCGCAGGTCCCTCATTAACAGTATAGTGGCCATCGAAAGTGTGTCGAGCAGGGTAGCGTACCTTATACTCAGAATATCCAAGAGATATTCGTTGAAGGTCATACAGGTCTACGCACCGACCTCGACACACCCAGATGATGAAGTAGAGAGTATGTATGAGGACGTAAGTAGGGCCATACATACCTCGAAGACACATTTCACTGTTGTGATGGGGGACTTCAACGCAAAACTGGGCACTCGATGCGATGGTGAGTTGAGAGTGGGGCAATTTGGATATGGGCAACGGAACCCCAGGGGACAGAGGCTGGCCGACTTTTTGGAAAAGGAGGGACTCTTTATGATGAACTCCTTTTTCCAAAAGCCGCCTCACAGGAAGTGGACCTGGATGAGTCCCGATGGTTCCACGAGGAATGAGATTGACTTCATCATGACCAATAAAAGACAAATATTCAATGATGTCTCTGTGATCCACAGGGTGAAAACCGGTAGTGATCACCGAATGGTAAGAGGCACATTGAATATTAATCTCAAAGTTGAGAGGTCTCGTCTGATGAGGTCTACGCTCCGGCCCTCTAGTGCTCATATCCAAAACCCCGAGAGCTTTCAACTCGAACTCCAAAACCGCTTCGAGTGCCTGGAACATTGCGTATCTGTGGACGATTTAAATGGTAGGTTTGTAGAAACTGTCCAAACGGTTGGGTCTAAGTTCTTTAAAGCCCACCGTAAAGGTAGACCAAAAAAGTTCTCCGATCACACTCTCGACCTTATGGCAGAAAGACGCGCCATGACGCTGCAGTCTTCCGATGATGCTGAAGCATACCGACTGCTCAATAGACGGATATGGAAGTCCTTGCGGCACGATATCCGCACCTTTAACACTAACGGTGTTAAAGAGGCGATTGAGCGGAATCAAGGCTCCAAAGTGTTCGCAAGAGACAAGTCTATTGGGCAAAGTCGTATTATGAAGCTGAAGACCGAGGACGGCAGTGTAGCGTCGACTAAGCCAGAGGTTTTGAGAGAGATTGAGAACTTCTACCGGCAGTTATACACCTCGGTTACTATACCTACCATTGGCTCTGACAAAGACCCGCGAGCCAAACTAACCCGACACTATACCGAGGATATCCCGGACATCAGCCTGTACGAGATTAGGATGGCCTTGAAACAGCTTAAAAATAACAAGGCGCCGGGTGGAGACGGAATTACGACAGAGCTTCTGAAAGCGGGTGGAACACCGGTACTTAAAGTCCTTCAGAAGCTATTCAATTCCGTCTTACTCGAGGGCACAACGCCGGAAGCGTGGAACAGAGGTGAGGTGGTGCTCTTCTTCAAAAAGGGTGATAACACCCTATTGAAGAATTATAGACCCATCTCACTTCTGAGCCATGTTTATAAGCTGTTTTCAAGGGTCATCACGAATCGTCTCGAGCGCAGGTTTGATGACTTCCAGCCTCCCGAACAAGCCGGTTTCCGAAAAGGTTTCAGTACCATAGACCACATCCATACGCTGCGGCAGGTTATACAGAAGACCGAGGAGTATAATCTGCCACTATGCTTGGCGTTTGTGGACTATGAGAAAGCCTTCGATTCGATCGAAACCTGGGCAGTGCTGCAATCTCTGCAGCGGTGCCAGATTGACTATCGGTACATTGAAGTGTTGAAGTGCTTATACAGAAACGCCACCATGTCGGTCCGAGTACATGAACAGAGCACGGGGGCAATTCCATTGCAGAGAGGTGTGAGACAGGGGGACGTCATTTCCCCGAAACTGTTCACCGCTGCAATGGAGGATGCCTTCAAGCTACTGGAGTGGAAAGGATTCGGCATTAACATCAATGGCGAGTATATCACTCACCTTCGATTTGCCGATGACATCGTAGTCATGGCAGAATCGCTGCAAGAGCTCAGCACAATGCTCGATGATCTCAACAGAGTTTCCCAACAGGTGGGCCTTAAAATGAACATGGGCAAGACAAAAGTCATGTCAAATGTCCATGTCGTGCCCACCCCAATATCCGTTGGGAGCTCAGTTCTCGAAGTTGTTGACGAGTATGTCTACCTAGGACAAACTGTCCAGTTAGGTAGGTCCAACTTCGAGAAAGAGGTCAATCGTCGAATCCGACTCGGCTGGGCAGCGTTCGGGAAACTTCGCAACGTCTTTTCGTCAACAATACCGCAATGCCTCAAGACGCAAGTCTTTAACCAGTGTGTGTTACCAGTGATGACATATGGAACAGAGACGTGGTCACTCACAATGGGCCTCATAAGAAAGCTCAAGGTCACTCAACGAGCTATGGAGAGAGCTATGCTTGGTATTTCTCTACGAGATCGAATCAGAAATGAGGAGATCCGTAGAAGAACTAAAGTTGTCGACATAGCTGAAAGGATTAGTAAACTGAAGTGGCAATGGGCAGGGCACATTGCTCGTAGAACTGATGGCCGTTGGGGCACAAAGGTTCTCGAATGGAGACCGCGCACCGGAAAACGCAGCGTGGGACGACCTCCAACGAGGTGGACAGACGATCTGGTGAAGGTCGCTGGGAGTCGTTGGATGAGAGCGGCATGTGACCGCTCGTTGTGGAAATCTAAGGGGGAGGCCTTTGTTCAGCAGTGGACGTCCTGTGGCTGATATGATGATGATGATGATGACCAAGAAAATCGTTCTGTATTTTTAAGCAATATTTTGTAAGGATTTTACATAATTAATCTATGTGAAAGTAATAACTCGAATATATAATACACGTAAGAAAGGAACTAATACCATAAATTACATAATTTTAAATAGTGTCAAAATTCATTGAACTGTTGAACTGGAATTCTTTGAAATTGAGTTCAATTTATTTTTAGTGGTAACACTTCATTTTTTCCCAGTTCAGCAAGTAAACTCAGAAATTGTGGCCTTTGTGTGACTAGACCTTCAAAAATAACATGAAATAATACAAGCAGAAAGCACACAAAATAGCACGGTACTCAAATTTGAGACAATTCCACTTGAACGCATTCAGGTGCAATTCAGCGTAACATTTTTAACCACACATTGCGCGGAAGAATCGCCAATCAGCTAGCAATGTAGATAGAACTCATTATTTGTTTATGGTTTGTCCTGCGTACACTGAGTATGCTATCTACCAACAGCAAAGGAACAACAATCACATGACCTGATACACAGATTTAATCTCTACACATCAGCAGCTACGTAGGATTTGGTCCTTTCGTAGGCATTTCATTGCCCTCGCTACATCATTGCGGGAGGATTGGCATGGGATTCCCAGTTTCTTGCCTTAATTTTAGAAGAGGCCTACGTCTGAGAATAATCTGGATGTTATTTCTTTTAAATAACTATATTGTGCAGCAGTCGGTAAGTAATTTATTGCTTCTTTGTCCTAGGAACACCTTGCTGAACCGAAGTCATCAACTATTTCAAGCATCTTTTTGCGGTTTCCACCAGCGACAAATCCATTGACATCTCTTTATAAACAAAATCGTATTAACCCAGAGAAGTCTACCATAGATTCGATATGATGTTCATGAACTAGCGCATCAGTCGAAACCTCTGTATATCACAAAACAAAAATAGAAAGCATTCCTGTACACACGTAGTTACATTTTTACGACACAATAAAACATCTTTATACCGACTCGCGATACATCATAACATCAGTCGTCAGACAGACATATACTCTGACGAATTAATTTAAATCCCTCGTATATCGTAAATGTTGAATATTTTCATAGCTTTAGTTTCCGGAGAAACGTTAACATATGTTTATTTTATGAAATTGAAAGTCTGTACTTAAAATGTTGTCAGAATGGTCAGTGAAGACTTCCTTACGAATGTCTATAAATCATTATGCATAATCAGAAGCCCAAAGATAAATGGACTGACCTAAAGCTGCATCCAGCTTTAAACATTACAACATACAATTGAGACGTAGCATGCAGGGTAGAGTAGACAAAAGTGCGTAATTTAACTACTTGCCGTCACGACATCACATGTTCGTAGCGTTGAGCTGTGGCACTGATCAAAGAGAAGCATCAGCTGTCGTTTGCTGCACGATGCACGAAAATATATCAGTATGCATTATTAGTTGGATTGTGAGAGACAAATAGTAGTTATTCCATGTAAAACACTGATAATCTGCAGCATCTGGATAAATTAAAAGCCAACCTAGTAACTCTAGGAAGCGTTTGTAGACCTCTTCCATAATTTTCCATAACGAATGCTTTAGAACCGGATATTCATAGTATTTGGCTAAGTGTAAACAGCCATGTATTAAGCTAACATTAGAAGTATAATGATTCGCGTTAGTATTCGATTCCTATTCATATTGCTATAGTGTTAATTAGACACATCTCACAATAATTCATGGTGAAAGATTTGAATGAATTTATGTGTATCATTCAATCAAAGCGAACATCGAACGTTCCGTACTATGAAGTATAATTTTCCCTTCAGTCAACTTTATCGTTTCGCTTCTCCTACACTGAAACGAGAGATTTTCGCAAAACATAAACCGATTTTCCTAATCCTTCCAACTTACAACAATCTTATAAAACTTTCATAATGTTATCCAAAGGAATCGATTTCTGCGTATGTGTGGGTATGTACAGATAATAGATATGTGCAGAAGGACCACTAAATGCAAAAATAATCTCACGCAATCAAACTCACCGAACAAAATAAAAATATATTAATATCAGTCAAGGTACCGTAGAAGAAATCCGAATAGGTCTTGAATGACAGTAAATATACGCTGTATAACAATACCGCATGTATTTGCTGTCGGTCAAAGCCTGTTCCAATATACTCTTTTATTATATTTGTGCCTAGTGGAAATTCTTCATGAACTTCCTTCACCCCGGGGAAGGGCGAACGGGTATGCCGGACTCCTACCGGCTAAAACCACTGGAGCGGTCATCCTCGGCACCTAAGGGAGGTGCCAGGTCCTCGTATGATCACACTAGAGTTCCAATATACCCTACACTATCAACAGTCTATCGTAGTCCACTACTGAATATTTTGTTAAAAATATTATTTTCTGTAAATATGCATGCAATGGTGATTTACACCGGTGATGCTTGCCGACCTACGTATATAAGGTATTTAGTATATGGTTATGATCTCTTGTACGAGAGAGCCTTGACGATCAGTGGTAGGGCACTACCGGCAAGTCAGTTTAATGTTTGACTGACATTCCCTCCTACGCTTCTTGGTCGATCGCTGGGCATTTTGTAGCGAGCAGCCACACGTGTGAGTCTGTTAACTCACGCTGTGCCGGTCTGGTCCTTCTGTCCGCTTATTGAGTGTTGCGTGTGTAAGCATCTATTTTTGACGGTCGAAGGTCGCTCTCAATAAACAATACGGTGAACAGGTGCGTGGGGTACGGTTCGCATATGTGCGTAATTATATCTTTTTTATATAATTTCCATTCAATGTGTTTAGTATTTTGTTGTTGAGTCCGTTACGAATAAATTACTACTACATATAGTAGATGTCGGTAGATGTGTAGGTGTCAACTCATACGTAACATACTGGGACTAACAATTTGGAGTGCGCAGCAAATTGCCTTGGCCCGGTCTGATCACCCCCGAGAAGACAGTGGTGCGCACGTGGTCACGTGCCGCCGTGTGCGCAGCAGACCGCACAACACAGAGACTTGGGGGGATCCTTTACAATCCTCCCCGAGAAGTACCTGGGGGCGGCCGTTTTACAGCCGCCTGACCTCCGCTAGAGGGGGTGACCGCTTTACAGTCATCCTCTCCGAGATGTGCCTAAAGGCGTGCCACCAATGGGCGGCTCTAGTGTGATCTTACGAGGACCTGGAGCACCCCTTCGGTGCCGAAGATGACCGCTCCAGTGGTTTTAGCCATTAGGAGTCCGGCATACCCCTTCGCTCTATCCCGGGGCGAAGGAAGTTCCATGTAGAAGTTCCACTGGACACCAAAAAAGTACGGGATGCGGTCTTGGATAGAAATGAGGTTATCAACAATCCATAGCAGTCCACCACTGGACTTACGCCTCTCCAATGTCCCATCACTGAGCACGATCCTTGGCTTTTCTCATCCAGTTCATGCCGGTCTGATCGATATTGGTAATTAATATCTGGCAACTTAAAAGAACGACGATCGAGTCTGTTCCTCGCTATTGTTGGTTAGGAAAGTAGAGACGCAAGTTAATGATATCAGGGTATTTGAAGAGTAAATAAGTAATACCATAGCAACTCCTACGACATTTGTGGAAGCTGATGGACTTGATACAAACTTACAGGTAACTGAGGTAGAGTCCACATAGCTGATTATGTGGAAATATTACTTCCCAGTTTTCTGTACGATAATGTACTAGGATTTCTCATGTGTCGTGGCTACAGGTTACTGACAGAACCGGGAGAGGGCCGATCCCACTCGAAGCAGGAGGAGACGGCGCCGGGGTAACAACCGCCCTGGCGCCTAATTCCCATAAACCTGAAACCCCTTGCCATTGTTATAAGGCGGGGGACCTCTGGGTTCGCGGGTGCGTAGATTGGGGAATCTGCGTGCCCACACCGAGCGACCCAACAGAAGACGGTAGCGCGCATGTGGTCACGCGCTGCCGTGGGCCGCTTTGGGGGATCCTTTACAATGCCCCCGGGGGAGAGTCCGGCATGCCCCGGGGAAGGGCGAAAGTTCATGAAGAATTTCCACTGTGCACCAATAAAAACAAAAACAAAAAAAGTTACAGACAGAAATCTCACATGCACAAACACCCAAACTCGGAACAACTGTCTGTAGGCCACGGAATCTAAGCCGCGACACTTAGCGTATAAAACTAAGTGACTAGCCACTGTATCTACGAGCCGTTAAACTGTTCTTCACTACCTACTTAAAAAATCTTCTATTCTATTTCCTTTTCATGAAACTTGGAAGTTTACTTGTCCTGTACATGGTATTGATCACAATGTTGAACAGTTCTGATATCCGATAATACTATCTCTAATGGGGACTGATAAAACATCCTCTAACAAATGTGGACTAATCTCACTAGGTGGGGAGAGTTTTATCAAACAGTGTTGTTTCATACATATTTTGAGTCAATCTACGCTAGTTTTATTAGCCTTGTTATGTTCAACAAAGCCCACATCCCCTCTTCTGCTGGGTGTCGTTAAAGCTGACGAAGGGATTAAGTATCGGATATCTATAGATATGTCAAGAGAATTGGCTGCAGCATTCGCTTTTTGAGTTATAGTATATGTACTAAAAACGCCATCCGATCTGCAACAGTGATATTCAGTATTGAAATGTGTTCCTATTTACTTTAATACACTACTACAATTTTCGCTATTTTTAAATAGTACTTATAACTTCAGCCGTGTGGTGCCGGTTCAGAATACCACCACCCCATCTCCTCCCGTGGGTGTCGTAAAAGTCGACTAAGGGATTAGGCGGAGGATGGGAAGCAGCGTCCTTCGAGCACATTAACAACTCAACTGCGATCGCCAACTCGTCTGGCAAGCGTGGCGATTATGGCAAATCCCCCCAATAAGCCCACAACACACCCATATCGGTTGTCACCAGACCTTTGGGGGAGGCCTGTGTTCAGCAGTGGACTTCATTCGGCCGAAATAATGATGTCTTATTACTTTGGATATTTTCACATTTCGTCAATCTTGTAATTTATATATTTATTAAAGTATAATGATTGAAATATGTATATACACGCTTCTTTTTGGTGTGACAGGTTTGAGATACATATGCGATTACCAAACCGTTAGCAGAAAATCTTGTATTTTCTTTATTTGAGAGCCGAGCACTCAATACAGCTATTCATACTCTCCTTTTTTTCGACATCTTGACCCGTCCCGACTTCTACATTCTCCTTCATTCGCTGTACAAAACTATGACTAGGGTTTCCCTTTCCTTTAGGTTATAAATGTTTCTCTTAAATTGTCTTAAAGAAGTTTAAATGTATTAAAGGACTGATATTCCTCTTCTATTATCTTATGTTCTGAAAAAGCGTCTTTCTAATGAAAGAGACAGCGAAAGGTTGGCAGCGTTTGAACTGTGGTATTGGAAGAGGATGGAGAAGATCACTGGATGGAAAACGAAAAAAATAGGATATGTTACTAATGGTTAACGCGATGATAATGGTATATAAAACAGGACAGGACCCAAATTCAACTATGCTAGTTCACAGTTTTAAGTATGTATCATTTCGGCCGAATGAACTACACTGCTGGACACAGGCCTCCCCCGTAGATAACCACAACGACCGATATGAGTGTGTTGTGGGCTCATTGAGGGGTATTGCTGTAATCGCCACGCTTGGCAGACGGGTAGGCGATCGCAGTTGAGCTGTTAATGTACTCGAAGGACGCTGCTGCCCATCCTTCGGCTAATCCCTTGGTCGACTTTTACGACACCCACGGGAGGAGATGGAGTGGTGGTATTCTGAGCCGGCACCACACGGCTTATCACGGCATATCAATATGTATGTTCTCCTTTAATCAATATGTAAACGAGTTGCTTTCGATAGTGATGCTTTATTGGTACATAGCACGAAATGTGACAAATAATACTACTAGTAAAATGTTGTATAAAAATGAAAAAGCTGCAAAAGACATACATGTGTATATATTTACAAAATAAACATATTATTTCAAAACAAATAAAACAAGCCGTGAAAAGATACATTATTTGAAGAAATGTAAATAATTTCCAAGCTACTGAACAGTTCCGACAATGAAAAGGGTTCTAAGTATCAGTTCGCCGTATAATGCGATTAGCTTTGATATGATTTGAATCAAAATGTTTGAGCGGGAGGATTATTGACGGCATGGTTGGTGTAGTGGCTGATACAGTCGGCTGCTGCGCTCCTGGTAGGGGGTTCGATTCCCGCACGGAACAAATATTTGTATGATCTGCACGTAGTCGTACCGGGTCATTGTGAATTTGTATGTGGAATTCATGTCTGTAAACGCACGCACGACACAGGAGAAATCCTAGTGTGGGGCAACGTTTTATAAAATAAAATAAGTAAAGCATTTTGAATACCTCATCTGTTTTTCAAATTACAACCTCTAATCAAAGCAGGGTTGTACATATAGAAAGCAGGAAGTTATTAGCACTAAAGAATAATCAACACTCCGCTTATTGTCTGGATTAGGAATATAACGCCACTCCATCTCCTCCCGTGGATATCGTAGAAGGCATCATCGTTATCATCATCATCATTTCCAAAGATCGCCACAACGATCGGGCTGGGTTTGTGTTGTGTGCTATTTGAGGGATTTGGGGATTTACCCATTTAATAGTGGTTTGGCGATCGCAGTTAGGTTGTAAATGTACTCGAAGAGCCACCGCCATCTTTTACGATACTCATGGGATGAAATGGGTTGGTGCTATTCTTTGTCGACACCACACGGAAAGATGAGAAAGGGACTCGTAACCAGAAGGATGAGCAGCAGCGTCCCTTCTGTGTAACAGTGTGGCTATACTGCGTTACAACTCGCCGGATAAGCGCAGTGAGTACTGGCAAATTTTACCAAAAATGACAACAAGAAAACATCTTTGGGGAGGCTTGATGACAGCGGACTCCTTCGGCTACTATAATGATGATAATCAACATATAACATCATGTTATTGAAGACAAACCAGTTCTTAAACTCAATAAATGTTTGGTCCTTCGAGCCGAAATTTCTGGATTCGGGGCCACTGGTTACACAGAACGTCTGCATATAATGGCTGATGATTAAATACCGTTCAGCATCCGATGATGCAATAGTAGCTACTTTAGTAATCTTTATTACACCAATGCAACTAATTAAGATTAAATTACATTACATTATGTCAAACAAGTTTAAAAAGAATGGGCAGCAGCTTTCCTTCTGTGTAACAGTAGCCATACTGCGTTTACCAACCCGCCTGCTAAGTGCGGAGAGTACTAGCATATTCCACCCAAAATGACGACAAGAAAAAATCTTTGAGGGAGGCCTTTGTTATCATCATATTAGCCGAAGGCGTCCACTGCCAATCAACATATAACATTATGTTGTCGAAGATAAACCAGTTCTTAAACTCAAAAAATATTTGGTCCTTCGAGCCGAAATTTCTGGATTCGGGCTTAGTGGTTACACAGAACGTCTGCATATAATGGCTGATGATTTAATACTGTTGAGCATCCGTTGATGCAATGGTAACTACTTTAGTGATCCTTAATAACACCAATGAAACTGATTAAGATTAAATTACTTTATACTATGGCAAACAAGTGCAATATACGAGCAGCAATATTGAGGAGAAAATTTAATATCCTGGAGCGACAAAACGTGGATTCTACCCAATCCCTAACAAAAAATGCTTATAAAGGTATTTACGTCGGGATTGCCCACAAAGTAACTAAGTTTACTTTTCTCATTTATTTTTCTTGGGTGCGAGTCAAACTTTTGTCTAACAGCTTTTATATCCCAATTTCAGTATGTTAAAATGTAGTTTTTTCAGAGCTTATAAGTTATTTTCTTTGTTTTAGCGTTTTTTGGTCTCAGAAATGAAGAGATTGGATAGACAGCCGCCCATACGCCGGAATTATTTGACATTGTTTATTACGATAAGACCACGTATTGCACGATGCCTGATTTTATTGCACATATTTTGATACAATATGGTGACAAAACGAGCAAGTCATGCACCCAGTGGTAAGCTTCATGCCTGCCCTTAACAATTGCAATGTCCCATACCTTTTTTATTGGTGCCCAGTGGAAATTCTTCATGAACTTCCTTCGCCCCGGGGAAGAGCGAAGGGGTATGCCGGACTCCTACCGGCTAAAACCACTGGAGCGGTCATCTTCAGATAACTTCACCTAACAGAGCCCCTCAGGTCCTCGTATGATCACACTAGAGCTGCCCACTGGCCGCCACGCCTATAGGCTCCTCTCGGAGAGGGTGACTGTAAAGCGGTCACCCCCGGGGGATTGTAAAGGATCCCCCAAAGCGTCCCACGGCAGCGCGTGACCACATGAGTGCTACCGTTTTCTGTTGGGTCGCTCGGTGTGGGCACGTAGATTCCCCAATCTACGCACCCGCAATGTCCCATACCTAGGGCTAGCCCTGTGTGGGACCACACAGCGCTCATCACCTTGAGACATTAAGTCATTTAGTCATTTGGTGTGAGCCTCCTTTTTTTATATTGGGGAAATCCTCATGGACTTCCTCCGCCTTAGGAATGACGGAGGGGCATGCCGGGCTCTAACTGGCTAAAACCTCACGGTGGCCTCCCTCTTACCTCTCCTCGGCGCTTGCAATAGCGCCGAAATATCGAAAACTCGAAATAAATAAAAAACATGGTAAATATACCGTTTTCAGTTCTAATAATAAAGGTATAGGTATATTCTGAAACTAGTGCATTGAACAAAAATGCAGCTAATATTTGCAATGAAAGTTAGTAAGCTATAAATACTTGGCTGTCGGAGGCTTTGCTACGTCGCTTGCAAGTACACTTGGCTATTAAGCGATTGGCTAGTAGTGTCTTTTGGGAATAGTTGCATGTATATGTATTGTTGATGTAATTGTTCTGTTTGACATTTGTTTTCCTTTGAAAATATTTATTACTTTGTATTGATTACCGACTAATCCGCTAGCCCGATTCATGTTGTGGGTGTTGTAAAAGGTTACAAAGTAATTTTGGCAATCAATATATTATATATTAAAAGAGGTAGATATATATTACATGCGCGTCAAAATTAAGAACTCTCCCAATAGCACCTCGCAATCAGTTCGCCCAAAACAGGACAACGAGCACACACTGTCACAATCTGTATTGTTTTCTTAATTAAGTAATAACAATGCCGTCGTGCGAAAAGAAAATGCACAAACTATCGAGCAAAAATAAATAAAGAGCAGGGAATCTCTTACTACACCTGAGTAACAGAGTATAATAAAATATTTGAATAAAATACTATTCTAATTGCTGGCTCAGAATGCCACCACCCCTTTTCCTCCCGTGGGTGTCGTAAACGTCGACTAAGGGATTAGCCGGAGGATCAGCAGCAGCGTCCTTTGAGTACATTAACAACTCAACTACGATCGCCAACCCGCCTGCCAAGCGTGGCGATTATGGCAAAACCCCCCAATGAGCCCACAAAACATCCACATCGGTGGTTGTGGTGATCTTTGGGGGAGGCCTGTGTCCAGCAGTGGACTTCATTCGGCCGAAATGATGAATTATTTATAGAATAATATTCTCGAAGAAAACACAGGCCAAGCAAAGAAAGGAGACAACACATATAATATATGACAGGTGCGACAAAGACATCGAGTACACGTGTTGTCATTTTAGATAGCTATCTGTTTTACTCTCGTAGTATTTATTTCTGTTTTCTTAGAGCACAGGTCAGCAAAAGGACGAGCTAGCAGCGCTGATTTACAGCAATAGCCTCTGTGAGTGCCGTTGTGGCGATTAGTAAAACGCGGCGAGAAAGATAACAATAGATCTGGAGACGTTACTTTATATATGTTAATTTGTTATATACGGAAGAAGGCTATTGCCCATACCCTAAATTTTAAGTTGCCTTATCCATGGGCGGAGAAGAGTCGTCTACTCTTTGCCGGGAACCCACGGCTGACCAGGTAAGGTAACCATACCCTAAATTAAATATGTATACCCCTCCTAACCTTGAACTACCGATCGTGGTGTTACCACCGCACATTTCCTGTATTACAATATTAAACCTATTTATGTAGTTTTTACTGGTCATTTTGGTTTCCTGGGTAGTTTGTGGTTGCTGGAATGTATTTATGGGCGCGATATAAATATAAAACTTGGAAAACTGGTAGATGTAGTTGATGAAACAATGTTATTAGAACAGCTTAAAATACGAATGAAACTGCTTTCAAGCGATATCGAAATGTTTGTAACAACTGTAACGGTCGAATTTAATAATCTATCTAATCCGAAATCTTTGGATTTGGGAACGGTAATTTGTCTGTTTTTATATTAAGTGTGATGTTAACACAAAACAAATCAAGTTCAAAACCTTAAATCTAAAGACTTTGGATTAGATCCATTATTAATTTCGGATGTTAAGTATCAATGTGTCTTAATAAAAAAGTCTAAGGATGAGTGACGTACTTATGTAGTTAAAGCAGGTATTGAATGTGATGTTATTGTAAATTTCTTACTGTAATATATTTATATAATATTCAATTAGTATTATGATACATTGAGAACCTTATATATAGAGAGAGTTATAATGCTGAATGTACAGAAACATTACTGAAGTGAAACAGTCTAAACAATTTATTTATATATTTTCACAGCATCATCCATATAGCATAACAGAAAGAGTGTTAGGAATTATTAATCTCTCTCATACTGTTCATCTTAAATATTTTTCATTAGGATTAACGTATTGATCGATATATTTGTCAACATACATTGTTACATTACATAAATATTGATCACGAGATCACGAATATCTTGATTTGTCATTGTAATCATTGCTTTAAGTCAAGTTTTATATATTCTTATATATATATCTTGGTTGACTATTATGGATCATAAAATAATGATTTCAAGCAAAGATATTTGTGATATTTCGTCACGTGGGACTTATTAACTTAATCTATACAAATAAATAAAATTGAAGTGTCTGTTTGTAATGTCAAAATAACAGCTTTTTACTAAACGCATATGAAAGTATATACGATACCTACAACAAAAAAACAAATTTTATTTTTTTGTCTGTCTGTCTGTCTGTCTGGCTGTCTGTTTGTTCCGGGTAATCTCCGAAACGGCTGAACCGATTTTGACGGGACTTTCACTGGCAGATAGCTGATGTTATAAGGAATAACTTAGGCTACTTTGATTTTAGAAAAAGAATTAGGGTTCCGCGCAAAAAAAATAAAACCCTTGAAATCCAATATATATATTCTATGCCAAGTGTATATGTCGAAGTATTATAAATTTCTTTTAAATTAAACGCGGGTGAAACCGCGGGTCCCAGCTAGTGTTATAATAAATGGAGTACCTATAGGTAGTGACTCGGTCCGATCAATTTATCGAGCTCTTGTTGTAGTTCGTTCGTTTTGTTATTAATTGTATGAACCGTTATGGATTTTTATTTAATTGTTGGTCTTATTTTTTTGTAAGTTGGTAAGATGATCCTATATTGAGATTTTATAAAATGCAAGTGCGTGTCAAACGGGTCTCGTAAAGATAAAAAAATAAAAAAATATATATAAATTTATATAAACCCATAAAACAATAATAAAAAGTACGTAAGTAGATACCCATGTCAATTTAACTCATTATCTCACGACCTTTTTTTTTTTTTTTTATTGGTGCCCATTGGAAATTCTTCATGAACTTCCTTCGCCCCGGGGAAGGGCGAATGGGTATGCCGGACTCCTACCGGCTAAAACCACTGGAGCGGTCATCTTCGGCACCTAAGGGAGGCTTCAGGTCCTCGTATGATCACACCAGAGCCGCCCACTGGTGCCACGCCTATAGGCACATCTCGGAGAGGGTGACTATAAAGTGGTCACCCCCCCGGGGGAATTATCTCACGACCTAGGCACTAAGTCAGCTAATTTACGAAAGCTTCAATAGAGTGTCGATATTGAGTCAATGGCATAGTTTTAGATATTTAGTATTCTACTAGTTAAATAAGAGCACTGGCTATATACAGACTTTCTACTGAACAGTCATTCAACTGCCTCTGAAGTATTCAGTGTTCTGTATTGCAATGATCCATGCTGTTGACGTCCACTGCTGAACAAAAGCCTCCCCCTTAGATTTCCACAACGAGCGGTGACATGCCGCTCTCATCCAACGACTCCCAGCGACCTTCACCAGGTCGTCTGTCCACCTCGTTGGAGGTCATCCCACGCTGCGTTTTCCGGTGCGTGGTCTCCACTCGAGAACCTTTTTACCCCAACGACCAGCAGTCCCAGGATCATCACTATTACCAAATGCAGTTGAATGTCAGTTTAATGGAAATTCAGTGGAAAGCCACTTATTATTTAAGTAGCGTAATACCAAAATGTCTAAAACGATTCCATAGACACACTACCGACACTAACTATTTAGTTCATTACTAAAAGAAGACTTCAATCGCTTCAATTTTTAATATTTTGATATAATTTAAAGTTTCATTTTTATTCTCCTTTCTAATTTTTAACCGTTTAGTTTAACTTTAATGTATTATTGTCAAAACACTCAGTAGAGCATTTCGCTTTTAGTTTCTATTGGACAAATCACTGATTCTGATAGTACAGGTGTAAACCTAGTTTCAGAATCAGGGGTTGAACTATATTGTCTTAACTTGCTCTTTTTTACATTATGCACTAGCAAAGTACTTTCATCTTTTATGTATAAGAGTCAAATGTACTAAAATAAATGAATAAAGAAAGAAATAAATAAATTACTCAATACCATCGAGATTCCATAGACAACACTCTATCGATACGACATTGAAGTTGTAACAGAAAAGCCAATCTATCACTATCCTAATCGAATCCCAATAGTGTGTCCCTGGAATGGCAATTGTGCGCCCTTATCATCATCAGCCCACTGCTGGACATAGGTCTCTCCCAGCGTGCGCCACAACACTCGGGCATCAGCATTCCGCATTCAGCTGGACCCAACAACCTTCTTCAGGTCGTCCATCCATCTGGCTGGTCGCCGACCCACACTAAAAGTCACTACGTTTGCCCTTACGCGGTCTACACTCTAGGACTCGTCTGCTCCATCAGCCATCGATCCTTCAACAGCCGTGACCAGCCCGCTGCCGCTTCAGCTTGCTAATTCGGTGTACCATGTCGATAATTTTGGTTCTCTTCCGGATATCCTCGTTCATCGTTTATCCTCAATTGTATGTCATTTGATTAAAATTAACAGAATTGGGGCCCGATTGATCACAATTATAATAATTTGTAGATCGGTGCCATCCGATATCAAGACCCTGGTCTATTATTTTTCAGCCCATTCGAATACGCGATCCGCTATTTTACGATTCGCAGGAATGACGAAAGTATTTTATTACTAGTAAAGTGACTTAAATATTTGTACATGTAAACGGCTCTACAAAATTTCATCTATTATGCTCGATAAGGCACGCATAGAAGTATACGTGAACTAGGTAAAAAGAGAAGTTGATTAGCGTGAACAATGTATCTTTCCACTCACTTGTTGTGTATCCGAAGTCGTCTTCTTCCTCTGGATCCGCTTCTTTCTCTTCTTTGCTGCGTTTCACTGCTCCAGCCGAGGCGCGGTCAATCTAAGCAAACAATAAAACAGGTATCGGAATTAATTATCGATCAACTTTACGAAATATATCGCATTTCTTCCGTTTAGTCCATGTTTTTTTTTCTCTTTTTTTTTCAACGTTGCCCCAACCCACGACCCAGAGCGCAGCAGCCGACTGTATCAGCCACTGCACATCTATGCATTTATTATTTCATTCCTTTTCCCAGCAGTAAACGTACTAGGTCCTTGCAACTACGACAACCATCGGGCCACGGCCACAATAAAGCAATATCTTTCATCATCATCATCATCAAATCAGCTAAAGGACGCCCACTGCTGAACAAAGGCCTATAATTCCCTCCTAATTGTGGAATAAGGCTTATATATTTCCACAATTATGGCGTCATTTAGGAGGGAATTATCTAATACTCACCACGCTTGGCAGACGGGTTAGTTTTTTTTTTTAGAACATTGCCCCTCACTAGTATTTCTCCTGTGTCATGGGTGCGTTTACATACATGAATTCCACATACAATACACCCAGACCCGGAACAACTACCTGCAGATCATACAAATATTTGTTCCGTGCGGGAATCGAACCCACGACCCGGAGTGCAGCAGCCGACTGTATCAGCCACTGCACCAACCGTGCCGTCAAGTAGTGAGTGCAGTGTACCACAAAAAGGTAGCTACTGCCCATCCCTTTAGTTGGAAGTCCCTTAGTCGCGTTTTAGCACATCCACGGGAGCTAATGGATTAGTGCTATATTCTTAATCCGGACGCCACACGGAATATCTGCCTATTTGTGAGTATTTTAAAAGGCGATTAAGATATATCATCACGACCCAGGTATCTACGGACCACAAAATGTAATTACAAAACCGAACCCTTAAAGATTTTCGTATAAAACATTGTGTCTAAAAGAGAAAAAGTGTAAAGTTCCGCATAAAAATGTCAATTAATTTAAACGTCATTTACGACAGGATGATGGACAATATTCTATGCGGCATCTCTATTGTACTGAAGATCCCATCCAATTTTATTCATAAAATAATTTAATTGAAACGGAGACTTGTTCTTAGTCCTGTGCTAATCTAGGAAGTCTAAAGAATAAGGCAAAATTATGAAGCGCCCATTTTCGCACAGAATCGTATTTTAGAAACCGCAAGTGCGACTCCATATTCGTAAAGCGGAGGGAGATCACGTGCGAGTTTCCTCGGGGGTTGGTTCTTGGCCCCTCTTATGGAACCCCGCCTACGACGTGGTCTTGCGTGTCGTTCTCGCAGCTGGTGTCAATTTAGTGTGTTACGCTGACGATAATCTTGATTTGGCCAGCAGGGAGTCCTTCGAGGGAACCATCCGACTTATCGAGCAACCTTTTTTTTTATTCATGTCCAGTGGAAATTCTACATGGAACTTCCTTCGCCCCGGGGTCGGGTGGAGGGGTAAGCTGGACTCCTACTAGCTAAAACCACTGGAGCGGTCATCTTCGGCACCGAAGGGGACGGCTCCAGGTCCTCGTAAGATCACACTAGAGCCGCCCATTGGTGCCACGCCTTTAGACACATCACGGAGAGGATGACTGTAAAGCAGTCACCCCTTTTAACGGAGGGAAGGCGACTATCTTGCCGAAGACGCCCCTAGGCACTTCTCTGAGAGAATTGTAAAGGATACCCCCGCGCCTCGCTTAGCGCTGCGCTGCGCACACGGCGGCACGTGACCACGTGCGCGCCACCGTCTTCCCGGGGGTCACTCGGTGTGAGCACGCAGACTCCCTGATCTGCACACCCGCGACCCCTGAGGCCCCTTACCATGTAGCAATGGCAGTGAGCTCAGGCGTGTTGGGCCTGGATTGTTACCCCGGTGCCGTCTCGTCCTTTTCCATGCGGGATCGGCCCTCTCCCGATCCCACTCTGCAGTCTCCTTTTGGAGCATGACGCACTTGCAGGAGACCACTGCACTCCAATTTCACTCTCTTCTCTACAAAACCCACTTCAAAACCAAACCAGGACCCGTAACTACAAAATGTTTGATGGCTAGACTGTCTTTCTCGTCTACTTAAGAGTTGAAGAATATGCAACCAATAGCACCAGCCATATAAAATGAAACATATAATGCCTTAAAAATATACCCTAGCGAATTACCTCCACTCCCTTATCAGAGTACGTTCTACCCTGCAACTCTCTCTCATCTTCCTCGTCACTGCTCTCGGAATCCGAGTAAACGGGCTTGGCAGGCTCATCTGCAGGTTCACTATCCACTGGCTTCTCTGATTCACCATCGGCCTCTTTCTCCTCATCCGCTTCTGAGGTCACCGTAATCTAGAAATAGGAGATGATTTAGGCTATTGGCTGACTTTTTGCTAACGTAAAATTGACGTGTACCTAAATTGGATGAATTTAATCAACCTCGGAATTATATTTCATCATTTCGGCCGAATGAAGTGTTAATGTACTCATTAATAACTCAACTGCGATCGCCAACCCGCCTGCCAAGCGTGGCGATTATGGCAAAACCCCCCAATGTGCTCACAACACATCCATATCGTATCTATCGTACACGTCATTGTGGTGATCTTTGTGGGAGGCCTGTGTCCAGCAGTGGACTTCATTCGGCCGAAATGATGATGACACTGTGATTAAGAATAGTGACATAATGATGTCAATACCTATTTTAACATTATGACATAATATTTCACACGTTAATACTTGAACATCGTAGGATGTTAATCATCATCATTATGTTAATCAAATTAAGACTCCGCTACTAATTACCTTTATCTCGTGTTGTGGCGTTTTCTCCAAAGGTGGCGGTGCGGGCGACTTCCGAGCTGACGGCGTGGGAGAGGCAGGTGGCGAAGATGCTTCCACATCTGAAGAGTCTGTATTCTGTAAAATTATCCTGTTTATAATGTTAGATTTAGAGATGGGTACAAAATATATAATGAAAAAGACATCTTAATATATATAAATTACGTGTCATGTTGTTTGTCCGCTATGGACTCCTAAACTAAAGAACCGATTTAAATAAAATTTTGCACACTGTGTGCAGTTTTATCCAAGTTAAAAGATAGGATAGTTTATATCTCAATTTAGAATAGCAATTTTATATCTCAATTATTTGTTTATTATCTGACAGTCATAATTATCTGTTAGTTCGATAAGATTCTAACAGATGTCGGTATAAGGTTGACTGGATTGAGAAAGTATCCAATAGATGGCGCTATGTTAAAAGTACAAACGTTTTATGTATGCTACAATTTATTAGTTTATCCGCAATTTATTATAATTCCACGCGTGCGAAGCTAGTTATTTTATATATTACAAGACCACATAGTTTGAATTTTGTCGAAACCTGATACTCTTTCGGTTATCTTTATTAGCGAAGTTTTTGAGTAGTCTGGAACTCAATTGAAGATCTTTTTTACAAATGGTCGTCATACGAAAGGATTAACAGATTTATATGAAATTGGGGAGTTATTGGGGAGCATTGTCGTTTACATTACTAAGATTATTAATATTATCATCACTTCCTGCCCTTCTAAGATAAGCCTCATCATCATCAATTCAGCTGTAAACGTCCGGACATAGGCCTCCCCCAAAGATCACCACAATGGCTGGGTGTGATGTGCTTATTAGGGGGAACTGCCATAATCAGCACGCTTGGCAGGCGTGTTGGCAATCGTAGTTGAGTTATAATGTGCTTGAAAGACGCCGTTCATACCCCAGATAATCCCATAGTCGCTTTTTACGACACCCATGGCATAACATGGGGTGGTGTTATTGTTAGCCAGCACTACACGGTAGTAGATCCGGGACCCCCGGAGGGGGTGGAGTAGCATGCCGGACTCCTACCGGCTAAAACCATCGAAGTGGTTATCTTCAGCACCGAAGTGGGCCTGCAGGAACTCGGATAATCTCCATTTAGAGCCACTCCACTTGCCGTGTGGTGCCGGCTCAGAATACCACCACCCCATCTCCTCCCGTGGGTGTCGTAAAAAGCGACTAAGGGATTAGCCGGAGGATGGGCAGCAGCGTCCTTCGAGTACATTAACAGCTCAACTGCGATCGCCAACCCGTCTGCCAAGCGTGGTGATTATGGCAAAACCCCCCAACGAGCCCACAACACGCCCATATCGGTCATTGTGGTGATCTTTGGGGAGGCCTGTGTCCAGCAGTGGATTTAATTCGGGCGAAATGATGAAGAAAAAAAAATGATGAGAGCCACTCATTGGTGCCACGCCTTTATGCACATCTGAATTTTTATCTTTAATTAATATTTGATTAATATGTATGTATATTATATATTTTATCTTTTAATTATTAATAATATATTTATATAGGTCATATAAAAATGACGTTTCATATCATATATTTATTTATTGTTATTTTTATAAGTAATGTACACTCAACTTAAATCTCAAGTCTTATGCCATCTCTCTATCACTCAAAGGTTTGCTGGTAGAAAACTCAAATTTCAGTTAAACTCGCCTTTGTACATATCATTTCGATTTGTGTAATATTTCTGTGTTTGTGTACAATAAAGAGTTAAGAAATTAAGAATCTCAGAATGGATGACTGTAAAGACCACAGGCACCTCTCGGGGGGATTGTAGTGGATTCCCCCAAAGCCTCGTTATACGCTGTGCTGCGCACACGGGGCCCGTGCCCACGTGTGCGGCATGATCCCGGGCTCGCTTGGTATGAGCACGCAGATTCCCAATAGGCGCGCTCGCGACCCCAAATTAGATCGTGCTTAATTATCGTCTTTTGACGAAGCACATACATATACAGCAGTAGATGTTTATCGAAAGGAAATGGCCTCCCAAGCATTTTCATTTCTTAATAAATACTTATAAATAGCACGTGGATCCGTACCCACGCCAGTAGACTCTGCACTGTTAGTGTCACAGTGTCGCCAGCTGCCTTGATGAGCTGCACGGCTCGTTCGTGCTGTGCAGACCGCACGCACACCCCATCCACCTCTAAGATTCTGTCGCCTGTCTGTGAAAACAGTGTGGTGTAGGTACTGCCACATATCTTGAGCAGTTAGACGGATAAGTTAAGAAGGAAGTTAAGGACAAAGTAAATGGTGTATTTGCATTACTGAACACATGACGACGCTGCGAGAAATGCGTATATTCAAGCTTCTACACTTGGATTTACCAGTGATGACATATGGAACAGAGACGTGGTCACTCAGGATGGGCCTCATAAGAAAGCTCAAGGTCACTCAGCGACCTATGGAGAGAGCTATGCTTGGTATTTCTCTACGAGATCGAATCAGAAATAAGGAGATCCGTAGAGGAACTAAAGTTGTCGACATAGCTGAAAGGATCAGTAAACTGAAGTGGCAATGGGCGGGGCACATTGCTCGTAGAACTGATGGCCGCTGAGGCACAAAGGTTTTCGAATGGAGACCGCGCACCCGAAAACGCATTGTGGGACGACCTCCAACGAGGTGGACAGACGACCTGGTGAAGGTCGCTGGGAGTCGTAGGATGAGGGCAGCATGTAACCGCTCGTTGTGGAAATCTTAAGGGGAGGCCTTTGTTCAGCAGTGGACGTCCTGTGGCTGATATGATGACACTTGGATTCAATAATGACCGAGACAAAATCGCTGCTGCCCATCCTCCGGCTAAATCTTTAGTCAACTCTTATGACACCCATGAGAGGAGATGGAGTAGTTGTATTCTGAGCACCACACGGCAAGTCATCTAGGATCTCATATTATGACTAGTTTAGATTGTAACTAGTCCATATCTTACACCTAATACACAATATATTTTAGTCGTCCAATACTCTTCGTTACAATATTACACTGGTGTTACCTGTAAATCTCCACAGTTTCCGGCAGGACTTCCTGCCACCACATTCTTGATGAAGATGCCAAATATCGCCTTCTCTTCACCTTCATCACCGTCGCGGTTGGAGATTATATCGACCTGTTGACATGAAATCTTACAGTCTAGATGACACTGGTATATAGTATTAAACATTGGAGAACTTACTGTAGAAGAAATCATACAGCCTAAAATTCTAATGGCTTTTGAAAACAATACAGATTTTTTTGGGTTCTAGTTTGCTGCCGTCTAATAATATTCTTTGTTTTCGTTCGATTTTGAGTACGAAAGTGAGTAATACTCTGGGTATTACTAAAATGTTCCCTAAGATACGTTACCGTCTTTGTTTTGCAGTGCACGACTACAATTTACAGTACACGAACATTGCTTTAATTGGGATATGCAGTTAAAGGTTTAATGAGAAAAATCTGAAGAAATTGATACTAGAACCAACACCAACCCTTGGTTTTTTGCAATACAACTTTCTCATCGTCTATGGGATATATTGCTGTGTAATTTATCATCTTCATTGTGATTTTTGATAGCCTTCCTGTGCCCATATGTCTTAATGCTAATTCTAATTCCTATCTGATAATCATGGGTCCCTTCTTCTTCTCTTAGATTATGGCTTCTGTCGAATATCTTCCACAATTTCGCCAATGTCAAGTATAAGGCAACGTCGTACGGTGTTTAGATTAATAAATCTCTACATATTCATAAAATAATTCACAAAAATAAAAAAAATTCTAAAAAATATGTCGGCAACGTCGTACGGTTCAATTGTTTTTTTTCTTCTTCTTCTTCTCTTAGATTATGGCTTCTGTAGGTTATCTTCCACAATTTCGCCAATGTCAAGTTTAAGGCAACGTCGTACGGTATTTAGATGAATAAATCTTTACATATTCATAAAATATTTCTCAAAAATGAAAAAAATTCTAAAAAATATGTCGGCAACGTCGTACGGTTCAATTGTTTTTTTTCAATGGGTCCCTAATGTTTGCTAATTATTTTTGACACACGTCACTTACAACTCTTTTTACCATAAATTAGACTATGATTTCGGGACTTTACGCGCACAGATAAATCAAAACAATATTTTAACTAAACTCGACGTTTCGGCCAAGTTGCATTGACCGTGGTCAAGTAGGTATTACAAATAAAAAAAAACATTTTTTCTTGCAAATTGTTCTTTTCAGAAGCTACTTATTTAAAAAACCAATGTTATACTAACTACCTAGCGCCTTGGCACGCTCGCTGCTCTTGCTCGGCTCGCGCGTTTTAGTCACAGATCTAATCTAACTCAGCAGTAAAAGTAGTATTGCCAAATCAATACTTTACGAAACGTTATCATCATCATTTCAGACGAAAAACGTCCACTGCTGGATATAGCTTCCCCATGACAGCTACAATGATGAATGAAGCATTAGGAGATCATGAGAGGCGACGCTGGGCAGGCGGGTTCATGATCGCAGTTTAGTTATAAATGTTCTCAATAGAAGCTGCTGCTCATCATCCGGCTAATACCATAGTCGCCTTTTACGACACACACGGGATGAGATGATTTCTTTCTTTCTGCTTTCTCACTCACTACCGAGTCTAAAATGATTAAGTAATTGCTGTTGTCTGACAAGTCCTTGCTGTCCTATGAATACGTTCCTGCTGGAGAATGTTGTGCTACATACCTTGCCACCGACAATGCTGACGCCAAGCGGCGCGCCAGGGCTGCGCTTGAGCGTGACCTGGCGTGGTGGGCCCCACCGCTGCGCCGATAGCTCATCAGCGCGACGCTCGGATGATACTGTCACTGTCATTGTTGGTGGGGCGAAGCTATTGGAAGAAAAATCGGTTAGGCTAACATTAACTATAGTATTTTACATCATTTCGGCCGCATGAAGTCCACTGCTGGACACAGGCCTCCCCCAAAGATCACCACAATGACCGATATGGGTGTTATGGGCTCATTGGGGGGTTTTCCTAATCGCCACGCTTGGCAGGCGGGTTGGCGATCGCAGTTGAGTTGTCAGTGTACTCGAAGGACGCTGCTGCCCATCCTCCGGCTAATCCCTTAGTCGACTTTTACGACACCCACGGGAGGAGATGGGGTGGTGGTATTCTGAGCCGGCACCACACGGCAATATTTTACATCGTCAACGTTATATTTTTGATCACTTTTAAACAATGTCTACACTACCGTGACATGGCCTCTAATATAAATACTTTTACACCTTTAATTTGCATATATTCTTATGCTATTTTATACGCCTTCGCGCTGTCTGTCTGTGTTATAATAAATTTATATTGACAGCTTACTGATCTACCTATTAATCAATCAATCATCATCATCACGGCCGAATGAAGTCCACTGCTGGACACAGGCCTCCCCCAAAGATCTCCACAACGACCGATATGACTGTGTTGTGGGCTCATTGGGGGGTTTTGCCATAATCGCCACGCTTGGCAGACGGGTTGGCGATCGCAGTTGAGTTGTTAATGTATTCGAAGGACGCTGCTGCCCATCCTCCGGCTAATCCCTTAGTCGACTTTTACGACACCCACGGGAGGAGACGGGGTGGTGGTATTCTGAGCCGGCAATCAATCTAAATATTAATTTAATTTACGTTCCTAATTTGCTGGTCCTTAATATTACATAGCTATATGAAGCAAGCCATCACAAAGTCATTGTGAAAATAGAAGCATATCATCCTCTGCAAAGGATCTCTAAGGGGACGACGTAATGGATAACTCAATTCCCGCATCAATTGGATAAGCGCGATATGTAACAATTGAGAAGTGCACGCTATGAGCGACGTTTACTGGCATGATACGTACAAAGTAGTACAATAATATTTACTGCGATAGTCTAGAACAGGGGTTCCCAAAGTGGTGAATATCAGTTTTCCAGGGGTTGACTTAAACGAAAACTGATTTTGGGGGGTCGTCGTGGTAAAAATCGGCCCCTATTAATTAACACAAGTTCTTATTTGAAACTTTCAAGATACTGTATAAGTTGTGTTGCGTGTACCAACTTGTTATAAGAATGACTAATATTTTAGTATGAAGTATCATTGTTGTACTTATAGTCGAAAAAGGCTTCAGTGTGAATACAAAAATTTTGACAAAACAAAGAAACCGTTTGAAAATCAACGAACGCGGAGATTTAAGGCTGCAACTCTTCAATATTGAACAGGATTTCGCTAGATTGGTAGAAAGTCACCAGGTCCATCCATCACACTGAACTTTTTATTTATTAATGGTTACATTGTGATTTTATTGTTTTAAAAATAATACCTACTTAAGTATTTTTACATAATTTGTACTATTTAATAATTATTATTAATTACACTTAATATTTACTGAATTTCATGTCTATTTATTTTGTTAAATTTTGATGAGAAAATTATGTCAGGTTTACTCACTTAACCAACCGCAATTTTTTTTAATTGATAAGCATTTTGTGTCAATAGGACAAAAACTAGAGATAGGATTTTTAAAGTAATTTGGCTATGGGGGGCGAGGGCAGAGGTATCAGTTCACTTTGGAAAAGGGGTCTTTTGCCCAAAATAGTTTGGGAATCCCTGGTCTAGAGTCACCTCATAATCATCACGGATAACATTGGCCAATGGAGCACACGAATATTTGATTGAAGACTACGATTCGATCACCATTGTGTGGGCTTCTGAAATGGTAATGCCATTTAGACTACAGAAAGTTAAAAATCTTTGTGAATTTCAATGTAAGGTAGAAGGTCGAAGTCGATTGTTATGTTTTGGTCCTTTGAGTCTAATAGGGGTGTGTTCGTGGAAATGGTTCCAATTTATCGAACAATACATTTAATCGAGGTAGGTATCGCTCAGGATTTATATGGAATTTTGAGTTTGTGAAAACAGTCCACACCTAAGGTAGCCAAAAAGTAACAAGCCAGTTTGTTCAATCTTCATCATCTTCAACAACCAGCTCATTTCTCCTCATAGTAACCATAGCACACTATCGTTTCGGTCTGTTAGACGGCCGACATCGGTTGTCTTAAAAAAAACTACCTTTAGCACTAACTACTATTTATTAAAAAAAACACCAATTACACTACCATATAACACATTTACCGAAATTAGGATTAGGTATATCTAAAATGACTTCCCAAAATTTGGTACTGTACGCGGTGGTATCCAGAATCTAACTGACTTATATTAATCATAGTAATAAGTCTACCACAGTACTGAGTTGCATATTACCTAATAATACAGGTAGTAAACAATAGGAGTGCTGATATCAGCTTTACTGTCTTGTAATAAGGGTCATATCAGGTCGAAAGCAGTTCTAGGCAATAATAATTTACCAGATTATCAGACTTTAAAATCAGGCTGAAAATTTGGATCAGAAACAAAAACGATCCTCAGTATAATTAAAACTGTGGAATTCATGTCTGTAAACGCACCCACGATACAGGAGAAATCCTAGAGTGGGACGTTTAAAAAAAAAAAAAAAATATATATATAAACTACTTACAGACATAGACCTACGAAACATATATTTATGGCAACCGCCCATTTACACAAACGTCAATACCCCGTGGCCATTGATGCGAAGTATTAAACGTTCGTCCAGTCAAACAAATTAAAAAGGAATGGATTAAATGGATACCTGTCGATGTCGGGGAATACTCGCACACAGTACACTCGCACACGAAAGTCGTTACGAATATAAAACAAATTAAAACAGAATGTATTAAAAGTTACCCATCGGCTTATACAGTACGGTCGTGCACGTAATTTTGAAAACAATAAACTGTTGATGATATATTTCGTGTATTTTACTCGTCAGCCCTTCAATCGGCAAACACAGTGAGTGGTCATGGGAGGTTTTCCCATCACACTTGACAGGCGGATTGGTTACCACAGTGTGTTATTATTAACCCACGGGAAGACACTTAGTCACCTTTTACGACACCCACGGGTAGAGAAATGTGATCTGTATTTTTTCGAGAACGACACGAAAACCGCAAACCTTCAAACATTCAAATATTCAACTGTTATTTCATCTTCATCATCATATTAGCCAAAAGAAACTGCTGAGCAACAGCCTCCCCTATAAGACGACCGGTTAATGCCGTGTGTCATCATTTTGGGGGGAATTTGTCAATACTCACCACGCGTGATAGGCGGGTTGGTGCTTTTGTTCCACAGAAAGGACGCTGTTGCTTATCCCTCTGGTGTAGTGTCCCTTAGTTGCCTTTTACGACATCCACGGGCGGAGACGGAGTGGTGCTATATTCTGAATCTGGACACTACACGGATATCACCTTATGGACTAAACTATAATAAATAAACTATTTCCAAGTTGCGTACGGCTAATACCAAATGACTTACAGGCCGACTAGCGATTGGTCAGTGTTTGGTGTTGTTTGTATGTGAGATTTATGTCTATAATCTGTACCCACAATAATCCTTGCGGTTATCGACAAAAATGCCAAAAAAATACTTATTACTGTGGTGTTATTTAAAATTATTATAATATTTTTAACATGTGTATAAAAAACCCTTTATAAAAACAAAGAGTAAACATTTATTTTTAAGATATTTGGTTGTGACGGTACTATTGCATACGAAACGAATCAATCATACAATGTCGCAACGTGGGCGCCTCTTCATAATATACATCTATGTACACACTGGTACACTGACACCAGGTAGAAATAATAATTTTAATAATATAAAAGGCCTACACATGTGGATGTTTGTATGCAGCTGACCAGTAGATATATACATATAATTACTTGTCCTGACTGACAGATTCATCAACGCAGAACCTAAACCGCTGGGGCTATAAACTTAAAATGTTGTCAGTTGATGGTTTTAATAGCGTAGACTAAGGAAGGAATTTAAGAAATTACAGCCAATAACCATGGTGGTAAAATAGGGGTTGAAATACTGTATGAAAATCCGTTATTTTACAAGTTAGATCTACGAAAATTGGCTTTTTGGTTCAAAATGAAGACATAATTATGCACTTCAGTGTTTTTGTCATTTCTACCCTTAAGGGGGTAAAATAAGGGGCAGTAGTTTGTATTAAAATCCGTCAGTTTTGAAGTTAGATCTATACAAACATTGTATTTACATATAACCACGCGAGCGAAGACGCGGAAAACAGCTAGTTATGTAGAAAAGGACATGCCTTATCGACTTCCCGTAAACTTTTGAAATGGTTAACTCGCGGACGAAGTCCAGACAGCTGGTCGGTTTATATATCGGTATTGTTCTATTGTGATAAGGTAGATACTTTCAGTTTTTCAATCATTGAATGAAAAATAGATTTCTATTATTAGTTTAGTTCGATTCCTATAAGTAATTGTTTGGTGTGTGTTGTTGATGACTCATTGCAAAAGTTGAAGAAGTATGTGTGCATACACACACGAAGCGTTCGGTTATTTCTGGCAATCCAGAAAGGTTTTTCCGTTAAAGTCGCCCAAAGGCCTCCGACTTGGATTAATGACTGCCGTATAATGTCAGTTAAAATACCCCTGCGATCACCCATCTTTAGACTAACCTCACCGAGTGTTGCTTTACTTCACGGATCAATGAGTACTGCTGGCTATGAGCGTCTCATTTTAATTTGTGGTAATTCTCTAGGGTGGTTAATCAGAAGGATTAGAGTATTTTATTAGTAAAATTTCATTCAAAGCGAATGTTGCTGCTTAAAAGGCAATCCCCATTTGCAGTATCGTTAAAATTTAGGGGGATTACATCGCTTTATCGCAAAAATAGCGTAAGTTTAAAGGATTACATATGTTGACTAATCCTTTTGTGCACTGGCTATGTAAAAAATATATGTTATACTTATGGCTATCACAGAATGGTGCCGGCTCAGAATACCACCACCCCATCTCCTCCCGTGGGTGTCGTAAATGTCGACTAAGGGATTAGCCGGAGGATGGGCAGCAGCGTCCTTCGAGTACATTAACAACTCAACTGCGATCGCCAACCCGCCTGCCAAGCGTGGCGATTATGGCAAAACCCCCCAATGAGCCCATAACGCACCCATATCGGTCATTGTGGTGGAGGGTTTGGGGGAGGCCTGTGTCCAGCAGTGAACTTCATTCGGCCGAAATTATTGAAAAAAAAATGATATCACAAAAAAATTGTATTCTTTAAAATTATGAATTAATTAGTAATTTGTTACGAATAATGTTACAAAAAAGAAGTAATCAGGCAGTTGTAACCTAAATTGTTTTTTTTTTCTCTATAACGGCTCAATAGGCATGAATTTTACACCAATATAAGTGGAATAACGTCTGTAACAATTCGTATTCTTAATTTTCTCATTCATTTTAATATTTATTGAATAATAAAGAAAACCACGAAATGTCACAAGCTCCCCACGAGAAGCAAGTGGCGCGTGCTCGGAACACAATACATCAGTGTTTAAAGCCTATTGTAAATTGTACAGATATAACAATTACGTAAAATAATTATAGAAATAAAGTTTGTAAAGATAGTTAAAGGAGTTTTTTGTTACGTTTTTTGTTTTAAAATCACCGTACAATGATTTTATTATATTCAATTTTATTGTATTGTGTTTATTAATATGTAAATAAATAACAAAATGTAAAAATAAATGATGTGATTAATAGTGCCAATTTTGATATAATAATTAAATGCTAGTGTTAGGTGAGTGAGTGAGTGCAGTGTCGTGTGGGGCCGGCTCAGAATACCACCACCCCATCTCCTCCCATGGGTGTCGTAAAAGTCGACTAAGGGATAAGCCGGAGGATGGGCAGCAGCGTCCTTCGATTTCATTAACAACTCAACTGCGATCGCCAACCCGTCTGCCAAGCGTGGCGATTATGGCAAAACCCCCCAATGAGCCCACAACACACCCATATCGGTCGTTGTCGTGATCGTTGGGGGAGGCTTGTGTCCAGCAGTGGACTTCATTCCTTCAAAATGAGGTGAGTGCACCATACGCTTGCTGACGGTGAACTGGCCGTGACGCGTACAAAATGCTGCAATGTAGGTAAAATTGCTGATCATGGCCAATGTACGGTCGTTAGCTCGTACCATTATTATAGAGTAAGCCTGACAATGCCTAAATATAAACATAAATGCAGAGGGAAGCGTCCCCGAGCTGTAAAAAAAAATGCTTCGTACTTACATTATTTCTAAGCTGTTTATTTTCACTTTTAGTTTACTTTGGTATTTCTTCTGTCGGTACTACGTAAAAAATGTTGAAAGCTAGGTCATCCTAACTAGTTTCCTTCACCAAGATCCGGTAAGCCATTTACCTGATCATCATCAAACCTTCAGAATGTAAAATATCGTAACATATAACTGGTAAAATTCATCACTGTAACTAATTTATTATTAAAAAATGTATCTTTCAGAGAGCGAATAAAAAATAGGCATATCTGTGTTTTTGCCTAATCTATAGATTATATTGTTGTAGTATGTTCGTTTATCGGTAGAAGGCGGTAAAGTAACAAATACGGAGGCCAAATGATCAAGGTCATTGGGCAATGTAATGTTTGTTGTGTCTATTGTGTGTGTTATTCATGAACACAATGATTTCTGTTTTTAATTCTAATGATTTAGTAATGTGTTATGTTTTCGCGATTATTACACATTATAATAAACCACTTTCAAACGGATTACATCGCGTATATTATGGATTTTTGTTTTTCCTGACATTTCGATCACTTTGCACTAAGGGGTGGTCGCAGGAATCATCTATCGCAATGTAATATGTTTAGAAGTGTTTCATTATAATAATTAGATCTAGTAATAAGAAATGCCTACTCCGGATAAGACTAATAATAATAGTAGTTTTTGTTAAGTATATCTAGTTTTATCTATGCATAGTTTTATTTTCTAACTGCTAATGTAAAAATAATGACTCTTTAAATACTAATCGATGTTTTAAATTGACTGAACACTAGTGACTGATTACGATGTACAAGAAAATGTATTTATGTTCTTCCTCTTGATGATACTAAACGGTATTAGAGTCCGCAAAGTGGAACAATACGAATACTAATAGAATCAGAGAGAGGAGAAACGAACAGCTGGAGATACTCGTTAACGGTGTACTCCAACAAGCTGCTGATCGCAAGAAATAGAAGCATGCAGTATTGTCAACAAGTCAAAATCAAACAACACCAGCATCAACAGACTCTCAATCCTCAGCGTCCCAGGCAATTTAAGAAGATGCAATCGCATCTTGTTAAACTGGGAGCAAACCTAGCATAGTTCGGAAAGGACCACGATGGTCGAAGGAAGGAAGCAATAGGTGGAGTTTAAATTCACTAAATCGTCTGACGCCATAACAAAACAAAAAATACACATTTCTTTTTGTTTTTTTTTTTAAAAAGAACGTTGCTCCACACTAGGATTTCTCCTGTGTCGTGGGTGCCTTTACAAACACAAATTTCACACACAATACACCCAGACCCGGAACAACTACCTGCAGATCATACAAATATTTGTTCCGTGCGGGAATCGAACCCACGACCTGGAGCGCAGCAGTCGACTGTATCAGCCACTGCACCAAATTTCTATAAATTATTTGTTAAGTCGCTTATCCGATGATAGGTCGCACAGAGACGGGGCCCGTCAACCAGTGACGAGAACCAACAACCGATACCAGCCGGGGGCGTGGTTTAATGCAGACAAAGCGTGCATCTCACCCCCAGCTATAGGTAAGTGGAAGGACACCGTAGGGTTTTTGCCGGTAATAGACTGGCATGCCTCTCCACCCTTCCCAAAGCGGGGGAAGACCACGAGGATCTCAGGCAGCAGGCAAGTAGGCAGTAGTTGTACACACTTACACTTAATATTTGTCTGGTGATTTTGGGTATACATGTGTCCTACACAAATCTCATGCTGATGGCATTTCTGTGCGATAGTTCGTTAAGCTCCCTAAAATAGGTACACGATGACTGATTCATGCTTGCCATCTATCAGGACATGTCATCCCAAAATGGCCATGGATTGTGTCCAAAAACGTCTGGCCTTTAAAACATAAAACATTAGAATTCGTTTCGGCCTTTTTTCTCAGAGGCAGACAGTAGGAAATGCGTGCTTCATCTAAATTGATTGACGAGTAAAAGGGTTCCTTGATACGTACTTGTTAAAATAAAAAAATAACAGAACAACAAACTGATTTTAATGATTTACTTTTTGCAATTGACGTGAAAATGGTTTCGCTGGAAAACATTGCCTCAATTCATCATTATTGTCAGAGATATGTAGTGCGATTTAGTCATTGTAGCATTCAATTGTTTTATAACAATAAGATTAGTTGCAGGATGAGACATGCGACTTGCGTGTCATTAGAATGAATAGTACACACGCCTTTGCACGTGATTTCGCATCTTTATATTTAACTAGCTGTACCCCGCGGTTTCATCCATCATCATCAACATTTCGGCCGAATGAAGTTCACTGCTGGACACCGCACGGCATAAATGTCCCCTAATACATTTTAATTAATACCGATCCAGCTGTCCCCAAAACAATAGCTTGTTATCCCCAGCAACGCTCTAAGACGAGGTCCGTGTCCCCTTAGCGCAAGTTTCTTAGCGTTTAATATTAATTTAAAGCCTGGCTGGAGGACTCCTTTGGCTTCGCCAGAAATGACCGGTTAAGCAACCATATTTCCAAGAAAATATGCGAGAAGCCAAATAAAAAATTTTTTTGCCCATTTTTTTTTATTTGTTTGTTTTTTATTTATTTTTGTCCTAGCTGGGTGCTATGTGCATGGTACACTCGCTTTGCGTTCTATATGTTCAATTTGTCCTTTTCATTATTTTTATTGATGTTAAAATTATGTAGTTTTTACTTTTATGTTTTTATATAATATTGTTTCTATATTTTGTGCGTCCTTGTTTGTGTAAAAATAAATTTTCTTTCTTTCTTTTCTTTCTTCTAAAAATAAAAACTGTCGGGGTTCGGCCCGCCAGGCATACCACCCACCTGGTTGGAGGATCCTCCCTTTTCTATGGTATGGTGGAACACCAACCACACATCGTTCCCCATAAGGACCTTATATAAATTAGTGGACTTTGATGAAGCATCGCTAGTATAGATCGTTCAGTAGTTTTTCCGCTCAGCTAAGCATGAAATTGTGTTAGCGGGATGCAGCGGACGATGCAATGTTCACTTAATTACAGAGGGAATTGATTCTTATATAATACCGGCCTTTAATTCAATGTTTCTTTTTAGTACAACAATTTTTGGTGGTAAACCTACATAAAAAAACCGAGCAAGTCCGAGTTGAACTCGCTTGGAGAGGGTTAATATGTTCTATACGATTTTCTTTTTATCTGACCCGAATTTGTTTGTATAAAAAAAGTATTTATGGTACCGGATTGTTGCGGGAAATTGCTGAATATACTGTCTTTTGTTGAATTCTGTATTTAATCAATAACTTATACCAAGAACAAACTTAACATCGTAGCTGAAAAACAGCAGCCGACTGTGTGAACCACTGCACCAACCGTGCCGTCGCTATGTACAGTATTTTTTTTTCTAAAAATGGAAAATTTTCATGTATATTCTAAAATTATTTATCATTCATATATAAAATAATAAAATACATATGTTTGGGACCCTCGTAACAAGCCCTACCAGTTAACATATTACACGGTACAGTTTGAAATACTTTTTCTTTAATTTTGTCCCCAAAAGTGACTGTCATTTAATATTTTATTTATTTACGTTACATGTCCGTGCTTAGATCACAGAAATGTACATCTGTATTTCAACTTATTCGGTCCAGTCGATTCGGAAAAAAGTGGCTGTAACAAACGGACAGACAGACACACGAGTGATCCTATAAGGGTTTCGCCGTTTATTTATACGGCCGCACGGAATCTTAAAAATAAAAACCGTCCCACTGCAGGACATGAATATCCACGCTTGCTCACTACGTGTTGCCGATTTCAGGCCATTAGACCCTCGTATCCTCTAGATGTCTTCATTCAATATAAAATGAAAAACTATAAAGTTTATTTATTTATTTATACTTAATGTACACTTGTACTTAATGCCGTGTGGTGCCGGATCAGAATGCCACCACCCCATTTCATTCCGTGGGTGTCGTAAAAGTCGACTAAGGGATTAACCGGAGGATGGGCAGCAGCGTCCTTCAAGTACATTAACAACTCAACTGCGATCGCCAACTCGTCTGCCAAGCGTGGCGATTATGGCAAGACCCCCCAATGAGCACACAACACACCCATGTCGGTCGTTGTGGTTATCTTTGGGGGAGGCCTGTGTCCAGCAGTGGATTTAATTCGGCCAAAATGATGAAAATGATGATGAATGTACACTAGTGTACAAAGGCGGTCTTAATGCCGTAGGCATTTTCTGCCAGACGACCTTTGGGTGATGCAGAGAACAATAAGGTAGATGGACCAACAGGTATAGATATACCTTTCTTTTATACTTTGTAGACATAGTAATATCTTAGATTTTCGCGATTATTACACATTATAATAAAACACTTTTAAACGGATTCTATCGCGTATATTTTGATTTTTGATTTTCCTGACGTTTCGAATACTTTGCAGCATTCGTGGTCGCAGGACTGCAAAGTATTCGAAACGTCAGGAAAATCAAAAATCAAAATATACGCGATAGAATCCGTTTAAAAGTGTTTTATTATCTTTGTAGACATATTATACAAATACATAGACGTACATAAACATTACATGTATAAAAATGTATTTATATATACGAAATAAACACACACACATATATATATAAAATCAGAGTTGAGATGAATCTGTTGACGTCTTTTTGAAAAGGTATTTTCGTAATTTAGTTTTAAAGTTGCCACCGGTTCCAGATTAGCCGGATTTTCGGGAGTGGAGCGGTGTCGACTATCCTTGCTAGTAGCTTCCGTAGACCATCATCATCATAAGCCAGGCCGAGCGGGTTGGCGATCGGTGTCGAGTTGTTAATGTACTCGAAGGAAGCTGCGGCCTATGCTCCGGCTAATCCCGCTATCGCCTTTAAGACACCCACGGGTTGAGATGGGGTGTTGCTATTCTTAGTCAGCACTACAAAGATTCCGTAGTTGCATGATAATAGTTTCTGAATTATAAAGTTATTGACATATTTAGTTATCAAACATGTTCGTACGCTCCCGCTTTAGGACTGGAACTCACGACCTTTCGTTTAACAACAATAAACTACAAAACATTGATATTTATAATCATAGAGGTGATATTTCAATGGTCACCTGATAGCAAGGTAAATGCCCGGAGTCCACTTAGTCGCGCACCGACCAGTGTCGTGGCTCGACGTGAATCATAAGCGTAATTCAGTAACATATTGCAAAATAAATAATGCCATCCTGTGTTTATAGACGATGCACGAAGTATACTGTTGTGAGAGATAAAGCGTTTTATTTTATTAAATAAATAAATATGTAACAGAAATCGATATCTAATAAATAAAATTGAAGTGTCTGTTTGTAATGTCAAAATAACAGCTCTTTACTAAATGCATATGAAAGTATATACGATACCTACAACAAAAAAACAATTTTTAAATTTTTTGTCTGTCTGTCTGTTTGTTCCGGGTAATCTCCGAAACGGCTGGACCGATTTTGACGGGACTTTTACTGGCAGATAGCTGATGTTACAAGGAATAACTAAAGGCTACTTTTATTTTAGAAATATAATTAGGGTTCCGCGAAAAAAAAAACCTTGAAATCCAATGTATATATACTATGTCAAATGTATATGTCGAAGTACTCTAAATTTCTTTTCAATTCAACGCGGGTGAAACCGCGGGTCCCAGCTAGTTGTAAATAAAAAATAGTATTTTGTTTCATTTCTGATTACGCAGTCTAATGGCGACCGGCGCGCCGTTTTGTAGAGCAATAATGTTCGTGTATGTATATCTATATGTAAAATGTCTTTGAGTTGAACTGTCTATACCTACTACTGTTTAGAACGTTTAAAGGTAATTAGACAACTGAGTCTGATGGGCTGTTTAAAACAATCCTCACAGTATGATAATAACATTTTAACGAGCGGAAAATACACAATACCTATGTTATTTGTCGTAGAATGTATACTATTTGTTTTAAGTGACCAATTGATGACAAAAACATAGAGACGTGGTATATAGAGATGGCCGTGGCCTGTGTTCAACCTTCACGCCTTAGCAGCTAGAGAACTGAAGCGCAAGGTGCACTCACTGATCGGTAAACGGTTGTTGAGGTTAAGCATCGCTCGGCACGGTCAATCTATAGATGAGTGACCGCATAGTGGTATTTGAATTGAGCTTCTCCGTGCTTGGGAGGGCACGTATAGTCGGTGCTCCTGGCTGCTATCAAGATACAGCAGTCGTCAAGCCAAGTCAGACGCACGGTTGGTGCAGTGGCTAGGCGATTGGATTTTTGCGCCTTGTTGTGTTGTGTGTAGTTGTTTTGGGTCTACGTGTACAAACACGTAGACCCAAAACAACTATCTGTAGATCATCCTTTTTTTGTCCGTGCGGTGTTTGAACCTACCACACGTGGCGCAAAAATCCAATCGCCTAGCCACATGCGAGATTTATGTGTGTAAACGGTACCTACGATACACGAGAAATCACAGTTTGGGGCAATGATTTCACAAAAAGGATATTGCGTGTCTTGTATAACTCACAACGTTGGCGACTCGATCAATCATCAATCATTTCGGCCGAATGAAGTTCACTGCTGGACACAGGCCTCCCCCAAAGATCACCACAATGACCGACATGGGTGTGTTGTGGGCTCACTGGGGGGTTTTTCCATAATCGCCGCGGTTGGCAGGCGGGTTGGCAATCGCAGTTCAGTTGTTAATGTACTCGAAGGACGCTGCTGCCCATCTTTCGGCTCATTCCTTAGTCGACTCTTACGACACCCACGGGAGGAGATGGGGTGGTGGTATTCTGAGCCGGCACCACACGGCATGGCCGGCACTACACGGAATAGCTAGCACCACACGGCATTGGCGACTAACCAAACAATAAGAAAGAAAGCTAGAGAACTGCCCCAAAAATTTATTTTTCTTTTGTAACCAAGTAAACAAAAAGCACTATTTTTCGACGGGACAAGCCAGTGGCACTCGTCGGTAACGTGATTAAATCATTCAGAAAAAGTGTTTCTCCAAAGGTTTTTAGGCATTAGTCACACGGTAGATGTCCAGTATCTACATTTGTAAAGAGCTTTCTAATTATTGCACGATTAGTGAAATTAGTTTTGGCAATATTCCAGACAAATAGTTAACTGAAAACGAGTATAGCACATATACAAAAAGTGTTATAAAGTGTGGCTGTAGAACAGACATTAAATAATCCAACTTATAGTTTAAAAAAAGAAACAAAATTGACTTACCGATACAAAAACCAAGTATGCGTCAGCCAGCACTACATGTCAAATAATCCAATATTTCGTCGACTGTGACTTCAACTGAAACTGTCGCCGTTACTATTGGCTTTAGCCGAACTTATAGGCTTTCGTCAAAACTATATGCTTTCGCCGAAACTATATGCTTTCGCCAAAACGATTGGTTAATGGAGATTGTAACGTATGCTGGCAGCGGCCTGACAATCGGTAATGGAGCATTGAGGTCGCTTGAACGTAACTCAATTACGGGTATTAACAATTTTCTAATAGTGATGCGAAGAGTCGAGGAGTGATTTGTCGATGTCGATGATGGTAATAGTATTGTTCTTAAGGAAAAAGGGGACGTATATCTTGACTTTTATATGTAATAAATATACTTGTACAATTTAATTATAAAGATACATATAGTGTAGATAGCACACGATACAAGAGATTAACATATTTTCGTAAGGAATGAACAGGAAAACTGATTGGTGATCGCAGTATTAAATTAAAAACACTGACAGACTCACTTGACCTGTAAGTGTGTATATATATAACTTTGAATGCAATGGAATTGACGGCACGGTTGGTGCAGTGGCTGATACAGTCGGCTGCTACGCTCCGGGTAGTGGGTTCGATTCCCGCACGGAACGAATATTTGTAAGATCTGCAGATAGTTGTTCCGTGTCTGGGTGTATTGTATATGGAATTCATGTCTGTAGACGCACCCACGACACAGGAGCAATCCTAGTGCGGGGCAAAGTTTTTTTTAACAAAAAAAAATACTGATGACACTCTATAATTTCACATTTGGTGCTGTCAGGATCATCAATTTATGATAAAAAAAACCTATTAACAGATAATTATTATTCATGAGACATGTTGGGAACATAATAAACTTAAATTAAAAAAAAAAATGCATTTTATGTTTTTAGCTTTGCTTTGTTTAGTGTAGACTTTTTAAGAAGGTTACTCTTTTCCTACATTGTCCTTACATTATCTTTATTTTGAGATTAATGTAGTCAAAAAAAAATTGTAACAATTATTATGATTTAAAAAGAGTAACCATGGAGTTTCTTACCCTTTCTTCTCCATAGGAAATCAATATCTTGGAACGCGGCAACTAAAGTCTTTACAAATCATAAGTGCCTGTATATGGTTTTACATGAATAAAAATATCATTTTCTTATCTTTTATCTTTAACACTAAAAATATAAAAATTAAATAATGGTTTAGAAAAACTAATAAGACCACGCTTTAAATGAAATATGAACTAAAAAGCACAAAATATATTTTAAATGTAAACTAAAGCATGAGGTGCATGATATCAAAGGTAGATTAATTATGAGAATAAAAGTATCAGTGCCCCACGAATTTATTTGACATTTAAAATGATTTTGTGCTTTTTAGTTCATATTTTATTAAAAGCTTGTCTTGTTAGTTTTTACCGACTTCAAAAAGGAGGAGGTTCTCAAATCGATTCGTATTTTTTTATTTATGTACACCGATTACTCCGAGATTTGTAGACCGATTTGAGCAATTCTTTTTTACTGATGCAGAATGCTTTCATATTGGTCTCATATAAATTTCATTTCATTTGATTCAGTAGTTTTTTAACCAGCTTCAATAAACAGGTTAATTGACTGCGCTTATCTAGATGATGTCTTAATAGTTTCGATTCTTCTAAGTTTAGAGAACCTATTTGAGTCATTCTAATTTTTTGTGTTAAATGCTGATATCAAATTGAAAAAAGTTCTTACATATATTTACACTAAAAAGAAACAATATACAGGTATAAAATATAACTTCTCGTTGGTCTGCATGAACCATGGTTGGGGCAAACCTGGCCCCGCCCGACTTCATAAAGTTTTTTTTTTTACTTTTCAGTGGTTTTAATATTTTTATATCGTGTACGGGTTTTGAAGTAGGTATTTTTTTTGATCAAAAGTTTTATTTACTATAATCTTATTTATAATAATGTTTATAAATTATTTGACTTTTTACGACGTGATTGACGTATTTTGCCATAACTACAAGAGTGAAAAGTACTATAATAGATGAAAGGAGCAGAAAAACGTTACAAATCATTTATATTAATAGTCGACTACGTAAATCTGTTAGTTTGACGTGTTCGAGTGTTAACGTCTTGAATTTAATGTAAACATGGCGTTCACGTTGAAACATCAATTTGTTTGCGTGTATTTATTTGCACACCGGAATCTCAGGCGATTGGAGTAATTGATTAACGATGGCTTAAATCGTGGTCAATTTCTCATTGAGTTCCAGAAGTTATATTTATAATTAATTTTTTTATACAGTTTTGTTAGATTCACCGTCTTTCACGTGATAGAATAAGAAAATGTCTTCTGATCTCCAGGTAGAAATGGCTTCTCTTTCTGTCCCGTGTGTGAGCCGGAATCCACAAAAACATTAGGTGGATATACAGTATTCTCAACGAACAGTAAATTTTTACTTGATTTTAGTAATATTATACAGAGATGCGCAAATTTAGATGGATGTTTGGATGACGGTCTGAAACTATCATGATAATATGATATGATTTAAAGTCACTTCATTACGTCAACCGTCAATATATACACGACAATCCATCAATGAAGGAAAAAAAATCACAAATACAACAGAGCTAGCTGAATGTAGTTATTAGCCCATTAAAGAATGCTGCCCTTGTCACAATTTATGACGTCAACAGCTGTAACGGTCACTACACACTCCGTCATTAATCACCCATTAGCATGGCTAGGCATGCTGGTGAAGGGGTATCCATATCTATGCCGGAACCACATGACAAGTACTAGCCGAAACTAAATCACTACTCGTCCATTGTATAAATAATTTATTTAAACTTAAACTCAATTTTTTATTTCATATAGGCCCTAATAGGCTCTTACGAAAAGTCACAGTTAAGTGCATGGTTCGGAAAAGTCGGTCCTTATGGAGAAGAGCCGGAATGAAACTCCATGGATAACATAACATTGTAATAAGCTAACTAACAAAGCAGACTAATTAAATGTGAAATATACACAATACCAAAACAGATAATTGCCTCTAACAAACACTATATACAGTAGAAAACTGATAAAAATGAATGCATCGCACTAATAAAGTAGTAAAAGACTCCTATCGAAAACCAGCGCTGGAATACTGCCTACGCAGTATTTTAGCATATAGCTGAATGGGAGACCCGTTGTTGGCACAATGTGTAATTTTGTTGTAAGAATGTATGTAACCATGTATATTGTGTGCCAAAAATAAAATCTTTCTTTCTTTCTTTCTTTATTTACATTATGTAGAAGAAACTAAATTATATAAAATAAAGGGCATTTTAGACACCAGAGTTTTAAATGTCATATTGAATATGTTAGTAAAATTAATATGTCAAAAGTTTATATTATATACTATATATAAAAAGCCAATATATTCTAAAAATAATTATTACCACTATGAAATTTTGGTTTCTTATTAGATAAATGCATATTTTGTCAAAAAGGTTCCAGGGAAGCCACATGTTCAGACAGAATCAATAGCAGGCACCTCTGTCACAACATAGTCATTAGCCCTATAATAAGCTTTTTTAATAAGGATCTGTTTAATATGGGTTTTAAGCTTTCCCTCAGTAAGGTCTGTAACAGATTTGGGCAGATTATTATAAAAACGTACACAATCCCCAAGGAATGACTTATTTGTATCAGCTAATCTAAATTAGGGCACCACAATTGTATGTTTATGTCGTGTATTTATATTGTGAAAATCACTTTTTTATATAAAACTTATGCAGATTTTTACGGACGTATAAAATGTTTTCAAAGATATAGATAGAGTGACGGCAATGTAAGTATGTTGATATCTATAAACAAAGTTCGAGGACCCATAATTACATAGACAGCGCGGTTCGATCTTTTTTGGAAAATAAAATTGAATCTACATCGGATGCCAATCACCACAACAGAATACCATAAAACATAATGCTGTGAAAATATGCAAAGTACACTGACCTGCCGTAGCTACATCAGTCAGCTGTCTAATTTTACGAGCTGCATATGGAACAGAGCTTCGTCTACCCTATATAGCTTTAATGTGGGCACTTCACTGTAATTTCAAGTCGATAGTTATACCTAAAATAGTTTAAAAAAACTAAAAAAACACGCTAGGTTGTGCTGAACTGAGTGCCCGAAAGAGCAAGTCTGGAACTGCACGCATGCGTAGTTCGCGCACTAGCTCTGTCTCTCTTACTCGCGTGCAAAGGATGCGGAAAGAAATTAATTAATCCTGGCGAATCTAATTAGGATAATCGGATATTTTGATCGGATTATTGCATTGTCATCGACCTTTGACAGGTGTGCAAAGTTTGAATCAAATCTGATCGTTCAAAGTAGGGCAAAATCGAGCTCAAAGGAGTCGGTTACAAACAAACAAACATACATACAGGTGAAGCTAATAAAAGCGTGTTAAAAATACGGTTTCATCTACAGTTTCAAGTTGATTGACAGCAAGAATTCATTTTTATCCCACTTGGGGTACATTAGGTTAAGAGAACTTCAAACATTTAGTTTTACCAGCATTAAGTAGCAGTTTGTTAGCTGCAAACCAATTGAAAAGGACAGTTAGGCTCCCGTTTACATGTACAACATTACTACCTTTTCTACTGATTTAAAAAATTAGGGACGTGGCGGCGGCGTCTGCAAATAAAATCACATTCGATAAATCGGTCATCATATATGGAAGATCATTCATATAAACGTTTCTAACAAGAAAGAGCTGAGAGCCCATTTTAACCGTTGACCCTAAAGAGGTGGCCCCACCTCTGTCTACATTTTGCAGTCTCAAAGATAAATAAGCATAAACAAGATCAGCAGCTCTTACACTAATTCCGTGGTGGCGTAATTTACAGAGTAGCGTATTATGGTCAACGTAGTTAAACGCCTTGGAGAGATCACAAATGCCAATAGCATCTTGAGAACCCTCCCAAGATTCGAGGATTTGGGTCACTAGTTTTACTCTTGCATCCGAAGTTGACCTAACTTTCGTGAATCCAAACTGTCGGCTATGTAAAACCCTGTTAACATTAAAATGTAACATCATTTGACTAAAAATAATGTTTTCAAAGATTTTACTCAATGATGGGAGAACAGAAATAGGTCTATAATTTAATGTATAATCCTTGCATCCCGATTTGAAGACTGGTATTATCCTGCTATGTTTCATCAAATCGGGAAAAGTTCCACTATCTGAACATTGGTTAAAAATACCTGCACGTGCAGGAGCAATGGTATCGATTACAGTTCCAAGGACTTTAACAGAGGAACTCCATAAGTCTTTAGTTCAGTGTTTTTAATGTTAAGACTTTTAAAATGTACTTAAATTCAAAATTAGGTATGTCCTTACAAAAGTTCTGTTTAAGTAAAGATTCAGCCATAACAGAGGATGAGGAAAGGGCACTCGTAATATCTATCAGTATATTCATAAAAAAGTTTTCTAATGTCTGAGCGACCTCTAGCTTATCTGAACTAATTCTATCGTCGATTTTTAAAGATAGTTCGTTATCCTGTTTTTTTGTGTTGCCAATTTCTTTGTTTATTACCAATCACACTGCTTTTTTTTATTGCCCGAATTACCAATTATGTTGCTAATTAACATTGATTTAGCTTGTATGCCAGCTCTCTTAAATACTATCGTAAATATCTAGAAATGATTTCGTACTTAATTATGGACAGCTTGATTCGACGTTAATGATTTTTAATAATATAAACTATAAAGAACATCCCTAATTTTTCTAATGCCTTTAGTCGCCTATTCATTAAATTTAGATGTTAGTTAATCTGACTTTCTTAATTGGACACGGTTTATTAAATTCCTAGCATAATAGCAGCAAATAAAGTGAAGTAATTTCTGTTGAGATCTTTTGAACTAAAACGAGAGTTTAAAAGTTTACTGCAAATACTGGTGTGTAAAGTAGGTAATTTATTTTTAGTTAACGCTCTTAATTCAATATTTTTACCAGATTTTATCTTCCTGTTACATTAGACGCTAACTAGTTGACCTGTATGGTCAGATCTAACACCACTAATTAAACAAGAATCTTTAATTAAACAGTTTGTGTAAACATTGCCTATGCATAAAGCCGACGTAATGGTGGTTCTAATAGCCTTATTAAAAATATAATTCAATTTGCAACACTTAAATAAAGAGACCAGCCTGCACTTTTCTACTGAATCAATTAAAAGGTTAACGTTTATGTCACCACATATGAAAATTAGATTGTTAATTTAAAGAGCTTTGTTAGTATATCTTCTATAGTAACTAAGAATAACGAAACGTTGACAAAGGTAGTATATATACGCATAAAATAGTATAATCTTCTAATACATATGCTACCTCACACAAGCATTCAACTGAGCAAGAAGTGATGTCCTTTCTTTCTTTATGGAAAAAATATTAATACTTTAGATCAAAGTACCACCACCCTCCGCTGATAATCCGTTGAATGCACTGGCAACTGCAAACTTATTTATATTAAATAACATTTTATCTGGCTTATGCCATGTTTCACAGAAACATAAAATATCCATATAGCATTTATCTATTAACATCTCCACATTTAGTGTTTTGCCAGAGAAGCGAAATGCGAAGCAAAATGAAAAATTTTGGTGACAAAGCAAAATATTGTTATAACTCTTCTCTACTTTCGATTCTGAAAGTTTAAACAATCAATCGGTATTATTATAGGTATTGTGGCTACAACGGGCTCAGCATCAGCTGAACGCACTTCGACCCTATTGGGTCCACTGTCCATTATTATAGGTATACTTAGGATGATGTATAGTTTCCTGTGTCAAAATAAAATATCTAACAAATTTGTTAGTGTCAAAAAACAATAAATGATCGCTATGACAACATGTCAAAAATTTACTTAATTTGAAAATGGAATCACCGCATCCTTGTCAGCTAATTGCATAAAACATATGAAATGACCCATTCGAAACCATCGACAATGACACACATAAATTAGATATTGTGTCCCATCACTAGTGTTTTCTTTAATCCTACATAAGCTGTCGTGGGCCTGGATTTTATTTTTTATTAATTTTCTACACAACAGTTTTATTATAACCTAAAATACTGCTTTTATACTGTCTCTGAGGATAAGGGGTCACGCGATTTCTGTTTTATACGTGTGTAACAGTTATATATCTATGTCTGTCTGTCTGTGATAACCATTTGCATGTGGCTCCCGGCAAAGAACAGACTGCCCCTCTACCCGTGGTCGTCGCAAAAGACAACTAAGGGCTGATATCAAGATAATTGCAACAGCATCGTCCCTAATGCTGATAACAACTTACATCTCCCAGTGCGATGATTATAGCAATATCCCCTATGGCCGCACGTTATAGTGATCATTGGAAAGCTCATGTATGTGTGTGTGTGAAATGTCCTCCATCGTTACAACTAGACGTGACGTCTGTTAGACTAGTAAATAGTTAAATGATTCTATTTCCACTGTACCATGACTGGTCTACAAAGCCTTTTCTCTATGCTGTTTCTAGCATATCGACGGGGCAAGTTGGAGCAGTATATTGAATGATCGCTCCCCGGAGGCTTCGCTCATTACATTAGTACTGGCATACTCCCAAGAGCAGGCTTCACTTAGCCAAATTAACGTTAGTAAAACGGGAATAATATGGGAATTGTTAGCGTGGCTGTTGTTCACGTCAGTTTAGTTGGAATTTTCAGGTAAAGTTTTCAGTGCAAGGTCAATGAAAACGGCCTGACGGCACGAATGAAGTCCACCGTGTCCAGACACAGGCCTCCCCCAAAGATCACCACAACGACCGATATGGATGTGTTGTGGGCTCATTGGGGGGTTATTGTCATAATCGCCACGCTTGGCAGGCGGGTTGACGAGCGCAGTTGAGTTGTTAATGTACCCGAAAGACGCTGCTGACCATCCTCCGGCTAAACCCTTAGTCGACTTTTACGACACCCACGGGAGGAGATGAGGTGGTGATATTCTGAGCCGGCACCACACGGCAAATTCTAAGCCACACGGTAAATTAATTAATTAAAATAGATCCGATTATTTATAAATGACTAGTTTTACCCTGCCACGCGTTGCTGTGGCTAAATGCACGTAATGACAACATGATTTTGATTCTGAATAAAAAAAGTTGTGTGTTGAAAGTGGTTTAATAAAAACATGCTCGTATATGAATACAATAAAATGTAAAAATATCAAAACGATCTGTAAAGAAGTTTAGGAGATTTGCGATTTTGAACAAACGAACATTATTTTTTTATATATATAGATATATTATGAGTCTTCTGATTTAATAAAAACATGCGCGTATGTGAGTACTACGATGTGTAAAGATTTCAAAACGATGGGCAAAGAACTGTAGCAGATTTGCGATTTTGAACAAACGAACATTATATTTTTATACTAGCTGGAAACCGCGGTTTCACCCGCGTTTAATTTAAAAGAAATTTAGAGGACTTCGACGCTTACGCTTACGACACTTGACATAGAATATATATATTGGATTTTAGGGGTTTTATTTTTTGCGCGGAACCCTAATTATTTTAATTAAAATTAAAGTAGCCTAAGTTATTCCTTATAACATCAGCTATCTGCCAGTGAAAGTCCTGTCAAAATCAGTCCAGCCGTTTCGGAGATTACCCGGAACAAACAGACAGACAAAACATTTAAAATTTGTTTTTTTTGTTATATGTACCGTATATACGAGTTTCATATGCATTTCGTAAAAAGCTGTTATTTTGACATTACAAACAGACACTTCAATTTTATTTATTTGTATAGATTATACTAGCTCATTTCTTAAAATGGATTATATTATTAATTCATATAATGACATTTCATTATTCTATATTTGTTATATGTCATAACTATTTGTTTTTATTGTTATTTTTGTCTTCATTTTATGCATTTAGATTTGATACAGTATTAAATGCGAGTACCATGTGGGTTATCCAATTATTTTGTTTTACTGACGTGATATTTGTCTGGCAGTTCAGGTATGTCATGCTCACTCAAGTGTTCTGCCGATAGTGGCATCGTGTATTGGATCGCGTAGTTTTCCTACAATGTAGTTGAGCTAAGCGATGCTGATGCATGCGTCATGCTCGATTGGTCATCTTAAAGCTGCCATGACAATTGAATCATAAACTTGAATAAATATAGCAATCAGGCTTGTATAGTGTTGACTTTTTAAGAAATTTCGTCTATATTTACACATTACCTTAATTTCGAAAACAATGTAGTCAAAAATATATTGTACCATTATGATTTAAAAAGAGTAACCATGGAATTTCTGGCCCGTTTTTCGTTCTTGAACGAGGCAACTAAAGACTTGACTGCCTAAAATGGTTTGACGTGAATAAAGATTATTTTTATCTTTATCTTATCTTTGATCCATTTCATAATCCACCTCTGTACCAGATTTCATTAGAAACTGTTCAGCCGTTTGAGCGTTATGAAGCCGCAAATATACAAACATACAAATATACAAACTTTCACATCTGTTAGTACTAGTCTTTGCCCGCGTATAATTCGTCTGACCACAGAAAGATTCATCACGCATCCCTCGGGAATTGTTTGTTTTCCTGGGATTAAACGCCAATATTTTAATCCGGGATACAGTCTATCTGTGTGCCGAATTGAATCCAAACCCGTTTAGCCCTCTCACACTGTGATTGCGATACAAACATGTTTACATATTTTCTCATTAATTACGATATTAGCTCCGAGTATTCGACCTTATCGTTAGTTTCCATGTCATACAATAGCCTTGCCGTGTGGTGCCGGCTCAGAATGCCACCACCCCATCTCCTTCCATGAGTGTCGTAAAAGTCGACTAAGGGATTAGCCGGAGGATGGGCAGCAGCGTCCTTCGAGTACATTAACAACTCAACTGCGATCGCCAACCCGCCTGCCAAGCGTGGCGATTATGGCAAAATCCCCCAATAAGCCCACAACACACTCATATCGGTCGTTGTGGTGATTTTTGGGGGAGGCCTGTGTCCAGCAGTGGACTGCATTCGGCCGAAATGATGATGACAATAGCCTTATACTACCGGGGATAATCCATGACTTCATTTTATAACGCAGCTATGGAGAGTCCCCGATTACTGTCCTATTAAATTTTAGATTAAAATTCTCGAAAGGGCCTCTGCGTATTGGACCCCGCGTAAGCCTATCAAAAGACCGGGTTCTGCCTTTAAGGGGATACAAGCCCGTGAAAAGAGAGAAATGTAGATAGTAAATAATAATCCTGGAGGGCATATTAAAGTGGCGTCTTCACTCTTTTGATACACGAAATAAAAGTATCTATACCATGAGGAGATCTGTTAAGAAGCTTACAAAAAACGCAGGGCAGCAGGGACACCGCGTACCCGAATTAAACACCTACGGGCCACCTTGTCTGGCAGTTTAGGTATGTCATGTGTCCTGCTGATGGTGGCGTCGTGTATCGGGTCGCTAAGTTGCCATACAATATGGTTGAGCTGAGCGACGCTGCTGTCTGTTGGGATTGGTCAGCTTAATGCTGCCATGACAATTTAATCATAATTTCTTCTAAATATCAGGCTTATTTAGTTTAGACTTTATAAGAAGTTAACTTTTTTCTGCTACATTGTCCTCACATTATTTATGTAGAACAATGTAATCTAAAATATTGTAACAATTATTATGATTTAAAAAGAGTAACCAACACTATGGAGTTTCTTGCCCGTTCTTCTCCATAGGAAATCAACATGTTGGAACGCGCCAACTAAAGTCTAGCCGACTGTATCAACCACTGCACTAACCATGCCACCATTGCCACTTCAGTGTACTCAGCCTTTCAGCTATGTCGGCAACTTTAGTTCTTCTACGGATCTCCTCATTTCTGATTCGATCTCGTAGAGAAGTAGAGGGTTTCCCCTTTATTACACCGTTAGACACTTCCACCCGCAAGCATGCGCCGGCATTGCCGTGTGGTACCGGCTCAGAATACCACCACCCCATCTCCTCCCGTGGGTGTCGTAAAAGTCGACTAAGGGATTAATCGGAGGATGGGCAGCAGCGTCCTTCGAGTACATTAAAAACACAACTGCGATCGCTAACCTGTCTGCCAAGCGTGGCGATTATGGCAAGACCCCCAACGGGGGGCCCGTGTCAACACACCCATATCGGTCGTTGTGGTGATGTTTGGGGGAAGTCTGTGTCCAGCAGTGGACTTCATTCGGCCGAAATGATGACCCGCAAGCATATAGCTCTGGCGACCTCTCTGATCGGCCAACCAAAGCAAGCCAGAGTTGAAAATCCTGCGGGCGCTCATGGGGTTCCACTCCAACCTACCAATAAAGGCAAGCTGGAGACGAGGCCCTGACCGACTCTCTGGGGCATTCGGGTACGCAGTGTCGCCATTCACATTCAGCTCGCCACAAGCTACCCTGCTTTCTGTAAGCTTCTTAATAGATCTCCTTATGATATATTTTATTTATTGTATTATTAAAACAACAATACAGATTAAAATGTCTTCTAATCCATGCTTATCATGTCAATTCAACAATGTCTTTGACAACTTGAACTTGACGAACATTAATAGAGTAAGTATCAAGTTTATAACATCAACCTTCCTGACCTATCTCAACCATTAACCTACCTTAGACCACCAAAATAAAACCCATATTCGTCTGATCAACCTTTTTGTTACAGAGGACGCCGACTGTTAAGAAAATACCAACTTGATGGTGCATGAAATAAAGTTGTTATTTGAATGTTAGTGATTAATAAAGGTCTAAACAGATAAACATAAGCCCGTCCTCTACGCAGGGCTTCATCGCATTAGACACGAGTGGGCAGGAAATCTTTTGCAGTGCATCGTGTATTTGTATTCACTCATGACAGTTAATTGTGGTAATTATGAAAGATAATGTAATTGTTTCTACAATGTTCGGAGTACAACCATGGAAAAGCGAAGAATTTAAAAAAAGTAGAAGCATGCTCATAATGCCACCACCCCATCTCCTCCCATGGGTGTCGTAAAAGTCGACTAAGGGATTAGCCGGAGGATGGGCAGCAGCGTCCTTCGAGTACATTAACAACTCAACTGCGATCGCCAACCCGCCTGCTAAGCGTGGCGATTATGGCAAAACCCCCCAATGAGCCCACAACACATCCATATCGGTGGTTGTGGTGATCTTTGGGTGAGGCCTGTGTCCAGTAGTGGACTTCATTCGGCCGAAATGATGAGAAGCAACGGTTTAGCGACATCTGACTAATGTCAGCAATCATGCCCGATGATTTCGCGGCGATCGAACGACATTGAATACAGTTGATAAAGACATCAGAGCGTTAAATTCCACGACTTTACCTAGAAAATATGATCAATATGAAGCTAGGAAAATCCATCTAAATAAAGAACTAATGACACTTACCTAGGCCTCCTCGAAGTCATGGGAAACTTCAGAATTCCTGCTGACTTCCGCCGATCTTTCATTATTGGCACCATTAGAAGATCTTCATCATCAGTGTCCGAACACCCACTATCCAAATTCACCAAGGCCGGAGCCGAACCTCGCCTATTAGAACTCTTAGGAACTTCCAGCATCTCCCTAATCACTTCACAGTATTTACACGCATTCGCTTCCGCCATATACGCTTTCGTTATTTGATACGCATAGTTTTCTAAAAAGCACTTGTGACAGCCCGGATGATAGTTCTTTTCAAGGTCTGAGGATTCGTCAATAGGTTCTTGTTTTAAATGAATTTTCTTCTCCATAACCATCAAATTCGTATGTAAAATTCTCTTCTGTTCTTCTCTGTGTTTCTTGTCTTCGTCTTCTAATTTCTTCCGTCGGATTTCTTTCAAGCATTCAGCTTGGTCGTTATAGTATTCCACGCATTGTATCCTTTCATGTTTGGACGGTTTCGTTGGACTACGTTTTTTCTTCTTGTGGCTAACGTTTACGTTTAAGGGCTCTATTCTTAAAGATTTCATCTGTTTTATTATATGTTCTTGGACGTATGGGTGGCTATACGACACGTCGTTGCCACCCGTCGTATTGACAGTGTTCTGTTCCTTGAGTATCTTGGCACTTACATCATTGTCTTTGTTTTTAGATGCTATTTTTTCATGTTTATTAAACTCTTTGATGTCAGTACCCCCGTTTATTTTACGAGCGCTTTTTACTGTACACTTTTGTGACGATGAGTCTTCGTCCAGACACGTTTCGTAACCGTCTATCTCGTGATCTATATACAGTAGAGAGTTGTTTTCTTCCTGGGCAGAAATTCTTGTGGTTGCGTCGTAAAAACTAAATGTGTCTTCATTTGGAGAATTGAGGCACTCTTTCCAACTTTCATCGCTTTTTACTTTTTCTAGTTGTTTACCTATTTTCACGTCGCTTTCTTTCCAGTACTTATCGAAACTTATTCTTTCTAATCCAGTTGGAGTTACAGCAAAGACCATTTCATCTGACGTAGAAATGTCTTTACTTTGTTGTTTAGATAAACACCTTTCTCCGTCTTCCTTCCTATCTGCAGATTTGCTCCTTGTATCAGGCAGTTCTCTCGGAGCTACTAAAATATCGTCTTCAGTTATTGTCATATCGTCATCGTGATCATCTAAAGATTCATCAGATTTTGATAGTTTCAATTCCGTTACTCCGTTAATTTTTATTTCAGTTGTAACGTTTATAATAACATCGTTTTTCTCCTTCTTGCAGTCATCTAGACTGAGATCTCCAAAGGCTGACAACTCGTCGTCCTTTATAGAAGCTTCTTCAGGTTCCAGACATATTTGTACTACTTCAAGACCTTCCCCATATTCTTGCAAACATTCGTGGAAGGAATCCATGCCAGTGTGGTCATCAGACGCCAACGAGTTAATGCATTCCTGCGAAACGTATTTGTGTTAGTTCGAAAGTTAATAATAGAACTCCAAAGTGTAAACTACTTCAGTTTTTATTGTTTTGAATGAGTCTACGCCGTTAAGTTTGCGTGTCTGTGAAGATTACGATACACAATAGAATGAAGTCACTGTTTTGTCAATATATTTTTTACCTTACTGACGACATCATCTCAATCAAGGAGTTATGATTAAAAATGAAACTGAATATATATTTTAACGTTGCCTCGTACTAGTGGATGGTTTCTTATGCAAGAGCCGGTTAGGTAGGTACCACTGCAGTGCCAGATATTTACCGCCAAATAATAGTGTTTGAACTTGACGACTTTACTGTGTACCGGTTTGAAGGGCACTGTAGCTAGTCAAATTACTGGGCATAAGAGACTAAATAACTAATGTCACGAGATGGGAGAGCTGAGTATGGTGCCACAAGACTAGTTGTGGATAGCATTACAATTATTATGGGCAGCCGAGCCACTAAGCGAAGCACTAATAACTCGTCACTGGTATGTAAAATCTAATATTTCTCCTATAACGTAGGTATCCACCAACAACCAGACCTTTTTTCTTAGGGTTTTTTTTTTCTTGGGGTATCAAGGAATATGGGATTACTACGCCTTGGGAAGTGCAGGAGGGCATGCCGTACTTTTACCGGCTAAAACCCCACGGTGTCCTTCCATTTACCTCTCACTGGGGGTGAAGTATCCGCTTTATCAGCATTAGACCTCAGCAGGTATCAGCCCGTCACTATTTGACAGGCCTCGTCTCCGTGCAGCTTAGCACGATGTGCACATACCTCTAGAGGCACGCGCCGAGCCCACGCGCCACCGTCTCTGGCCTGTTTCTGTTCGAGCGATGGACTGTAAACACCCAGACCTAGAACTAGTATCTGTAGGTCATATAATATTTTGTTTCGTGTAGGGATCAAACCCGCGACACGCAATGCAGAAAGCCAAGCGATAAGCCACTGTGGTGTACGTGCCGTTAGATTAGACGTTGTATTTGTCGATATTTACGCTAATCATAGTTAAAACAGAAATAAACAGATCTGTCCGCGTTATTATTAACACGCCATTCAACCAGAAGAGCGTTACCTCGGGGTATTGGTGAGTGCCTAAATTATTTGAAGATTAATATTTATGATTTCTAAAATATTGTAGCCTACAATATTTTACATTTGTATTAGTGGTCAAGCTTAATGCTGCGAGACCCAGGCGTGTCCTTTTGCCGCCAAACCGACTTTCCGAGGTGTATCCGTGCTGATTACTGACCACCTCAAGCTTCGTGGCATTACTCTCACTTCCATCCTTTGGCTCCTGCATCCACATACTATCGAAGGTGAGAAATTTTAGTATTTCATACCGGAACAGCTGCTCATCTTGTACCAAGCGCAAGTTCAGTCGCGTGTGAAATACTGCTCTCACCTATGGGACAGTACCACCAATTACTAGCTTGAAGCACTCGAAGTGATTAAGAGACACGTTGAGATGCTCATGTACAACGATGCATTTTTCTCCAGAGCCACGAACATACTCGTAGACAGAATTGGTTGGACAAGCATGTCGGTTTTTGTCTGATGGATTTCGGCGAATGTGCAGTGGAATTACACGATTTAATTCCCCCAATAGACATTAGTAATGGTTCTAGTAGTACTTGTAGTTATAAATAATGAATTTGGATCTTTAAGTAATGAGTTTATAGGTTTATAGGGTTTATTTTACTTTTAAGGCAAGCTCAGATACTAGCTGAAATATTCGTCATGGAGGAGAGATTAGAGAGAAGCGGCATGGCACCCTTACATCCCAGTTGACGCAGGTACTCTCGGGACATGTGTGTTTCGGGAAGTATCTGTGTCGCATAGGCCGGGAAGAGCTGTCTGGTTGTCATCACTGTGGAGACCAGAAGATACGGCGCAGCGCTGGAGGAGTGACCAGATTAGGTGACGCAGCACCGTGATCTAATCGCGGTGGTCAAACATCGTTACCTCTCGCTGCCGGCCTGGGTTCACACTACAGCCCGGAATGAGTGTGCGAGGGATGCCATCGCCTCCATTTGGGACGACATGATGCACGCAAATGAGGTGGTAGAGCAGGGTCGGAAATAGACCATCACTGATCTCAGCCGCAAAAAAACGTACTGGACGTCGTCGGAAGCGGTGACTGATCTACGACCTCCGTGAGCTGTGGCCGGCAATGAACTTGAGGCAGTCCGTCACCCAAATAGAAGCAGGGCTAATACGACGGCGTATTGTATTTTGCGCGTGCCTCTCTAGAGGAACGTACGATTGGCTAGGTCGCACTGAGATGGGGCCTCTCAGACCAAGTGACCGGCCGATACCTATTAGCCCAATGCCTAACCGGCGAACACCGCACTTCCAGCCATAGGTAAGAAGACGGAGCACCGTGGGTTTTTGGGCGGTAAAACTCCGCCTTTCCCAGGACGAAGGAAGATCGTGAAGTCACACGACAAAAAAATAGAGACCTATATATAAATATAAATAGGGTTGCTTAAAAAATCGTTTATAAAATGAATAGAAACACGCTTTAATGAAATATGAACTAAAATGCAGAAAATATATTATATCTATACAAATAAATAAAATTAAAGTGTCTGTTTGTAATGTCAAAATAACAGCTTTGTACTAAATGCATATGAAAGTATATACGGTACCTACAACAAAATAACAATTTATAAATGTTTTGTCTGTATGTTTGTTCACGGTAATCTCCGAAACGGCTGGACCGATTTTGACGGCACTTTCACTGACAGATAGCCGATGTTATAAGGAATAACTTAGGCTACTTTTATTATAGAAAAATAATTAGGGTGCCGCGCAAAAAAAAACCTTGAAATCCAATATTCTACGCGAAGTGTCTATGTCGAAGTACTCTTAATTTCTTTTAAATTAAACGCGGCTGAAACCGCGGGTCTCAGCTAGTTGTATAAGAAAATCACGGGGTGCTCGTTATCCAAGGTAGATTGATTATTGTGAGAATACAGACAGGCTATCTATAGATCTGGCTATACCCCACGCCTTTCATTTACATTCAAAATTAATTTTGTGCCCAAGTTCATATTTCATTAAAAGCGTGATTGTATTTGTTTTTTTAAATTATGTGTATTTATTACACAAGGCAAAGGAAATTTCCTACGACTGAAATATTTTAATTGGAATAAAACTCAATAAAGTATTTGCAACGTATATTTATTAGCAGTACACAACGAGGCGTAAGTAGTACATTTAACACTGCATAAGCAACGAACTGACATATGTAGGTACTCTACGAACATTCATAACTTATAATAATAGCCCTTGATAGCGGAGTTAAAGTCTTGTTATGGAATAGTGACCAATTATTACTGTAAAACTTTTTTACTGAAAATGGGTAACTCAAATAGCTGACAGTGTCTTCAGTTCTGAGTAGCGTTTCAGTATTCGGCCATCTAGATTGTAGACTTCCCGAAAGCTAAAAATGTATTTACAATTTCGTTCGAGTCATACATACTATGCGATTTCTTTAAAGCGCCTATCAGCCATACAATTCATGCTATTCTTCATCGTCTATGTAATAGTGCATACTATAAGATACTTTGGGTGCAGTTTTATCACCAGCAGCAGCCAGAAATAGAACACAAACGACAATTCTAACTTCAGAAGGAAACTATGTTACGTAACTCCATTTTTTCAAGTGAAACATCTTTGAGTGCGATGAGAGTATAATTCAAAGTCAAATTTGAATGCAATGTTTCATGTGTAGCGTTTTGTGTGTAACATTGTGTATGTAACGTTTTGTGTATAACGTTTTGTGTAACGTTTTGTGTATAACGTGTGTGGGTGCGGATCATAAACGATTTTATATTTGTGTGCTCGGAAAGTGTTGTAAATTACCGTTCCTAAAATACAATTTCAAAAGTGCTATCGTATTATATCTAATTATAGCCCGAATATCCAATCAAGTCCTCTCAAACCAAGCTCAAGAGTGAGTGTTAACATACTTTACCTTTGTATTACAAAAAAATGTGAAAATAAAACATATTACGTATGACAACTTTAACGCAGATGATGCACCAAAAAATAAGGTATTATAAAGACACTTTTAAACGGATTATATCGCGTATATTTTGGATTTTTGTTTTTCCTGACGTTTCCGAACACTTTGCAGGGTTCGTGGTCGCAGGATGACTAAGGTGACAGGCGCCATTACAGATTTTAAAAAGTTATTTTATTTAATATTATCAGAATTAAAATTCAGAAAGTGACAGAATACTAAATAACGAATCAGTGGCCGATACACTCATGAACAAGTAGTTTCAACGCGATCTCCGCAGAAACTAAGTTAGCGCATTTTTTTATATAATTCCAATAATAACTGTTCACTATTGACATTATATGAAAGTATATGAATAAAAATATATAGTACACAAAATATTATTGGGAGTAGCAGACATCAACATTAAATCCGACATTTAACAGAACATCGAATATAAAATATATAAAAATTAACACAAGTTTTAACAGTCTTTATATTTTTAAATTATTTTACAAAACAATAAACATTTTTTGTAAATAATGCTTTTACTAAAATATTAGTATATTCACAAAAACAATATGCGATGCTTATAAACTATGATATGTTATGAAGTACCTGTAAACGACATTTAATTTTACGCAAAGCATTGTTTTTGTATCTTTTTGAAAATTGACTAAAGTTTATAATTGTTTGCTGAGTATTTCCTCGTACATATTAATTATTATAAATTTAAAACTTTCTTCACTTCCTTCATGAGATCTTTGTTATTTTAAAGATTCGTACAAAATTGCTGTACTACATTATTGTATTTATTTGCAGCAAAGCAAATTCCAATTTAGATTATGACAGCTCATTCTTTAACTTAAACAATTTTCCTCTCAATATTAAAATATTAATTTCTTATCAACGAAGCAGTGCAACTGGTAAAGATTGAACTGGCTTTAGATTCCAGTCAGACGCCATAACCGTTGAACTATTGGTAACACGAATGATAAAAAACAATAAAAACTTAAAATGATCTCTTACAGTAAATTTAGTAGCAATTAAAATGGCCTACGTGTCAAAGATACTAACAGTAGGAACAATACAGGATAGTACTAGGCTGGGAAACTCCAACATATAAATATTAGTTTTGTGACCAGAATGTTAAGGAGTTCATTGTACGAATTTTAAAGTTATCACACCTTTGTTAATAACAAGTGAAAATATTTTAATAATTATTTGTTATAGTGAGAGGTTGAATAGAACAACTATCACATATCGGAAATTGACAACTAACACATTTAACTATATTAATATATTATATTTCGCAACTACACAACCATGATATAAATAGACATCAATTTCTAGGATCACAATTATTTTATTATTATTTATAACATCATTACCTATAACATAATTAGGTTTTACTTTTGCCCTTTAATCATCTGTAAAATCGCTGAGATTGTGCAAACATATATTTTCTATTTCTTATACATACTAGCCCTACAAAAACGTTCAGTTCAAGGGGACAAAATAAAAAAAAGTATTAATAAAAATAAAAATATATAGCTCACAAAATATTTTTGGATGTAGCAGACATTGGCATTAAATCCGATATTTAACAGAACATCGAATATCTCCGAATAAATAACACAAGTTTTAACAGTCTATATTTTTAAATATTGTTTACATGCATTTTATTTTTGGAATAATTTATAAATAAGATTGTGTATTTGAGCACTAAAAATATAAATACTTTAGCCATTTAATGGCGAGAGGCACACAAATAAATAACACCACTGTAATAAAAAGGTGAAAAATAATTCTTGTGCTCAAATAGTGACTTTATTTGTAAATTAAAATTATTATGACAAAAAAATGTGTAAATTACAACTTGGTTTTTTATATATGAGCCATATATCCTGATTGTCCCCTTGAAAGAAAGTTTACAATTTTTGTAGGAACCTATATATTTATTTTAAATTTGGGCAAACCCTGGAAATTTAGTTGACTTGATGTGAAGATTTTGTAAAATCTGTATTCTGTACTTGTTGTTCTAGCTAAGTTTTGAAATATATCTCCAATTGACAATGTACAGTCAGTATTTTAATGATATTTAATCTGCATTTCCATAATTCTTATTCCGACAATTAATTCTTTCGCAATATTGCCCTTAATTCTATAATACAATAGCTCATTTTATTAGAAGCGAAACTGGTAGAATGTAGAGGTAAAGATTTTAATTCTAATACATTAAACAAAACTCAATGAAAAGTACCAAACTTGGAATGTTTACAAATAGAATGGAAAAATTTGTTATACATAGGCTGCACTAAAAGTATCGGGAATGGAATATTTCCACTGTTCCTGTCATATTAAAATCTTTTTAATTGAAAACTCCTTGGTTTTACAAATCGAATACCATTTATTTATTTAAAAAAAGATTCACGGTCTTGTCACAAGGTTTTGTCAAACTTGTTTAGTCGTTGAGAAAATGGAATTGACTCGAGAAAATTCAAGAGCGATGATTTATTATGACTTTCGAAGTGGTTTAACACAAAAACAGTGTGTTGACCGGATGATTTCTGCATTTGGTGATGAAGCCCCATCTAAAACCACAATTTATCGCTGATTTGCTGAATTTCAACGTGGACGTGTCAAGCTCAGTGATGATCCTCGTCAAGGTCGTCCAAAAACTGCAGTCACCCAAGAAAACGTTGATGCTGTGCGTAAGCTGATTGAGGAAGATCGACATGTGACATACCGCGAAATTCAGGCAACTTTAGACATCGGCATGAGTCAAATACAAATAATCTTGCATGAACAATTAGGTGTAAAAAGTTGTTTCCCGATGGATACCGCATTTGCTATGTGAAGAGCCAAAAGCGGCTCGCGTTACTTGGTGCGTCAGAACTCTCGAAAGATTCCACGCAGGATCCTCAAATGCTGTATACAACATCGTATCAGGTGACGAATCCTGGATATATGCGTACGAACCCGAAACAAAAAACCAGTCACGAGTTTGGGTGTTCGAAAATGAGTTAAAGCCAACAAAAATTGTTCGTTCACGGAGTGTTGCAAAAAAAATGGTGGCCACGTTTGTCTCCAAAACCGGCCATGTCACGACTATTCCTCTTGAGGGACAAAGAACGGTTAATGCAGAATGGTATGCTAGCATTTGTTTGCCACAAGTCGTTTCTGAGCTCCGTAGAGAGAACTGCAACCGCCGCATCATCCTCCATCACGACAATGCGAGTTCTCACACCGCGCACAGAACAAAAGAGTTTTTAGAGCAAGAAAACATAGAATTATTAGACCATCCGCCGTACAGCCCCGACCTAAGCCCTAATGATTTCTATACTTTCCCTAAAATAAAGAATAAATTGCGTGGACAGAGATTTTCATCACCTAAAGAAGCTTCTTTCACAGCTGTGGACGCCTACAAAACGGCCATTTTGGAGACCCCAACTTCCGAATGGAATGGTTGCTTCAATGATTGGTTCCATCGTATGGAAAAATGTTTCAAATTTCGCGGAGAATACTTCGAAAAGCAATAAATACATTTTTAAATAGTAATGTTGTGTCACTTCCTTGATTCCCGAAATTTTCAGTGCCGCCCTCGTAGGTAAGTACAATTAGATACTAGGAATTTGAAAGCATTTTACATTGACAAGTAAATAAGCTCATAAGTATTTAAAAATGGACGTTTTATGATTTAAAGTTTCGCTAAAGCCACTTTCGCGTTATACAATGTACCAAATAATCTTATCTCGTTCAAATGAGAAAACGACCCATAATGTCTGCTGAGATATGAAATTAGATTTGATGCCAATTTCTTAGAGTTTCAAGGATAACCTTTAGGAGTGTTTTAAAAATCATCTCTTTTTTTCTAGAAGTATTTCAGATCCTACAGTTTCTAGAACTACCCCTCGTAAATATTTATCTCTGGTATTTTATCTTAATTCAATATATTTACCATAAAATTTAATAAAAAACCTACAAAATGTTCATAGTTAATCATTAGGTACTGACTTGCCAGATTCAGTATATGTTTGCAAAAGATTGCACGAAAGAGACTCTCTGTGACGAAACCTAAGTCCGTCCGGCGGTCCCTAGGCAGTCAGGCTCCTTGCGAACCTGAATCACTAATCTTTTCACCATGGCATAATACATTTCCAAAGATGCTGAGACGAGAATAGAACGAGAGACAAACAATTTACAAAAGCTTAAGCTTGATGTTTCTATTTATAAATATGAAACAAACTGGCCTAATAATCACAACAAAATACGCTTACCTTATGGGTATTTTTAAATTAACTAATTATTTTTATTCAAAGACACATAAGCTTTTCTTTTATCTATTTGAATTACAGACGATTTATAAAATTACTCACAATAGAGCGACGGAGATAGACGACAGTTTCAAGCCTGGCAGAGGTAACTAGAAATAAATAAGCTATGGTGTCTAACCATTGAGGTATAATGCACTACGTACTAGAGTTGCTATTATAAACAAATGTTATGGTCTTTTGCAGTCTGGTGCCAGCTACGAATATCACCAACCCATCCCATCCCGAGGGTGCCGTAAAAGGCGACTATGGGAATAACCGGGGGATGGGCAGCAGCTTATTTCAAGTACATTAACAACTCAATTGCGATTGCCAACCCACCTGGCAAGCGTGGCGATTATGGCAAAACCTCCCAGTGAGCACACAACACACCCAGTTGTTGTGGCGTGGACTTTGTTTGACTGGAACTAATGAACGATGTTATGGTCATGGAGTTGCGACCGTGGGGCTTGCAATTCCTTGACTTTTACATATGTTTCTCGAGTTATTAAAACAATATATCACTGCACATGAAGGCATATCTAAGTAATACAACTTAGCAATCAAATACCTCACGTTGCGGCAAGCGACCTGACTCATGACCATAGACAAGTGAGTTAGAGTGTATGCGCGCTACTTCTCGTGACAAAGGATCTAGTTGAGATGTCTTCTCGATTACGTAGTACATTATACCTCAATGTACCTAACCTGCTTTGTAGAACATCAAATATCGCGCTCATCACACTTATACACGCCCTGATCCCGACTATTCCCGTTGTCTGGAACGTTCATACTGACGATATATCGGAGACAATCTCGCTGTCATTTCATAGTAATCTCCGCTTTAATCTTGGGTGCTACACGAAAAGGCTGCGGTTCTGCTACTTTGTGAGAACATTGAAGTTGTAATTCCATGATGTCCCGGTGTAAGGACATAATTAAACGGAGGATTTTTGTGAAGTACTCCAATTTCTGAAAATAATAGTAAGTTAGATATAATTTATGTGGATATATGTTACGCTAAATTTGCTACTCTAAAATCTTTTCGAAATATTATTAAATTAATCCTAAAAACTAACAAAAGTAAATAATTGAACGATAGAAATCCTTTGCAGCATCGCATTTTAAGAGATCTAGAAATATATCTAATTAAAATAAGGTTATTTTAGTAACGATTTCTATTAAAGAATAGTAAAATTTGTATGATATTGGCAATAAAGCATGCAAAATATTGTACACTAAAGGGAAATATTCTGTATAACACATTTCAACAGAAATTGAATTAACTTATTGCTAGAACTATCCTTAGAGCGGTAATTGTGTTCCCTTTATTGTACAAGAAGATTTTGAAAGTAAGAATAGTATTTAATAAAAATGCATGCTAAGTTATGTAAGTAATACTGCTCTAAGCAAAGACAAGCTTAAGTAAGAAAAGTAGTAACTTACTTTTATTTTCCCCTCAGTGTACAATATCACGACACTTCGCGTAAAATAAAATTGATTTCTTTATTTTAAAATACATAAAAATGCTGTCGATTTTTTTTTAACTATGTCAACTCACTTATTCAATCGTAGTGACTCTATTTATCTTATTTAAAAAAGCTTTTGTTAATATATTTTTATATTAAATATTTGAAACAAGTCACGAAGTCTATGTAAGATTTTTCAACTATTAAAATCACACACACACACTCCCATTTTTCTTAGAGACTCATATGTTTCCTGTACACAACAAACAATTAAACGAGTATTGCTCATGTAAACAAGACCTCACATAAAACTAGTGATTAATCAATTAAGCACACATGAAAATCATTGTGTACAGGATACTGTTAACGACATAGGCTTACTGCGATCTAGATACGTAATTCAAAGAAAATATTTTGCACCAGTCTAAATATTACATTGCTTGATTAAAATGGGGCTCCTTTACTATATTGGAGTCAAAGAGTATGTGGGTTGTCTAAGCGATCACCGCCGCACAAAAATATTCGCGACACCAGAGCAGCCGCTGATGTGTTGCAGACCTTTAGGGCTGCTCTTTCCTTTAGAGCTCCCAAGTAGTACGTCTGCAATATCTTTGGGAGTTGCGTTTCCAGTATTGATCACTTATAGTACGAAATGGAGCTACCAACAATGATGCTACTTCAGCCATAGCCAGCCAGCTTAGCTCATTTACGAGCCATAGTGAACTAATTAATGCAGCAATGATAGACTCCCCCACAAAAAAACCTTTTTTTTTATTGATGTCCAGTGGAAATTATACATGGAACTTCCTTTATCCTTGGGAAGGGCTAAGGAGACTCCTACCGGCTAAAACCACTGAAGCGGTCATCTTCGGCACCGAAGGGGGGCTCCAGGTCCTCGTAAGATCACACTAGAGCCGCCCGTTGGTGCCACGCCTTTAAGCACATCACGGAGGGGATGACTTTAAAGCGGTCACCCCCTTTAGCGGATGGAAGGCGACTGTAAAAAGGTCGCTCCCCAGGCACTTTTCGGGCAGGATTGTAAAGGATTCCCCCAAGAATCGCTTAGCACTTAGGCACGTGACCACGGGCGCGCGGCCGTCTTCCCGGGGGTCGCTCGGTGTGAGCACGCAGACTCCCCAATCTGCGCATCCGCGACCCCCGAACCACAAAAAAAAACCTATCTAGTACGTAGTTCACCAGTGTCACTAAACTGGCTACATTATAAACACAAGCTTCTTAGTTACCTGACTACTCTGTATGCTGTGTCCGTTTGCCTTCTCGCCTCCAACTACAGTGCTACATGGCAATGGCTTCGCTATGCCTATTGTTACAATCCCTGGAACAATAAAAAACATGATTTAGATATCACTTCGTACGATTTAAGGAAAAATACAAGTTTATATTTATATTCAGTTACACTTTGTATCACTGGTAGCCAGTGATGACATATGGAACAGAGACGTGGTCACTCACAGTGGGCCTCATAAGAAAGCTCAAGGTCACTCAGCGAGCTATGGAGAGAGCTATGCTTGGTATTTCTCTACGAGATCGAATTAGAAATGAGGAGATCCGTAGAAGAACTAAAGTTGTCGACATAGCGGAAAGGATTAGTAAACTGAAGTGGCAATGGGCGGGGCACATTGCTCGTAGAACTGATGGCCGTTGGGGCACAAAGGTTCTCGAATGGAGACCGCGCACCGGAAAACGCAGCGTGGGACGACCTCCAACGAGGTGGACAGACGACCTGGTGAAGGTCGCTGGGAGTCGTTGGATGAGGGCGGCATGTGACCGCTCGTTGTAGAAATCTAAGGGGGAGGCCTTTGTTCAGCAGTGGACGTCCTGTGGCTGATATGATGACACTTTGTATAAAGCAAATTTATATCCGATTTTCAACAGGAAAATTTATTTTGGCCTAACCTGGAAACTAGTCTTGCGCATAATATATCACTGAAAAGAAAAGAGAGATATATATCTTTTCACTCTGAGATATATATCTCTGTTTTATATCTCGCTCAGAGCGAGATAGAACGGAATAACATGAGCTAGATAACAAACTGTACTGATTGATTAATTGAGCTGAGCGAGAATGTCTGCCGAGAGTGAGATAAATAAAGCAAATAACGATATTATTTTGAACAATGATTTTAACCAATGGTTTCATGGGGAGGTACTGACTCTACTTCTATGCTTCGGCTGGAACAAGCCCAGAGGGCTCTCTTGAAAGTAATGACCCGTAAACCGAGGAGATTTAGCACCGATCTGCTATATAATGAATGTAAGGTATTAAGGGTAAGACAGCTCTATATAGCACAGGCTATACTAAAGAAACATGCATCTATTGGCCATCAACAAAATGACACTCGTAGAAAGACTGCCGTCTGTAAAATCGACTTTTGTAGAACAACTCTAGCCCGTCGCCAGTATTATGTTAGCAGTGCTCGACTTTACAACAGGATAAATAAACTGACCGCCATATATCCGCTGTCTTCATATAAATGTAAAAAAACCCTTACAGCGTGGCTCCAAAATTTAACGTATCAGGAAACGGAAGACCTTATAAAATAATGGCACACACACACACACACACACACAAGCACACACACTACAACACAATAACATCACACATCCAATATACCCACATATTAAATATACAATCAATAACATCACACATCCACAGATATATTATCAATCACACCAGTTCATAACATTACACATCCGCACATTTATTACAATTAGACCAGTACACCACTCCAATATACGCGCGCACACAGTATTCGATCCCTATTTAAGTATACCTGTCAAATTGCCTGTTAATATGCAAATTGTACAACGTTTCCGGAAGACGCTGACAGCCGTGATACAGTTTACACTAGTACGGTTGTCATCGTTAACCTTATTGTCTTTATTGTCTTTATATAAATTTACAGTGTACAATGTTTGTATAGATTATAAGGTATACTGTTACTTTTCTTTTGATCAAAATAAAAACTTATTATTATTATATAACCATTATGACTGCCAACCTAGAATAAAGAACTACGATAAAAGCGTGCGTAATAGTCAAATTAGGTTGGCGTATTTAGAAATCAGTGGCTATTTACATTAATTGGAATAAACATTTTATGATTATAGGTAGGTACATACATTATCTTGTACGTAAAATAGTTATTTATATACATATTTACATTTCTGTACGTAAATAATTATAATATTTATTTTCAACACAAAAAGTCATCAAACTCCGTAGTAATTATTACTTCCGATCAATTAACGAGCGACGGTCAAAGTGCACGGGTCAATTCACGCGTGACGTTGAACTGAATTCAAATGAAAACAAAAACTGTTCAAATTAGGTGCCTAAATATTTTTAAATCCAAATTCAACGGGAAATAAGCAATGTAACCCATATCGTGCTTTATTACGAAGGTATAACGTACACTTTCTTTTGTTACATATTCCATTCCCGCTCGCTCTCGGTGCATGCGACTATCTTTCTCTTTCTCTTTTTTATGCAAGGCGGTGATGTATATTTTATTCATCTAATCTGTAGGATTCAAAGATATAGATATGGAGTTCCATATCTCGTATATACCAACTGGTGAGCGAGATATACTCGCTCTTTTGGTAGCATTAACAGATTATATATCATTTTTATCTTACGCTCGCGAGCGATACAATATAAGAATAATTAAGTGATGTAATGAATATGTAAGATCGTGCTCCGCACCACAGTATGTAGTATGCATAACTAATTTACGATGATTTATAAAAAGCAGCTACATATTTCATGAAATTATCATTTGATTAACCTTACTACTCAGTCGCTCTTTAGATACAAAAGATTCAAAGATATAATTGAATTGAAAGTGAGCGAGAGCGAGATTCGCTCTTTGGGAGGGATTATTTCTTTTATATATCTCACTCGCGAGCGACTCAACTCTACTGGAAACCGATCCTAGAATGTTAAGATCCACAGTGTTGTTTGCTAATCGGCATTTAAATCAATAAACTAGTCCAATCAAATCAATCAATAGATTTACAACGTGGATATTGTTTTCTTTAAAATGTCCTAAGTTTATAAAGTTGCTGCAACATGGTTTTTATCATCTTTCTTACTAGCCGTTATGCACCCGCTTCGCTAGGCGTAAATTATATTTTTATTTTCTGTACCCTCCAAGATATCAAAATGAACAAAGTTGAAATTCCTGTTGTAATGAATCTCATTGAAATCCTTTGAGGCGTTTCGGGGCCTATTCAAGACAAACTTTCATACAGACAGACAGTCAAACATTCTAAAAATGTTCTTTTATGATTATGTGTAAAAAAAATTTAGCTTTTACTTAAATTTTGGCTTTTATTATGAAATCACAAACGGACAGCACAAATAAAGAAAATTGAAGTGGCTGTTTGTAATGTCAAAATAACATATTTTTACTTAGTGCTTATGAAAATGTATACAGTACTTATAACGAAAAACCAATATTTTTTGTCTGTCTGTTTCTTCTAGCTAATCTCCGAAACGGCTGGACCGATTTTGACGGGACTGTCATTGGCAGATAGCTGATGTTATACAGAATAACATGCGCTAGTTTTATTTCATAAAAAGAATTAAGGTGCCGCGCATAAAAATTAACGCATAAAAATTAGAAGTACTCTAATCATTGATAACTGCTGCGCTCCGGGGCGCGGGTTCGATTCCCCCACGGAACAAATATTTGTACGATCTGCAGTATGTCTATTGTTCAGGGTCTGGGTGTATTGTATGTGGAATTTCTGGCTGTAAACGTACCCACGACACAGGAGAAACCCTAGCGTGGGCCAACGTATTTTTAAACAACAACAAAATCTACGACCTGTTTCTTTTAAATTAACCGGCGGGTGAACCCGCGGGGCACAGCTAGTTTTATTATATAGTAGTAGATTTATTTGGACGCAACAATCCATCGCCGTTCCACTTAAGCAAGAAATAACTTTAAGGTATGACTTTTTTGAAGTTAATTTCTAAGAAAATTGCAGTCAATTTCTACAGCGGAATCAATTTATTCGTCCACCGCCATGTAATTCGATAGGAATTAATCAAACAAACGTTCCATGTGGTTCCTGGAAAAGAATCGACTACCCCTATCCACGCATGGGTGTCATAAAAGGCGACTGCAACCTCCTGTGTGCTAATAACTACATTCTGCGATCACCAATCCGCCTGACAAACATATTTTTGGAGTGTGTTCTTAAGAAATGATTTGAGTTATAAGGCCCGGTACGTAAATTTTATGAGGAGTAAAATCAAGTGTAACACTTGTAAAGTTGAGGCGTTAAGTAGAAAGAGACTAACATATATCTGTAGGATTGAACGTGCAAAAGAATGAGATGGAATACATTACACAGCGTATCTTATTCTCGGGGCCTCCTCTATGTGCGATGCTTCGTAGTCTCACTGTATAGTTCACTACCTCTGGTCTGAGAGTTGAATGTCTGCTTATGTTTGTACGTGTGTTGTGTGCCTGTGTATTACGAAGTTCTGCCGTAACTTGTATACTGCTGCCGAGTACAGGGTATGCATGCTGTATAATAAATACATATAGTAGCATTTATCGGAAGGAGTAAGCTCCAGTCGTGCGTCGGAGCTGACACACATTAAAATTTTATTGTTTTTTTTTTAACCGCGTTTTCCACACTAGGTTTTCTCCTGTGTCGTGGGTGCGTTTACAGAGATGAATACCACATACAATACACCCAGACCCAGAACAACTATCTTTATTATGACAATAATCACAACAATACCAATTATGACATTATGACTGCTCATTGTAATGTTCATTGGGAGGCCCCAGTGGACGTTTACTTGCTGCTGTATGTATGCGTTTCCAGATTAAGAATATAGCAGCGTTCCATCTCCTCCCGTGGATGTAGTAAAAGGTGACTAAGGGACTCTAAACCAGAGAGATGGGCAGCAGCGTCTCTTCTGTCAAACAGAAGCTAAACAGCACTCACCAACTCGCCTGCCAAGCGTGGTAAGCATTGGCAAAATGTCAACACAATTGTGGATATCTATGGGGAGGTCTTTGTTCAGCAGTGGACGTACTTAGGCAGATATGATGATGAGTGTTTGAATATCATTTATCAAAACAAAAATTGCAGTTAATTCCTAAAACTTACGCTTTATCAGCAGGCGAATCAATTTATTTATCAATCAACTAGATACCAATTCGATACCAATTAATCAAATAAATCCCACCCACCAGACATCAAAAACCAAAATACTTGTTAATACTAGGAACACCACCAACTTGTCCCACAGTAAGTATTCATATGAAGAACAGCTGTAGTGACATCTGTAGTATTTGTTTATACACAATGTTAAGTATTAACGCGGCATTTACTGATAACGAAATTATGTGTATGTTTGACGATAACAGAGCTATGAAAGGTTTCCATTAGGCATGTGTAACTCAGGTGTGAGCCGGTTCCATTATTCAGATCACAGAGACTTGAGCTGCTGAGCTGCGGTTCAAATGCATATATGCAATAGCATAGTGAAAGCTTTGAGCGGTTGATCTATGGTTAATCTGATTCGTTCTGTGAGCTGACGTATTAGTAACTGAATGATTAAAGGTGCATAAACAAAACGCGAAGGTAAACATACATATATATATATATATATATATATATATATTCCTAAACAATAATATTTAATAAAATTGGGAAGGTGCGTTTATATTTTAACATACCTAACATAACAAAGAAAAATCGCATATTATGTTTTAAACCTATATTATGAAAGAGATGAAATGTGAAAAGTGGTGGTTCCTGTTCGAAACAATAGAGTGCGCGCCGAGTCACAGTTCACAATATAGCGAAGTGATCTGACCTGCAGCTAGTGTTGAATAGGACATACAAGAGGCGGTACATTTGTCCCGTACATGACACAATATTGTAAGAGCGGCTCAACATTATAACAGGTACCACTTCAAATTATATGTTGCGTTACTTTACTCTTCGCATGTGAACTGTAGGGTGAGAGAGAGAGGGAATGAGGCACATGCTTCAAAAGCACGTCTTTTTATTCAACGGACATTGTCGTGACTGCAAGAGACAACATGATGTTTTTATTCTCTCTATTACAAATGTACTAGTACAAAGTAAGAGACGCGACAGTTTTAGAAAAATATGATTTCATGAATGTCTGTTAAATACCTATTTGTTTTGCTTGTTTCGTAGTAGTAGTATTAGGTATATTTTAAATAAAAATCATGTTTTACAAATAAGTCGCCTCCACAATAATGTTACAGTGGCTAATAAGTAAAAATTTCGATACAATCGTCATTCGTCTATAATCAATCGCTTCTTATTACTTTGCTATTACCTCAATCACACTTTGTAAGACAGGGCAGTACAAATACAGCAACAGTACATGAAATACTCGTTCTTTCAAATGTACCGCCAAGCTTCATGACGCTTCGCCTCATTTGAAGTGGGACATTGTACTGGCGCGGTACAAAAAAGAGGCTACTCTTACAAACTCATTTTTAAATCGTGTCCTACTCAACACTACCTGCAGCTCATGCTGATTTGTTGAGTTACCCATGTCTAGTTTCTATAGCCATTCATTTGGTAAGTAAACTTAAGGCGCAGTCTTCCTACTTCCAAGTCCATGTAGTTGGTTAGCCCGTGCGATTCCGCAAAGCATCGATGGTGGTATGCGCGCGGGGGGAAATGAGTGGGACTGATTTCCTTAATTTGTGTCTACGATAATATTTACTGAAGTTTACGCGAATAGCATCCATTCAATCGAAATAGCTTACGAAAATATATAGCGCTTATTTTATTCATCCTATTTATTTATTTATTTTACTTTAATTACAACGGTCTTGGACCAATTACAATAATTAAAGATAGACAACATAGCTATAACACAAGACAATGAACATAAAACAGCAAGGTACTCGTCTTTCATAAATTCCTCTCAAAATGCTTCTGACATACTAACAATATCTTATTCCAATCATCCGCAAACAAATCACAACTCGGATGGGAATCCAAGAGTTCATTGAGTACAGCGAGAGTGCGAGGTATTGGCGAATTAGCTCGCGCTACCGTGCGGCATGGAGGAACAGCAAAGAGCTTGTGTTTCCTGTTGCGGCGGTAATTGTCTGGAGCGAAAAATCTAGCCAGTTCGTTATGCAGATCCGATGCATCAATATACCCACGAAGAGTCTTGCAAACGGTTGTAATTTGGGCACATGCTCTCCTTACCTCAAGCGAGTTGTAACCTAGGCACCCGAGAAGAAACTTAGTTGGGTAGAGGTATGGATAATATCCGTTTACGCGTTTATAAAGATACCTCAGGAAAGCTTTTTGAATCTTTTCTAACATGAGCGTGTAGGTACTTTCATGAGGATTCCAGACACATGAACTTGACTCGAGTTTGCTGCGAACCAATGCATTAAATAAGGACTTACTGACATCTGCATTGTGGAATTCACTTGAATTCCGCAGAACGAAGCCCAATCGTCGGTATGATTCCTTAGCCGTCAGCAGAATGTGGTCATGGAATGTGAGCTTTCGGTCGAATGTGACTCCCAAATCTTTCATTGCCGGAGTTTTACCGATCGTGTTATGGCTTAACTTGTATTCGAAATCTATTGGGAGCCGCATTCGACCGAAGGTCATAGCATAGCATTTGGCACAATTGAATTCCATTCTGTTGTCCATGCTCCACCTATAAATCGCATTTCTATAGTTCTATAAACCTACGTGCAGCATCCATACGTGCCGTATACAAACGTGCAACGTGTAGCCCCAAATTATATACAATTATTATGTTATTTTTTAGAAAATACGAATTTATTTGGTAGAACAAAAATATTGTTTTTTGTTTTGCGTTGGATTCCTTCTGTGTCGTGGGTGCGTTTACAGTCATGAATTCCACATACAATACACCCAGACTCGGAACAACTACCTGCAGTTCATACAAATATTTGTTCCGTGTGGGATTCGAACCCACGACCCGGAGCGCAACAGCCGACTGTATCAGCCACTGCACCAACCGTGCCATCAAATATATATATTTGTGCATCCATAATATAACGGTTTTACATAAAATAAAACCGATATTATGTGCCGAGAGGGAAAACATACAGCATTGTTTATGAAGAAGCAGTTATATACTTAGCCATATATGCGCGGTCTTTGTTTTATAGACGGTAGTTTAACATAAAATAATAGCTGGCGCTAGTATCGCAACCAGCTAGGAGGTGGGAACCGTTGTCACTTTAAAGGTTCATAGTCTTCACCAGGAAGCACTTCCTGCAATGCTGTATGTTTTCCCTCTCGGCACATAATATCGGTTTTATTTTATGTAAAACCGTTATATTGATGTGCCTCCGGAAAACATACAGCATTGTTTATGAAGACGTGTTTGTTATCTGCTGGTGAAATTTTAGAAAACACAACGCTATGATGATTACCGAGTTATATTTAATGTAATAGGTAGTTATAATAACTAATTTATTAACTATATCTAATAGTTACGAAACATTATTATACTTTATATTTTAAGGACTCAGGACTTTTGGAAAATAAAAGTATGGTAATTATATAGAATAAATTAGAAAGATTTTCACTGGAAATGTATTACAAATGTTTTGATTTAGCAATTAGGTTTATACAATATTACAATATTTATATGTAGGTAATAATAATTGTAATTTTAAGACGGAGTAAATGTACTGAAAAATAATGTACGATTATCTTTAGGTAGTTCTATTTCGCGACAGTAATGATTAAAGAATGTATTGGAAGATTTCCAATTACCCCGTAATAGAATATCATCTATTGATTGATTATTTAACCATCATAAGGGAGCTACTGCTGATCTACATACAGCTTCTTGGAGATGCAAGGAGTGAAATCTTGGAGTGAAATCACTATCTCTGAGAACCGTGCGGACCCCGTTATCGATTACAGTGCGTGAGGCAGCATTTGTTTTATTACATACGGTAATAAAAGGATTATTCGATTTTTTTACTTCAGATCTCCTTGTATCAACTAAAGGTACCGGACATATATTTGTATCATAATGTTTCCATGCGGATAGACGATTACAGTGTGTATCAGTCTTAGATCCCAATGCCGGTGTTAAATTGATATCCTCACCGTTATCAAAACGGTAATCTGTTGAGGTTTTGAGCAAAGTTAAATCATGGACCCTGCGGCCTGAAGCTAACAATAATATTGGGGCTGATCTGAGAGTTATATCAAATAGTCTGTCTATATGTAGGTTGGATGAAAGCCAATCATGCACGATTCGTGGATCCCACGTAAACGATAGTTTAACTAATTTTGGTTTAGCTATGCCCATTGTCTTAAGGGGATGTCTTATAATGAAATTTGAAAATGTTTGTTGTTCCACGCGAGGACTACAAAAGTTTAAACTGCTGATTTGTGTACAAGGATAGTGCTATAGGACAAGTTTTCCTTTAGAAAGAGATGCAATAAAAAGTTTGCGATGTCAGCAGGTTGAGGATTTTGTGTTTACACGACAGTTTTAGCTCTGTGTCAGCCATTTTAAGAGCTGGTAAATAGATTGATAAGGTGGAACGTCTCCAGCTTTTCTTCAGTAATTCTTTCTCCTGCTTAGACCACTCTTTTGGGCACCCCCCCCCCCCAACTTTCCAAACTTTCAGAGTTAATGTCTGTACCTGTGGAGGAGGCTGTGATGATACGACATCTATCATGGTCTCCGACAGGTTTTGAAGCTCGTGTGGGAGATCCAGTGCTCTGGATTTGGCAGATCTTAAAGCCAGAAAGCTCGCGGCAAGTCTGGAGCTACTATCAAGTGTATTCCCGTCGCACTGTTCAGATGTGCTAGAACTCTGGGTAGTAGGCTTGGAGGAGGGAATACCCATGCAAGTCGATATTTCCATGGTCTGCTGAAGGCATCTATATAGTTTGCAGATCGATCTCTGCAGTCTATCGATACGTAGTTTTTTTACTACAGCAGTCTCTTGTGTTGCAAACAGGTCTACCTCGACCCCACTTCCCAAATACTTCCCCAGTTGCTCGAAGTAGGAGATGCCATTCCGCGGATTACTTTCTCCGTGCCACGAAGCCTATCCGCTATGATATATCTCCCCGGTAGATAATATGCTGACAGGGTGATGTGGAACTTGTCCGTTAGGTGAAACAGTTTGAAAGTTAGTGCTAGTAATGCCAAAGACCTGGTATCTCCTTTCGAATATAAGAGATCAAAGTAAGATTGTCCGATTGAATCAGTACATGCGAGTTTTGTAATGTCTTTGCATTTATTTCGATTGCTGCTATTACTGCAAGGAGCTCTTGCTGTGCCATCTTTGGTAGTCGACCATACACCTGATATCAGCTTTCCGTCTAGCTGAGCATCTCAACCCCCAATTTAAAGCGTCCGTCGCTAGTAAATGGGTAGCAGGCTTTATGTGTATAGACACTGTGTGACATGTGGCTCCGCGCCAACACTTCATCTCTTGATACACAACTTGAGGAACTGGCCGTCTTTGACGGGGCCATTTCTTTTTGTGTATCGGCACTATGACATGTGGCTCCGCACCAACACTTCATCTCTTGATACACAACTTGAGGAAGTGGCTGTCTTTGACGGTGCCATTTCTTGTATAAGTGTCGTCGGGAGCATTGCATTTTGCGACAATGCAGTCTACCTCAAGGTGCAATGAGTTCGCAAAGTGTAGCCGTTGATTTTCCAGCCTAGGTGTTCCAAGTGCTCCACGGCTTCCGCAGCCTGAAGACATAACTTGGATTGGTCTTGGTTTAGCAGATTGAAGTTATCTAGGTATACTAGCACTCGTCATGCCTTCGCACACAAAGTCTCCACGATCCAGCTTATTACAGAAGAAAGATTTGCCAGGTTAGGTGTTCCAAGTGTTCACGGCTTCCGCAGCCTGAAGACAACTTGGATTGGTCATGGTTCACCAGAAGGAAGTCGTCTAGGTAGACTAGCACTCGACATCCCTTCGCGCGCAAGGTCTGTGCGACCCAGCAAGTTACAGAAGAAAAAAGGTGCGGTGCTGACGCTAGGCCAAAAGGTATGTCATTTCGTGTAACTGAAGTTTGTAACTGACCCTTAAGAAAGGCCGGTGAGAATGTGCTGCCGAGACATGAAAATATGCATGGGCAACATCTAGCTTTGTTAATCAATCTCCAGGTTGGAGTAAGTCTGGTAATGAGGCGTGCAAAATGTCTCGTCTTCACGAATTTGTTCAATTCTCGAAGGTCGAAAATTGGACGCATCGATCCATCGCTTTTCTTCCGCAGAAATAGCGTGGAGATGAAACTGGGCGTTTTTCTAAAAACTGATTGGAGAACACCTTGATCCAGTCCTCTATTATATATGCGAGACATTGCAGGGGACAGTTTGGTTCGTATTGTGGCATGATCCGTCTCTGTCTTAGCAGATTTCTTGCATAGGGGTATTCAAAACCCAGTGTATATTATGAGTTTGTGAGGTGCCAACCAAGTGCCTGCCACTGGTTACTTGAACTTTTCAATCAACCTCCCCTGAAGTGTATTGGATAGTGATTTTTTGCCGTTTTTGTTTCGAAATGAAAAATTTCTTAGTTTGTAAACCTCACTTTTGCCTTTGTACGTGTATTTGGGATTTTGGTTTTTGTAGGTATCTTGAAAAATATTTTTGTTTTGTGTCATCATTTCGGCCGAAGGAAGTCCACTGCTGGACACAGGCCTCCCCCAAAGATGTCCACAACGACCGATATGGATGTGTTGTGGGCTCATTGGGGAGTTGTGTGTTTTGTGTATGCGATCTAAATTTTGCTGTCGATGGTGTCGGTTCTTTGCATTTGCTTTTCAGATCTTTAATTTTAAGAGCTTGCGGTGGTGATATCCAATAATGAGGCCCTCCGAGAGATTGGATAAGAGAAACAAGTTTTGTCTTGTCAAATAAATATTCTTCGCTAAGAAGTATATTACTAAGCGCAGCTTGAATACTTTTATCCGGAAGTTCGCATATTAGTCTATTATGTCTAGTTTCTATACATTCGGCCCTTTTACCACCAATTATTTGTAAAGTTTGTTCGGACAATTTGTAAGATTAATATGTATTACGGTATATTTCAGAGATTTTATTAAAAAGGGTATCGGGATTGGGTTATTATGAGCCCAATCAATAATTAACTGTAAACCGGATTGTAAAACTCCCTCTGATGTAACAAGGCGTTAGTAGTAGCGGCAAAGAAATCTTTTCTTTTGTACAAACAACACATTTCATCGATAATTTTTAAATTACATAAACCTGGAAACGCGATCATATCTGACAACGCCTTCTTTAGACGGATATGCTAAGTGCAGTAGTGCAGCATCAGTAGTAGTAGTAGTGCAGTGTATGCAGTAGTGTTCGGTACAAGTTGTTGGTGCATTATAAAATTTGTAAGAAAACTAACCTGATTGTATAACGAGTCAATCCGAAGATCGACCGTTACCTGTGAATCTCGCTTTTGTTTCTTGAGTGGAGGTTCCTCTTGTTCTGCTTCGTTGTACGATGAACTGCTAGTGCGCGAGGAGTCCTCCATTTCTTGTCCTAGATCCCTCTCGGACGTCGGCGTGTCTTAAACGAACGATCAATTGGACCCGATGACCCCATCGACGTCGTCATTTAGCGCAGGATTTATTGCAAAACACAACCGTTATTTCAAATTCGCGATTGAAAATAGAATGTGATAAGTGCACATTTAAACTATTAATGACTTAAATTATTAAATTATCTGACAATTTTGCTTTTAGATTTCGACCGCACACGGCGAAAGTACACAACGCTATGAACCTTTAAAGTGACAACGGTTCCCACCTCCTAGCTGGTTGCGATACTAGCGCCAGCTATTATTTTATGTTAAACTACCGTCTATAAAACAAAGACCGCGCATATATGGCTAAGTATATAACTGCTTCTTCATAAACAATGCTGTATGTTTTCCGGAGGCACATCAATATAATAATTATATGTGTTAAGGATGCACGTTGCACGTATGCATACAGCACGTATGGATGCTGCACGTACATATTTAGAATGAATGAAATAAGCGCTACATATTTCCATAAGCTGTTTCGATTCAATTGTGTCTATGATATTTAGGCAAGTGTCTGATTTTGATTGCAGTGCAATATTTAGATTTTTTAATTTGGATCTATTTATAACTGTCTAAAATGCCTAAAATGTCAAAGGATTTGTGTGTGTAGATCGGTGGTAGCCCTGAGTTTCAGCATTTCTTTTCAGAGGTTGTCATGTAGCGAAATGTCGGCCGTTGGTTCAGTATGAAATGTCTGTTAGGACGTAATTAATATACCACACCACCACCACATTCATTACATTTATCCTTTTTGAATTCGTAACTTCACGTCACTATCACAAAGCAAGTATTTGTTAAGATATCACTGAGTTAATTATTGTTATGCCATGATAACAATCATTTCATATTTGCGCACATTCATAAATTAATTTGTTGTGTAATGGTGTGGCGTTTCTGAACGCATCACAAAACTATGTTTAGTCTGTGGTAAGACTGTCAAAAAGAAAACCCTAGAATTATCCTTACTAGAAAAAAAAACAATTGAACCGTACGACGTTGCCGACATATTTTAGTAGAACTTTTTCATTTTTGAGGAATATTTTATGAATATATAAATATTGATTAAACTGAACACCGTATAAAGTTGCCTTATACTCGACATTGACGAAATTGTGGAAGATACTCTACAGAAGCCTTAATCTAAGAGAACAAGAATCCTTAACTAAGTTGCTCGCCAAGTTGACGTGTGTCGACTTGGCGAGCAGTTTAACTTTAGTTCAATGGTGTTATATATTATACTCAGTACCTGTTTTCTGTGACTACCATCTAAAACCTGTTCTGTGCGCAATTATAGAGTAACACTCAACCGTATTGTCAGAGATGTTACCACCTCATAGCTTTAGAAGCAAATTATAATAGGACGACCCCGGCCTGGATCCCCAAATTGGTACTGATAAATTTGAGGAAGAAAATAGAATTGATACTAAATAAATACAAAAAAGCGTGCCATTAATTTCTTGCAGCTATTGTTCAAAATAGGTACAGATCTGTTTAAATGTGGTAGAAGTTTGAATGGGCTCAATTTCAGCAGCATGATCGCCATTAAATAAACCGTGTCGTGCTTGTGGAGGACGTCCACTGCTGACCAAAGGCAAAGGCCCTTAGATTTCCACAACGAGCGGTCACATGCCGCCCTCGTCCAACGACTCCCATCGACATTCACCAGGTCAACTGTCCACCTCGTTGGAGGTCGTCCCACGCTGCGTTTTCCGCTAGAGAGATATGTGTCCCGCACCGTAATCGCCTGTGTTTATTGCGTCTTCTCTAACACATTAAAAGCTAGTGTATGGCTTAAATATGCTGTCACCCACCGATGCACACCCACATTCAATCTAGCAGATCTCTAATTCTTTTACGGGGAACTTTTATATTTTAATTGTGTTTTTGGTACTTATTTCGTAAATTGTTCAAAAAGCAGGTACGTGCAGCCCGTTGACGCACACGAGGCGGTCGGGCGCGGCGCGTACTAACAGTTAGTGTGTGGTGTGTACCCACCTCTGGGCGCGCTCTTGATGGCGCTGACGGCCGCAGCTAGCGGGCTGCGCGCCACGTGCAGCCCGTTGACGCACACGAGGCGGTCGGGCGCGGCGCGTACTAACAGTTAGTGTGTGGTGTGTACCCACCTCTGGGCGCGCTCTTGATGGCGCTGACGGCCGCAGCTAGCGGGCTGCGCGCCACGTGCAGCCCGTTGACGCACACGAGGCGGTCGGGCGCGGCGCGTACTAACAGTTAGTGTGTGGTGTGTACCCACCTCTGGGCGCGCTCTTGATGGCGCTGACGGCCGCAGCTAGCGGGCTGCGCGCCACGTGCAGCCCGTTGACGCACACGAGGCGGTCGGGCGCGGCGCGTACTAACAGTTAGTGTGTGGTGTGTACCCACCTCTGGGCGCGCTCTTGATGGCGCTGACGGCCGCAGCTAGCGGGCTGCGCGCCACGTGCAGCCCGTTGACGCACACGAGGCGGTCGGGCGCGGCGCGTACTAACAGTTAGTGTGTGGTGTGTACCCACCTCTGGGCGCGCTCTTGATGGCGCTGACGGCCGCAGCTAGCGGGCTGCGCGCCACGTGCAGCCCGTTGACGCACACGAGGCGGTCGGGCGCGGCGCGTACTAACAGTTAGTGTGTGGTGTGTACCCACCTCTGGGCGCGCTCTTGATGGCGCTGACGGCCGCAGCTAGCGGGCTGCGCGCCACGTGCAGCCCGTTGACGCACACGAGGCGGTCGGGCGCGGCGCGTACTAACAGTTAGTGTGTGGTGTGTACCCACCTCTGGGCGCGCTCTTGATGGCGCTGACGGCCGCAGCTAGCGGGCTGCGCGCCACGTGCAGCCCGTTGACGCACACGAGGCGGTCGGGCGCGGCGCGTACTAACAGTTAGTGTGTGGTGTGTACCCACCTCTGGGCGCGCTCTTGATGGCGCTGACGGCCGCAGCTAGCGGGCTGCGCGCCACGTGCAGCCCGTTGACGCACACGAGGCGGTCGGGCGCGGCGCGTACTAACAGTTAGTGTGTGGTGTGTACCCACCTCTGGGCGCGCTCTTGATGGCGCTGACGGCCGCAGCTAGCGGGCTGCGCGCCACGTGCAGCCCGTTGACGCACACGAGGCGGTCGGGCGCGGCGCGTACTAACAGTTAGTGTGTGGTGTGTACCCACCTCTGGGCGCGCTCTTGATGGCGCTGACGGCCGCAGCTAGCGGGCTGCGCGCCACGTGCAGCCCGTTGACGCACACGAGGCGGTCGGGCGCGGCGCGTACTAACAGTTAGTGTGTGGTGTGTACCCACCTCTGGGCGCGCTCTTGATGGCGCTGACGGCCGCAGCTAGCGGGCTGCGCGCCACGTGCAGCCCGTTGACGCACACGAGGCGGTCGGGCGCGGCGCGTACTAACAGTTAGTGTGTGGTGTGTACCCACCTCTGGGCGCGCTCTTGATGGCGCTGACGGCCGCAGCTAGCGGGCTGCGCGCCACGTGCAGCCCGTTGACGCACACGAGGCGGTCGGGCGCGGCGCGTACTAACAGTTAGTGTGTGGTGTGTACCCACCTCTGGGCGCGCTCTTGATGGCGCTGACGGCCGCAGCTAGCGGGCTGCGCGCCACGTGCAGCCCGTTGACGCACACGAGGCGGTCGGGCGCGGCGCGTACTAACAGTTAGTGTGTGGTGTGTACCCACCTCTGGGCGCGCTCTTGATGGCGCTGACGGCCGCAGCTAGCGGGCTGCGCGCCACGTGCAGCCCGTTGACGCACACGAGGCGGTCGGGCGCGGCGCGTACTAACAGTTAGTGTGTGGTGTGTACCCACCTCTGGGCGCGCTCTTGATGGCGCTGACGGCCGCAGCTAGCGGGCTGCGCGCCACGTGCAGCCCGTTGACGCACACGAGGCGGTCGGGCGCGGCGCGTACTAACAGTTAGTGTGTGGTGTGTACCCACCTCTGGGCGCGCTCTTGATGGCGCTGACGGCCGCAGCTAGCGGGCTGCGCGCCACGTGCAGCCCGTTGACGCACACGAGGCGGTCGGGCGCGGCGCGTACTAACAGTTAGTGTGTGGTGTGTACCCACCTCTGGGCGCGCTCTTGATGGCGCTGACGGCCGCAGCTAGCGGGCTGCGCGCCACGTGCAGCCCGTTGACGCACACGAGGCGGTCGGGCGCGGCGCGTACTAACAGTTAGTGTGTGGTGTGTACCCACCTCTGGGCGCGCTCTTGATGGCGCTGACGGCCGCAGCTAGCGGGCTGCGCGCCACGTGCAGCCCGTTGACGCACACGAGGCGGTCGGGCGCGGCGCGTACTAACAGTTAGTGTGTGGTGTGTACCCACCTCTGGGCGCGCTCTTGATGGCGCTGACGGCCGCAGCTAGCGGGCTGCGCGCCACGTGCAGCCCGTTGACGCACACGAGGCGGTCGGGCGCGGCGCGTACTAACAGTTAGTGTGTGGTGTGTACCCACCTCTGGGCGCGCTCTTGATGGCGCTGACGGCCGCAGCTAGCGGGCTGCGCGCCACGTGCAGCCCGTTGACGCACACGAGGCGGTCGGGCGCGGCGCGTACTAACAGTTAGTGTGTGGTGTGTACCCACCTCTGGGCGCGCTCTTGATGGCGCTGACGGCCGCAGCTAGCGGGCTGCGCGCCACGTGCAGCCCGTTGACGCACACGAGGCGGTCGGGCGCGGCGCGTACTAACAGTTAGTGTGTGGTGTGTACCCACCTCTGGGCGCGCTCTTGATGGCGCTGACGGCCGCAGCTAGCGGGCTGCGCGCCACGTGCAGCCCGTTGACGCACACGAGGCGGTCGGGCGCGGCGCGTACTAACAGTTAGTGTGTGGTGTGTACCCACCTCTGGGCGCGCTCTTGATGGCGCTGACGGCCGCAGCTAGCGGGCTGCGCGCCACGTGCAGCCCGTTGACGCACACGAGGCGGTCGGGCGCGGCGCGTACTAACAGTTAGTGTGTGGTGTGTACCCACCTCTGGGCGCGCTCTTGATGGCGCTGACGGCCGCAGCTAGCGGGCTGCGCGCCACGTGCAGCCCGTTGACGCACACGAGGCGGTCGGGCGCGGCGCGTACTAACAGTTAGTGTGTGGTGTGTACCCACCTCTGGGCGCGCTCTTGATGGCGCTGACGGCCGCAGCTAGCGGGCTGCGCGCCACGTGCAGCCCGTTGACGCACACGAGGCGGTCGGGCGCGGCGCGTACTAACAGTTAGTGTGTGGTGTGTACCCACCTCTGGGCGCGCTCTTGATGGCGCTGACGGCCGCAGCTAGCGGGCTGCGCGCCACGTGCAGCCCGTTGACGCACACGAGGCGGTCGGGCGCGGCGCGTACTAACAGTTAGTGTGTGGTGTGTACCCACCTCTGGGCGCGCTCTTGATGGCGCTGACGGCCGCAGCTAGCGGGCTGCGCGCCACGTGCAGCCCGTTGACGCACACGAGGCGGTCGGGCGCGGCGCGTACTAACAGTTAGTGTGTGGTGTGTACCCACCTCTGGGCGCGCTCTTGATGGCGCTGACGGCCGCAGCTAGCGGGCTGCGCGCCACGTGCAGCCCGTTGACGCACACGAGGCGGTCGGGCGCGGCGCGTACTAACAGTTAGTGTGTGGTGTGTACCCACCTCTGGGCGCGCTCTTGATGGCGCTGACGGCCGCAGCTAGCGGGCTGCGCGCCACGTGCAGCCCGTTGACGCACACGAGGCGGTCGGGCGCGGCGCGTACTAACAGTTAGTGTGTGGTGTGTACCCACCTCTGGGCGCGCTCTTGATGGCGCTGACGGCCGCAGCTAGCGGGCTGCGCGCCACGTGCAGCCCGTTGACGCACACGAGGCGGTCGGGCGCGGCGCGTACTAACAGTTAGTGTGTGGTGTGTACCCACCTCTGGGCGCGCTCTTGATGGCGCTGACGGCCGCAGCTAGCGGGCTGCGCGCCACGTGCAGCCCGTTGACGCACACGAGGCGGTCGCCGGGCGCCAGCCGCCCGTCGCGCGCGGCGGCGCCGCCCGCCACCACGGAGCGCACCACGATGACGGAGCTGCCGGGCTCGGATGGGTCCTGGGAGATAAGAAGCGTATTGTTATTGGCCACCAGAAACCATTTTCCCTTTTTTCCTTCCTTTTCCTTTAAAAAACGAACTACTAGGATTTCTCCTGTATCGTGGGTGCGTTTACAGACACAAATTTCACACACAATACACCCAGACCCGGAACATCTACCTGCAGATCATACAAATATTTGTTCCGTGCGGGAATCGAACCCACGACCCGGAGCGCAGCATTCGACTGTATCAGCCACTGCACCAACCGTGCCGTCAATTATCCGTCATTAGGAACCACCTGTGCTATAGAGGCTTTAGTTGACGATGTCGTTTGTAATTTAAATGACAAGCATAAAGTGGCGGGTGTATTCTTGGTGCCTTCGATACTGTGGATCATAATATGCTTGTGGCAAAATTGGAGCACTATGGTGTACGGGATAATGTTTTGGAACTATTTTCCTCTTATCTGCATAACAGACAGCAGTACGTAGAGATTAAGTCTGTAGTAGAAGGAGAAGAAAAAAATTATATAAATTCAATCTTGTAACTGCTTCCAAAGGTGTTCCCCAAGGCTCTATTTTGGGTCCAATCTATTTCATCCTATTTTGAACTGACTTAATAGAATATTATAATAAAACACTTTTAAACGGATTCTATCGCGTATATTTTGATTTTTGATTTTCCTGACGTTGGACATTCTAGGTACATATCGTACAAGAACATATAGCTGACGTCAAGCATAGACGTTCCACTAAGTCTGCAGTGTGTGAACATGCCTTAGGCAAACCAAACCATTATCTTCGTTTTGATCAACCTCAAGTACTCGCGAAAGAGAACCGATATGTACCTAGAATGTTTCGTGAGGCTATTGAAATTAAAAAACATCCTAATTTTAATAGAGAAGATGGTTGGCAGGTACCACCTGTTTGGAATCCAGTCATTAAAATAATAAAGTCCCAAACAAGATACCGCACTAAGAAACATCAAGACACTGTGAGTGATTACTGCGTGCATCGAAACTAATTTTTTGATTAAAATTGTACGGTAGATAAAATAAAATAACTTTTTAAAATCTGTAACCACGCCTGTCACCTTAGTCATCCTGCGACCACGAATGCTGCAAAGTATTCGAAACGTCAGGAAAATCAAAAATAAAAACATACGCGATAGAATCCGTTTAAAAGTGTTTTATTATAATGTGTAATAATCGCGAAAATCTCAGACATTAATAGAATATATTAAAAATCCTTTGTCAGACATTAGGTTATTTATTTTTGCCGATGACACAAATGCAATATTGTCTGCAGATAATATTGATAATTTAGAAATTAAAATAAAATACTCTACTTAAAGCTTTTGAACAATGGTTTGATTTAAATAATTTAATACTTAATGTAAATAAAACAAAGTGTATATTAGTCAGGTCAACGGTACGAAATAACGCTTGTCTAAAAGGTGTGTCTTGTGGTAACAAAGTGAAAGTAGTTCACAATGTCAAATTTATAGGTGTAGAAATTGACGCTTTGTTAAACTGGAAAAAGGAGATATCTTCTATAGCAAAAACAACAAGTTCTGCGTGCTACGCAATCAGAAGTCTAAGAGACTTACTTGCGATAGCTCAACTTTTGGATGGTATACTTTGATTTTATAAAGTCAAAACTCAGATATAGTATATTGTATTAGCTACAAGCACAATATAAATTCGGCATTCCTAATGCAAAAAATAGCTTTAAGGACAATGTTACGTTTCAAACAGACAGAATCTTGAGGGATAAATTCATCCAACTGGAAATCTTAATGATGCCATGTATATTTTAGTTTTGTTAAGTAATTTTGTTAAAAAGTTACATAAATATGAGACCGAAACAGAAAGACAGGTTAGAGAAAGTACTCGTAGGAAAGACCTAATATGATACAGCCAAAATTAAATGTAGTTCAACATAGTCCTAGGGTACAATCCGTTACTATATATAACAGTATAAACAATTTAAAAAATAAATTAAAAAGTATTTGCCGTGTGGTGCCGGCTCAGAATGCCACCACTCCATCTCCTTCCATGCAAATCCCCCCAATGAGCCCACAACACACCTATATCGGTCGTTGTGGTAATCTTTGGGCGTGTCCAGCAGTGGACTTCATTCGGCCGAAATTATGATATGTTTATTTATTTATTTGAAAAACAACATCACCAACTTTACAGGCTTACCCAATGCGTTAGCGTGGTCCTTATATCTTCTATAGCCATTATATATTATCTTCTATTCTATAGTTTGACAATAACATATTATTTCTAAAGTTATCTTTGTAAATTCACTCCTAGAGCAAGAAAAAATATCTACCCTATCAGCCACTTCATTGAGTGTGCGTAGGGCGCGCGTCATTGGTGCTTTGGCTAATAAGTTAGTCTTGCAGCTTGGTATCGCTAACAAAGGCGGACGACGTCGCCGCTTCATGTAATTATCCGGCACGCTAAGCTCTACTACCTTTAAAATGTCAGGATTAATTATGCTACCACGCAATAAATTAAATATGTAAGTGACAAGAGCCAGGTTTCTTCTTGTTTCCAACTTATTGTAACCAACCATGCCTAATACAAACATGGTTGGGTGCATTAAGGGATAAAAAGGATATATACCGTAAAGTTTCAAGTATAAGTACCTGGTAAATTTATTTTGAATGCGTTCCAGCATAATACTATATTTTGCTTCATGAGGAGCCCATATACTTGCATTGCACTCTAACTGGCTTCTTATCAAGGCATTATACAACATCATAATAGCTTTTACGCTAGTGAAATCTTCAGACCTCCTAAGTATAAACCCTAAGCTCCTGTAAGACTTTTTACATACATTAATAATGTGATCTAGAAATGTCAGCTCCGCATTTATGCTTACTCCCAGATCCCGCACTGTGCTAGTTCGCGTTATTTGCGTGCCACCCAATTCGTAGTTGTAATGTAGTGGCGCTCTCATGCGGCTAAATGTTATGATGGAGCATTTTGTGGCGTTAAAATATAATTTATTTTGCCTACTCCACTCGACTACTCTGTCAATATCTCGTTGAAAACGTTTGCAATCATCAGCGTTTCTAATAGCGAGAAGCAGTTTCAGGTCGTCAGCGAATAACAAACACGTGGCATCCCTGACAACACTGGGAAGGTCATTTATCAGCACGATAAATTGTAGAGGTCCCAAATTGCTCCCCTGACTCACTCCTGATCGTGTATAATACGGCTCAGACTTGCTCCCAGCATACTCCACATACTGTTGCCGGTCCCGCACGTGTTCCGCAAAAAACTCTAGCAATTTAGGAGTACAACCGACTGCCGCCAACTTAGTCAATAGAACGTCATGATCAACCATATCAAATGCTTTTTTGAAGTCAAAATATGCGGCGTCAACTTGCACCCCTGCATCGACATGAGGGACCACATACGTCATAAAGTTAAGTAAGTTGGTGGTCGTGCTACGTGATGGTCTGAATCCGTGTTGTGCGTCGGACAATAATGCAGATACCTGCTCTAATACGCAGCGATATATAGCTGACTCAAAAACCTTGGCCGGTGCGGACAGGACTGCCACCGGCCTGTAACCACTTACTTCTGATCCTGCTTCCCCCTTATGTATTGGGATTACTTTAGAGATTTTCCAGCTCTCCGGATAGTAGGAATTCTTGAGACACAGGTTGTACAAATGCCATAGAGGTTTTACCAGCACATTACTACAATCTCTAACCACAACAGCGGGAATTCCATCCGGACCTGCAGACAGTTTTGGTTTAAGTCGTGCCAGTGCTCCTCTTACCTGGTTTAAACTTAAGGATTCAATATGTACGCGGGCACTAATCGCACCACTCACCGCCACCGCCGCATTAATATCTAACTTCGCCTGGCGACTGCTATAGACGGAATGAAAGTATTTTGCAAACTCTTGAGCGCATTGAGTTTCAGGTAAAATACTACCATCCTTGGTAATTTTTTTACAATTAACAGATCTCTTTTTAGCTCTAACATAGCCCCAAAAAGACTTTGGATCTGTTGCGATATTCCGCTGTATATTGTCCTGGTGTCTTTTACGTGCCTCTTCTATCATCTGTTTTACTTTCGCTCTATACCAAGCAAACATTTTATTTACGCATGTTGAAGACTTTATCTTAGGCTTTAGCTTTCTTGCGATTTATATGTTGAGATTCATCATTTTGATTCTCCCTGATAATGAATCTTATACGGACGTACGAGTACAAATGAAAACGAAGCTATTTTTCTCCATCTTCCCAACCACGTGCACTGTTCTCAAGCGGAGTTACAATCGAGACCTTTTGAAGAAACTTCAGTGGAAGATCAAGCATAGGAAGAAGAAATATTTTTGAAAAACGGAATATATGATCAGTAGATAGTCCAACGATGATTCTTACAAAATGTCTAGTAAAAAACACAGCCAGCCAACCAGCCTCAACATAAATATAAACATAAATAATTTGTCTTTTTTGTAATCAAGCCCTGGGAAGTAGAAGAAGAGTAGATAACGTTAGACCCAGCCACTTACCAAATAATCCAGTATAGAGAATCCTAGCCCCCTATCCTCTTTCACCAGCTGTATATAGTCCACATGATCACTCCACATGGCCAAACCGCTTAACGGCTCTAAGGACCGTGATCGAACGCGCTCCAGATCGTCAGTGCAGAACTCTGGAATCAATGTAAAAGTCGGGATGAGAACGCTACATGATACCAACCTATTCTTGATCTATGAGAAGAAATCAGTAAGCCACTAGATAAACGTGACCTAAAACATTTAGACTTGATTGAAAGCAGTTATTATGGCTCCAGCTATGTAATTTTCAAGCCAGCGTCATAACAGCCCACAGCCGTACTAACCATGAAACTTGGCAAATAATCTCACTATCATAATTGTGTGGAGTTGGCAAGATTGTTTCTCGCGGCTCTTCGTGAGGAGCTGTGGCGAACGCAGCAGCTCTAGTGAGGCTTCGGGAAGATTCTTTACAATCCCCCGAATATGTACTTGGGCGGATGGCATCTTTACAGTCATCTCCCCTCTACCAGAAGACCGCTTTACAACCACCTGCTCCAAGATGTGACTTCAGGCGTGGCACCATTGGGTGGCTCCGGTGCGTTCTTTCTCGAGAATCTAAAGTCGGTGCCGAAGATGCCCAGCCAGCTGATTTTAGCCGGTACGAGTCTGGCACACCCTTCTTCCCTTCCTCAGGGTGAAGGTTAAGTGACTAAGGATGCCCGCCGCGGTAAAAAACACTGTCATGATCGAAGTGCTGCATTAAGGTAGTCGTACTGCATTAAGGTAGTCGTACTGCAGATTGGTGCCAGTAAACTCTGATACGTCTCGATGAGTCGTTGTGGTGGACTCTGCAGTTTTTGACCTGCGATTAATGTCATGTCATAACCGTTAGAAGTTGACATGGTAGTCTAACTTTACCTTGGCGATACATTGCGAGAGACTCAGCAGGTCCTGAATAATGAAATTCTGCAAAACGCTCACCATCATGATCGTGTGGAGCTGACATAACGGTACTTGCACTGCAGAGTGACGCCACTGAGCTCTCCGACTTAGCCTTGATGAGCCGTTGCGGTGGACTCAGCAGGTCTTGTAGACTGCCGCCGAGGATGTTGCTCTGTGGGTAAACGTGAACTTTACTTGTGAGGGCTGACTGTAACTAGCACAAACGACAACATTCTGTTGAGATAGATTGATTCAATAGATTGTTCACTAGATGGCACTGTGACTCAGTATTTTGCAGTAACCATACATAGATGCTGCTGGTGCTTATAGAAAATCACACTCACTTTTTCATGAGAGCACTTAAGAGTCCGGCGGAAGCTACGTCCAACTACGATTCGAGGTGAGTGCAAAAATATTACCTTAATATTGTTATCTCTGTTTGACAGAGCAAAGTGGGCGTGGGATGCCACACGCACACATTTATTGATAACGACTCGCAGCATTTTTTTGATATTTCGGTTTTGATTTGATTCTATAAATAGTTAGTGACAGATTAAGAATGCGTTCTTTGAACACTTCTCTACAAGGGCTGATGTTATGATATACCTACTTCATAAGTTTAACTGCGCCATGGACTTCAAATGAGTATGTAGGTACCTAACTTTAACACAAAAATAAGTACTCACACCGTTACGTTGTGTGTGTGTGTGAGCTAATTATGATAAAAATAAAGGACAAGAATTTCAAAGTAAACATTTATTATGTTATGGTTATTGATGATATTGACAGTTCTCTTAAAAAAATACTAATAAATTCGTGATGTCGGTAAAATCGTATGGGCTGACCATATCATATCGGCGGAACTATTTATAAAAAACTAGCTGCCCGCCCCAGCTTCGCACACGCTGGTTCATGGCAGGATACAGCCGTTTAGGGTGAGTTCAGTGAAATACATACGTACAGAAGAATTATATATATAAGATAATATGGTTATCAGAATACACATTATGAAAGATCTATATACGCACTATATTTATTAGACTTACTTTTGAATGTAAAGTAGATATTGTAATTCGTCGTAGTATCGTATTATTGTGATGTACATATGTGTATGTAGGTATCAAGTCGAAATAACCAACTACGGCGAAGCAAAAAGGAGGGTTATGGATTTGACCGGTATGTATATATATATTCATCTGCTCCTTCAGATCGCCTAAACTACTCGTCGCATTTTGACAAATGCGGTGTCGTTGGAAACATGCTATTTCGCAGGTTATATAAAGGTTATATGACGTCACATAAAATTCAAAATGGCGGTTCATAAAGGACATAAACTGCTACCAAAAAAGTATTGTTTGATATCCAATGAAATATCGTAACGATTATGTTTTACAAATACATGGATTATCTATAAAAATATATTTTGAAGAAAAATGATGTTAAACTAATAAATAAATTTATCGTAGTTGAAGGCCCAACCACGATGCACAAAGCATAATTAACGATGGTCGGCCTTGATTTGAATTTGGTATTGATTTGAATAATCCAATTATAATATAGTAAATGTAAATGTGCCGGCTCAGAATACCACCACCCCATCTCCTCCCGTGGGTGTCGTAAAAGTCGACTAAGGGATTACCCGGAGGATGGGCAGCAGCGTCCTTCGATTACATTAACAACTCAACTGCGATCGCCAACCCGTCTGCCAAGCGTGGCGATTATGGCAAAACCCCCCAATGAGCCCACAACATACCCATATCGGTCGTTGTGATCATCTTTGGGGGAGGCCTGTGTCCAGCAGTGGACTTCATTCGGCCGAAAATGATGAAATGTAAATCATGATTCATAAATAACAATATAAAATATTATCATTAAACAAAGTCACGTCTCTAATAGGTAGATTTGGCAATTGGGGATCTATTACTTCAGGTAATATATATTTAGAATAAAATTCTTCCAATTTTGAAATCGCACAATCCTAATATTGATTATCTTTTTCAATTTTTTTATATGCTCTATTGGCGTACGTCCACACGATGAATAAACAATATCGACATTCAGTTATCTGAAGCTGTCCTTAGTTCAACTGAGGATAAATTAGCTGCGCTTGATGGACACTTTATTTCAATTAAAGCTTCATCACCTATGAAACCGTCTGGGTTTGCTCCGAGATAAGGACGTATTTAAGGCTCGATGTGAAGTCCTTAAAGATTTTCATGTCGCACAAATCACAAGGTAAATCTAAAATTATTCTTATATTAAGTCTTTATGTAAAAGTAAGTAAACAAACGCCGTGTGGTGCCGGCTCAGAATGCCACCACCTCCTCCCGTAGGTGTCGTAAAAGTCGACTAAGGGATTAGCTAGAGGATGGGCAGCAGCGTCCTTCGAGTACATTAACAACTCAACTGCGATCGCCAACCCGTCTGCGCTAATGAGCCCACAATACACCCATATCGGTCGTTGTGGTGATCTTTGCGGGAGGCCTGTGTCAAGCAGTGGACTTCATTCGACCGAAATGAAGTAAAGAAATAGGTACGCACAGTAGGTAATTATTATCGAACACTGACCGTGCCGGAAAATCGAGCGTGCAACGGGTCCCTACAGATTGATACTATATATGACTTGGCGCGTGTGTGTGTAGCGTAGAACAGGATATCGATACTGTCCGTTCGGAGAATGTTCCTGTTTTGGACTGCTTCTCTCTTGATCACTACCTGCTGTATACTGCGATCGTTGTGATATCAAATACGAATCGATCGACTGGAAGTAGAAATACAGATTATCTGCTCTCTCCTTTTCTAACAGCCATCATCTTGATGATGAACATGATGTTTACCGAGCACTCTCAAACATATAACGTATCAGTTGGACTGTGTTCTTACCCTAGCGAACGCAGAGTCAGGCAAGCAGTCGTTGATAATATACTGCTGATCCCTCTTTCTGACAACTACCAGTCGCACAGGTGACGTTACTGCTCTCAATCTTGTTACTACTTCGACATGATGCGCGCCTAGTACTCGCCAGCAGTTTACCTGAAAGGAATAATACTAATAAAAAAACGAAGGGTAACACAGTGTAAATTATAACATGAATATGGAACTTTTTACCGACTTCTAAAAGGAGGAGGTTCTCAATTCGATGCGTATTTTTTTTATGTATGTGAACCGTATCTTTTTTTAATAGGTGCATAATGCTTTCAAATTGGTCCCATATAAATTCCATTACATTTGATTGAGTAGTTTTTAACCAGTTTTAATAAACAGGTTTAATTTGACTGCGCTTACCTAGATGATATTTTAATAGTCTCGATTCTTAGACTTATTTTTAGTGTTAGATACGAATACCAAATTGGTAAAAAGTTCCCTACATTTATTTACTCTAAAAAGAAACAAATAAAACTTTTAACAAAAAAATACCGACTTCAAATACTATACGATATTAAAACCACTGAAAAGAAATAAAAAACTTTATTTATGAAGTCGGGCGGGGCCAGGTATGCTCCAACCATGGTTCATGCAGACCAACGAGTTATATTTTACACCTGGCCCCGCCCGACTTACTTTTTTTTGTTTTAAACGATGCCATCATATAACGTGGGTACAGTTTACAGACAAACACAACAACCTATATGCACAACACCCGGAACAACTAACTGTCTATAGACCATAAAAACTATTTGTTCCTTGCAGAAATCGAAGCGTCACCCCGTAGCGCAGAGAGCAAATAGTATGAGCAGTGTGCCAAACGTGATGTCTTATATCAGAACTGCCAACATTGTTCTTTGAGCTGATAACACCATGCTGCTATCACCATTATTTGGGATAGGCCCGCCACACCTTTCCCAACTTAGTGGTTGGAAACTCCTGTAAGACAGGACCTATAATGACGACTACCGGAAAAAACGCCAATCAATGAGTCTCACAGAAATGAATTACCGTCTTGGAAAACTCAATGAAATTAATCAAAATATAAAAAGGAGGAATAGGAAAGAAGATTATACTTCCTCCATAGCAAGTAAAAGACAGAAAAAACTTAGGCCATAGGAACTGGTTTACAACTGGGGTAAGCTCAGCTGTAAACCTGTTAACCAGAGGAATGGGCAGCAGCGTCACTTCTTTAGAACAACAGCTATACTGAGCTCACCAACCTGCCTGCCAAGCGTGGTGAGTACTGGCAAATTCCCCCCAAAATTACGACACAGTTGTGGAAATCTATGGGATGGGTCCTTATTCAGCAGTGGACATCTCATGGCTGATATGATGATGATGAAGGTCGGTTGCCAACACCACGAGTATAAAATGATTATTTACTAAAAACAATTACGGATCATATGTTTTGAACCATTTTATCTGATTCCAATAGCAGGTATGACCAAAACGCTTGAACGTACGGAAATTCATCCTATTTGCAACAATGTCTGTTTATTAAACTCCGGATGTAACTTACAGTCTGTCAAACATAACGGTGCGTTTATTTTGTCAAAAAAATACACTCCTACGGGATATGATGGGCAGATTTTTCAAACTCACAGTAAGATGCTAAACATAGGCAGCATTGAGAGGTTGCCTCTAAATAATCCGCTCCTTGAAGCTTAGTAAACTGTTTATACTACCAATAAACATTCTAAATTGGAAGTTATAAATATGTGCTACTATACCTCAAGCAGTTCATCTCCCACTCTGTACATCCCCAGCCTGGCCACGGGTCCATTAGGCGCTATGGCCCTGATGTAATGTCTCGCCTGCACCTCCTTGCCTGCTACTACCCGCACTGTGCCTTCCAGAGAAATGCCTAAACCACTGTCCTTCTCCTTTATTATCGTGCCGACCTGGGAAAGAAGAATAGATTACAGAACATGCAAAGACGGGTTATCAAAACTAACACGTAAATAGCGTAGCACGAGACAAACGGCAACAATAATTTTAAGTTTTAAATTCTCATGATGGAAGGCTTAGGCATTACATCAATTGCCAAAAAGATAAATCAAGGACGAAGAATTATTGGCTTTCAGAATTTCACTAAGTAACTTTTAAATTCAGCTTTCCCAAAACTAGAACACCGTTTGCTTTACCCTGAAATTTCAAATTCTGAAAGACTATAAAATTTGTTGCATTCCTATCGCAGTCCAGCTGGAAGGCCAGCATGATGAGATGCCTAAATATCTCCCAAGTTGCACAGCAATCGGTCCTATGCATTTCACATACAGTCCAAACAAAAAAAAAACAAAATGCATAGATCGTTGGTTGGTGGGATATTAGGGTTAATTTACCCAGTGTGTAGTGAGCACTAGGAACATGCAATTTTGAAAACCCGCATTGAACTACAACCGACTGTTTTAACACTCACAATTATATCATATTGGTACTGATGTCCCGGCCAATCGGTCTCCTGCCTCAGTATGTCCCGCCACTTATCCTGGATCCGTCTCGCCTCTCTTTCAGATACTTCATCATCTCTTCCTATTACAATCTCGGCCTCTTCTGACGGAGAGGTCGGTGATGGTAAGTGAGGCTGGATCTCTGATTCGGGTTCGGCTTCTATTACAGTGGATTCATCGTACTGCAAAAGAAAGTCAATAAATTAAATAAATAATATTTACTCATTCATTTAGTTTTGCAGATTAAAATTCACTCGCAGTGAGAACTTCATAATCTTCGAACCTAATGCGTTTTGAATCATAAACAAAAACAGCTGTATTGTCAGCGCAATCACCTTAACTGGTTGCAACTCTGCAACCCGATTTCTTTGGACTGCTGCTCTGAATTGGACACGAGAAGGATTGTAACACGGAATAATATATTTTTAGTCGGTTTCTTGGAAACGTATGATCTACCTACGTATAATCTCTACAAGGATTGGAGTATCTAAAATCATATTGTTTTCGAAGAACTCACCACACTAAAACTATACTTGGCTAGCGAAGTGACGGATGGGCTGGGTGGCGCTATTGGTGATCTTCTGCCATCCTGAGCGGCTAAAGCTTTCTGGAGCTTCTCAAACCCCGCACCACGGAGATACCTAGAAGTTTTATTACTGAAATTAGAAAGATTTGATAAAAACTAATATTACTCACAGTTATTTTTCACAGAATAAGTTGAGATTCGAAAACGGAAGAATTTCATAATGCTTTCCAGTTTAAAAAAACATTACCTGTAGCTGGTTACAATCACAGTTCGGTATTACTGACTCTTAATAATGTCTACTATTTTAATTGGTTCCATTTACTTTGTGGAAAGCATGCCTCAGGGAGCCACTAGCTGAGCTATTCCATTTGTATCAAAGAGATTCGAAAATTCAATTAATTGTATATTTTATAGTATAAGTAACATAAGGAAGTAAAGGTAACTGACCAAGGCTTGTACATCTCACCTCAAAGCCTTCAACCGCACCACAGGCCCCTTCGCATCCCGCAGCAAGGCTACCGCACGATGATTTGTTACCCCATGCAGAGAGACACCGTCGACCTGTGGAGGAAACCATTTTATTACTCAGTGAGTTCTTATCCAATATTTGTGAAGGTCGTGCCATCTTCCACCCTTTTACACCCGTAGATTGTATCTGTTCTATTTGTATTGTATGGTCGCTTAGAAATGATTTTAACCCTTTGCAAAGACCTGGCGACGTATTATGAACTCTTGTTGCCGGTCAATTAGATCAAACAGATTTTTAGACTTAATAAAATGTGAGCCGTTGTGGAATGCCTGGTTTATGTATTATTCCCAATTTCTGGTTTAGAGTATCTTAGTCACTTTTTAAGACATTCACGGCAGGAGATGGTGGAGGTGAAAGTGGTGGTATACATGAGTCACACTGAATGTTTATAGAATTGGCCAGTAAGAAAAGTAGCCAATGAAAAATGTATTTAAATTTCGAAAATAGAAGTCTTTGGGAAGCTGTAGATGCAGGATGTGTAGAATTAGTGGGTCATACTCCTTATAGTCCTTAACTTGGCACCTTACGAATTATATATATTCCCCAAAATAAAAAAACAAATTCTGAGAAATTCGCTTTATGTACCCCGAAGATAACGTAGCTGCGATCGAAATAAGGTGGAATATATCCCTAAATAAGAGTCTGGTCACTGCATCAGTCAACGGTTCCATCGCATGCTTAGAATACAATGGAGACTATTTCATCATTTCGGCCGAATGAAGTCCACTGCTGGACACAGGCCTCCCCCAAAGATCACCACAACCACCGATAAGGATGTGTTGTGGGCTCATTGGGGGGTTTTGCCATAATCGCCACGCTTGGCGGGCGGGTTGGCGATCGCAGTTGAGTTGTTAATGTACTCGAAGGACGCTGCTGCCCATCCTCCGGCCAAACCCTTAGTCGACTTTTACGACACCCATGGGAGGAGATGGGGTGGTGGCATTCTGAGCCGGCACCACAGGACTATTTAGAAAAACAATAAAAATATTAACAGGTTCCTAAATAATTCGGTTTATTTTTCTAAAATGTTTTAATATGACTCCCGTATTCTTAATCCGGGCATCACATGGTAAATTGATCCTAGAGCTTTGTAATAATAAAATAAAAGAATCTACTGCCAAAGTTACCATTTCATATATGTTGTGGTTTTTTAATTAAGCCCACCCGCAGCCCACTGCTAAAAACTACCTCTCCCGAGTTACAACTTTGTTATCTGTGACTTACGTCATAACATAATATAATTAGAAAATGTTCTACCTATACCTTCATAAAGCGACCTCATTGCTTGTTTAGCGAAAGCATTACTGCCTTCACTAATTGGTTCCTTTTAATTGATTCACTAATTAAGAGGTGGGAAGAGCTTTCCAACCTCGAATTTTGTTGGTTATGTTATGTTCCTGTGTATTATATGTAGGTTCGATGGCTCGATCTTCCAAGTAGGCGGTTCATTTATACACAGTAAAGTTTGTCTACGAGATTTGTTCGTTCGTAGGGTTATGTATAGGTAAACGGAATCCATCATGAACCACTTTGTTATTCGTCAGCCTATGCCGTGTGTCAGGACTGTTTTTTTTTCTCAAAAACGGCTTTAGGTATCAAGTTGAAATAATATCGAATAGGAATTAAAGTTCTTACGGCCGAATACTCAAACGCCATTTAACGTGAAACAATTTAAGGCGCCCGGTTTAGTACCAAAAACCGTTTTTTTTTTCTTCGTTGAACGGTGTACAACATTTTACCTAATCAATTTCATATTTTTTTTTTTTATTAATTTAGTCCGTGTGGCCTCCGGATGAATATAGCACCGCTCCATCTACTATAGATGTCGTAAAAGGTGACTAACGGCCAAATACTGAGACGCTACTGCCCATCCTTATAGCTTAGAGTCCCTTACGGCCGAATACTGAAATGCTAGTTAATATTAATTCCCGCTTTAACTATTTGAGCCGTTGAGTTTCGTACCGAAAACAAGTTTCACGAATGGCTAAAACGGGAATTAATATTACCTGGCATTTCAGTATTCGCCCGTAAGGGACTCTAAGCTAGAAGGATGGGCAGCAGCGTCCCTTCTGTGTACCACCAGCTGTTCTGCTCTCACCAACCCGCCTGCTAAGCGTATTGAGTACTGGCAACGAGTACGGCACGGTTGGTGCAGTGGCTGATACAGTTGGCTGCTGCGCACCGGGTCGTGGGTTCGATTCCCGCACGGAACAAATATTTGTACGATCTGCAGGTAGTTGTTCCGGGTCTGGGTGTATTGTGTGTGAAATTCATGTCTGTAAACGCACCCACGACACAGGAGAAATCCTAGAGAGGCGAAACGTTTTATAAAAAATAAAAAAAAACCCCCATGTATGGCCTGTAACCGGTAGTTGATGGGGGAGGGCTTTGTTCTGCAGTGGACGTTCTTTGGCTGGTATAGTGATGACTTATTTAATTTAAATAGGATAAAGATATATATTGAGTAAACACCTTGATCCTTCCCGAGCTAGTTATCAACAGGTGCCAGTGCATTCCCCTTATTATTAGGTACACTTGTGCCAATACGAGTATTAACAGAAAAGGTAGGCAACGAAGAAAATAAAACAAACAGAGAAACACCATCTACATGCACAGATGGGTGCGCTATGTGCGAATGTGTGTTTGTGATTGTGTGTATGTGGGCCTCTATTTTATTCTAGGATTTTTAATATGTTTTAAAATAAAGTTTGTCACTTAAACACGCATACTTCTGGATCTCGATTTTTCGAGAATGGTACGGAACCCTATCAAGACGGGAGTTTTACTTGCACTGGACCAACCCTTTCATTTTTATTTAAAGTAGGTACCTTAGTCCGTTGGTCGCTTGTAAATTCTCCCTTTTCTCTAAAGGGGAAGAACATTCTGCTTTGTATTTGTTGAAGTCAAATATTTCAATATGGAACTGCGGGCTTATTAGCTAAAAACAGCAGAGGATCCACCGGTGGCAAAGCGTCAAAAAAATTGGTATCACGTAAGGCATCGCCTGCCTGTCACTATTGTGGAAGATGCATAGTTACTAGCGCCAGTAGCCACTAGTGGAACTAAAAAGAATCAACGTTTTTAGTTCAGTGATTGTCCGACAGGGGCGCGTCAGAGATCTTTATTGACGTTTGATAGCGGCATTGGAGTAATTAACGCCTGTTGCAAAGCGTCTGCGACTTAGGTAATCAGCCCGCGGGAGTTTTAACTAAGAATTTTTAGAGTGATTTTCTCGACAATACAATCTAGAAAACGTTGCTAGATGAATTTAATAATGTTGAAGCCGTCAAGACCAATCAGTGGAAAAACTAATTGTTTCAAGACATTATTCAAATACTAAGTCTATTATTCTAATACATCTAATATCTGGTATAATACGAAAGCAATTCCAAGTTTACCGTGTGGTGCCGGCTCAGAATGCCACCACCCCATCTCCTCCCGTGGGTGTCGTAAAAGTCGACTAAGGGATTAGCCGGAGGATGGGCAGCAGCGTCCTTCGAGTACATTAACAACCCAACTGCGATCGCCAACCCGTCTGCCAAGCGTGGCGATTATGGCAAAACCCCCCAATGAGCCCACAACACACATATCGGTCGTTGTGGTGTTCTTTGGGGGAGGCCTGTGTCCAGCAGTGGACTTCATTCGGCCGAAATGATGATGATGATGAATTCCAAGTGCTCTAATTTCTAGGTTCTAGTACACAACCCAAATACTGTTCACATTAACATTCTGAATAGATTTTGATGGGTACTAGAGGAAACTTGGCGGCGAGTTTCATGCTAATGTACGGTCACGGACAAGATACTCGTTAATGACACGAATACTTGGTTTAAAGCTACAACATGTGGATAATAGATATCATAGAAAAACACGGTATCCCGCAAGTTTACGAACTGGCTTCTTAAGAACTAGCTTGCAGATTCAAAACCTTGTATGTAGGAATGTGACAGTTTATATGTCACATGTAGTTACTAGTTCATGTAAGATAGCGCTGATAAAAAACCTTGAAACTAAAAGTTAATATTACGCAGCCAGCCAAAACGGAGCTAACGTGGATTTATGCTCGTTCCTTCTATGTATACAAGGACATTTGTCCTGCAGTGGGACAGTTATTGTAGTTCAACTTCCACTGCTGAACGTGCGCTTGACGATGGCTGTTACACTGATCAGTCAAGGACGTGGTCTACGCTTATCAGGCGAAGTGATGATTGAACAGAGGGCCACTGCTACCCATCCCCTGGATAGAACACGAGTTTTCTTTGTGACAATCACATATCAAGATGTACAACAACGGAAAGTAACAGATAAATAGTTACTACTCAATAAAAATAAAAAAGGGGATCCCGCAAACGTTGAAAACTATCGACCGATTTCCATTTTATCATGCTTTCCCAAAATTTTTGAATCTCTCGTTTGTCCAATCATCACTCGCCACATAGATAAAATTATTTCACCATCTCAACATGGCTTTAAAACTGGCCGCAGTGTAGAGACTAATCTTGTACAGTATGTATCTGATGTGACGCTAGATCTTGACAATAGGTTGGAGGTTGATACGGTGTATACAGATTTTAGCAGCGCTTTTGACAAAGTTGATCATTCTATACTGTTATCGAAGCTAGATTACAATGGAGTACATGGCTCACTATTTAACTGGTTCTCATCTTACTTGTCTCGTAGATCTCAAATTATTGCAGTTAACGGGTATGAATCCTTCCCATATTATGCAGTCTCAGGAGTTCCACAAGGTTCACATCTTGCTCCAGTTCTTTTTTCCCTTTTTATCAATGACATTACAAATCAGATTCAAAACTGTAAATATTTAATGTTTGCTGATGATCTCAAAATTTACAAAACTATCACCTCAGATAATGATACCACCCTGATCCAACAAGATCTAGATAGAATTGAGCGCTGGTGCACACAAAACCGTATGAAACTAAACGTGCAAAAATGTTGTCAAATACGATTTACAAGAAAAAAGCAAACTCACGTGTGTACATATAACATTAATGGCACCCTATTAAATAAAGTTAATGAGGTGCGAGATCTTGGTGTTATCATAGATAGTAAAGTTAACTTCAATAGTCATATTGACAATATTATCAAAAAATCTGCACAAATTCTAGGCTTTCTTAAAAGAAGCACAAAAGAATTCAAGTTGGCGCAGACTAAAATTATATTATATAACACACTGGTTCGTAGTAACTTAGAATTTGCCAGCATAGTGTGGAGTCCACATTATGCGGCTCACTCGCAAAGGGTTGAAAGTATACAGAGAGCTTTCACTAAACACCTCGCGTATAGTACAAATAAAATATCTCCCAGAAGTCCATATAACCAACGTATTGATTGCTTCAACATGATCTCTCTACGAGAACGTCGGCGATTACAAGACCTAATGTTCCTTTACAAATTAATCAACAATAGATTTGACAGTGATGAACTCGTTACACGTATTCTATTATATGTACCTTTTAAATTACCCAGATATCCTATAACCAAACCATACCATGTTCAGTCTTGTAAAACTAATATAGGACTAAATTCACCGCTTAACAGAATGTGTAGAGAATTGAATTCATTCGTGAAGTCAGTACCAGATGCCGACATACACCACGATTCGATAAATTCATTTAGATCCAAAATCCTGAATTCCATGAAAATACTATAGAAAACTAACTTGATTTTATACTTTCTTGAGCCTTTAATCTAGAATTGTTAAAAATGTAATACCTACTCAATAATTTTAATCTCAAGCTTAAGCTGCCTCACCCTTCTATTAGATTTAGTTATATTATCTATGTTCTCATTATTGAAAATGTTGGTTATCCCGTAATTGGCTAGTGTGTAGGCCTGTTACCATATATATATTAATTAAATATTATATTGTATACACGAGCTGTGGGAAGACCTGAATAAATAAATGAATAAATGAAAAATAAATAAACTCGGAATACATTTATTTATTTCGATAACATGGGAATGAAAACATTTAGATTTGATATTAGTAAATTCTACGACTATAGAATTTCGAAAGAAATGATGAAATAAGCAATACCGTTTATCGTATCTTAGAAAAGAGAAAAAACACTTTATATTAAACAAACATAAAGAGACGAAAGTGTCTTTTTAAATCTACCAAACATTACATCACAAAATGCCACAAAAACACAAGGAAACTCTAAGTAGTATCTAAAAGTCTAATAGAATCTAAAAGTAGTAACATTACTATGTCTAACAATACCGAGCGACTAATGACCACATGTATTGGCATTAATATTCACAGTGACATCACTAGTACGTGACAACGAGATGTCCCTACAAGAAAGACAGTGAGCCTTTACAACTGTGTCAAGAAAGAGGAAAATTGGACAGAAATTTATCGTAATGACATACTTATGAAATAGTACCTAATTCAGTAGGTGAAAAAAAATATTGGACACCGTACGATGTTGCCGACGTTTTTTGTAAATTATTTTCTGAATAACAAAGATTCATCATTTCGGCCTAATGAAGTCCACTGTTGGACACGGGCCTCCCTCAAAGATCATCACAACCACCGATATGGATGTGTTTTGAGCTCATTGGGTTTTGCCATAATCGCCACGCTTGGCAGGCGGGTTATTATATTATAATATATATATTATTGATTAACCTGAAAACCCAACAACGTTGCCGATATATATGACATTGGTGTAATTGTGGGAGATTACTCTACAGAAACCATAATCCAAGAGTTAAAATTAAAGTTGAGAAAAATCAAGCAATGACACTAAATTATATAATCTGATGACAAAGCATAATACCAATGGCACGAAAGGTAAAATGCTGAGGATGCGTATCCAAGTCATTCATAAATGTAGATACATTCATTCTATAGCATACAATATTTTTTACTGGTATTCGATACATACTTCATGTATGTTTAAATGTAGATCTCAATTATTTAAACCTACAATCAGTCAAAAAAATATCGGGAATGGATGATTTGTTTATGGTACCAAATTCAAATTTTTGTTTTTAATGTTGTTGTTAGATTGGCACAACTGTTTTCCGTTTTGGCGCGGAGTTTGAGTTGCATCTGTTATTTACATTAAATACAGTGCTGTTTCTAGTTATATCATATCTAGTGTGTATAGCGAATTTCACTATAGACAAAAACACCGAACAAAGAGTTCGTCTTAAATTATGCATCGCCAATGGAATTCCGTGTTCGGAGTCACTAAAAATGTTACAGAAAGCTTACGGTGAATTGACTTTATCAAATACACGTACTTATGAGTGGTACAAAGCATTCAAACGTAGTCGAGATGTGACGGAAAATTTGCCTCGTTCTGGTAGGCCATCAACGTCTGCAACTGAAGTTAACATCGCAAAAGTGAAGGAAATAGTGACTGAAAATCCTCATTCAACTTTGAGAGAAGAAGCCGCTGAACTTTCTGTACCTCACGAGTCGATCCATACCATTTTAACTAATCATTTGGGTATGAAACATGTTACCACTCGGATAGTCCCAAAAGACCTGAATTTTCTTCAAAATCTCAATCGCATGAGAGTCGCTGAGGACATGCTAGAACGAGTCAATTCCGACCATTCATGAAACGCATTTTTACTGGTGACGAGACGTAGGTTTACGAGTTTGACATGCAAACTAGTCAACAAGCTTCGGAGTGGCGCCTTCCAACTGAACCGAAACCGAAAAAACCACGCCAAAGTTGATCAAAAGTCAAAGTCATGTTGACTGTTTTCTTTGATTATCGCGGTGTTGTGCACTCGGAATTCTTGCCGGAAGATCAAACGGTAAATAAAGAATATTATTTGAGCGTTACGCGGCATTTAAGAGAGCAAATTCGAAGAAAAAGGCCAGATTTGTGGAAAGAAAATTCTTGGATTTTGCACCACGATAATACGCCTTCACACACGGCCATCATTGTGAACGAATTTTTGACCGAACACTCAACAAATACCATCTTGCAACCACCATATTCACCAGATATGGTTCCAGCCGACTTCTTTCTTTTTCCTAAACTCAAATTACCACTTCGTGGCACCCGTTTTCAATCGGTAGAAGACATAAAGGAGAATTCGCGGCGAGAACTGAACTCAATTCCGGAAACAGCGTTTATAAAATGTTTTGATGATTGGATTATTCGTTGGCGTAAGTGTATCATTTCAGAAGGAGCATACTTTGAAGGTGATACAATAAATTTGGATGAATAACAAACATTTTGTGTATTATTGATCTTAGGTTTTCGCGAGTATTACACATTATAATAAAACACTTTTAAACGGATTCTATTGCGTATATTTTAGATTTTTGTTTTTCCTGACGTTTCGAACACTTTGCAGGGTTCGTGGTCGCAGGATGAGAAAGGTGACAGGCGTCGTCACAGATTTTAAAAAGTTATTTAACTTTTTTAAATCTAAAATCGTATTATTGATCTTTTCCCGTTACTCTTTTGACAGAGTAGTACATGAAACATGTATCGAAAAAGACTTCTTTACAAACAAACTTTGTATACCTTTTACTACCCTTTACTACTATTCCATCAGCTTCATTTTATGTAAGTGCATTGGTCATAAATACTCGTACATTGTCTTAGCATACTTGCAAGACTCAGCCACATTTTTTATTGATCCAGTCTAGACTATTACAGTCTACTGCTGGACTGAGGCATGTTCAGCGGATGCTTCGGGTCATCGGCCCAGCTGACATTAGTTCGTTCCATTAAAACAATGAAAATTCTAAAATATTCTGCGTTTGTGTGTAAAATTTTATTGGCCTTTTGCACTTTCAAAAATCTCAGCAGCTCCATTCATTTTGCTGCAATACGTTTTGTATTTTTCCATTTACTCAACAATCGCATTTCTCGGAGTGCATGTACTCAAGGATAGGATGGAGACATGAAGTAAACTCCCAATTTTCTAGAGTAAATCATAGTATTACGTGATACCGAAGATTGTTTTATTTAAAAACAGAACATCTTATTATTTAAGAAGAGACTAGGTACCTACTACAGAAAGTAGTCACAATAGTATAACTAGAAAGAAAATCATGTGGAAGTTCCAGGCTTCCTCTTAAAACCGAATACCCTAATGGCGATCTTCAGCAAACAATTTTTCTAAACGGAAAAGGAGAGTTGGTGATTCAGATACTATAAAACTAACAAGACCATTTTAAAAAGGGTACTATCGGTAAAATCCTTTATGCTAGTAGTAGGTTTGCACGTTATGCAGTTAAAGCGACTTTATTTAGAACGTTCTGTCAGTATTTTACACGTGCAGCCTATGGGTCCCGGCATACTTAGAAAGTTGATAGTGGCTTACGGGTCCTTACAATAATGGTTACATAGAACTGTCGACGCTGCCTCACTTCTGCAGTGCATCGGATGTTCGCTGAGGCGGGCATAGATGAAATATATATAAGAATAGATTCCCATTAATGCATAAAAAGATTGCATCCCTGTTGCACCGGGTGAGAGCTACCAAAAGTCTACTGGAAGTTGTGGCCCAAGACTTGGAAAGTAATATTTTGAGACATTGGCTGACGGTACATAAGCTAGCAGTTTTTTGTTTATTTGCTTACTAATATGGACTGTATGGTATGACGGCACGGTTGGTGCAGTGGCTGATACAGTCGGCTGCTGTAACTGGGTCGCGGGTTCGATTCTCGCACGGAAAAATATTTGTATGATCTGCAGGTAGTTGTTCCGGGTCTGGATGTATTGTATGTGGAATTCATGTCTGTAAACGCACCCACGACACAGGAGAAATCCTAGTGTGGGGCAACGTTTTTTTAAAAAACAAAAAAGAAAGTGTTGATTGTTTTGTTTATATCTTTCTTCTCTGTAACATTCATCCGATTGAGAATGTTGTACAGTTATTATTGACACTTGGGGAAGGTTTCCAAGAAAGAATAAGAAGCATTCCAAGATCATTTCATTTCACATAAAACAGCTATCGCTGTGTGTGACGATGATTTCACCACACAACTGGGTCAAGGACATGTTGTTCAGAAAAGTTATCCCATGGAACGATCGGAGTTAGCTGGGACTTTATAGCCATAGAGTTATTGCTGATACTATGATTAAATCCATCTTTGAAATTGTCACGAAATACGACTTCAACTTAGTTTGACTCGGAACTTTTTAGTGAGATACCGTGTGAAGAAATCATATAAAGAGTCTTCTAGATCCAGAATTATGTGGGAATTTTCTTGTGGGATTGAAACTCATGAAAGAAAAGGGAAACGAAATAAAAAAGTTAGAAAAACATCATTAGGTACAGTAAAATTCGTGTCCATAGCAAGCGACAGTCAGTATTCAATGTACGAGTATATGTGTATTAGAGAAAAATATCTTCATATTACAGGCACAGATCAAGTTTCGCTACAGTTCTAATTATGAAAAATAAAACTGAAAAAGCTTTCTACGCGAAAATTCCTGGAATTTTCTAACAGATAATTAGTTTGACCTTCCGTCAAAATGAAAAGAGCCCTGCTTACGTATATTATAGGAATCCTAATCTAAACTTGGGGATTTGGGCATAAATTGCTAGATCTCAAGACGGACAAAGAGTACTTTCACTTTTTTTATGGAAAATGTGTCTCTTAACTCGATATAGTGGAACCTAAAAACATATAATGTGATCAAATTAAGAATGAATTAGCTTATAAATACACTCTATCTCCTCCTGTGAATGTCGTAAAAGGCGATTAGGTTAGTCGCCTTTTTCTTAATTTATTTTTTTATTTGTGTCCAGTGGATATTACATGGAACTTCCTTCGCCCCGGGGAAGGGCGAAGGGGCATGCCGGACTCCTACCGGATAAAACCACTGGAGCGGTCATCTTCGGCACCGAAGGGGGACTCCAGGTCCTCGTAAGATCACACTGGAGCTAGGTTAGTCACCATAATGCGCCCACCAACTCGCCTGCCAAGTGTGGTGAGCACTGGCAATTCAACCGGAAAATGACCACACAATTGTGGAAATCTACATGAGAGGCCTTTGTTCAGCAGTGTACATCCTTTGGCTGATATGATAAGCATTATAAAAAGCAGCTTTTCTATTTGCCTTTGGCTTTCAGAGCTTATATGCCAAACAAGAGGCAAATTACAGATGCGATATAAGATTTGCCATTTATAATCGTACTATTTAATGTATCGTGAAGCACTAAGAAATTCAGTTCGGGATGGATTTCAGTAGGACGGTAGTACACACGGCTACACATAAAAAATTTGATTTCCAGTATAAGCTGACCTCTCATTGAACGAAGGCCTGTATAATGCGAGATCACTGGAATATAATATGTGATAACTGTGTGTACCCCTCCTCGACAACGGTATGCATGTGGTTACGTGCCAGTGAGTGACAGTGAGGCTTTAAAATCCCACTCGAGATATGCCTGGGTCTTTAGTCACGTCCCCTCCGTAAAAGTGTGCCTCAAGACGTGGCAGCAGTAAGTGGCTCTGGTGCGATCATACTCAAGAATCTGGGGCCACCTTTCGGCGCCGAACATGAACGCTCAGGTGATTTTAGTCGGTAGGACTCCGGCTTACCCCTCCGCCCTTCCTCAGACTGGAGGAAGCATATAAGGATGTCTACCGCAATGAAAATAAAAGGTTGATAGTACAGATAACAGCCTGTCAATTCCGAGAAAAGATCTTTATAACTTACAGTTCCAACATTCGTAAAGAAGATTCAGTTTTCATATTAAAGTAAACGAGATTTGCTCCTCGAGGCTAAGACGAGGATCTTCCTCAGAGAAGGTAAATATACCCAACGGTTATCTTCGTATTAATATTCGTGATGGGACAGCGGTACGTGCCGACACCCAAATGGGTCAAGGACACGATGTTTTTGAGGAGAGTAATAAAGACTCGTTTGACGTTGTCGTCCTTTATGATTTTCCTGCTAAAGGGTAAGTAGGACATAAAATGGAAATGATAGGTGAAACCGTATAGCTTGTACTTTGTTGCGACGAGGAAGAATCTTATTATATGTTGATAGAGTCAACTTAATTTATCTTCTGTAACAATGTTTTGTCTTAGCAAAGCATGAAAATTTCCGCAACTACTGAATTAAATTTTTTAGAACGGAGTTCCTGATCGCACGTTATCGTTCTGATTTGTTTGCGGGATGAAGGGTTAGACCAAAAAAATTGTAAAAATTAAAAATGACACCATAAACCGACATCTTTTTGCAGTGATTTTTCAATCGATTCAACTTACCGTCAATTTTGAGAATATGTAAAAATAATTATAGTTTTAACGTTTAAATACCCTTTTTTATTCATATAAATAAATATAATAAATATATGATTCGTTTAATTCGTTTTTTTAACGGTTGGTGCAGTGGCTGATACGATCGTCTGCTGCGCACCGGGTCGTGGGTTCGATTCCCGCACGGAACAAATTTTTGTACGATCTGCAGGTAGTTGTTCCAGTTCTGGGTGTATTGTGTGTGGAATTTGTGTCTGTAAACGCACCCACGACACAGGAGAAATCCTAGTGTGGGGCAATGTTTAAAAAAAAAACACTGACTATTTTTTTATTTAAGCATTACTTAATACAAATGCAAAAAAGATATAGCGAAAGGAACTCAGTTCCAAGCGGGTGTCCATAAGACACCTCTCTCTCTTTTTAAATAAAATAATCTTTATTCAAAATAACACATACATTCAGGTTTACATAGTTTACATTTAGGTTTACATACTAATAAACTATGGCAGATGGGACATGATTTAAGTACGTCCCGCACACCCTAGGCAGTCAGCCTCGTCACCAATGTCTCTTAAGCTGACTGGTCGATCTTTTCACCACGTCATGAGCTATTTCATCACATGCCGCTCTCATCTAACGACTCCCAGCGACCTTCACCAGGTCATCTGTCCACCTCATTGGAGGTCATCCCATGCTGCGTTTTCCGGTGCGCGGTCTCCATTTGAGAACCTTTGTGCCCCAACGGCCTTCAGTTCTACGAGCAATGTGCCCCGCCCATTGCCAGTTCAGTTTACTAATCCTTTCAGCTATCAGAGAAAAAATTTAATCCAATATACATATGCTCTGTATGTCAACTTTCAATGCCAAAGTGCTCTAAATGATTTACAGATAATTCGATTTCTTTTAAATTAAACGGCGGGTGAAACTGCGGTGCACAGCTAGTATGAAATATAGCTCGTGCCTTTTTTTTTTTATTGGTGCCCAGTGGATATTCATCATGAACTTCCTTCGCCCCGGGGAAGGGCGAAGGGGTATGCCGGCCTCCTACCGGCTAAAACCACTGGAGCGGTCATCTTCGGCACGTAAGGGAGGCTCCAGGTCCTCGTATGATCACACTAGAGCCGCCCACTAGTGCCACGCCTATTGGCACATCTCGGAGAGGGTGACTGTAAAGCGGTCACCCCATAGCTCGTGCCTACACGAGATAAGTAAACAGTATAGACATCATCATAACAATTACCGTCGCAGTAGGAGCCATCAGTTATTAGCAGTTCCTGCATGCCGTACTGTTGCACACTCCAAGTCTCCCATACCCCGAACAGTGACTGCGCTAAACGCTCTCTTGGATTCTAACCCCGAATTTGATCTGTAAGGGGATTCCTGGAAGACTATTCTGTCGATATGTATAAACTTTTGTGAAAATAATGCATGAACATGTTAATTGTGTGTGTTTATTTTCGCTTTATTTTTAAGTACCTGGATGACCGAGCTTTGCTCGGTATTTTCGTGTTACTTAACAACGCCATATGCTGTTGTGTCGTTAAAGCAATTAGTTGCTCACAAAAAATAGTATTATTATTCGCCAATAGATGTCAGGAAGAGTCATATTTTTCAGTTGAGACTACTCAAACGCCTATAAAATGACATTTTCTAAAAATGATTCCTAGCTAGATCGATTTATCGCCCCCGAAACCACCTATATACTAAATTTTATGAAAATCGTTGGTGCCGATTCCGAGATTCCAATTATATATATATATACAAGAATTGCTCATTTAAAGATATAAGATAAGATTAATAACTGTCTTATAATTTTTTTTTTTTTTAAAAACGTTGCCCCACACTAGGATTTCTCCTGTGTCGTGGGTGCGTTTACAGACATGAATTCCACATACAATACACCCAGACCCGGAGCAACTATCTGCAGATCATACAAATATTTGTTCCGTGCGGGAATCGAACCCACGACCCGGTGCGCAGCAGCCGACTGTATCAGCCACTGCACCAACCGTGTTTTGTCTTTTTACCTTACACTTAGTTGTGATAATTTTATTTATAATTTATTGATAATAGTCTTTAAGTAGTGTAAATGTGTCTTAAAGTGAATAAATAAATGCCCATCGCCACAAATATGCTTGACAACATGACCGATGATTTACGTGCCTGACCTTGACCTCTCTCGCAATATTGTTTATCTGTTATCGTTACCATCTTTAAGCAATCTTTTCAGGCAGAAAAGTCCTTCATTCAGCAAATAATAGTCTAGAAGCTGAGGTGTATGCAAATCCTAAACTTTTACAAACCTTGCAAAAAATCCGGTGTACTCGGCACCAATCAGAGCGCAAGTGGAAACTGAGTGCTATCCACGCCTGTTATATTTGTTTGAGAGGCTAGAGGGGATGCTTCGTTACTAATTTATTCATGGACTTTCAACTCGAGTAACATCTACAATCTAGACACATAAAAATACTCCCCTTTTGGTTTTAAGAACTTTTCTGACGCCAACTACGCACCACTAGTTATGGTTTTGAACAAATAAATATCTGTACAGATAAAATTGAAGTGTCTGTTTGTAATGTCAAAATAACAGCTTTTTACTAAATGCATATAAAAGTATATACTGTACTTACACAAAAAAGCTATTTTTATTTTTTGTCTGCTTCTCTCGGTCGGTCTGTCTGTCTGTTTGTTCCCGCTAATCTCCGAAACGCCCGAACCAATTTCTACGAGACTTTCACTGACAGATAGCTGTTGTTATAAGGAATAACGTAGGCTACTTTTATTTTAGAAAAATAATTAGGGTTCCATGCGAAAATTAAAACCCTTGAAATCCAATATATATAAATACTCCATGTATGTCAAATGTCTATACCGAAGTACTCTAAATTATATCTAAATAATAATCCAATGTATTTTAAATTAAATGGCGGGTGGTCTGGTCTTCAACGTTACTGTTACTGTAAGCCAAAGAGTTTTACCACAGCAAAGCTCCTTCAACTCACTTTCTATTGACAGAGGTAACAACGTTCTATCACCTATTTCATTAGGCTGTATACTCTAGAGCAGTAGTTCCCAAAGCGGTCAAGATGGACCCCCAGGGTCCACGGGAGACTCGATGGTGTATACGTTGGCGTGACAAAAAAATGGGGGTTCACAATTCGTAACCGGGGTCGGGGAAATGTATCTGCTTTCGATAGTGAAGAACTAAAATGTTGGCTCGACTTCACCTATTAATGTAGGCAGTTAATATTTTAAGTAGCTCAGCGACTGTTACTTGTAAAAACTTGCATATTCGAGACTTGCAAGGCGCCGCTGCTGCCGCCGCCGGCCGCAACGCTTGTTCAGACGTGCAAAGGACACGAAATTGCGTCATTGTAGAAGTTACGGTAGGTTTCTAATATTTCATTCTAATTATATTGCGACTGTTATCTTATAACATTGTAATACAATAATAACAGTAATAATTGTATTGTCTTAGGTTTTCGCGATTATTACACATTATAATAAAACAATTTTAAGCGGATTACATCGCGTGTATTATTGATGTTTGTTTTTCCTGACGTTTCGAACACTTTGCAAGGTTCGTGGTCGCAGGATGATTAAGGTGACAAGCGTCGTTACAGATTTGAATGGTTGGGTTTAGGCAAACCCAACCATTTTCTTCGATTTGATCATCCTCAAGTCCTCGCGAAAGAGAACCGTTATGTACCAAGAATGTTTCGTGAGGCTATTGAAATTAAAAATCATCCTAATTTTAATAGAGAAGATGGTTGGCAGGTACCATACCATACCTGTTTGGAATCCGGTTATTAAATTAATAAAATCCCAAACAACACACCAAACTAAAAAACATCAAGACACTGTGAGTGATTACTGCGTGCATCGAAACAGTTTTTGATTAGTTTTGTACGGTAGATAAAATAACTTTTTAAATCTGTAACGACGTTTGTCACCTTAGTAATCCTGCGACCACGAACCCTGCAAAGTGTTCGAAACGTCAGGAAAAACAAAAATCAATAATACACGCGATTTAATCAGTTTAAAATCGTTTTATTATAACAGTAATAATTAATAGTGTAATAATTACATATTTGAATAAATAGAACACAAAAAAATATACGAAAAATATTTCGTTTTATTTTAACCACTCCGAATGGGGAGTTTTCTAAATGAAATAAGTGGGAATTGATTGGTTCCTTGTGCTGTGAGTAGATGTCAAAAAAGTAAAGTTGGATGGAATCACTTTTTTGATTGGCCGACTTTACTTTTTTGACATGCACAATCAATTAATCAATGAGCCAATAAATTCTCACTTCTTATTCGAAAACTATTAATTAGTGGTTGGAACCTATATATAAACCTACTCTGTGGTTGGAACTCAGCCACAACGCAAATTTCCATTGCTAGATCGAATCTTCACATTTTTGTCGAGTTTTGGGAATATGGTATGGTGGTGTAGCATTTTTTTTCTTTTATAAAAACGTTGCCTTACACTTGGATTTCTCCTGTGTTGTGGGTGCGTTTACAGACATGAATTCCACACACAATACACCCAGACCCGGAACAACTACCTGCAGATCATACAAATATTTGTTCCGTGCGGGAATCGAACCCACGACCCGGAGCGCAGCAGCCGACTGTATCAGCCACTGCACCAACCGTGCCGTCATTATTCGGCTTTAGTTTCCTTTTTTCTTTACTCAGGTGTATATTTTGCGAGTCATCATTACCATTTCAGCCGAAGGACGTCCACTGCTGGACATATTGTTATTATTATTTCAGCTGAAAAAGTCCACTGCTGGACAGTAGCAATTATTGCCACGTTTGGAATAAGGATTGGTGAACGCAGCTGAGTTGTAAATATACTCGAAAGACGGTGCTACTTATCCTCCGGATCATCTCGTAGTTGTCTTTAATGACACCCTTTTTGCTATGGGAAAATCTTCATGAACTTCCCTCGCTTTGGTGACTTTATAGCACCCACCAGGTGAAATGGAGCTCCACACGCCAATTTTGCTGGCGCCAGAATAATTTTGTACACTTTGAGACGTCGCGTCAAGAGGTCATGAATAGGATTTAACCATGGAGTTTCTTGTCCGTTTTTCCCCACAGAGAATCTACAAATTGGAATATGGCAACTAAAGTGTCGACTATTCATAAATGCTGTTAATGGTTTAAATGAATAAAAATCTTATTATCTTTAGGACTCTGGTTGAATCTAAGTCCGAAACTAGTCCAACATTCCAGAAATAAGAATGTGGTAATACCGTGCATACATAAAAATATCAGAGCATGGTGTTATAAAACAACTTTTACAACTGCATTTATCTCTAAAGCCGATGTAATGTCGAAAGTATCCTCCATGCAGTTTTCACGTGTATGATGTGATATCTATCCCGAGAGGTTTGTAATCTTTGTTTCATCTAGAACCGTTGGCTATTTCTGGCTGTCGGGTCACTATAAATATTAAAGCGCTCGTATAGCAATAGCGCCCTATTTGAAAGACATTCAACCGTTGTTCTCATCTGTAGCAATTTGTGCAGTATTACATAGACAGCTTTCTGTATAAATTTGTGGGAGCAGGTACAGATACTGCATTTTTTGAGTTACTACTGACTTTGGACAAAGATGAAAGTTTTAAACCAGTATGTGTTACCAGTGATGACATATGGAACAGAGACGTGGTCACTCACAATGGGCCTCATAAGAAAACTCAAGGTCACACAGCGAGCTATGGAGAGAGCTATGCTTGGATTTCTCTACGTGATCGAATCAGAAATGAGGAGATCCGTAGAACTTAAGTTGTCGACATAGCTGAAAGGATTAGTAAACTGAAGTGGCAATGGGCGGGGCACATTGCTCGTAGAACTGATGGCCATTGGGCCAAAAATGTTCTCGAATGGAGACCGTGCACCGGAAAACGCAGGACGACGTCCAACGAGGTGGACAGACCTGGACCTGGTGAGGGTCGCTGGGAGTCGTTGGATGAGAGCGGCATGTGACCGTACGTTATGGAAGTCTAAGGAGGAGGCCTTTGTTTAGCAGTGGACGTCCAGTGGCTGATATGATGACTGGTTTGGTTTCCGGATAAGGGAAGAGGCGGTTTTGTTTGTCTGAAGTCTCATCGGTGCCGTTATTTTCTTTCTTCTCTATCATTTTGTTCATGGCCAACCTTGTGTCAGAGTTGTTAAAGCTGCCCAAAGGCCTTCGACATGGCTTACAATAGCCGTCTAATGACAACAACCGGGACTGATGATTTTACGTAGGTACCCTCCAAAGCACGCAGATGCTCAGTTCGAACACCATGCAGCCATAAACTAACCTCACCATGTGTTGTTTAACCTCACCAATTGTTTAACGATCAGTGAGTGCAATTGACTATGAGCGTCTTTCTTTTTTCTTTATTTCTTTTTTATTTTCCGAAATAGCTCATGTACTTCCTTCGCCCTGGGAAAGGGCGAAGGGGCATGCCGGACTCCTACCGGCTAAAACCACCGGTCATCGTCGGCACCAAAGGGAGGCTCCAGGAACTCGAAAGATCTCCATCTAGAGCCATCCCTTGGTGCCACGCCTTTAGGCACATCTCGGAGGGGACGACTATAAAGTGGTCATCCCTTCTAGCGGAGGGAACTGTAAAGAGGCCGCCCCACCAGGCATCTCTCGAGGGGATTGTAAGATTCCCCCGAAGCCCCACTATGCGCTGTGCTGCGCACATAGCGGTACGCGACTACATGCACACTGCTGTCTTCCCATGCCCCGCTATGAGCACCTGGATCAAAAATGTTAGAACAGAAATAGTTTGTACTTAAATTGTTCCATCCGTCATGATGGGCAACCGCGTGTTGCTGTTAGAAACCCTGAGCTGTTTGATTACTATCCAACTAGTCTGCAAACAGTGTGAGTCATTTAAATTCTCACTAAGGTGGGTGAAACCGCGCGTCCCAGCTAGTCTCTAATATACGCGATGTAATCCGTTTAAAATTGTTTTATTATAATACAAATAGTTGTTTATTACAGGGATCAAACTCTAACCCTCAAATACGCGACAATATTCTATCACAAATATACCACCAACAAAGTTTGGATCATTCGAGAATGTTCGGTCAAGCGGTAGAGAGGATGAAACAAAGATTGCAGACCTATATAAAGTTAAGTGGCTAATCTAATTCGACATCTAGACGACTAGAGGTGAACTGATCGAGGTTTTATGATACGAATTTAATATATAGTTAAAATAGCTTCATTTTCATATCATTTGGTGGAATTATATGATTTGGATGCGTATTTGTACAATCAACAGGGATTTATATGATAACTTAGATATTATACTACTCGAGTACTATGTAGGCTAGTTACACACTCTTAGACCTCCTGTCTGGCTGTTGGTTCTAGGTATTCGTGGGGCCACAAAATGTCGTGATGTCGGTATTGTTATTGTGTACACGATGACTGATTCACGCCTTTTTTTGGTGCCCAGTGGCAATTCTTCATGAACTTCCTTCGCCCCGGGGAAGGACGAAGGGGTATGCCGGAATCCTACTGGCTAAAACCACTGGAGCGGTCATCTTCGGCACCTACGGGAGGCTCCAAGTCCTCGTATGATCACACTAGAACCACCCACTGGTGCCACACCTATAGACACATCTCAGAGAGGGTGACTGTACAGCGGTCACCCCCTCGGGGGGATTGTAAAGGATCCCCCAAAGCGTCCCATGGCAGCGCGTGACCACATGCATGCTACCGTCTTCTCTTGGGTCGCTTGGTGTAGGCACGCAGATCCCCCAATCTACGCACCCACGAACCAAGAGGTCCTCCGCCTTAGAGCAACAGCAGGGGGTTTCAGGCGTATGGGAATTAGGCGCCAGGGCGGTTGTTATCCCGGCGCCGTCTCCTCCTTCTTCGAGCGGGATCGGCCCTCTCCTGATCCCATTCAGCGGTCTCCTTCTGGAGCATGACGGTCTCACAGGAGACCACTGCATTCCAATTTTCGTGCTGGCAGAGAGAGATCTTGCCTGATCCTGATGACCAGGAGCCGCCGCTCGGTGGCCCACGCAGGGCACGCCTCGAGCGTGTGCTGTGCGGCGTCCTGGTCGTTATCACAATGGTGGCATTGTGCCGTGGCCTCACATCCTATCCTGTGCAGGTACGCACCGAACTGATTCATGCCTGCCGCCACAAGAGGTCATCGCAAAACGGTTATAAATCTTTCTTCTAAAAGCCAAGACGTTGCCGAGAATTTTCTTTATATACTATCGGAATCACCGTATACTGGCAAAGTTGATATTGAAGAAAGTAAGATCTCACACCAAACCCTTCATCTATAAACTGGAAGATGTCTACAGCTGGACTTAGGCCTTAGTAGCTTAAAATTAAAAAAATTAAAATTGATTTATTTCAGGATAAACCCATATTACATCGTAAAAATACATAAAAATTTATGTAAATTAAAATTTGCAATTAACATCTGATATCATTAATCAACATCGCTATTCATTTAAAATCACAGAAAAATTTAGTACACGTTTATGTCAAAATAATAATATAAAATTTCAACAAAATCAAATAACTAGACTAAATTCAATACATTATGAATCAAAATAAAAATAAAATAAAAGGCTGTACTTAAATTTAGGCTTTATATACCCTGGCGACATGCCTACTACAGCAGTGCCTTATGTAGGGGCACTCGAGACGCTCAGCAATCATCGCCAGGACAGCATTGGAGCTGGCCCGCACCCTGCGCACCAAGGACGCGCACCGCTTGCGCATGGTGGTGTGAAAACAGTCGGTGCGCGCTTCCGCAAACATACCCGAGGCACTGCAGAAGCGGGACAATCCCAATACTGCCCTGAACGCGTTGTTATACTGGACACGGAGGGCACTGTAACGAACTTGTGTGTAGTTAACCCACAGGCTGCACGTGTACAAAGAGGTACAATATGCTTTGAAAAGCGTGATCTTAACTTGATCAGAACAACGTGCAAACCTGCGAGCCAACATATTTGCTCTTTTAGATAGGGCCCTCCGCTCCCGTTCGATGTCAGCATGATCCTTGAGGTCAGCCGTGACTATATGCCCTAAGTACTTAAAGGTATCTACTCTGTCTAGGGGCACATTATTAAGAGAAACAGGTGGCACAGTTTCCGGGCATTTTGCACCCCTGGCCTCGAAGATCATACATTGACTTTTGGTCACATTGTATTTTAGCCCGTGCTTACCTGCGTATTCCTCACAGACCTGTATCAGATTCCTCAACCCGCAGACCGACGCGCTCAGCAGTACCATGTCATCTGCATAACTAAGGTTGTTTACGCAAACACCATCAACGTGGCAGCCAACATGCCGGTTGCTGAGCGCGACGATCAGCGCGTCTATGTAGAGGTTGAAAAGGGTTGGTGAGGTCAGTCCGCCCTGCCTTACGCCGCACTCCAGCCGATAAGGCTCCGACACTGCACCCGCCCATCTAACGCTGTTGACCTGATGCGCATACCAATACTTGAAGATGCTTAAAATTTCTCGTGGCAAGTTAATGCTCTTCAGCTTTTCCCACAGAATATCATACGCAACCAGGTCAAAGGCCCTAGACAAGTCAAGGAAACACGCGTATACGGGCGTTTTACGATCCGTGTAGTATCTGACGGTATGCTTAAGACACAGTATTGCAGTTTCTGTAGACAGTTGAGGTCTAAAACCAAACTGGTTATCGTGCAGGTTTACATACTTATCTAGCTGTATTTTAAGCAAACCGTCAAACACCTTTGCTACGATTGTGGCTAGTGAAATAGGCCTATAGTTGTTTTTATCGGCAAGGTCACCTGTTTTATTTTTCACTACAGGCACAACCACAGACTTCATAAAATCCGACGGCAGGTAAGAGTGGCTCACGCATAGTGAGTAGAACATTGCTAGGACTCTAGAGATATGCGGGCCAGCATGTTGCAGGTGCTCAACGCTGAGGCCATCATGCCCAGGAGATTTGCCTCTCGTCATGTTCATAATAATTTTAGCCACATCTTTTGCAATAAACCTTACCCCAACTGTCTCACTTGGTATTACAGCTCTGAAGACCCCACCCGCTGGCCCAAGGGGGGATTGAATAGAGAAATGGTTCCGAAAGACATCTGCAATGTCCTTGTGGTTACTCACTCCATCGATGCTCACAGGAAGACTAGGCCTAACGTTAACTTTACTTGTGCCTTGCCAGAAACCACGAAAGTCACCTTTGGAATGCTTCTCAGCTTAGTATTTTGTTGACAAATAGTCCCTAGCTTTGTTTTGTAGTCTATATTGCTAGCATTAAAAAGAACAGACTTTTTACGTCATTATCTTCACGTAATCTTCATTTCGTGAACAATATTGTAACGGATTCTTATTTAACTTTTCAAGGAAGAATGTGTTACAATGTTTACTCTTTAGTAATCCTGAATCCAGATGACCTGGTGAGGGTCGCTGGGAGTCGTTGGATGAGGGCGGCATGTAACCGCTCCTTGTGGAAATCTAAGGGGGAGGCCTTTGTTCAGCAGTGGACATCCTTTGGATGATATGATTCCTGAAGTTTCTTGCCCGTTCTTCTTTATAGGAAATCGAAATTGAGGAACGCGGCAGTCAAAGTCTGACTGTTCATATTGCCTTATGTTTAACTATATGCTGATTTTGAAGTGAAAACTTCTTTTAGCGCGGTACGCATATTTTTAGATGAGATAAAATCTCTGGACTCGCGACACCGTTACAAGACGCAGCTATAGTGTGTATATATATGCATGTACATATAGCAGACCATGAACGCGTCGAGATAAATAAAAAGAAATAAGTTTTCACTTCTGTCGGGACTCCCGGAGTACAACCCGTATTTTTTTTAGCATAACAATACGAGGGGCATTTTTTCCGTCCAGTTAAAAAATACCCAGAAATAAACCAAAGCAGGCAACCCCTCGCATCGCATGCACACGCAAATTAGTGTCGCTAATCATTTCCTTTAGTCGGACGACTTGTAAGGAAAGTTTTGACACGCGTACATCCGGCAGCGACACATACAGAGGTACCGGTTGAATCCATTCAAGTTTTCATGAATAAGATATTATTTTGCTAAGTGGGCTAAGTCCGTTTGTCTACTTCGCACCAAGGTTTTCCTCAGAGAATCAGTATGGGGCTCTTTAAAAGGGCGTTTTGTAGGTTACGGTAACCGGTTCCGGCCGTGGTTCAGTCCATCGTCCGGAGCGAGAGCGCGTGGGATGCCGTCGCCTCCTTTTGCGAGGACGTGATGCAAGAAAAGGAGGGGGCAGAGCGGGGACGGAGGGAGATCTCCGATCCCCTCCACAGAAGACACACAGGGCGTGGACGCCGGGGTAGGCCCACCATGAGGAGCGGCCTGCGGGCGACGATCCAGGGGCGGTCCGTCGCCCGAACAGAAACAGGCCCGAGATGGCGGCAGTGGATCCGAAGGATAGGCTGTTTCCCATGAGAAAATTAGGGGTTATTTGTCTAAAAAAGTCTAATTAATTTTTCATCAGAATGCGTTCAACATTTGCAACACGTCTTAGAATATTTTTGTAGAAATAAGTTCTTCATCGTCCTTTACAATTTGAGGATTTTAACTTACGAAGTCTGGTAATCCAGTCCACGGTATCGTTGATCAAGACTGCCCATATTTACAGCTAGAGCTGTACTCGAGAAACAGAAGACAATCTAAGAAAATGTTTTCTTCCCATCTCTTTTATCCAAAACACTATTTTTTATCAATAACAGCAGACCTATTCATTTCTCGTCAAGCGCTCTAACTGCTGTCGTACTAAATGAAAAAGAAATATTAAGTGACCATACAAGGTACCCAAAAGTGTCAAGGCTGTAAATTAAGACAACTTTGACATTCTTTTATACAAAAGCGTAATCCCTCAAGGCCCCATTTTTTCATATAGAGAGCGACAATTTTATAATTTTGAGGATAACCAAACTTTCGGAGGCCAAAACTAAGTTTCAGAGGTTTCAGGAAATTATTTTATAAACCAAATGAACTTTGAAAGTTTTTGAGATAAAATTTTGATTCAGAAAGTCCTCGGGATTGCGAAAATAGAGTCATTCTACTTTACTAATAATGTAATGTGGTGCCGTGTGGTGCCGGCTCAGAATGCCACCACCCCATCTCCTCCCATGGGTGTCGTAAATATCGACTAAGGGATTAGCCGTAGGATGGGCAGCAGCGTCCTTCGAGTACATTAATAACTCAACTGCGATCGCCAACCCGCCTGCCAAGCGTGGCGATTATGGCAAAACCCCCCAATGAACCCACAACACATCCATATCGGTGGTTGTGGTGATCTTTGGGGGAGGCCTGTGTCCAGCAGTGGACTTCATTCGGCCGAAATGATGATGATGAATAATGTAATACCTTTAAGCTTCGATCAACAATTGAACTAGATTTTCGATGAACGCTTCAAAAATGACTCGAAAAATAAGAACACAAAGAATGTTGCGGTCTTATTTGATACCATTGGACCTATTGTTGGCTATGATTGGACCATACTAATATGGTCCAATCATAGCCAACAATAATACGTTCAAAATGTAAACAGTACGCGTTCTGAAAAGTTGTGAAAAAACCGCCGTTACACCAAGACTTCTAAAGGAATATCGTTTTGTTCAAATAAAAAATATTTTTTTTATGTAATAAAAAAATAATTTAACTTGACATATAAAAAAAATTACAATTGTTACGTTTGTTTCACAAATTTTTGGGACAACGTGCCAAGTATTGTATCAAATATCGACTGATTATACTAGGAACTGCGTCTAGTTTTAAAATACAGTCAGCACCAAATGTCAACATATTTGTTTCAACCTTATTGCACAATATGTTGTTGTGAGTTCCTAGGAGGGAAGGGAGGCTCCATTTGGTGCCGAAGATGACCACTACAGTGGTTATAGCCGGTAATTAGACCGGCATACCCCTCCACCCTGTCCCAGGGCACAGGTAGTACATAATGTATTTCCATTGGATCACTAAAGGACCTAATTACTGAATAAATTATTCTATACGTTTCTATTCTAAGAAGTCTGAAGCAATCTTAAAACTTAATTTTATCTCAAATTACACGGATTCCATATACACTGCCGTCGCCGACTAGTCAGTCAGACGAATATATAGTTTACTAGATTTTACCCGCGGCTTCGCTCGCATTGAAGCCATTAAAAAAGTCAGGCTTTTAAGTATCATATGTTACTTCTAATACCTCCAAGAATATGTGTACAAAGTTTCATGATGATCGGTTAAGTAGTTTTCACGTGAAAATGTAACAAACAGACTTACATTCACATTTATAATATTAGTATGAAGTATGATAGTTGCAATATGCTAGTTACAGTCGTCACTGAGTTAAAGAGATTTTTAAAAAGAACACAATTATATGCTGCAAAGATTCAAATCGGCATATGGTCTTCTTTCTTGAAATGTCACAGGCCATGCTAGACTGAAGAAGGTTCCTGGTGGTACAAGGTACCAAGCGCATGACTTGGTGATCATCAGGTTGTATAGGCAGGAGCATCCTTCCGTGTGTTAATAACAATATACTGCGATTACCGATCCACCTGCCAAGCGTGGCGATTACGGCAATGTCACTTACGACTGTTTATTGTAGTGATCATTGGGAGGCCAGCAGTTGTTTTTTTTTTTATTGATATCCAGTGGAAATTCTACATGGAACTTCCTTCACCCCGGGGAAGGGCGAAGGAGTATGCCGGACTCCTACCGGCTAAAACCACTGGAGCGGCCATCTTCGGCACCGAAGGGGGGCTCCAGGTCCTCGTAAGATCACACTAGAGCAGCCCATTGGTGCCACGCCTTTAGGCACATCTCGGAAGGGATGACTGTAAAGCGGTCACCCCCTCTAGCGGACGGAAGGCGACTGTAAAACGGTCGCCCCCAGGCACTTCTCGGGGAGGATTGTAAAGGATCCCCCCAAGCCTCGCTTTGTTGAGTGGGTACCTACAAAATGATGTGACAACAAACGCTACAGTGTTCGAAACGTCAGGAAAACCAAAAAGTTCTAATATACGCCATGTCATCATTTCGGCCGAATAAAATCCACTGCTGGACACAGGCCTCCCTCAAAGATCACCACCACAACCGATATCGGTATGTTGTGTGCTCATTGGGGGGTTTTGCCATAACCGCCACGCTTGGCAGACGGGTTGGCGATCGCAGTTGAGTTGATAATGTATTCGAAGGACGCAGCTGCCCATCCTCCGTCTAATCCCTTAGTCGGATTTTACGACACCCACGGGATGAGATGGGTTGGTGCTATTCGTAGCCGGCACCATACGCCATGTAAAAGTGTTTTATCAAACTCCATCGATAAAACTATAAAGAAAGCAAAGTATAAATCAAGTAAATACCGACAAACTTGAAGTCTACCATATGTCGCTCTGCGTGAAAAATTAACCGGCCTAATAGCTTTCCCGTCTCCGGCATGGGTAGTGAGCGTGTTGCAGTAGAAGGGTTAGAATGGTTCATTTATTAAATAGCTGAGTGTGTTTTTGTTTGATGTTTTTTTATGAGATTATTACTATCGTGCTTAACGTTGATAGACGTCCGTATAAAGGGCGCTGGGAGTCGTTGGATGCAAGCGAACTGTAACCGGCCGTGGTGGAAAGCTATGGGGGAGCCCTTTGTTCAGCAGTGTACGGCTCTTGGCTGATATGATAATGATGACGTCATATCAGACAACAAAATAGTCCACTACTAGACAGAAGCCTCAAAGGGGGGCTCCAGGTCCTCGTAAGATCACACCAGAGCCACCCATTGGTGCCACGCCTTTAGGCACATCACGGAGAGGATGACTGTAAAGCGGTCACCCCCACAGGCACTTCTCGAGGAGGATTGTAAAGGATCCCCCCAAGCCTCGCTTTGCGCTGTGCTGCGCACACGGCGGCACGTGACCACGTGCGCGCCACCGTTTTCCCGGGGGTCACTCGGTGTGAGAACGCAGACTCCCCAATCTGCGCGCCCGCGACCCCCGAGGCCCCCCACCATGTAGTGCCGGCAGGGGGCTCAGGCGTGTTGGACTTGGGAGCCGGGACGGTTGTTGCCCCGGCGCCGTCTCGTCCTTCTTCGTGCGGGTCAGCCCTCTCCCGATCCCGCTCTGCAGTCTTCTTCTGGAGCATGACGCTCTCGCAGAAGGAGACTACTGCACTCCAATTTTCATGCTCTGCCAAAACAGAAGCCTCCCCTATAAGACAACCGGTTACATGCCGTGTGTTGTCATTAGGGGGGAGCTTGCCAGTACTCCGCCAGCCAGGAGGGTTGGTGAGTGCAGCATGGCTACACAGAAGAGTCATTGCTGCCCATTAGTAGCCTTTGGTTTAGCCTCCATTATTCGCCTTTTACGACATCCACGGGAGGAGATGGAGTGGGTAGAGTGGTGAGTGATTGATTGAGTGATGATTCTTAATCCAGATACCACACGGATTGATGATAACGATGATGATGAGATTATTAATAATGCTGACCTGTTAGCATTTGCAAATTGATCTTCTAATTACAGTTGCTGTTAACACAAGTAAATTTCAGGCTATTCTAGTCCGTTCTATCTTAAGAATGTAAATACAAAATTGTTGCCCATTCGTTTATTATTAAAAAAATATCCCCCTGTCACCTCATGTAAAGCATTTGTCTAAGACAGGCTAAGACAGGCGGGCCATGCACGTTAGTCAGATAAGCCAAAGCATGTGGGCCAGGTAGCGATAGCAGTGTAGCTCTATAAGCTCTATATATTTAAAATTTATTTCCCTCCAATATTAAAATACTTCTGGTCCAGTCCCTTGTGCTTCCTGTGATTGATTATGCGGATTTTTGTTACCCTGATCTATCCCAAGACATTCTTAACTAATCGGATCGACTTCTCAACAACGGTATTCGCTTCATCTACGGCTTACGTAAGTACGACCTCATTTCTTTCTACCGATTTAATTTTTAATGGCCATCGAGAGGAGAGCCACTATTATAAACGATCCTTGTACTCCTGATTAGCTTAAAATACTCTTTCAAATTTTGTGTGGCTCAAACAGACAGACGTTTTTTTTTTTTTTTTATTGGTGCCCAGTGGCAATTCTTCATGAACTTCCTTCGCCCCGGGGAAGGACGAAGGGGTATGCCGGACTCCTACCGGCTAAAACCACTGGGGCGGTCATCTTCGGCACCTAAGGGAGGCTCCAGGTCCTCGTATGATCACACTAGAGCCGCCCACTGGTGCCACGCCTATTGGCACATCTCGGAGAGGGTGACTGTAAAGCGGTCACCCCCCCAGGGGGATTGTAAAGGATCCCCCAAAGCGTCCCACGGCAGCGCGTGACCACATGCGTGCTAACGTCTTCTCTTGGGTCGCTTGGTGTGGGCACGCAGATTCCCCAATCTGCGCACCCGCGAACCCAGAGGTCCCCCACCTTATAGCAATGGCAGGGGTTTTCAGGCGTATCGGAATTAGGCACCAGAGCGGTTGTTACCCCGGCGCCGTCTCCTTCTTTTTCGAGCGGGATCGGCCCTCTCCCGATCCCGCTCTGCGGTCTCCTTCTGGAGCATGACGCTCTCACAGAAGGAGACCACTGCATTCCAGTTTTCGTGCTCTTCCAACATAGCCGACACTACTGCTGGCAGAGAGAGGTCTTGCCCGATCCGATCGACCAGGATCCGCCGCTCGGCGGCCCATGCAGGGCACGCCTCGAGCGTGTGCTGTGTGGTGTCCTGGTCGCTATCACAATGGTGGCATTGTGCCGTGGCCTCGCGTCCTATCCTGTGCAGGTACGCACCGAAACAACCATGCCCGGTGAGCACCTGCGTCAGGCGATAGGTGACGCGCTCGCTCCTTCTGAGCCAGGCTCCGAAGAGCGGCAGGACGGCCTCGACGACGCGCTTGGTCGCAAATTGCATCCGCAGGCGGTGACGCCACTTTACAAGTGCGCGTCGCCGAGCCAGCCGCCTCAGCCTGTCCAACGCCCCTGGGGGCGCGTTTTCGCCGCTCTGGCGGAGGGAGCGTGTCTGATCGTAGACCCACGCATCCATCTCCGCCAGGATGTCAAAAGGCGGAAAACGCGCCAGGAGGGTTGCCGCCTCGTAGGAGACTGTTCGGTAACCTCGTGCGATCCGAATAGCCACTCTGCGCTTCAGACCGTGAAATTTGGTTCTGCAGCGCTGGGCGCCTGATAGTCGAGCTGACCATACAGGCGCCAAACAGACATAACCTACCTGCTTCTAACAAAAAAAATGCTTAACATTCCATCCCGCGAAACAGCGAGTAAATTTAGTTTTTTCAAACGTAAATGTGCGTAAACATTTCCTAAAATCGTTGCCACCCTAATCATGCAAAACTGTCCGTCATTTCAGACAACGGCCACTGCTGAACAAAAGCCTCCCCCAAAGACTTCCACGACTGTCAACATTTTATGGGAGGAAATTGGCAGTACGCACTACAATAGGCAGGCGGGTTGGCGATCGCAGTATGGCTACTACTCCACAGGAGGGACTCTGCTGCCTATCCCTTTAGTTTAGAGTCCCTTAGTCCCCTTTTAAAACATCCACGGGAGAAGACGGATTGGTGTTATATTCTTAAAGCTGTCACTACACATAATCATGATATATTAATACTCTATGTTTGAGTTTTAAGCGAAACCATAGCGCGATCATTCGGATTTTTAGTGAAGGTTTACCTTTTACTTCCCTAGATGGCGTTGGTATCGAATTAGAAGGCGCTATGGTTTCGTTACGTGGAAATATACTGATATGTTGTATTATTATTAAGCATCTATATCCCACCCGATTAACGTTAAAGTCGCCTCCCCCGACCCTTGCTCGCGCCGGCCCGTGCCGAGAAATCGAGTACTAACAAAAGATCCCTTTAAACCCCAATTAACCATTGATCCAGCAGTCCCTTATGATTTTTACTGTCCCAGTAACTCCCTGAGCCGAAGTCCGTGTCCCGCAGGGGACGCCCTCAGGCGCAGTTACTTAAATATAAATAAAAGCTAGGCTGGAGGCTACTATATATCCCCCTTGGGATTACTGCGAGAAGCCCATCATAAAAAAAAAAGCATCTATATCCCTCTTGGGATGAGTTTGAACATTTGCCCGGCCAAGCAGCTATATCCCCCTTGGGACGAGTGCGGGAAGCCCATCATAAAAATAAAAAAAATTGTCTGAACATCATTGAGTTGTATTACAGAAATATACACTATATACCGATAAATAGTGCTATATTATTTACTACTCCGCCATAATGGACCCTCGGTATAATACACCCTAAAGTACACGTAGTCATAAAGTTTGGTATTCAATTCACAATTTCACAGATGATGTAAAAGAAGTTGTTTTCCAATGCCTCGATGAAGGCAAATGGAATAAAAACATCAATAGTGGCGGTGTCGTGCAGCGTGACAAATCAACTGAGCTAATAGTTTCCGACGACGGGACAGTGCACTTTATGCTGCAGTTAGAATGGAAAGTAGTAGTTTCGTCAAATTTCTGTAAGTATAATTTTTAATTTTCATCATCATCATTTCGGCCGAATGAAGTCCACTGCTGGACACAGGCCTCCCCCAAAGATCACTACAACGACCGATACGGGTGTGTTGTGGGCTCATTCGGGGGTTTGGCTTTTGTTAAATTTAATTTTTATTTTATTTTATTAGGATCTCCATCAAAGAATACACATTTCACTATAAATAATAACAACAATATACATTGAAGCCTTGTGTTTCCTCAATTACAAGAGATCACAGCTACTATTAAATCAGACAACATGTAAAAAAAAAACATTCATCATCATTAATAATCATTAAGAATTTAAGCAAAAGATATCAATCGTATTCGCTTAAATAAATAAATAAATAAAATACAAAATTTAGTTTAATTGGAATAGAATTAAATACAGTTTTTAACTAGGATCTTGACCTTCATTTCATTTTATGGGAAGCGATAGATGAGGTCTAGGTACGATGGAACAACCTCACACAGAAGATTACAAATATAACGAGTACTCAGATGCCTTACACATTCGGAAAAATGGGCGGGGTACGTGCATACTAGTACACAATTAATTTATGTTTTTTTCTTTATTAAACCCGATTCCAATAACCTACGATTATCCTCTTGAAGTTTAATATTGCTGTAGGAACTTATAAATTGTGAATAGGTCTTTAAAATATTATTTCGTACGTATTTTTATAATAATTATTATTGGAACAAATATCTATACAAATAAATATTACTGAAGTGTCTGTTTGTAATGTCAAAATAACAGCTTTTTACTAAATACAAATAATAAAATAAATAAAAATATATTTATTTTCTTCCACAAATAAAACCTAAAAGTATTAATTTTAAACAAACCTAAAAACAATAGTACAAGATTAACAATACTTGTTTGTGGGAGACTGGTGCCTAAACTAGGCCAAGGCCTGTATTTTTAAATTTTTTGTGTGTCTGCCTGTTTGTTCCGGGTAATCTCTGAAACGGCTAGACCGATTTCGACGGGACTTTCACTGGCAGATAGCTGATGTTATAAGGAATAACTTAGGCTACTTTTATTTTAGAAAAATAATTAGGGTTCTGCGCAAAAGAAACAAAACCCTTGAAATCCTACATATATATTCTATGTCAAGTGTCTATGTCGAAGTACCCTAAATGTATTTTAAATTAAACGCGGGTGAAACCGCGGGTCCCAGCTAGTAATATTATAAATTTGGATGTTACTCATGCCGGACGATCTGTGACGCTTCAATTTTGTCATTATTAGTCTTAAGGGATATGTTATGAGACTACGCTCTCAAACTGAGGTTCGTGCTGTAGAAAGGATATAAAATTGCTCGGCTTTAGTACGGCTATATCTAATTTAACTACAGCATGTATAACGTTAGTGCCCTCTCCTAAAGGCAATAAATCTAGTTGTTAACAACATAATGTTTATAGACAGGGTTACAAAATCTTGTAATGGAGTACCTATATCTTGTACGGACGGCCCAAAATGACGACACTATTGTGGAAATCTATGGGGGAGGCATTTGTTCAGCAGTGGACGTCATAGCCCGATATGATGATGATGAGATGGACATAGTGCATGTCTCCTTTATAATATCTACCTGTATAACTAATTTCAGTTCGATACGACCAGCAGTTCCACCCCCCTGTGTTGAAATGTTAGTCGATTAGTCAGCTTTTCCTTTTCATCATTTGGGCCGAATAAAGTTTACTGCTGGACACAGGCCTCCCCCAAAGATCACCACAACAAGATTTGGTTGGTTGTGGGCTCATTGGGGGGGTTTTGTCATAATTGCCACGCTTGGCAGACGGGTTGGCGATCGCAGTTGAGTTGTTAATGTACTCGAAGGACGCTGCTGCCCATCCCCCGGCTAATCCCTTAAACGCCGTTTTTGACACCCACGGGAGGAAATGTGGTGGTGGTATTCTGAGCCGACCCCACACGGCAAGCTGGCACCACACAGCAACGGCATTGTATAGGCTAACCGTACGATGAGAGATCAGCGTGAACTGGATATTTATAGCTTGAAATGTAGCGGTGTGTACGTAATTGACACTAATGGCGCTAGTGCTATCTCGCTCACTTCACTTGAACAATTTGGAAGTAAAATAAACACGTCGTGAATGAAGTACGGTTTAATCGAAATTAGAAATGACTAAGAAAATATGTGTAGCGGGGACCGTTACGGAGTATTGTGGTGTTTTATCATCATCATCAGTAAAAAAGCGTGGGGTGCTGTATCAGATATTTTCATAAAACGCTTCTTTTACAAATCTTATCGGCTATACAGCGTCCACTACTGAACAGAGGCCTCCTCCATAGATTTCTACACCTGCGTCATCTTTTAGGGGGGAATTTGGGGGACTAACTTCTTGGAACCGTGCAACTACATTCTGACTATTCATAAGCGCCCGTAAATGGTTGATATGAATAAAAATCTTTTGAATTTGAATTTGCCAGTAGGTACTCACCACGCTTGGCAGGCGGGTTGGTGAACGCAGAATGGCTACAGTTCCACAGAAAGGACGCTGCTGCCCATCCCTCTGGTTTAGAGTCCCTTAGTCGCATTTTACGACCTCCACGGGATGATGCTATATTCTTAATCCGGACACCACACGGATAACGTTTAGAAATATTCACAATTTTTTTTTTACAGCAACTGACACCAGGCACCCCACTATATTTTACAATATTTTTTTTGTTATTCACTATTCTAATTTTAAACATATTGAAAATTATTTTCTACCTTTTAGTTCGTTTATCTACAAAAGCGTGTTTTTTTAATAAGTATATTTATTTTCTATTTTTAGTGCGGCTAACTACATAAACGTATATCATTTTTGTTTTTTTGGATGCAAGTTGTATTGTCATCGAGCCTTGATAAGTGTGCGAAGTTTCTAATCAATCCGATGTTTTGAAGGGGATGAAAATCGAGTTCAAAATTCTGTTACATAGATTCGTTGATACTTACATACCAAGCTAATAAAAGCATGTTAATAAAGGGACGGCCATTTCTTTGTCTGTTTGTCTGAGTAATGCCGCCACAGGGAGTCACGGTATTTCGCCACGACCCGGAAGAGGAAATGTCTGGTTAGGATTATATGACCAGATGCTTTATTACAAAAGAAATGCGCTTGCGCAAGGAAACTTTTCCTTCGTCTATCAGTAGTAGTTTTCAGCTTGTTTACCATCTCTAATAATGCAAACCCAAAAAGGTATTATGTTAGGATAAAAATTACAGAAAGAATACAGAAACAGAGTCACGAGACATGAGCTTTCTGAAATAGAGCCCCACGTTGGGCGCCACATTTATAGACTAGAATAATTTTCTAATTTTCTTTTTTGTTTCATTACATTCCCGAATAATCCGTTTATCTTCGTCTAGATAAAATATCTTTCTTACCTCCACAATCCGGTCGTTGACCTGTATCTTGCCACACAGGTCTGCAGAGCTGCCTTCACTGATGCTCTTCACGAATATGCCGCTCAGCTCCTCTGTCAACAAACATACACTATTCATTCAAGTTTAGTGTAGTGAACATCTACTTTAACTGAAAAACCCAGGACGTGAGAGCAGCAAGTTTTTTCATAAATTCCAAATCTATCTTCCGTTTATGTAGCAAAGGTATATTAATAATTTTAAGTTCCTATTTCATTTTTCTACCGATTTCATTTTCCGTGTGTGGCGACACCTACACCGCAACAGTTTTTGTACAATAACCTACAGTGCCATCTACTGAGTCATTAAGAACAAGTCTCTGATGACGTCCAGAACTCTCACGCAAGTAAAATCCGATAGACAAGGGTGTCTGTACATAACCTGTTACTCGACTGGCTGGGGGCCACATCTCTCGAAAAAACACGAGAGAAGCCATATCTTTAAAGAAACAACTGTTACAATTTGGTCTGCCGGGGAATCGAACTGCCCGGTAGGAGAATCGTCCCTTCTCAACGAAGAAACATCCCACATCGTTTCTCCACAAGGGTATGGATCAATCGTACAATAAGTAAATAAATAAAGTGCATAAAATTATACAGGTGTGACAACGTACAGAAAATTATGGGAAGAGACTTAGGCCTATAATGAAAATAGGAAAGCCATTTATCACGGTTACCTATTATTTAAAGTTTTTGTCATTTTCGGGCAGGCAATGTATCAACGCGATCAAAGCGCTATGAGATTATTGTACTATGATATGATATTTATTAATATACTACTGCGAGCGATGACCTCGTCCGTAAATTGTAGTGAAACAACATCTATTTAGTCTTTATTTACCAATGAAAATAAAAACGAAATGGTTGCAGGTTGCAGTTTTATGTGAAATAAATAGTTTATTGTTTTTAGGGCTCCGAACGTCCGAAGGAAAAAACGGCGGAAACCTTATAGAATCGCTCGTGTGTCTGCCTGTCCGTCTGTCACAGCCAATTTGCTTCGAAGCTACCGGACCGATTAAGTTGAAATTTGGTTTGCGGTTGGAATGTATGAGAAGACATGTTTTTCAACTATGATGCTAAGTTTTTTCTTAGGATAAGTTAAGACCGAATCCAACACTAGACAATATATTCAGCAGTTTCGGAACAACTCGCACTTGACCTTTTTTTTTAATTCAATAGCTTTTGTATAGACGAAAACAATTATTTTATACTGAAATCGGTTTAATAAACCGGATAAAAACAGAAAATTCTTAAAATACAGGCGCAATATTCTTACGCAGAGTTTACAGAATCATCTACTGAATCCATAACATCAGTTTTGTTACGATTCCACTTTCACCCGTTATAACACAGCAATTTATTGCAACTGATAAATATCAAGAATAATGACATTACAATATATATGCATGTATAAATGTTTGAATAGTTGATGCTGCAGCACATACATTTTAATAAAACTCAATTGTTACACACGAAAATTTCGGTTTCACAAGGGGTCCCTCGACCACCGATGCTGGTGTTGAGCTTTTAAAACATATTGTTGATGCCCGGGAGGCTTCACATGATGCATTAGGCATTTTTGTGACTTATCAAAGGCATTCGATTGCCATTTTCACGAGACCTTGGCCTGGAAACTACGTAACTATGGAATTAGGCACGCTGCTCTGGATCTATTTATTTCTTATTTAGATAAGATCCAGAGAACGGAAAGATATCTTCGGGATCTGTGGTCTCAGTGGGAGCACCGCAGGGGTCAGTTTTAAGCCAATTCCTTTTTCCCATTTATATTAATGACTTGCCTTATCTTGTAAAATATAATGAAGAGACAGTGTTGTTTACGGATGACATACTCATTTTATTTAAGCTAAAGCGTCAACAGTCTATTACTGTCGATGTAAATAGTGCTCTCTGTAAAGTAGTGTACTGGTTAAAGGATAACAACTTACTTTCAAACAAAAAAAATACTAAATGTCTTATATTTTTAACACCTAATGTTCAGCAGATAAAAACTAGTGTACAAGTAAATGGGACGGAGTTGGACAGACAGACAGACAGTGGGGCCCACATATATACAAATAAATTGTCGAATAGATCCTGTTCTGCAGCATTCGCAGTTTAAAAATACGCCATTTGGCTGATGTAGAAACAGCGAGATTAGTATATAGTAAATTTCTTCGCGCGTCTCCCGTTGGCCAGCACAGCAGATGCTGCACACGTTTCTAAGGAAGGAGGGGAATAAGCCGTTCCGTTTTACCAGGGTCCAAAAATTGAGAACGACGGAGTTAACCCCACGTGTGAACTTTAGCCGTTGGATCGTACAGGATCTAACACGACGTACTGAGGTGTTCAACATCCCGAACACACACTGGTGGGCTACTAACCAACCACATTGGTATTGGACCGGTCCATTTTTAAACATATTTTAGTGACAGTACCACACAGCGTTCGGATCCGTACGATAATGATCGTACATGTGCAATTAAAATCAATGAAAGGAACCGCATTGTTACGGTTATAGTCATCATCCTGATGGATACGATAATTTTACGGCCCTGGTACAATAGCTGCCTGGCTTCAGGTTGTGAACACTGGTAATAATAACGGTATTTTTTATGTGGTGCGGTATTTTGAGGTGGTACCACGGTATTTTTAGAAATACATAATAGTGATAGTTACTTTTTTTTTAGAAAGAAATAGATCATGTAGAAGTACCTCATGTACTTCCTTCACCTCGGGAAAGGGCGAAGAGGCATGCCGGACTCCTACTGACCAAAACCACCACAGTGCTCATCATCGGCACCGAAGGGAGGCTCCAGAAACTCGAATAATCTCCATCTAGACCCCCTGTTGGTGCCTCGACTTTAGGCACATCTCGGAGGGGATGACTGTAATGAGCCACCCTCCAGGCATCTCTCGAGGGCAGTGATAGTTACCTACTGATTTCACGTGTTAAATTGTGTACCGTCACATTGCGACAAGCGGTTGAGATGGACCCGTTTCCTGGCCAGCGCGGTCACCTGATCTAACGCTTTTAAACTTTAATACATTAGGTACGGCTAAAGAGCTAGTGTATCATAACGACGGCCATGTGATATCAAGTACCGAAAAACAACGCGTTCCAAGTTCTGTTAGCAAGATGAGAGACCATGATTATTATTAATTACCAACGTCAATTTAAAATTAATTTTCGTACGGATTTTGACATTATTTGAACGATAAGCAATATCTTATATGTCATAAGTAATGTAGTAGATTATTGTAACATTGTAATGATTTGGATTTGTATCTGGTGACTACACATCAATTTTATGGTAGGATGTACTAGTAGGTAGTACATTCTACAAATAATATATCTTTACCTTTATCTTCGATATACAAGTTTTGAGTCTCTTTCTGTTTCTAAATCTTTTCAAAATACATTTTCTTCACCGTTTTTATCAACACACAAAGTAAGGTCCCATTTAATTCAGCTGTCAATAGGCTAAGATAAGCTCAGAAAGATACGCCGAAAGTCCCGCACTATCTAAATAACCTAACTTGGCTTTTAGTGAGCTCGTCGCTAAGCTTTATTCGATAGTGAGAGTAAATCTGGACATTTAGAAATATAGTTCGGGTTTTTATTTGGTTAAAAGAAATGACGGAGCATAGAACAATAACGCCTTGTTTTCACCAGGTGGAATTACGTCATGTACTTCCTCCAGCCCAGGGAAGGGCGGCGGGGCATGCCAGACTCCTACTGGCTAAGTGTCCAGGTCCTCGATACACAATCACACTAAAGCCGACAGTTGATGCGACGCCTTTACGCATATCTGGGAATCGATGACTGCGACGCAGTCGCCCCCTCTAGCGATAGGGAGGCGACTCTATAAAAAGGCCGTCCCCCAGTGACAAGCCTCGCTATACGCTGTGCTACGTACACGGTGGCACGTGATCATGTGCGCTTTGCCGTCTTCCTGGGAGTTACTCAGTATGAGCACGAAAACTAACCAATCTGCGCGCTCGTGATCGCCGAGGCCCCCCGCCAGGTGTGTTGGACATGGGCGCTGGGGTGGTTATTATCCTGACAGCGTGTCCTTCTCCGTGCGAGATCACCGGACGTACCAGGATCCCCCGTTCAGCAGGACATGGAGAGCACTCATCGAGTATGTGGTGTGCCGTATCGGCCCGTCCCGTAACCCCGTGTCCTATTCTGTGCAACCAGAGAATAGGTCGGAAGCGCAGAGCGTCAGGGCCGGAGAGACATTACCAGTGCCTATTCCGGCTGTGACTTTGTCAAGGACGCGTGAAAAGCACAAGCTTTTAAATTCCTTACATCGCGTAGATTATAGATTTTTGTTTTTCCTGACGTTTCAAACATCTACTTCCGAAACTAGTGAGCCTAAAATTTGGAAAAAAATAAAGATCTAAGAGCTCTTTACATATAGATTACAGGAAAACAGATATCATTTTAGATTGATATTTATTTTTAAGAAGTCTGTGGTCTTAAAATAACATGGTAAATCTTTCAATATTTTGCGTACAAACTTACGTTTGCAGTTGGAATGTATGGAAGAACATTTTTTTCAAGTACGATGTTAAGTTTTTTCTTGGGATAAGTCATTGTTACAAGACCGAATTCAATAATAAACAATATATTCAGCAATTTCCGTCTACAATCTGGTACCATACATACTTTTTTTAGTTCCGTCAAACAAACTTGATTCGGATTAAAAAAACATGGTGGATACCATATTCATCGTACGGCACCCTGTCCACGCGACTTCAACTCGCACTTATCTGGTTTTATACTTTCATGCGGGACTTGATATTGCGACCCGTCGAGCAAAACACCGATCAATTAGCCAGTGCGCAAATCAGTCCGTCCAATTTAAAGTCAGTTTTAGTATTTTAGGACAAACCAATTTGCGACTATCCTATGAGCAAAACATGTTTTTGCGGTACATATAGGACCTCCCAAACTATATTAAACTACCTACATCCATAACGTACCCTCGTCCTATCTCCAACCCTTCAATATATCAGAGCGATAAGGGTTAATTTCAGCTGGCCGCTCCTATATTAGAAAACTTTGGCGACACGTGACCTGCGCTCGGGGTTGTATCGACGTTCTTATTATTTATTACTACTTACGGCAACACAAGTACTATTATTGCTTACTTGTGAGGAGTTGTTAAAAGCTTTTGTTTCAGTAACAAAAGAATGTCTGTGCCAATAGTCAAAATTTCGCTTGCTCGCGGGTCTCTCATTGGAGGAGTCCAGCTAGGTAGGTAGGCCGTTACCAGTTCACGACCAAGCGCGTCGTTGAGGCCATCCTACAGCTCTTCGGAGCCTGGGGTGCAATTCCTTACGCTCAAACATCCATACATCCTTGAATACAGAATTGAAATAACGGTGACAACCCAATTTGGTATTCGCTAAGACTACCTAAGGCTTGCCGTCTGTAACATGTCCTTGAATAGTTTCCATCATGTCTTAGCGAATACCAAATTGGTTTTACACCTTTACTCAGATTCTGTATTAAAGGATGTATGGATGATTGACCTTAAGGAATCGCATCCCTGGCTCAAAAAGATTGAGCACGTCACCTACCGTCTGACGCAGGTGTTCACCGGTCACGGTTGTTTCGGTGCGTACCTGCACAGAATAGGATGCGAGGTTACGGCACAGTGCCACCATTGTGGAAGCGACCAAGATACCGCACAGCACACGCTCGAGGAGTGCCCTGTGTGGGCTGTTGATCCAGGTCGATCGAATCGGCTATGTTGACAGAGTATAAAAATTGGAGTGCAGTGGTCTCCTTCTGCGAGAGCGTCATTCTCCAGAAGGAGACTGCAGAGCGGGACATACCAACCAACCAATAAAATTAGACGGCACGATTGGTGCAGTCGCTGATACGGTCGGCCGCACGGAACAAATATTTGTATGATCTGCAGGTATTTGTTCCAGGTCTGGGTGTAATGTGTGTGGAATGTATGTCTGTAAACGCACCACGACACAGGAGATACCCTAACCCTAGTGTGAAGCAACGTTTAAAAAAAATACACAACGCTAAAATATTTTAGTGAGCATGAGAGACTCATACTTGCAGACTCATACTGACAGTCTCAAAGTGACAGACTCGTACTGACAGACTCGTACTAACAGGCTTGTACTGGCAGTTTCGTACTGACAGACTCGGACTTATAGTCTCGTACTGACAGACTCCTTATCCTATCCTCCTTATCCTTATCCTTGCACCAACAGACTGGTATGGACCGACGAGTCCTTACAGAGAAATCCTAGAACTACATATAAAGAAAAAACGATGTTCTTAAACAACAACATAGTATAAGTATTGTGCCCATCACAGCAATAAGGTGTCTTCACGGGCGGGTGGCCCGTAACTTACCATCAAAATTCCTTCAAACTATTACCGTCTAAAGGTTAGCTTATATTATGTACTACTGAATTTATTGGCATGGAATTTAATTTAGAGATTCCCTCAACCATGAAGACCCTGCTTAGTCGACTCACGACAAGCAAGATATTTTTTATTGCCAAATAAACAAATTCCTCTCGCTTCTTTCTTCCAGAGATTTACTGTCGTGTAGAACGCCCACTATTTGCCTATATTGTTTTTTATATAACCTTGTTACGGGATGAGCAAGTCATTCGCTTGATGGTAAGCGGCACGCCTGGACGTATCAATTATATTGCTACCCAGGACTAGTCTTGCGTGGCACTACACTACACTCGTCATCTCGAGATATTCGTACAATTCGTAATATATAATTATGCCCAGTAATTTTGCTAGCTACAGAGCCCTTCTAACCGGAACACAGTCATCATTTCGGCCCAATGAAGTCCACTGCTGGACACAGGCCTCCCCCAAAGATCACCACAACGACCTATATGGGAGTGTTGTGTGCTCATTGGGGGGTCTTGCCATAATCGCCACGCTTGGCAGACGGGTTGGCGATCGCAGTTGAGTTGTTAATGTACTCAAAGGACGCTGCTGCCCATCCTCCGGTTAATCCCTTAGTCGACTTTTTCGACACCCACGGGATGAAATGGGGTGGTGGCCTGAGCCAGTACTAAATAAAAACTAAAGTTTCAACACTACAACGCTTGGTAGTGAGTCACTGGCACAGCGGTGGTTCGTACCTAGACTAGATACTTTCAATAGTTAGAAGGTCTTGTTGAAAACTAGCCTCCTGCCTGGCATATATTGAACTAAACATCCATCCAGCGAACCTGTGGGGCACACACTACAGTAAAAAAGGTGTAAACTTTTCCCCACACTAGGATTTCTCCTGTGTCGTGGGTGCATTTACAGACACAAATTCCACACACAATACTCCTAGACCCGGAACAACTACCTTCAAATCATACAAATATTTGTTCCGTGCGGGAATCGAACCCACGATCCGGACCGCAGCAGCCGACTGTATCAGCCACTGCACCAACCGTGCCGTCAAATGTTATGTTGCCGCCGTTATGTTAGTATGTTATTGTTAGTGATATCTCAGTTGGTCGCTGAATAAATGCTTTCTTACTTTCAATAAGAGACCTACGCAACAGTCAGGTATCGCTCCTCAAATTCCTATTTAATTTGAGATCTGAATAAGAATCAAATTAAAAAATCTTCATTCATAAATGAATTGTGAAGAAAGCCTTCAATTCATCAGTGACTCAATTCCTCAAAGAAATCTATCTAACTGGCCTCCCAAGATAAAATTGAGCGAAACCTTTGAGTTATATTTCCTTCATTTATCATCTTCAGATGAAAGTAATTAAAAAGTCGTTGAAACTTTCAGTGGAAAGCTAAGTCATAACTTTTATAAGTTTATAAGCTGAACGGTTAGAGTTCGGTACACCTGCTACATCAAAGTCGTGGGTTCGTATTAGAGTTTAATAAGTGTTGTTTATAAGTTGCTTACATAATACATAATCAACCCATTACCGTCCCACTGCTGGTCACGGGCCTTTTCTCACCTGAGAAGGAGTAGGCCTTAGTCCACCACGCTGGCCTAGTGGCGGACTACACACACCATTGAGAACATTTTGGAGCCCTCTCAGGTGAGCCGGTTTCCTCACGATGTGTTCCTTCACCGTTAACGCAAGTGATAATCAAATTCTGATCTGCAAATGAATCCGAAAAGTTAGTGGTGTGGGCCGGGACCGAACTCACACCCTACTGTATGGAAGGGAACCGTTAACCACTAGGCTATCACTAGTCTTTTGTTGTTGTTGCTTATTATTAAGTTTATTACTTATTAAGTCTGAATTTTCTAATGGCTCATAACTGCACTCACTGTTCGGTAAAAGATCGGTGAGGTTAAGCAATGCTCGAGGCGGTCAGTTTATGGATGGGTGACCGCGTAGTGGTATTGGAACTGAACGTGTTTATGCCTGGGAGGGCACGTAAAGTCGTTGATTCTGGTTGCTTTCACCAGACGACAGTTGTTAATCCAAGGCGGAGGCAGTTGGGCGGCTTGACCAACAACCAGACGAAAGGAAAAAAGAAAGATAAGCTTAAGATGCAACGAAATATATTTGAAGAGAGTACTTTAATTCAGATCTATACAGTATACTATAAGTAATTTTTTTGAAAAATTAGCAGCCTACATATAGCTCTTTCATGTTCACTAGATCTCATAACCGTTTACCCCGGAAAGACTGCGGTGCGCACGTCGTCATGTGTCGCCGTGTGCGCAGCACAGCGCACGGTGACGCTTGGGGGATCCTTTACAATACTCCCCGAAAAGTGCCTGGTAGGCGACCTTTTTACAGTCGCCTTCCCTCCGCTAGGGGGGTAACCGCTTTACAGTCATCCCCTCCGTGATGTGCCTAAAGGCGTGGCACCAATGAGTGGCTCTAGTGTGATCTTACAAAGACCTAGAGCCCCCCTTCGGTGCCGAAGATCACCCCTCCAGTGGTTTTAGCCGGTAGGAGTCCAGCATACCCCTTCGCCCTTCCCCGGAACGAAGGAAGTTCATGTAGAATTTCTACTGGACACAAATAAAAAATGGCCGTTTGCCAAAGTCACCACGTTACCGAAAGGTATCAGAGATTCTGCTGCGACCCCCATGAGAAAATATACACATTCATACACCACCATTCATAGTGCCCGTAAATGGTTCAACATTTCAGCCGTATACGTCCACTGCTGGACAGAAGGCTCCCCCAAAGATTACCACTGCGACCGGTATGGGTTAGCGTTTTGAACTCATTTTTGCCATAATCACCAGGCATGGCAAACGGGTTGGCAATCGCAGTTGAGTTATAAATGTACTCGAAGGATGCTGCTGCCCATTCTCCAGCTAATCCCATAGTCGTCTTTTACGACACTCACGGGATGAGATGGGGTGGCAGTATTCTTAGCCGGCACCACAGGGAAAAGAAATGGCTCACATATCAATAATCTTCTTATGTTTATATTTTTATGATGTCCGGAATTCTTAAACAAAACCAACATCTGCTACACTGCTCATGAAAAACGAGAATTTTTAATATATACTTTTTGTGTACGAAAAGCCTACGCCTTTATCATTACACAGGCAAAAACTTTTAACAAAGTCTTTTAACGCCTTAAATTACCGCCATTGACTCTAAACATTTTCCGCAACACCAACGCCAAATATATAAAAAATACCCTCAAAAAAATACCGCTGTGAAAATTTTAACAATGTCTATGTAGCGTATCAAAATACCCGAGTATTCACTAGACACCCGCTGTTTATCCCAGACTATAGATAGCTAGGTATATCTAATAACAACGAGTCTTGTCATCCTGCGACCACGAACCCTGCAAAGTGTTCGAAACGTCAGGAAAAACGAAAATCTAAAATATACGCGATAGAATCCGTTTAAAAGTGTTTTATTATAATGTGTAATACTCGCAAAAACCTAAGACATTATTAAACGAGTCTTGTTTAATAGGTATTTAGTGAGAAGGAGGATATTTTAGACCAATCTGAATTTAGACTTGTTGTTTTGATGTTTTTGGGTTAGTGTCAATGGAGTAATTTGTGTCTTCACTGTGTTACAAGGTGGAGATGACACTGCGTCAGGGAAGTAGTTCATCAACCATACACAGAAACTAATTTCATAGTTTCCTGACAGTGTTTTGTTAATTTTAATCACGACAAGATCTCTAGTCTGTCAACGATCAACAGTCCCAAAAATGTGTCGGGGTTACACTTGAAAATCGTTGCGATTGCCTTAGGAGCGATTTTGACGATTATAGATGGGTTTATGGAAACTGTCCATACATGGTTGGGTCTAAGCTCTTTAAGACTCAAAAATACAGAACCGAAGAATCTCCAAAATTCTGCTTGTTTGCTTAGCATTATTTTGTGGACTATGATAAAGCCTTTGATTTGATCGAGATCTGGGCTGTACTGAAGTCTGTCCAAAGTTGACTACCAGTAAATTAAAATACTGAAGTATTTCTACGAAAACGCCACTATGTCAGTCCGACTACAAGACCAGAACTCGAAAGTTATCCTGCTGCGGTGAGAGTTAGTCAGGGAGACGTTATCTCTCGAAAACTGGTCACCATCACACTGGAAGACGTTTTCAAGGTTCTGGACTGGTTAGGGCTAGGCATCAACATAAACGGCGAGTTCATCACTCACCTTCAGTTTGCTAACGATATAGTGGTCATGGCTCGTCATGGTCAAGACCATCGAGGACCTCAGTGTATGTAATTTCTTGATGACTTCAGTAAAGATGCCAAAAATGTGGTCTTAAAATGAACCTGCGCAAGATAAAGATCATGTCGAATGTCAACGTAACTTCCGTAGAGAGCGGAATCTCTGCGTTCGAAGTTGTTGACGATTATATATACCTGGGACAAACAATCCTATTAGGAAAGTTCTACTTCGAGAAAGAGGTCAATCGTCAAATCTGACTCGGCTGAGCAGCATTCAGAAAATAGCTCAATATCTTCTCACTCAAAATACCACAGTGTCTCAATGGTCTATGACCAGCGTGTGTTGCCAGTGATCACTTAAGGTACTAAGACGTGGTCGCTCACCATGGGACTTGCAAGAAAGTTAAAGGTCACCTATATATATATATATCGTATGGTTAGTGGCCACCCTTGTGTCAGAGTTGTTCAAGCCGCCCAAAGGCCTCCGACTTGGCTTAACGACTGCTGTCTAATGACAACAACTGACAACAACAACAACACGGAGACGCTCAGTTGAAACACCACTATGCGGTCACCCATCCAGAGACTGACCGTGCCAAGCGTTGCTTAACCTCGCCAATCGTATACCGATCAGTGAGTGCAACTGGCTATGAGCGCCTCAAAAGGTCACCCGTCACCTAAAGAGCAATGAAGTTCGTTCAGAGTTTGCCTGCGAGATCACATCAAAAATAAGGAGATCCACAAAAGAACCAAGGCAACCAACGTTGCCTGAAGAATTGTTAAACTTATATTGTTTATTATTGTGGCAGTCATCATATCAGCCACAGGACGTCCACTGCTGAAAAAAGGCCTCCCCCTTAGATTTCCACAACGTGCGGTCACGTGCCGCTCTCATCCAACGACTCCCAGCTACCTTCACCAGGTCGTCCCACGCTACGTTTTCCGGTGCGGCAGCGGCAGTGGCAGTATTGTGGCAATGGGCGGGGCATATTGCTCGTAGAACAAATGGCTGATATGGCCGAAAAGTTCGCAAGTAGCGACCGTGTAACGCAAGAAGCAGCGAGGGCAGATTCCCTACGAGTTGGAGCGACGACCTGCTGTAGGATGTGGGAATACGCTGGATGCGACTAACGCAGGAATAGTCGTTGTAGCGATCTTTGAAGAATCCTATGTCCAGCGGTGGACGGACGTCTTCCGGCTGATAAAAGTCTCTAGGCGACTTTATTTATTCTGGAAAAATTATGTCCTATCCTAGAATTTATGTGTGTTCAGTTCATAGATTTAAATTTCAAACGCACAAACACATCCCGAAACCACGACATATATAGTTAACAACCACGCGACTAGCCACTATGCCAAATGTGCCGTCAAATAATGTAGGTCGTAGATCCAAATGATCCTGATTTAAGGTTATATATTCATAGCCCGAAGAATTCTTAAACTTAAGTGGCAGTGGGCGTGGCCCATTGCTCGTAGTACGGATGGCTGATGCAGCCGAAAAGAGTGAAGAAGTCAAGTAATCAAGAAGTCTTAATAAATGAATGCGAACAATCATCATCATCATCATTTCGGCCGAATTAAGTCCACTGCTGGACACAGGCCTCCCCCAAAGATCACCACAACGACCGACATCGGTGTGTTGTGTGCTCATTGGGGGGGTCTTGCCAAAATCGTCACGCTTGGCAGACGGGTTGGCGATCGCAGTTGAGTTGTTAATGTACTAGAAGGACGCTGCTGCTCATCCTCCGGTTAATCCCTTAGTCGACTTTTACGACACCCATGGGATGAAATGGGGTGGTGGCATTCTGAGCCGGCACCACACGGCAATGCTCGCACAAAAGTGTGTAAAATTTTGTATTAGATTGTTTGTGTACGGTCAGGGAGTGCAATATCGAACACGTAGTTTTTCTTCATACCCACCTTGTATAACCGTTGCGCCAGTGATGGCTACAGATTTAGGCAGGAAAAACAGCCACAGTTTTCCAATGCAATACATTCATAACCGTGTACCGTGGACCGGTTAAGAATACCAACATCCATCTCATCCCGTGGGTGTCGTAAAAGGCGACGATGGGATTAGTTGGAGGATGGGCAGCCGCGTCCTTCGAGTATATTTATAACTCAACTGCGATCGCCAACCCGTCTGCCAAGCGTGGCGATTATGGAAAAACCTCGCAATTAATACACAACACAGATCAATACCGGTCGGTGTGGCAACTTTGGGGGAGCCTTTTGTCCAGCAGTGGATGTTTTTCGCCTGAAATAATGATGGTGATGTAATTTATAACAATTAAATCAGGAACAAAGTACTAGTAACTAAGTCCGTGTGGAATCCGAACTAAGAAGCACACCATCTACACCTGTGTATGTTAAAGGCGACTAACGGAAATCAGAGGGATAGGCAGCAGCGACCCTACTGTAGAATAATAGTCATACTGCGCTCACCAACCAAGCGAGGTCAGTACTGGCAAACCCCCCCCAAAATACGGACATAATTGAGGAAATCTATGAGTGATGGCCTTTATTTAGTGGACGTCCTTTGGCTGATATGATGATGATATAGTTGAAATAACAAAAAAAGTATTTATTGGTGACTTTGAAAGGGGCAAATTTCAAATAAACAAAATGCCGTCTGGAATCGTATACCTCTTTTATTTCTTTCTAATTCTTATTTATTTTTAACATTGCCCAACTCTAGGATTTCTCTTTTGTAGTGGGTGCGTTTACAGACATGAATTCCACATACAATACACCCAGACCCGGAACAACTACCTGCAGATCATACAAATAGTTGTTCCGTGCGGGAATCGAACCTACGACCCGGAGCGCAGCAGCCGACTGTATCAGCCACTGCATCAACCGTACCGTACCTAACATAATTTTACCAAAACATCTTAAAATTATATTTTTTGTGTGAAGTCATAGAGCACAATATCGAACACGCGGTTTTCTTTGCTTTATTGTATACTGCAGATTATGGCTAAAGGCTAAGGCAGAGAAGAAAGCCGCAGTTTAATACACGGCAATTACAACAAAAAGTAAATGTAATTAATTTCGCCTTTGAACGGGTAAACGCAGTTAAGAAAAACATATAGCTGTCTGGAATCGTGCACCAGAATATACACGAGCCGCGGCGGGCAGACAAATCGATAGGTCCTTTATTTATTCAGTTCAACTCAGTCGTACACAACTTGAGAGTCTATAGCTGGCTAAGTCAATAAAGGATGCATGGATTGGCTATCGCCCATAATAAGTCAGACCCACTTCGACAGCTCGACGGACGGAGAGTGTCAATATAATCAAAATACTGTCAAAAGAACGCAAATAACTATGAACATATCAAAATAAAAATAAAACAAAGAAATTCGATTGTAAAGATACCGGTTTTGAGGTTATACGGTAATATATTAATATAATATGTATAGGTAATATATTTTGCAAGACCAGGTGGTGGTAGGACAGGGTAGATAGTGGTAGTGAAAGCTGAGAAGAAATAAATAAATAATAAAAATTAATTACACATGAAACTGTTGTTTTATTAAGTATATACAAAATCTGCTGTATAAAATAGTAAATCTTCATATTCTTAAATAATACTTTATTTTGCGAGACGTTTGATTTGATTTGACATTTAGTCCAAAGACAAAATAAAATAATACTTGCTAATTACTCCTTTTTTGATTTCTTTTTTATTGGTGCCCACTGGAAATTCTTCATGAACTTCCTTCGCCCCGGGGAAGGGCGAAGGGGTATGCCGGAGTCCTACCGGCTAAAACCACTGGAGCGGTCATCTTCGGCACCTAAGGGAGGCCCCAGGTCCTCGTATGATCACACTAGAGCCGCCCACTGGTGCCACGCCTATAGGCACATCCCTGAGAGGGTGACTGTAAAGCGGTCACCCCCTCGGGGGGATTGTAAAGGATCCCCCAAAGCGTCCCACGGCAGCGCGTGACCACATGTGTGCTACCGTTTTCTCTTGGGTCGCTCGGTGTGGGCACGCAGATTCCCCAATCTACGCACCCGCGAACCCAGAGGCGTGCCTCACAGCAACGGCAGGGTGCTAATTTCTCCTGGTAAACAAACATGTTTATAACATTAATATTATTTTTTTATAAACTGAGATTGATCACAATATTATTAAATAGTCATAAGTAACGTGGAGGAAGAATATCACAATATTTTGCATATGGCAACTCACTCAAATGATAATACAGTTTTAATCAATTTCCTTTGTCGATTTCCTTTTTCGTGATCCCCATTATCCCGTCGTTTTGAGCTATTTTCAAATTAAGGTCAATACCGAAAAATATAAGCAATTATTTCATATACAAATTATTTTTGTTAGCTGTTGCCTTGGTGATATTTTCGCCGATGTCCGTAACCCCCTGTAGGGTTCCATAGTATATCCAGAAACGTAGTTATGTCACGTCTACACTAAAATATGAAAAATAAACTCTGCTCAGTCAGTGCTGGTCTCGGCTCTATTTGGCTCCTAGCTAAGAATAGACCACCCTCTCCACGCATGTGTGTCGCAAAAGGCGATTAAGGATCACTGTCCAGAGGATGTGAGACTGAACTGGTTATTCCTGTCACTAGATTCCAGAAGATAAGCAAAGCATTCTCATGTCAATATATAAGTTTTTGCAATAAAATTCCATGTCATATTAAAAAATTCAGTCATAATAAATTCAAGTTCATTAAATGCAAAAGCTGTGTAGAAAAAGTTTCTATAAAGTTACAGAGTACCTATACGGTCAACAAAAATGCTTGGTATTAAGCTGCTTCTAATGTTCAGTTTCTTATATTGACATTCTTGGTTTTGATGTATCAAATACCATTGATATTTTTTTAATATTGACTTTTATTTAATTAAGTCATCGTCACCTATGGATGAATACAATTACTTAATTCTTCTACTCGTTCCTACGAAACGCAATTTTTTCTTGCAGAAATTTCTTATATCAATACCAAAATGAAGTGTTGTGCTTGTGGATTGTGCATTTATACGGTTTAGCTGGATTAGTTAAAAGAGTTCTACATCAAATTCATCAAACTTGAGAGCGATACTGATCGGTAAGATTAAGCAACGGTTGGCGCGGTCAGTCTATAGTGTCTATAGTCCCTTTCGGCTTAGTGCTCTCTTTCTAACTAATCATGTATCTACAAAAACTAAACACGTACCTTGTTCGCAAACGTATCCAGCCACAGTGATGCCGAGACCCAGTGCGGAGTCTTTGTTCAGGTCCACATCGTAACTGAGGGTTTCTGGCTCGCCCGTGCCTCGTACTGCCATGTCCAGTGGTAACCTGGGTAAGAGAAGAACGTTAAAATAGACTATTCAGGCAGATTCGTAGTGAGAGCGAGAGCCACACTTGCAGTGTTAGTAGAGTTTTGGGAGAACGGCTCATCTGGGTTAGTACTATATTATCATCATCATCATATCATATCAGCCAAAGAACGTCGACTGCTGAACACTCCGACAAGATGGAGAGGTACTGGTGGTAGGACTCTCCTGGTAGAGCGCGATCGGGAGAGGGCCGATCTCGCTCGAAGAAGGAGGAGACGGCGCCGGGGTAACAACCGCCCTGGCGCCTTATTCCCATACGCCTGAAACCCCCTGCCGTTGCTCTAAGACGAGGGACCTCTGGGTACGCGGGTGCGTAGATTGGAAAATCAGCGTGCCCACACCAGGCGACCCAAGAGAAGACGGTAGCACGCATGTGGGCATTTCTACTGGGCACCAATAAAAAAAATCTCTTACTGGCAGTAGGTGTCTTACTGCAAGAGGCCGGCCAGATATTCGCCACTAAGCAGTAGTGTTTAAACTTAAGACATTACTGTGCTCTGGTTAGAAGGGCATTGTAGCTTGTGAAATTACTGAGCATAAGAGACTAAATAACTTTACCTCTCGAGGTGACGAGCGCAGTGTGATGTCTCGTACGACTAGTCCTTGGTAGCACTCTAATTGTTTTGGGCAGGCATGTCGGGGACCTGGAGCTTTCATATGAGGCCCATTGTAAGTGACCACGTCTTTCACGTTCTCGTCATCGAGTATTATAAATAAAAAACAAAGGCCTCTCCCATAGATTTTCATAACGGCCGGTGACATGCTACCCGTATCCATCGACTCCCAGCGACGTTCACCAGGTGTCTCTCCATCGTGGAGGTCATTGCATACTGTCTTTTTCGATACGCGACACTTTTTGCCCTAACAGCCATCATCAGTTCAATAATGCCCTACTCATTACCACTTCAGCTTACTAATCATTTCAGATATATCAGCAACTTTAGTTCTCCTACGGATCTCCACATTCCTGATTCAATCTCATTAAGAAGTGTGAAATTGGCTATGAGAAGCTCTCAAGTTCGGATTTTAAGTCAAAGTATCGACGCTTCAACCATGTTTTTTACCGAATCAAATCCAGAATCTACAATCATCTGTTTATAAGGCAGAACAGCTATCAGAAGCCATTGCCCAATCTTTTAATTAGTTACCCTGTTACCATGTTGATAAACAATTTTCTTCTATCTGTCCCCAGAAAACGACAGACCAGCATACATAATCTCCAACTTACCTTAGAGGTGGAGGCTGCAGCTGTAGTGGCGGCTGTACAAAAGCTGGTGGCCGAGGAGACGGCGCGAGAGCACCACGTGGTACCACCGCTACTATTGAAGCCACTGGCTGGATGGAAAATGATGATAATGTTATAATTAGACTTTATTCATATTAGCATGCACACGTTCACTATTCAAAATATGACAATATTATGAGTCATAGTGCCTTGCCATAGTCATCATGCTTGTAAGGCAGTTTGGTGACCCAGTATCTTAATTTAAGCACACAAAAGTCGTGCTGCTAAGTTAAGAAGCAGAAAGTTCCTTAATCTTATCTTTTAGCCTAGATATCATAACAGCCAGAGGACGACCACTGCTGAAATGAAATGAAATAATAATTTACTCAAAATATACTAAAATTAGTTCCTTTTGAACGTCAACTTTAGACAGCACCCATATAAGCCCACCCTTCACCGCTTCCTAGTGTTTAAGGTGGGGAAAAGAAACGGCGCAACAAACTCCCCAGCAACACATTAGTACACTTAGATTTCCATAACAAGTGGTCATATGCCGCTCTCATCCAACGACTCCCAGTTGGAGGTCGTCCCACGCTGCGCCAATAATCAACTCAGGCGGGTAGGTAGGTTGGTGAGCGCCTTTTACGTCCACGGGAGGAGATGGAGTAGTGGATTCTTAATCCGGACACCACACGGAATAGCCTAGATAGTTTAATTTTAACTTTAAGAATAAAAAATGGGGAGAATAGACGTCTCGACAGTTGCGGTCAGAGAAAACAATACAAGTGAATTGTGGAGAATCTATACAAATAAATAAAATTGTAGTGTCTGTTTGTAATGTCAAAATAACAGCTTTTTACTGAACGCATATGAAAGTATATACGGTACCTATAACAAAAAAACAATTTTTAATTTTTTTGTTTGTCTGTCTGTCGGTCTGTACCGGGTAATCTCCGAAACGGCTGGATCGATTTTGACGGGACTTTCACTGTCATATAGGTGATGTTATAAGGAATAACTTAGGCTACTTTTATTTTAGAAAAATAATTAGGGTTCCGCGCAAAAAATATAAAACCCTTGAAATGTATTATATATATTCTATGTCGAAGTACTCTAAATTTCTTTTAAATTAAACGCGAGTGAAACCCCCGGGGTTCCCAGCTAGTTTGAACTATAACCTTAGCTCAGCTATGTTATATAACTATAATAAAATCTTTGGCTAAACAGTCTTCTAAGCATATGCCTGATGGTAATATTTATTTCCTTGATACGGAAATAAATATTTTGTGATATAACAGACAAAGCTCCAAAAAAGCTTCACTATGCTTTTATCCAGAAGAAGAATTTAGAACCTAAAGCCCTAAGTCTTACTAGCTATTTCACGATCACGATGAGATCTAAATTCTAAATTCTTTTTAACCAGAAACTTCGAATTGGAATTGTCTTTGTAGATAAATCTCAAGAAGTGAGCCATCTAATTATGTAAACTTGCCCATAAGATGCCATCTTAAAGTGGAAATTATACAAAGTAACAGAAAGAAAACTTTTGTCTTTTCTTCTACCTTCACGGCAACCGTGCTAAAGTACTTTAAAACTCTTTTTGGATTGGATAAACGTCGCAAATGGCAACATTTTCAGAATTATCGAATGTTATTTTTTCGTGCAATTTAAAACCAGAACGTAATGGTTTTTGTCTTCTTACTCCCTAGCGCCTAGGCAAGGTGACCGTCTCGGATAGCCAAGTAGAGCATGTGTACCTTGAGTTTCCACTACTTGGAGAGCGGAGATTGTATTTTTTTTTGTTGTATAGTAGACAAGATTATTTTAGCGTTCATGGAAAGTTTTATGAGTAGACGATTAGGTACTATGCTTAACTCAATGTTGAGTTAAGCTCGCCTTTGTACATCATGTTTTATTTTATTTAACAACTAGCTGGGACCCGCGGTTTCACCCCCGTTTAATTTAAAAGGAATTTAGAGTACTTCAACATAGACCCTTGACATAGAATATATATTATATATATATATATATTGGATTTCAAGGGATTTTATTTTTTTGTGCGGAACCCTAATTATTTTTCTTAAATTAAAGTAGCCTAAGTTATTCCTTATAACATCAGCTATCTTCCAGCGAAAGTCCCGTCAAAATCGGTCCAGCCGTTTCGGAGATTACCCGGAACAAACAGACAGACAGACAGACAGACAAAAAATATAAAAATTTGTTTTTTGTTATATGTCCCGTATATACTTTCATATGCATTTAGTAAAAAACTGTTATTTTGACATTACAAACAGACACTTCAATTTTATTTATTTGTATAGATAAGTCTGTTTTATGTTGTACAATAAAGAATAAGAATATAAGAATAAGAATACTATTTTATGTATCACATCAGTCCATAAACGTCCGCTGAGCTATAATCACCATGTTTGGCAGGTGGATTGGTGATACACACAGTATGTTATTAGCACACGGAAAGATTGCTGATGTCTATCCTCTTGTTATCAACCCCTCGTCAACTTTTACGACATCCATAGGTGGAAAGGAGTGGTCTTTGCGAAGACCAGTCGGCCAATTCATCCAAGTAAACTAAATTAAAATTGCAGCATGGGGGGGGGTGACCTTCTCAGTGGGTGGCTCTAGGAGTCCGGCATTCCCCTCCAGCCTTCCCCGGGGCGGAGGAAGTTCATGTAGAATTTCCACTGGGCCCCATTTTTTTTGTAATGGGCTAAGATACGCAATCCCCTGGAAGACGGCGGTGTGCATGCGGTTACGTGCCGCCGTGTGTGCAGCACAGCGCATAGGGAGGCTTTGGGGGAATCATTTACAATCCCCCCGAGAGGTGCCTGGGGTTTGGCCTCTTTACTGTCGCCTTCCCTCACCTAGAGAACGTGACCGCTTTACAGGGATCCCCTCCGAGATGTGCGTAAAAGCGGGGCACCAATGGGCTCTAGTGTGATCTTACGAGGACCTGGAGCCCCCTTCGTTGCCGAAGATGACCGCTGCAGTGGTTTTTGCCGGTAGGAGTCCGGCATACCCCTTCGCCCTTCCCCGGGGTGATGGAAGTTCCATTTAGAACTTCCACTGGACGTCAATAAAAAAGGCCCTATAGGCTTCGGCAGTCTCTTCGGCTATAGCACTGCGCCAGTGCCGACTTCGTTGGTACCAGCGGCGGGATGCCAGGCAGACCGCGCGCAACTGCGCCATCTCATCTGACCACCAGTACCCCGCCGTATGCCGGGAGCATAGATGCGTCGCACATTGACATCCCGAACCAGGCCGCTTCCTCTACTGGATCGGGCAAGATCCCTTGATCGATATCTGGCCAGGACGGAATCCTACCGGCTAAAACGACTGCAGCGATCATCTTCGGCACCGAAGGGGGCACCAGGAAGGGCATATAGGTAACGATAGAGGCCTTTGTTCCATAGTGGACGTATTTTGGCTGATGAATCATTTTAACAAATTTACTTATTTAATTATTCTTGAGGGAATCATACAGTTTTACAATATGGATTTGAAATACAATGATGATGATGATATAACCGTATAAGGATAAATGGGAGCTTACCCGATGATGCAGCCGCTCCTCAATTATAGTCGGTGGCGGCGAGGGGGGCGACGTGTCCTCACACAGCGCCCCGAAACCATCATGGCCAGCTTCTGAGAGGCGACGCTCCAACTCTATAGGGTCAGTGAGGAGCCGGGACGGGACCACCGGTGCCGGTGTGGCTCCAAGAGGCTGTTGGAAATATGAGAGGTTAATAATATTGTAAACACAAGAACAGTTCTTACTAATCAAACTCAACGTCAAAAGCTGATCGAGAAGTCTGAGTCCTCTGACTGCTCGATTTATATCAGCTCGATTGCGATGCTCACGGTCAGATTCTTAGTCAGGCAAAGGATATTGGATATCTGCTACGATTTTGTTTGTTACAGCCTATAATTTAGAACTGTAAGCGAATAAGAAGCATAAGATCTATCGGGTCTAATGCTGCCACTGGCGAAATCAATTCTTCTGCTCTTACATAATCAGTCCATTACGGTCCCATTGCTGGAGTAAAAAATATTAAGTGAATGCGCTGGGGCAGTGCCCAGCTTGGGCAACATAGCACCATGGTCTCGTCGCGGCAGTCGAAGAGTTCAGTCCATCGGCCAGAGCGAGAGCGCGTGGGATGTCGTATCCTCTTTTTGCGAAGACGTGATGCAAGCAATACAGGCGGCAAAGCGGAGACGGGAGAAGACCAATTGGGCGCAGCGCCGGTGGAGAGCACTAAACGATCTCCGGCCTCAATGAGTAGCGGCTTGCCAGCGATGAACTAGGGGCAGTCTGTTGCCAGAACAGAAACAGGCACGGGACGGCAGCGCGTTGTGTTCTGTACGCGCCTCTCTGAAGGAATGTGCAGCCGGTCAAGTCGCACAGAGATGGGGCCCATCAGACCAAGTGACTGATATTTGATACTTGTTACGACTAGGACGAATTTCCGTGCGTTCAAGTGTTTTTGCCATGCCTACTATTGGAATCAGTCACAATAGCTCACAACATAGGACCCGTAAATAAAAAAATTGTACCCGTGGTGCTTGGCAACTGGGCTTAACCCTGTTGTAAACTCCCATTTATTGTGCCTATGGCTTATCGTTTTTCTCTGTCTCCTGCTTGCAACGGAGGGAAGTGGAACGTATATTCTTTCATACTCCTCCTTTATCTTTTCTGATTAATTTCGGTGCGGGTTCCAAGACAGTTATTCATTTCTCTGGGACACACCGAGCTTCATTGATCGGTGTTCTTTTCGGTGGTCGCCATTGTAGATCCTGGCTTACAGGAGTTGCAGTGGTTGGGAAAGTGTGGCGGGCTTGTCCCAAATAAAAAAATAAAAATAAAAAACAGTGACTGATATCTACCAGGGGTGCGATCTAATGCTGACAAGGCGAACACCTCACCCCGAGCCATAGGTAAGTGGAAGGATACCGTAAGGTTTTAGTCAGTAGCAGTCCGGCATGCTCCTCCACCCCTCCGAAGCCGGAGGAACTCCACGAGGATTTACCCACGTCAAAAACAGGTTGTGGTACTACAGTAACTAAGAGTATTGTACTCAATACTCTTAAAATATTGTCATGACCGTCAGACACATAGTTCCGTGCGTTCCCGGCAGATAATTAACCAACCTTCTCCGCCCATGGGTGTCGTAAAAGGCGACTAAGGGTTGATATTAAGAGGATGGGCAGCAGCAACGGCCTGTATACTAATATCATGCCGCGACCACCAAGCCGCCTGCAAAGCGTGTTGCTTACAGCAATATCCCTTATGACTGCTCACTGTAGTTTTTATTGGGGAGCCCATGTTCAGAAGTGGAGGTTTACAGGCTGTCTTATAAAAAAAATCCTCCTTATCTTATGACCGAGAAACTTTCAATCTTGATACTTTAACTCCAAAACCAGTGACTTTTAATAATCTATACAAATAAATAAAATTGAAGTGTCTGCTTGTAATTTCAAAATAACAGCTTTTTACTAAATGGATAAGAAAGTATATACGGTACGTACAACAAAAAAACTTTTTTTTTTACTTTCTGTCTATTTGTTCCCGCTAATCTCCAAAATGGCGGGCCCGATTTCTATGGGACTTTCACTGGCAGATAGCTGATATTATAAGGAATAACGTATGCTACTTTAATTTTAGAAAAATAATTATATCCCGCACAAAAAAAAATCCCATGAAATCCAATATATATACGTACTCTATGTCAACTGTTTATGCCGAAGTCCTCTAAACTATACATAAATAATAATCGCATTTCTTTTAAATTAAATGGCGGGTTTAACCGCGGGTACCAACTAGTTATTAAAATATAACCGTCGTAAACATAAAACTGCAAGATAACATAGAAAAACACTTAATTATCTCCTCACTTTTCATCTCCCTGTAGGTAATTCAAAACGTTCAAGTGAAGGCCTATGAAATCTGTCTGACGCAATAACGTCGCATCCGGCCGGAAGTGGCGTCGCTCCGGGGTGCCGAGACGGATGGCGTACTAATAGCGATCGTCTCCTCAATTATGAGCATCTTGGAGTCTTTGAGAAGCCCGTACTTAAGATGTCTGTCTTCATAAGGGCCTTTAAACGTGTTCATTATTTTATTTATTTCATGGAATTTGTTGTCGAACCTTTTTTCCTTTTATCTAGTGGTATAAACACATGGAAATTACTACTTAAAATTAATTATTGATCAAAATAACCTACAAAACACCTTATTATCACAGAACTACAAAAGTTGGTAGGTCCCTTTTTGCCGGAGTCCGGCGCGCCTATTGGGAAATCTGCGTGTTCATACGGTGCGACCCCCGGTAAGACAGCGGTATACATGTGGCCACGTACCGCCCTGTGCGGAGCACAGCGCATAGCGAGGCTTTGAGGGAATTCTTTACAATACCCCCGAGAGGTGCCTGGGAAGGTGCCCTCTTTACAGTCGCCTTCATTCCGCTAGAGGGCGTGACTGCTTAACAGACATCCTCTCCAAGATAGAAGAAAGAAAGAAAAAGTTTTTATTTCCACGCGCAATTGACACACACAACACTTAACACAAGACTTAAAACTAGAGTTTCTTCAGCCAAAATAATAATAACATTATAAAAAAAAACAGAAATATAAAAAATTGTAGCACGGATTTTAAATAAAACTTCTCAGTCCGTAAGAAATTAGATCTTGATAATCCTGTTTATAAAGTCAATGGATCTATATTATCTGTGGTTGTGGTTCTCGATGTAATAAAAAAAGAAAAAAAGTACTATGTCTAAGTAATCTGTGCAACCAAACAACAACAAATAGGTTACAGTTATACACAACAAATGAAATAAATTATTGATGTATAAAATTGTGCGTCGTATGTGCGCAGAAATGTAGGTAATTGCTCAGCATTATGCCGTGGCTCCGGACGAACCTAGAGCCAACAGCGCTGGTTTTCAGCAGCAACCTTTGTGTGACGTATTGGAGTCCTACCCGTGAAAAACTAAAAAGTAAGTACTTCATACTTTAAATTAGCGAAGTAATGATTAAGATGTGTCTTTTTATGGGTGTTCAGTGGAAATTCTACAATTACTTTTTCCGATCGTGCACCTTTACTTTTGACTTTTCTTAAGTGCCTATTAGGGCATATATGAAATAAAACCTAGAGTCCAAGACGTAATGTGAAATATTATTACTAATAAATAAGTATGAAAAACCTTTCCACTCTGAACGGAAACAAAATCAGTTACGAAAACGGGAAACAGCCTCCAATAAAATATGATCCACTCTAAAGATTGCCCATGTAACTGGAACATTTTATCAATAACGCCTCTATCGTAGTAGAGGTATTAAATAACAAAGGTTCCGAGTGCTCAGGTCATAAGATACTCCGAGATGTGCCAATAGGCGTGGCACCAATGGGCGGCTCTAGTGTGATCATACGAGGACCTGGAGCCTCCCTTAGGTGCCGAAGATGACCGCTTCAGTGGTTTTAGCCGGTAGGAGTCCGGCATACTCCTTCGTCCTTCCCCGGGGCGAAGGAAGTTCATGAAGAATTTCCACTGGGCACCAATAAAAAAAAGGTCATAAGATACATTCAATCAAATAAAAGGAACATTCTTGAATTCACCACATTGAACGTACTTTGAATAGCGATTCAACTTGGGAAAAGGCTTCTGGCCTTAAACATCATTAAAGACTGTTTTCATTATCTCATATCATCAGCTCGTATAAATCCACTTCTGAACGTGTGCCTCTCAATAATCGCCACAAGGAACTTTTTTTTTATTGGGCCCTATGGAAATTCTACATGAACTGCATCCACCGTGGGGAAGGACGGAGGGGTATGCCGGACTCCAACTGGCTTAAACTACTGGAGCGGTAATCTTCGTTAGCGAAGTGGGGCTTCAGGTCCTTGTAAGATCACACTAGAGCTGCTCATTGGTGCAATGCCTTTAGGCACATAACGGAGGGGCGCATTAAGAGACCTAGGACCAGTAAATATTTATATTTTAAGGCCGAACTTAATAATCAGTCTAATCCAAAATCCTAAGATTTAGGGTTAAAACTAGATCTATTTTTGTGTTAAGATCACACTTAACACAAAAAACAGATAGATCCTTACTCTCAAATCCAAAGGTATGGATTAAATTGTTTATGAATTTCGTCTTCTCAGCTAGAAGACGAAATTCATAAGTCGCTTTTCACAACACCCATGGTAGAAGAGAAGTGATCTATAATTTCCCGGAACCACATGACCAAGCTTAAGACTCTTACGAAATATAAATGTCTAATATTTAAATGAAATAACGTTTAATGAAATTTCCATTATGCAATTCTGCTAAATATCGTAACAGCCGTAAAACTGCGAATTTCTAAACGAGCAAACTGAAACAAAGGAATAATCCGAGGAGATTCAACGAAGAACGGAATGAAAGAACCGTTTATTCAATAATTAATGGTTAGATAAAGATAAAGATAAAGATAATTTATTTGTAAAACATGAGTATACAGAACAAAAATATAAATTGTAATGTAAGGTGTTAACAAAAAATTGACCTGCATGTTTTGCTATATGTTACAGCGTACAAAATAAAAACAGTAATTATTATACAGATTAAATATTTCTATTGAATTTTAGTAATAATTATTAAAATCGTAATAATAATAAAAAACAACACTTAAAAACATTGTATTAATGGGATTACACTGAATATAATCAATACCCAAGGGACAGAAACATAGAAAGAATATTAGAAGATTAATTAAAAAAATCGGTTAAATTATAATAGCATTTATCAATTAAATACCTTTTTAGGGTTTCTTTAAAATGTTTAACACTTAATTGTTTTATTGATTTCGGTAATTTGTTGTATATTTTCGGTGCCAAACATAAAATACTTTTGCGCATTAGTTCTGTGTTGGATCGAACTATGCACAGTCTATCATTATCCCTACGGTTGCGACTAACTACATCCGAAAGACGATTAAATAATGTTGAGTTTGTTTTTACGAAAATTGCTATTTCATAAATGAATAGACAAGGGAGAGTTAAGATTTTATATTTAATAAAATATGCTCTACAGCTGTCAATAGTATTAAGTCCAAACATTGCCCGGATACATCTTTTTTGGGATTTAAATAGCATTTCCTTGTTTGTGGAGTTACCCCAAAACAACACACCAAACCTAAGGAGAGAACCCACAAGGCCATGGTAAGCTGTGAGCAGAGCTTCATAATTTATAACAGATGCAAGTTTATATAGTGCATATGAAGAAGAACTTATTCTTTTATTAAGTGCCTCAGTGTGAGCCTTCCAGTTGATATTTTTGTCAATGATGATACCTAAGAATGTTGTTCTATCTACTGTGCTAAGTACTGTCCCTTGGTAGTTAACCTCGATTTTAGGAGTTGCTAACTTTAGTTTGACGGCACGGTTGGTGCAGTGGCTGATACAGTCGGCTGCTGCGCATCGGGTCGTGGGTTCGATTCCCGCACGGAACAAATATTTTACGATCTGCAGGTAGTTGTTCCGGGTTTGGGTGTATTGTGTGACAGGAGAAATCCTAGGGTGGGGTAACGTTTTTTTTAAAAAATAACAGTAAAAGGGATACTGCTATACTGCTGGAATTCACAGATGTAGGAAGAGACTGTATGAACCATCCATGAACAGAGACATTAATAGTAACGATAAAAATTAAAAAATATTCAAAAGCAAAATCGCGTCATTTGAGTTCCAGAATAAAAAAATGTGTTAATGCTAAAATAATTTAGAATATTCGAATTGAAATTAAAAAATATACCTAATTTTAATAGAGAAGATGGTTGGCAGGTGCCACCTTTTTGGAAGCCGGTTTTTAAATTAATAAAGTCCCAAGCAACACACCACACTAAAAAATATCAAGACACTGTGAGTGTCATTATATTTATGAAAATGTCTATATGTCCAGAATATGAACATAAAAATATGCAAAAATATCTATGCAAAAAACAGTAATATCCAAAGTATAAATATTAGGAATAAATACATACTTATTGTTCCTGCTACTAGGCTCCAGAAGATCAGCAAATCATTAAAATGCCAATATACACGCTTTTATAATAAAGTCCCAAGTCATACAAAATATATGTCTTAATAAATTGAAGCCCATTATAAAATTATAAAGTTATCCCCAGCAACGCCCTAAGCCGAGGTCCGTGTCCCGCAGGGGGCACCCTTAGCGAAAGTTGCTTACTTTTTAATATAAAATTTAAGCCTGGCTGGAGGCCCTATTTTGGCTTCGCCAGAAAATGACCGGTTAAGCAACCACAGTCCCCAGAAAGTTTTCGTCATAATTCTCAAAATAGCAGCCTAAAACTTTAGCTGCTGGTCAAAGGCTTTCCCCTAAACATTGCAAAAAGGAGTCTGAGTTAGTATTATAGCGTGTCAATGGCCATTGAGAAAAGAAATAATCATAAATTATATTTAAATATCGTTCATCTGACAAATACGATTATAAATTTGTCAGATGAACGAATCTTGCGCGGAGTATTAATTCTTACAGATTCCATTTAACAGTGCGGTAGTATATAATTCTGCCATTGTGACACAAGAAAATAAACGGTGTCAAGTCAATAAAAGTTATTAGTTTACTAACTATGAACCCCATTCCTCTGTCCTCACAGTATTGTGTGCTCATGGGGAGGTTTTGCCATAATCGTCACGCTTGACAGGCAGATTGGCGATCCCAGTTAAATTGTAAATAAGTATACGAAGGACGCTGCTGTCCATCCTCCGGTTTATCCCATTGTCGCCTTTTACGATACCCACAAGATGAAAGTAGGCGGTGTTATTCGTAGCCGGCAATTCAGTTCTAATCGTTCATAATCCTATATTCTTGCTATGTCTGGGACAATACTGGTGTGTCCTTATTTTGCAACAATTATTCATACATATTCATAATTTAAAATTCTTCAAGAACTTATAACATTATCGTAGCAATATTGACATATCATGTTGACGTAAACCCAGCTGTTTCACATCTTTCTGTACAAAAGTTGTGTTTATTTAAATGATCTAAATTTAAAAACCCATCTATCATAGTGTAATCATTTCGACACGTTATTACAGTTTTATTAAACATGTCGAACACCCACGACGACGCTTCAAAAGAGAGCTAGAGATGAAAGACAAATATTTAAGTAGGTATTTAAGTTTCATTTAATTCCAATCTGCGAAGGTAATTTGGGTACACTTGTACGTAGTACCATAACGAAATTAAATCTCTCTATAAATTAAATTCACTCAAAATCATTATACACTAAACCTTGACCGCTCTCTCAATATAATTCCACACACCTCCAGGCTTCTGTTTAAAACATCACTTAGAGTCGACCTAGTTACTCTAATTGGAGCTAGCAGTTTCTTAACACGCCTTTGTAAAAGCGACGCCAATTAACACGGTGCCTGCATCTGGTGAATGTGATTTATGGACCTGTGGAAACATGTGCAGTTTGGGTGAGGCGTGAGGCGTAATTAGAGTTCGCTTGACACGTTGCAATGTCTATATGTTTTCTGCGAGGACAACCCTCTGTATTTATTCTGTTGGTTTCGTTTCAAGCAAATAAGGCTAAGAACGAACAAGCGTAACTTACGTTGCTCAAAATTTTGATTTTTCTGGAGGACGTATTTTATTCAGACATAACATAATCAGCTGCATTTTCACGCTGAGAAAGGTTAGGTTTTGGTCCACCGCCTTGTCCTAGTGCGAGTTAGCGGACGACATACACCATTGAGAACTGTTTGGAGCCCTCTCAGGTGTACATGTTTACTCACGATGCTTTCCTTCGTTGTTAACGCAAGTGATAATCAAATTCTGATCCGCACACGAATCCGAAAAGTCTGCGGTGCAGGCGGATAAAACTCGGACCCTCCTGTATGGAAGGCAAGCGTATCAATCACAAGGCTGTCACTGCTGTTGTACATTTTATTTAGTTGTTTCTAAGTATTTGTTCGGTGTGTTCGAGTACTCAAACATATTTGTTCATTGTCGATCATATTGCGAGCTAGAAACGTATTGACACTCGCACATCTAATACCAGTCTGAACCATTCCCTCTACTATCCTCCACAACTAAACACCACACAGTTTGATGGATTGACCGAAATTCTGTCGTAATTACGCACGTGAATCGGCAATGGATGTATTTTGCGTCATATTGAGGTCTAAACCAATGTGACCAAGTTTTAGATCACCGGTTTTGGGCTCGTTTGGCCTCAGCCTAAGTGGTTGGTGACCGGGCAGAAGTGCTAGCCCGTCTCAATATGGTATATCGGTACTTTATTAAATGTGATTAGTATTCTGAAGCAAACGCGATACGCCTTCCATCAATAATTTAATTATTCTATATTTCGCATAAAGCCTGCTCTATATTCAACAACTCAAGTGGGTTTCAGCTGGTTTCAATTAAAACTTATTAGCCTAAACCAAACCGCTATTCCTTCAACTTACAGTACGCCCACAGGGGGTGCCAGATTTTCTACGCCCACAGGGGGTGCGAGATTTGCTACGCCCACAGGGGGTGCGAGATTTGCTAAGCTCACCATCCCGCTAGATGCAGCCAATCTCGAGATACATTAGCACTGAGCGTCAGGTACTCATCACCAGAGGCAATCTTTGATCTGTAGGCGATCGACGAGAACGAACAAAAAGTTCTCCCTATGATCGGGTACAATGTGTAGAAATAGCTTGCGATACAAGCAAAAGAAAGATGCAGTAGTAATAAATTAAATCTGACTACGTAGCTGAAAAAACGTGGGGTGCTACAGGGAAGCATTCTTGAGCCATTGTACTTTCTACTTTAATGACATGCCTGACCAACGGTGGCTCAACATAGATATATAAGGTCTTATTTTAATAATCCACGATATTTTGCATGGTGCCTCAGTAAATGCTTAAGATGATGTACCGAACACAAAAAAGTCTCACGGTAAAAATCCATTTCTTTCTTTTGTGTGATGTCGCTACCGTGCGCCGTCTGTTTTGTTTAACGTTACAGACTATCATATATCAGTCAATCAGCTCCGTCCGCCATTGTCTTACTAGATGCATGTGAATATTATCACAACTAAGAGAACTAGGATGTAATGAAATAAATGAATTATTAAAATAATTTTTTAAAAAGCAAATTTACAAGTTTTTTTTATACCTACATTATCTTCATCGTTCACTATAGCGCCATGCAAAATATCGTGGACTATTAAATTAAGACCTTGTATAGCAGATGGTATCTCTATTATTCTGACATCATATTTTAAATGACAAACTTTATGACGTAGAAATCAATCATACAATTGAGTAGTTATAAAATGGCTAGATCAAAATATTTTACATCCAAATCTGAATAAAAACAAAATTCATTCAATTTCAAACTCAACAGTCAAAAATAGGTGCTAAGCGCGTCTATAATGGCACATAAATAAATGAAGCTTCGTATACCCAGTTCTTAGGTCTGACTATAGATCAGTTCTGTAATAGGAAGAAGCACACGGAAGAGGTTTAGAAAAGAGTGAATTGTTATGTGTGTGTTCTACATAGACTAAGGGCTACTTCAAATTTACAAACGTTGTTGTTAGTATACCACGGCTATGTAAGCTCGGTTCTTCGTTATGGCCTTATACTGTGGAGTAATTCCGCAGACTCTCAAAGAGTATTCTTATCGAAAAAGAGATGCATAAAGGCAATGGTAGGTATCCCTCCTTCAACTAAAATTCAACATATTATACACAAATTTCCTCGGTATTACTTCCGTGTGGTGTCCGGATTAAGAATATAGCACCACTCCATCTCCTCCCGTGGAAGTCGTAAAAGTCGAGTAAGGGACTCTTAACCAGAGGGATGGGCAGCAGCGTCCCTTTTGCTGAGCAGTAGCAATTCTGCGCTCACTAACCCGCTTGCCAAGCATGGTAAGTATCGGCTAATTTCCCCCAAAATGACAACACAACACAAGCACCGGCCCCCAGTTCCCGGCAGCGCCGCTAAAATTCGACTAAGGGATTAGCCGGAGGATGGGCAGCAGCGTCCTTCGAGTTCATTAACAACTCATCTGCGATTGCCAACCCGTCTGCCACGCGTGGTGATTATGACAAAACCCCCCAATGAGCCCACAACACACCCATATCGGTCGTTGTGGTGATCTTTGGCAGAAGCCTGTGTCCAGCAGTGGACTTCATTCGGTCGAAATGATACATTGAAGAACGTTTTGGAATCGTCTCAGGTGTGTATTTTCGTCACCATGGTTTCCTTCAACGCAAGTGATAATCAAATTCTGATCCACACATGAATCCGAAAAGTCAGAGATGTGGGATCGAACAGGATCGAACTCAGACCATCCTGTATGGAAGGCAAGCGTTCAACCACTAGGCAGCCTAGTGCTGTGGTCTCCTTCTGTGAGAGCGTAATGCTCCAGAAGGAGGTCGCAGAGCGGGATCGGGAGAGGGCCGATCCCACTCGGAGGAGGAGGACACGGGGCCGGGGTAACAACCGCCGCGGCGCCCGTGTCCAACACGCCTGAGCCCCCTGTTGTCTTTATAGGGGGCCTTGGGGGTCGCGAGCGCGCTTATTGGGAAATCTGCGTGCTCATACCGAGCGACCCCCGGGAAGACAGCGGTGCGCATGTGGTCACGTACCGCTGTGTGCGCAGCACAGAGCATAGTGAGGCCTCGAGAGAACCTTTTACAATTCGCTCGAGAGATGCCTGGGGGGTGGCCTCTTTACAGTCGCCTTCCCTCCACTAGAGGGGATGACCACTTTACAGTCATCCCATCCGAGATGTGCCTAAAGGCGTGGCGCCAATGGGTGGTTCTAGATGGAGATCTTTCGAGTTTCTGGAGCCTCCCTTCGGTGCCGACGATGATCACTCCGGTGGTTTTAGCCGGTAGGAGTACGGCATGCCCCTTCGCCCTTTCCCGGGGCGAAGGAAGTACATGAGGTATTTCCACCGGATCAATAAAAAAAAAATAAAAAAAAAAGGCAGCCTAGGCAGATGGAAAGCCGTAACATTGTATTACCAACTTACCCGTATTTCAAAACTATCTTATGTGCATCCAATCGTTGCGGCTTGCCTTGCGAAACAGTAACAAAATCGCAACTCTAACACCCGGCTTGTCGCAATATTACCTGCATGGACTGCCGTCCGTCTGGCAACGGCATCCCGCTAGAAGCAGCCGGTCGTGCGACCAGCAGTCGCACGCACGCGCCGCACTGTCGCAGCACTGCCGCCGCCTGCCGCGCACACATCCCCACCACTGACACCGCGCCGATGCGCAGGAGCATGTCCCCGCTGCGGAGACGACCATCCTAGGACAATAAAATGACATACGATATTATGAATAAGTAAACTAGAAGATAGTATCGAGGCTACTCCGACGCACTTGAAATGTAAATGTCTGAATATTATATTGTTTGTACTTAATTATTACCTTGTAAGATTAAATCGAAGATTCCATAGTATATTCGAGATTGTATTTATGCGTCAACTACCGACGCTGCGGCCTTCACTCAAGAACCTTTTTGTCCTCATAATATAATCTTTATTTGAGAACAATGTAGTCAAAAATATAGTAACAATTATTAGGATTCAAAAACAGTAACCATGGAGTTCCTGCCCGTTCTTCTCCATAGGAAATCAACATTTTGAAACGCGGCAACTAAAGTCTTGACTCGTCATAAGTGGCTGTAAATAGTATTCGTTTCGGGCAAATGAAGTCCACTGCTGGACACAGGTCTCCTCCAAAGATTACCACAACGACCGATATGGGTGTGTTGTGGGCTCATTGGAGGGTTTTGCCATAATCGCCACGCTTGGCAGACGGGTTGGCGATCGCAGTTGAGCTGTTAATGTACTCGAAGGATGCTGCTGCCCATCCTTTGGCTAATCCCTTAGTTGACTTTTACGACACCCACGGCAGGAGATGGGGTGGTGGTATTCTGTGCCGGCATCACACGGCTACGATAAAAATATATAATAAATGGTTTTACACGAATAAAAATATTTTTATGTTTACATTTACCTAACGAAAGCTCATATATTATGTGGCAGTTTGAAATAAAAAAAATCTAATTGGTATTGTTTATCAAAACATTTAGTCGCGAGCGTGCTTACTGGGAAATCTGCGTGGTCATATCGAGCGACCCCCGGGATTACAGCGGTATGCATGTGGCCACGTACCGCTGTGTGCGCAGCACAGCGCATAGTGAGGCATCGGGTGAATTTATTACAATCCCCTCGAGAGATACCTGGGTGGGTGGCCTCTTTACAGTCGCCTTCCCTCCGCTAGAAGGGATGATCGCTTTACAATCATTCCCTCCGAAATGTGCCTAAAGGCGTGGCACCAATAGGCGGCTCTAGATGGAGATCATTCGAGTTCCTGGAGCCTCCCCTCGGTGCCGAAGATGACCACTCCGGTGGTTTTAGCCGGTAGGAGTCCAGCATGCCCCTTCGCCCTTTCGCGGGGCGAAGGAAGTACATGAGGTATTTCCAACGGATCAATAAAAATATAAAATAAAAAGATTTAGCTCTACTTGACATCTCACATCTTTTTCCGACGAAAGAGTTGTGAGACATTTACTTTATTCTATGTTTTTGATAGGTAAAGGTGCTTTTGAGTCACTGAATACTTAAATAATAACATCATTGTCACAATTAACAAACTAACAAAACACTATGCTATGCTATATACGTATCAGTTCGTTACCTGGGCCACAGGCATACCGCAGAAATCAATTTGTCCCGGATAATACGTCATTAGCACGAACTAATTAACAGTGCAGCCTGTACGTAACATACTGAAAGGTTTCTCCCCAAAAGAGGTAGAAGACAGTACAGTGCAAATTTCTAAGATCAGTGCAATACCGATGCTACCGAAACTTTCCATCATTTAAAGATTTACTAAATAAAACATTTTAACAAAAAAAAAAATACTGACTTAAAAATTCGCAGTTTTAATATCCTATAGAATTTTGAAGTCGGTATTTTTAATTAAATTGTTAAAAAGTTTTATTTCTTTATTTTTAGTGTAAATAAATGTAAGAACTTTGCCCAATTTCGTATCCGTATCTAACACTAAAAATAATTCTAAGAATCGAAACTATTAAGGCATCATCTAGGTAAGCGCAGTCGAATTAAACCTATTTATTGAAGCTGGTTAAAAAACTACTCAATTAAATGTAATGAAATTTAAATGGGACCAATTCGAAAGCATTCTGCATCTATTAAAAAAAGTATCGCTCAAATTCATTTACAAATCCCGGAGTAATCGGTGTCATATCGGCCATTTATACGTCCACTGCTGTTGGTGTTGGTGGGTTGGTGAGCACAGTATGGCTACAGTTTCACAGAAGGGATGCTGCTGCCCATCCCTCTGGTTTACATTCCCTTTATCGCCTTCTACGACATCCACAGGAGGAGATGGACCCCCCTCCCTCCGGAGATTGTAAAGGTTCCCCCGAAACGTCCCTGTGCACGGAATGAGTCCTATGCCAAGTACCAGTCTACTGACATAGTCTAGACCTACCAGTATAGGCCGAGTTCGAAATACTCAAATCCGAATCCGAAAAAGGACCAATGTTTATTTATTTATTATTTATGCCGCGAACCACACGGGGCAATGATTTATTTATTTATTTATTATTATATATGATCACCATTCTGTTCCAATCATATGCGTAGGTAATAGGTACGATGTATTGATTCTAGTTCATCGTACAACTCATTAGCGTGCGTACCAAAAAGGTAATGAACTGAAACCCCACCTCGTTTTTCATTAGCGAGTCAGCAAACAGTAACGTGATCTAACAGAGAGAACTTTGCCCTGGTCTTGTTTACTCACTCTTGTCGGTCCCTTAAATTTAAATACGCCAATTTAGACAATTCTACACTCCAAACGACAGCAAACAAAGGTTTGGGGTATTTCAGTGATTTACTGATGATAAAATACCGTGTGGTGCCGGCTCAGAATACCACCACCCCATCTCCTCCCGTGGGTGTCGTAAAAGTCGACTACGGGATTAGCCGGAGGATGGGCAGCAGCGTCCTTCGAGTACACTAACAACTCAACTGCGATCGCCAACCCGTCTGCCAAGCGTGGCGATTATGGCAAAACCCCCCAATGAGCCCACAACACACAATCGGTCGTTGTGGTGTTCTTTGGGGGAGGCCTGTGTCCAGCAGTGGACTACATTCGGCCGAAATGATGAAAATAATGCTACATACTCTCTCTCTCTCTCTCTTTATATATTTTTTTGTGTTTATTTATTTATTTATTTATTTATATACTCTTTATTGTACACCACATAATACATACATAGAGATAAAAATTTAAAAAGATACATGTACAATGGGCGGTCTTATCGCACAGGGCGATCTCTTCCAGACAACCTTTGGATGGACAGGAAGAAAGGAGAGAGATATTGGGCTGTCAAGTGTACAATATATCATACACAATATTACTTAGACATAAAAATATAAAATACATAACAATATATACAATAAATATTATATATATAAAACGATGATAAAATATACTAATAAACATCAAATATAACTAGGATAGGAAAAGAAAAATTAGAGAGAAAGGTAATGTTCCTTCACCATTTTCTTAAAAATAGGTAGTGTTTGAGCACGTCTTACTTCAATAGGTAATGCATTCCACAAGCGAGCCGCTTGAATAGTAAATGAATTATCGAAGAAGGAAGTGGAATGCATACGTATACTTAATTTTAGATTTTCTGATGATCTCAAGAAACTAGAATGTGTCTCACAAATAAACTGAAAGCGTTCTTTAAGATAAAAAGGGGTAGAAGGTTTAAAGAGCACATTATAAAGCAAAGAAAGAATATGAGCGTTCCGGCGAAAGCGGATGGGAAGCCATTTGAGCTTAGTTCGAAATTCAGAAACGTGATCATATTTGCGTAGGCCAAATATAAATCTGATACAAAGATTTTGAAGTCGCTCAAGCTTGTCAAATTGGTCTTGCGTGAGATCGAGATAGCTGGCATCAGCATAGTCAAGGATCGAGAGTAGAAGAGATTGTGCTAACGCAATTTTGGTATTAATAGGGAGAAAATTACGAAGACGTCTCAAGGAGCCTGCTGCAGCAAATAATTTACGACTGACTTCCTGAAGTTGTTTAGTCCAGGAAAGAGTACTGTCGATATAAATCCCCAAGTTCTTAACGTTGTTGGATATAGGAATAACAGAGTTACCAAGAGAAACTTGGGGAAGTGTCGACCAGACAATTTTAGAGACAGTTCGAGAGCCACCAACAACTGTCACTTGAGTTTTTGTTGGATTGATCTTTAGTCCAAACTTCGTGGTCCATTCATCTATACGAGCCAAGTCAATATTGATAGTTTCAATAGCGTTAGACAGCTCTCCGAGAGTGGCCTGAGTATAAATTTGGAGATCATCTGCATAAAGGTGGAAGGAAGAAGACAGTCGAAGAGTGATAGAATTAATAAAAATTGCGAAAAGTAGTGGGGATAAAACGCCACCCTGTGGCACACCAGTAGAGGTGTAGCACCAAAAAGAGAAAGATTCTTGGATGCAAATACGCTGCCGGCGGCCAAACAGGTAACTATGAAACCAGTCAAGTACCGATGGAGATATGTTAAAAGAGCAGAGTATTCCAAGCAAAATATCGTGATCGACGGTATTAAAAGCGTTGCTAAAGTCAAGCAGTGCAAGTACAGTTAACTTACCCATTTCCATGCCTGACCTGATATCGTCTGTAATATTCACAAGGGCTGTGGTAGTGCTATGTCCAGGCCGAAAACCAGACTGAAAGCGATTAAGCAGATTGTGTTTGAAAAGGAACATACTAAGTTGATGGTGGATAAGCTTTTCAAGAACTTTGGATAGGAACGGAAGAATGGATATGGGTCGGTAGTCAGAAAAGGAAGCAGGATTAGATTTTTTGGGTAAAGGAATAACTTGAGCATCTTTCCACGCTTGTGGAAAGACACTACTAGTAACTGAGAAATTGAGGATGTAAACAATGACAGGAAGAATGACTTCAAGGATAGGAATTATCATTTTACGGCCAAAACAGTCACAACCAACAGCGTTGGATGTAATCGATACAATGCTCTTTTTAACATCACATGCGGAGAATTGAGTAATGACAAAAGGGGAAAAATCTGGTATCGGAAGGTTTGAAAGATAACTTAATGTAGCAGCTTTGGTGGCCTTGTCCAACATGGGCGAAGAAGAGAAATAATTATTAAGTAAGTTTAAGTCCAAATTTTTAGGAAACGTTTCATCAGATGATTTTCCGATACCCATTGATTTAAGAAATTTCCAAACTTTAGCTGGATCACCATTTTGAACAGATTTATGGATGTGCTGGCGCTTTGCATTCCTACACACCTTGCTGCAGTGATTTCTGATCGAGACGTAATTTTTCCTGTTAATATCGTTGGGCCGTATTTTGTACTTAAATTTTGCAGCTGCTTTTCTAGTTAATAATTTTTTTATATCATCAGTCAACCAAGGTGATGGAAGATGTTTTACTTTTACAGCTCGAATAGGTGCATGTTTGTCGTATAGCTGGATTAAACGTGTAGTAAAAATTTCAACCTGTTCGTCAACAGATGAAGATGTAACCAGAGCTGTCCAGTCAATATTTCTAGCATCCTGACGAAGATGATCAATATTCATACCCTCAAAATTGCGTAGCAGAAGAGTTTTGGCCTTATACTTAGGTGGTCGGATTTTATAGGAAGTAAAAATTAAGTCATGACAGGAAAAAGCATCAGCTGAACATTGACCATGCTTAGCGACATGATTGGAAGATGAGACAAAAATAAGATCAAGAAGTGAAGGAACGCAGTTAGAAAAACGATGAGTGGCAGCAAGGTCAAGAATAGAAAGATTAGCAGACTCAATAATATGACGAAGAGAAGAGGAACGGGAGTCATTTTTAAGGAGACAGGTGTTAAAGTCGCCCATTATGATACTGTGACTGTAAGAGGGTAATAAAGTTTCCAATAAATGTTCAAAGGAAGAGAAGAAATTTATTCGAAGAGATGGACAGTAGTAGACACCAAGGAGAACCTTAGAATGATACAGTTCAACTTCTAGGAAAAGATGTTCACCAGCGTTTGGCGGAGGTGGCTGAGTCGACATATTAATAACAGAAAAGGAAATGAAATTACGAAGATATATGGCAACCCCACCACCACCACCAACGGAGCGATCATTTCTTATGAGTTGAAAACCTGGAAGGGAGTAAGAGGAAGAAGGAAGACAAGGTTTTAACCATGATTCTGAAACAAGAATCGCATGAATATTCTTACAGTCAAAGCTTGCCAGCATATCGGGGTAGTGAGCCGGAATACTCTGGGCGTTAATGTGGACTACATTAAAGTTCTCAGAAACATCAGAAAATTGTGAAACAAGGATGTCGGATAGTGACGGAACACTAACAAAGCTTTCATCATCACTGCTTAAAGAAAAAAACGTATCAGTATCATTGCTACAGTCAAGGTTGAGCATAGATACCTTTAAAAATATAATAAAATATACAACAAAATAATAATAATATACAAACGCGGTTTAACTAAAAACAACTTCCGTCCACCTGCCAGTTGTGCTACAAATGAAAGAAACAATGCATACATTTTAAATAAAAATTATAGAAAAGAAATGAAACAATCTGAAACAATAATTGCCATAGTCCAGGTAAAAAGACAAAATTAAACTAACATAGAACCGCATAATAGATGATTTCGTCAAAGAATGTTTATAATTGTCAATGCCACAACTAGGAGCGCAGTCAAGAAGTGACAAATAGGAAAAACAAGTTACCATGACAATACGTGTAAAACTATAAGTAGTTGTTGACATACCATACTAAAATATAAACAAAGGTAAAAAATAAAATAAACACGTAAGGTGATTAAAATTGATTAAATGGAAATTAAACTCTAAATTAAACAAATAAGATACTACCTACCTGGACTACCAACAAAATATAAACATGAAAATGATTAACAATGAAGATAACCATCACTTTCTGGCTGCAGCACGCCTGGTTTTAGGTTTGGCGACCTTCCCCACAGATACAGGTTGAATGCCATCTGTGGTCCGCTGCGGCGACACAGTGATCTGCTCAGACTGTGCTGTGACCTGCTCCGCCTGCACAGTACCCTGCTCCTGCTGCTGCCCAATTTTATTAAGGTCAACAAACGAAGTTACACGGTGCCGCGATCCATTAGAATCGAGGACGAACACAGTGCCTTCTCTAGTCCAGCATTGGGTCACACCAAATCTGTCCCGCGCCGCCATGAAGACGTTGTGCCTGGCTTTAGTTAAAAACTCCGAAATAGTGACACCGGACCCCTTCAGCTTGGTTTTGTCGAACCAGATTTTGTCACGAAGAGCCAAATCGTGAAGTTTCAAGAGAATTGGTCGTGGCTTCTGAGATGTGCTACGCCCCATCCTGTGGCACCGCTTAATGTCAGCTGCTGTCAAATCAAGCTTAAGCCGTTCTTTAGCAACTTGTGTTACTACCTGAGTAGTATTTTCTTCTTTTAATTCTGACACGCCGTGCATTAGCAGAATTTTGCGCCTTCCACGCATCTCCATGTAGTCCAGGCTCTGCGCCAAAAAGCTAACCTGGTGGTGAAGAGTACCGAGCGCCTGAACAATAAATGTCCGGAATGCTGTAAACTCCGCTGCTAAGCCTGAGGTGGTGTTGGTTTTAGAACACGGACTATTATGTAATTCTTTTTCAAATTCGGACATTCTTTGAATAAACATATAGCTCATGTCAGTGATGGTGCGGTTGATTGCTTCCATATTGAGAAGTAAAGTAATTATGAGAGTTTAGGAGCTGAAAACACTTGATTGGCAGGTAGAAATTAATTAGCAATTAATATTTATCATTTATATATAAGATTCATAAATATAACTATTATTAAATAATATAAATTCACTTCGCCTTTTTCTTTTTGACAACCGTTTGACAACCCCCGACAAAAACCTTTGTTTCTTCCTCATTTACTAATAAGTATATATATGTTAATCTTTTGCCGTAGCCGCCCGTGGCATCAACATCGAGGCCCTATCAGAAGACCAGCGCTGTAGCATAAACTGCTGCAGAATATGTTGAGATAGGGACCTTTTTTGGCCGCGTGTCTGTCTGTCCGTTTGTCACAACCAATTTCCTCCACATCCACTGGACAGATTATGTTGAAATTTGGTACACATATGGATTTCTGCACCCCAAACTCGAACGTGTAACGTAACTAAATGAATATTGAATATGGGGGTCACTTTTAGGGGGTAATATAGAAAAATGATAAACAAAGTTTTGCAAACTGTACCGTGTAACATATGAAATGAAAGGGCTTGTTGTGAGGGTTTCAAATATATTTACTTTATCATTTTAAAATAAAAAGTTTTAAAGTTATTTAAGAAAATAGGCAAAAATTTACCATTCCCCGCCCCTCTTTAAACTATATATAATAGTTATTCACTTATAGATAACAGGAAAACCTATGAGAAGTCTACGGTCTTAAAATAATATCATAAATCTTTCAATATTGTGCGTACAAAACATTTGAAGTTGGAATGCATGGGAGAACGTATTTTTCAACTACAATCTTAAGTTTGTTCTTAAGACAAATTATTGGTACTACTCGTTCGCCTTAACTAGGCCAGGCATCCGTCACTTCTCGTACCTAAAGATAACATATTCATAGTAAGGAAGCCTCTCCACGCGAGTCCAACTCGCACGTCCGGTTTTTATAGGCAACATTGTTTCAAGGACGAGCAAGTCATTCATCTGGTGGCAAGTGCCTTTCCATAACAATTGCAGAGCTACCCAGGACTAATCTAAGACTAGCCCTGGGTAGCTTAGCAATGTAGGATGTAGGATGTAGAGTTCCTATGGAGAAGAACGGGCAAGAAACTCCATGGTTTAATCTTTTAAAATCATTTTACAATATTTACGAGTACAATTTTCTCGAAAATTCAGGTAACCATAGTAAAGTCTAAACCTCTTAAAAGTGTCAATATCAAATCATAAACCAGTTGAATATAAAAAATAAATATGATAACAAGTTCATAATTATTAATAATAATGTAATGTAAAAAAAAAATGTGTCAGAGAAGTAAGTCTGAATAAATTGATGTCACAACAACAAGATGGTATGTCCAGACTAGTCTTGCGTGGTAGTTCGCTCGTCCAAGTTTTTTATTTCAAATAAACCAATCACTGGCACTTATGAAACGTCAGAATTTAAATTGCACGGTTCCAATTAGTTGATCCTAGAGAGTCGAACCGTCACCTCGAGACATTAAGTTATTTAGTCTCTTATGACCAGCAATTTCACCCAGTGCCCTATGTATGTATGTATATGTATATAGATGACAAAGGCCTCCACATAGATTTCCTCAACGCCTGGTAACATGCCACACGCATCCCACGACTCCTAGCTACCTTCGACAGGTCATCTGTCAATCTCATTGGAAGTCAGTCCACGCTGCATTTTCCGGTGCACAGTCTCCATTTGATAACCCTTTCGCCCTAAGGCCATGTCGGCAACTTAATTTTTCCTACGGGTCTCTTAATTTCTGGTAGAACTAAGAAAATAAAAACCTCTCTACCACCACTAAAATCAGAAGACAGAACTTTTTTCTAACAGAAGGATTTTTTCAGGTTTTCTACTTGGGTATGATTTGCGTAAATTTCAATAAAGTAGTACGAGATGACTACCCCAATTAATCATTGGCAGATCTATACAGTAGCTCCAATTCGTCACGAACGCCTTTGACCCAGATATGTCTCGTTTAACGACCTCTTCACACATTAACTGAAAACCGAAATGTATTTCCCTCTTTAGACTCGTTTGAAATCCCATCAATCGGATTTACACTTACATTAAAACGATTTTTAAAAGTACTTTTAGAATGAGACGGATGTAGAGAATAACACTTATATCTGCAGGAAGAAAAGAGACAAAATTATATTTATAAACACCATTAAACAGAACATTAAGTGCTCTTAACGCTGTAGCTTTTACAGACGGCGATAAAAAATGTTTTTTAGATCAGTTCCCAGTGGAAATGTTATCGGAGAAGGAAAAATGGGCCCTTTCCATTTGCTCCCAGTGGGATTTGTAAAGTTGCGTCCTAATTAGCGACATAAAAGAGAGTGTATTGTTTAAGCCAATCACAGAGGGAAAAAATAGGAAAGAAGTTCGGTGTATATTGGAAAAATACAGATGTATACTATGCTGGTTTTATTATTGTATTTATATAAATAACTAGCTGGGACCCGCGGTTTCATCCGCCGTTTAATTTAAAAGAAAGTGGATAATTTATATATAACTTAGAGTACTTCGGCATAGACACTTGACATAGACTATGTATACATATATATATTGGATTTCATGGGTTTTATTTTTTTGCACGGAACCCTAATTACTTTTTTAAAATAAAAGTAGCGCAACTTATTCCTTATAACACCAACTATCTTCCAGTTAAAGTCCCGTAGAAATCGGTCCAGCCGTTTCGGAGATTAGCGAAAACAAACAGACGGACAGAAAGACAGACAAGAAAATTACAAATAGCTTCTTTGTTGTAGGTACCGTGTATACTTTCATATGCATTTATTAAAAAGCTGTTGTTTTGACATTACAAACAAACACTTCAATTTTATTTATTTGTATAGATAATGCACATCTGATTAAGGAACTTTGATTATGAAACGAAATAATGTTGTGCGGTGCCGGCTAAAAATAGCACCAACCCATCTCATCCCGTGGGTGTCGTAGAAGGCGACTATGGGATTAGCCAAAGGGTGGGCAGCAGCGTCCTTCGAGTACATTTACAACTCAACTGCGATCGCCAACCCGCTTGCCAAGCGTGGCGATAATGGCAAAACCCCCCAATGAGCCCACACCAGACCGGTCGTTATGGCGATCTTTGAGGCTTGTGTCCAGCAGTGGACTTTATTCGACCAAAATGATGAAAAATAAAGATTATGGAACTATTCCGCAAACAATTTTGGAAGATAGCATTAATTAAACAAAGAAGGGAAAGGCAAAAAGAGGAGTGACACGTACTTCGAGCCGACATCATCATCATATCAACCAAAGAACGTCCACTGCCGAATAAAGGTCTTCTCCGTAGATGCCCGCCATTGTGTCGTCATTTTGGTAGGCACGTTTTGCAGGCGAGTTGGTGAGCGCAGTTTGGCTACTGTTTCACAGAAGAGACGATACTGCCCATCCCTATGGTTTTAGAGTCCTTTAGTCTGCTTTTGCGACATCCGTGGGAGGAGATGGAGGGGTTTATTCTTAATCATGACATCATATTGACTTACTCATCAAAAGTTTAGATTACTTCTAGATGACTTCAGAAGAGAGCGTCATGCTCCAGAAGGAGACTGCAGAGCGGGATCGGGAGAGGGCCGATCCTGCTCAAAGAAGGGCGCCGGGGTAACAACCGCCCTGGCGCCTAATTCTCATACGCCTGAAAACCACTGCCGGTGCTATAAGGCGGGGGACCTCTAGGTTCGCGGGTGCGTAGATTGGTGAATCTGCGTGCCTACACCAAGTGACCCAAGAGAAGACGGTAGCACGCATGTGGTCACGTGCTGCCGTGGGACGCTTTGGGGGATCCTCTACAATCCCCCAGGGGCGGGGGGTGACAACTTTACAGTCACGACGGCGGTGGCTGATACAGTCGGCTGCTGCGCTCCGGGTCGTGGATTCGATTCCCGCACGGAACAAATACTTGTATGATCTGCAGATAGTTGTTCCGGGTCTGGGTGTAATGTATGTGGAATTCATGTCTGTAAACGCACCCACGACACAGGAGAAATCCTAGTGTGGGGCAACGTTTTAAAAAACAAACAAACAAACCTTCTCCGAGATGTGCCTATAGGCGTGGCACCAGTGGCTTTAGTGTGATCATATGAGGACCTGGCGCCTCGTCTGCAAGTGCCGAAGATGACCGCTCCAGTGGTAATAGCCGGTAGGAGTCCGGCATACCCCTTCGCCCTTCCCCCCGGGGAAGGGCAAAAGGTTATGAAGGAAGTTCATGAAGAATTTCATGAAGAATTTCCACTGGACACCAATAAAAAAAGGTGACTTCAAAAGTTACCATTTGGTGTGGAGGCAGGAAATTGGACGTATACAATGGGAATCTATCTGGAATCTGAAACATCCCATCATGCGTTGGTATAGAAGACAATGGGTGGACTGAAGTGGCAATGGGTGGGGCACATTGCTCGTGGATCTGATGGCCATCGGTTGGGGAAAATAGTTCTCGAATGGAGACCTAGAAAGCGCAGCGTGGAACGACCTCCAACGAGGTGGACAGACGACCTGGCGAAGGTCGCTGGGAGTCGTTGGATGAGAGCGGCAAGTAACCGCTCGTTGTGGAAATCTAATGGGGAGGGATTTGTTCAGCAGTGGATGTCCTGTGGCTGATATGATGATGGTGATGATAGAAGACAACGTTATTAATGCGGCTACTTTCGAACATTATGTATGAAAATATGTGTATTAGAGAATGTATTGTAATTATTACATGGTTTTATTTAGTTTACCGCACTTCCGATTATTTGATCAAGCTGAAATTTGGTACACTTATAAACCGGATGGCAATTCATATTTGGTACCATTGAGACGATCTGATGATGGAGAATATGGTCACTGGAATTCAACAGTTTTACTGTATGACCTTTACGTGTTTGGGCTTATTTGATTCATCTTGATGAGGATTTTGATCCTAGGTGGTACCCAAGGTCTGATGATTGAGCTGGAAGTGTTCTCTCTCCGATTATATAATGTAACCCTTAGTTGTTTGACTCATTGTATTGATTACTAGCGGGGGCGCGCGGTTTCACCCGCGTTTAATTTTTTTTAATTTTTAGTTTTGCGCGAAACCCTAATAATTTTTTGAAAATCAAAGTAGGCCTTTTTTTTAATTGCTGTCCAGTAGAAATTCCACATGGAACTTCCTTCACCTCGGGGAAGGGCTAGAATTGTAAAGGATCCCCCCAAGCCTCGCTTTGCGCTGTACTGCACACAGGGCGGCACGTGACCACGCCACCGTCTTCCCGGGGGTCGCTCGGTGTGAGCACGCAGACTCCCCAATCTGCGCACCCAAATCAAAGTAGCCTAAGTTATTCCTTATAACATCAGCTATCTGCCAGTGAAAGTCCCGTCAAAATCGGTCTAGCCGTTTCGGAGATTACTCGGAATAAACAGACAGACAGACAAAAAAAAATTTTTTTATAATCCGACCGATTTTGCTTGTTGTTACACAAAAAGTATGTATGGTACCGGATTGTGGAGGAGAATTAGGCTGAATATGTTGTCTATTGTTGAAATCTGTCTTGTGCCAATAATTTATCCTAAAAACAAACTTAATTTTGTACGAGTAGTTGCAACATGTTCTCCCATACATTCTAAATGCAAATGTAATTTATACGCACAATATTGAAAGATTTACCATGTTTTTAAGACCATATACTTCTTGGATTTTCCTATAATCTATAAGTAAAGAAGGAAAGAAAGAATGAAAAATATTTATTTCTTATCTGACACGGGCATAACGCATAGCCAGACAATAAAAGTTATCTGAAACAAAAATCAATTACAATGCAAAAGTTTACGTCCCGTCCGTACAAACAGAAATATGTATATTGCTCAGCATAATGCAGTGGCGTCAGAGAGATGTTAAACCACTGCGCTGATATTCTGCGACATCCTTAAATGACGTATTGACGTCGTCCGTTGTTACATAAAGCCATAAAGTATCCTAATATTAAAAACATTTCTTAAACTGATGATGCTGATTACATAACAGTTATAAACTGAATAAAATGTATAATTTATGAGTATATATAATAAATAATGTATATCCCGCACATTGGAATGCATTATCCTCATATAGCTTCTTTTTTTCTAAAATATTGTGTTAAGTCATATCGGCCAATTATACGTCCACTGCTGAACAAAGGCCTCCCCCATAGATTTTCATAACTGTGTCATCATTTTGGGGGGTATTTGCCAATAGTCACCACGCTTAGCAGGCGGGTTGGTGAGCGCAGTATGGCTACTGTTTCACAGAAGGAACGCTGCTGCCCATCCCTCTGGTTTAGATTCCCTTAGTCGCCTTTTACGACATCCACGGGAGGAGATGGAGTGGTGCTATATTCTTAATCCGGACACCACACAGAATAATCCGGACACCACACAGAATAATCCGGACACCACGCAGAATGTGTTAAGTAATAAGAAAAGTTCTTCTCCATAGGGCCAACGACTTGGAACCGTGCAACTATTTAAATTCTGACTATTGCCACCAAATGGTTTACATGAATAAAAAAACTTTTGACTTTGAGTTGATTTGTTTATATGTAAATTAATGAAACGCTGTCAACTCGTACGCAAACGCATTCGCGCTGTCAATGTCAGATAAACCTATGTTTATGCAATCGCCGAAGCGAGCGGCTATTTTCTTTTTATGTTGTGTTTGTGGTGTGAAGTGTTGTGGATCTTTGAGAAATATTTGGAAACTATTGACAACCGTACGATGTCGCCGACATATTTTATGTTTTTTTTTCATAGTAATAGACTCGGTAGTTTTGGAGATAAGGGCGAGTGGTAATTTTTCATCTATTTTCTTAAATATCTTTAAAAGCCTGATTTATTATTATAAAAACTAAATATTATTTGAACAAGCTTTTATTTGCTGTTACACAGTAGATATTGCAAAAATCAATATAAAAATTACCTCCCCGAAGTGACTCTTACACTCGGTCCAGTAGATTCGGAGAAAATTCAAAGACGGACAGACACTTTTTAAATCGGACGTACGAAACCCTAAATATAATGATATCTCAACAAAACATGAATGTGGACGAAGACCAAATTCGTTACAAAAAAAATTGCAAGGTAGTCGGATAAAATAAAAGAAGTGAGATCTAACTGGGTACCAAATTATTTAGAAGTTCCTTAGAAAGAAAGAAAGAAAACAGTTTTATTTCGGACTCACACAGGTAATTACAGATAATGTACAGATAGGATATATAATAAAGTTTAAAGCATAGCTTATGTAATACACAACATTCTTCGGTTTATTTAAAATATAATGTTCTGCGCTGCTTAACTGAGCGACTTGGCAAGTCCATGTATGTCAATACATGTCTTTTTTTCTTTCATTCATATTTCTCTTACCCGCATACCTTTACGTAAAATAGTTTCGATTCAATGGACGCCATTCGTGTAAATTTAACAAAACATTACAGTACCCGAAGATGCAAGTTAAAATGAAGTTTAGACAATTAACAACAATGTTCAAACAAGTTGACTTTGCTCAGATATATCCGCAAACAAGTTAGCTCTCAATTAACTGATTGTTGTCAAAGATCTGTTGCTTCAAAGTTACGAGGATCCTTGTTGTATCGTGGTGTTAACTTATCAAGTTATTGGGTATTTACTTAACTCCGCTTATTATCGGAAGCTAACTCCCGAATCTATTGCCTGTCGTAACGATATAGAAATTTTCTGATAAAATATCTGATATTTGTAGGAATAAAATCATCATTTATAACATCAGCGTTTGTTGAACGGACCATAATCACCACGCCTGGGTCTCAGATTCATCTCAGCCAAGATTCTCCGGCCTCCGCTGGTCTGCAGCAAGGTGTTAAGCGCCGCGGAGGAGGTACCAAAAGGCAATACTAGTGGGGAAGAAGAGGCAGATGAAGAAGGGTGTCGTTAAGAAGGCAGCGCTCTTTGCTGGACCATCAAGCGTCCGTCTGCTGGTGATTGATGCCCACACGACCTACCTCTACGATACCACCAGTATCGTAGAGGTGGGCGCCGGGAGAGCAAAAAGACACGACGCAATCGCTGCCAAAATTGGGGTGGTCTTAGGGGCGGAGGACGTCAGGAATCCTCTCATCCCACGAAGTGCGCACAAGTGCGCCTATCAGAACTGGACAATTCTGTCTCGAAATCGCCAAGGACGATGGATGGTACCCCCCATTTATTGGAGTCGGGGGAAATCAGCCGGGACCCCTCCACTACTCCATTAATCTACTTAAATAAGCGAACACCAACAAAGGCATACAAACCCGTTGGCCTAGTCCTATTCGAGCATTAAACAATAACCTTGCGGATTTTGTGTGTACTCCACATTCTCAACTTCCAACACTACATTATGTGAATGACAAACATTGAAACTTAACCATGGCCTCCAAAAGTACTCTAAAGAGAGTTAGATGAATTTAGTTTCAGTTCCTTCAGACAAAGCTTACACTGGCAATAAGCCAGGAGAACAATAGAATTGAACAGAAAAATAAAGCATGAAAAATATCCCGTAATGGAATCGCAAATTGCGATTGTAAGGATTTAGTTACAAATACGCCACATCCATCTTACTCCTGGTTTTGTTAGAAAGATGTTAAAGTTTTATGCAATCTTAATCTTCGGGTATGTGTAGGCCCATGTGGTTCTTCATAGAGAACACTCCCTCTAGTTTAATAAATAGGATGACAGTAGTGTCTTTCATATTTGGTAGTTAACAATCCTTTAATCTTGTCATCAAGTAAATCATATACGCGGTTTAGTTTACTATTTCTGCAGAAAACTAAAACAAAAGAGCACGTGGAACGCGTTACACGTTCTATCTATCTATAATTAGCACCATTACTGTCCCACTGCTGGGCACGGGCCTTTTCTCACGATGAGAGATATTAAACCTCAGTCTACCGTGCTGGCCTAGTGCAGGCTGGCGGACTACACACACCAGTAAGAACATTTTGGAGCTCTCTCAGGTGTGCAGGTTTCATCATGATGTTTTCCTTCATCATTAACACAATCATTATTTCGGCCGAATGAATGAAGTCCACTGCTGCACACAGGCCTCCCCCAAAGATCACCACAACAACCAGTATGGATTTGTTGTGGGCTCATTGGGGGGTTTTGCTATAATCGCCACGCTTGGCAGACAGGTTGGCGATCGCAGTTGAGTTGAATTACTCGAAGGTAGCTGCTGCCCATCCTCCGGCTAAACCCTTAGTCGACTTTTACGACACCCATGGGAGGAGATGGGGTAGTGGCATTCTGAGCCGGCACCACACGGCATTAACACAAGCGATAATCTAATTTTGAGCCGCACATGAATCCGAAAAGTCAAAGACCCTCCTGTTTGGAAGACAAGCGTTCCTACACTAGGCTATCACATGCTTGTCAGTGTACGTTACAGAAGTGAAACCTGTCAGCACATGCACCCACATTTTTTTATGCGTCCACATAACGTTATGTATAAAATGTCGCACTTACGCATTGCATAAAACTTATCCTTAAAAAAAATTTTAGATACTGAGGGCCAATTCGCGTAATTTAAAAATGTTCAAAACATAGTTCCTATCTAGTCTCAGTGTCATAAATGTCACAAATGGTATTCTCGTAGACTAACAAACAACGTCAAACGTGAACTTACACTGTGATGAGATCGAAAATGGATCGAAAGTTGATCGAAGTCAAAACGGTATTCTGCTTACGTTTCCAACTGTCACATGTACTGAATTGTCATTAAATAAACGTCAAAATTGAGATTGAAATGAGACTAGATCGAGATTATACTGAAATCTGACTGAACTTTTAGAGTAGCTGTATACCATATTTTCGGTCAATTCATAATTTAATCTCAGTTCGGTCAAGTTTCAGTCATAGTGTAAATTAATTACGAGAATTGGCCCTCAGATTAAAATGATACGAAATCAAAATCTTTAATGTCACTCAAACAACCAGTTTCGTCCAACATTTGCCTTAAACATTTTTGGGAAGCGCTAATAAATTGCAGCGCAGCACAAAAAAATCTTGACGCTTGGACGTCGACCCAATTTCCATACTAATCTGGAATGCTATACGAAGCGTGAAACGTTTGTGCATGCTGTACTTTTTACGCGGCGCTTGACAGTGGATAATGGTGAAAATTTGCATGATAACGATGATGATTTAGGATAATAACTTAGAAGTTTGCGACTTCTATTTTGCTTTATTGAAGTGAAAACTTCTTTGAGCGCGGTACACATATTTTTGGATGAGATAAAATCTCTAGACTCGCGACACCGTTACGAGACGCTTGAAGTGAAAACTTCTTTTAGTGCGGTATACTTATTTTTAGATGAGATAAAATCTCTGGACTCGCGACACCGTTACGAGACGCTTGATGTGAAAACTTCTTTTAGCGCGGTACGCATATTTTTAGATGAGATAAAATCTCCTAACGCGCCAAAATAAATTTTCACTTCTGTCGGCATTCCCGGAGTGCAATTTTTTTATTACATTATCAATAAGAAATACAATTCAAGTTTGTCAAATACAAAAAAGCACCACTTAAACCTTAGGTTTGTATGCGGCACTTACACTTCAATCTCGTATCAGCGTATAAATAAACATGTCGCTTGTTACTTATATTAATAACAACAATATGAATGTATTTTATTGTGGTGTTTGACACATACGTTATACTACATAAATGAAGTTTAGAGAGTGTTATGATGACATCTGCATGAATTATAATTCGGATATGAATTAAATTGCTAGATGACAATACCTACAGAAAAAATATTGGATATTTAAAAACGATCAGCTTTCCCATATGTCTATAGTGGGCAGCAATGTTCTGGATAATCATATCTCATGCACTTAAAACAAAACTATTTTTTAAAAAACAACATATCTCATCCGTTAATAAAGGCCTACAATAAAATGAAAGCATTTCTGCAAAATTACACGATGCTGAAAAAAATGCAGATGAGTGTCTCATTTGAAATAATGTATATTACAATTTCATCATCATTATATCAGTCATTTATACGTCCACTGCTGAACAAAGGCCTCCTATAGATTTCCACAACTGTGTCGTCATTTTAAGGGGGTATTTCCAAATTTTTATAAATACATATGTCATATAATGGAGACATGGTCAGCATGTTCGATCTTTACTCATTAACACAAATATTACTTGTTATGCGTTTTACTATCATTTGTATCAATCAACATAATAATCTCAATCATTTTTAAAAGTGTATTCGTGTATTTTATTTCCATCTCTTCTATCCTATGGGATCAACCAATTGGATGGAATGGGCTAATGGGCAATGTAGTGTCAGTAATAGGTTTACGAGAAATAAATAAAAAAATTTAACCTTGAATTAAGATAAAGATAAAAATATTTTTATTCATGTAAATCATTTATAGGCACTTATGAATAGTCAAGACTTTAGTTGCCTCATTCCAAGGTGTAGATTTCCTATGGAGAAGAACGGGCAAGAAACTCCATGGTTACTCTTTTTAAATCATTTTGGTACAATGTTCTCGAAATGATGGTAATGTGAGGACAATGCAGGAGAAAAGAGTCTAAACTACACTACGACTTTTTAAGAAGTTTAGAGTTTAGACAAGCTTGATTTTAATATTCACCAGAGTTTTTGATTCAATTGTCATGACAGCATTAAGATAATCAATCTCAACAGACGGCACTCGTTTACGAGCATGACTCATGCATCAGTGTCGCTCAGCTAAACCATATTGTAGGGAAAGCTTAGCGACCCGACACACAACGCCACCATAAGCAGTCGCACCGTCTGTTATGAAGCCCATACACACAAATACACACTAAACCAGCCCGCATATATATAATGCTTAATATACGTGTCCCAACGAGTGGTCTACAGTGAGAGGTCAGAGGATTTATAGCTTTTTGTACTGTTCTTTTCTATGTGATTATATTTTAAACACTAGCTGGGATCCGCGGTTTCACCCGCGTTTAATTTAAAAGAACTTTAGAGTACTTTGTCATAGACACTTGACATAGAATATATATATTGGATTTCAAGGGTTTTAGGTTTTTTGCGCGGAACTCTAATTATTTTTTAAAAAATAAAAGTAACCTAAGTTATTCCTTATAACATCAGCTATCTGTCAGTGAACTAACTAAAGTTTTATGTTCAATGTTTGTGTAAAGGATGATTATTTAGGCATGAACGGGCCTTTGACCTTCCGAAACTTTACTTAGCCTCTTGATATGTGTAAAAAAGTTTTAATGGAAAATACACCTAGGTAAACAATAATAAGGTCGTTATTGAATACTTACGTAATTTCATTTATTACCAAATTGCCATCATTATCATATATAACTTTGTTACATTGATATTGCAAGTCACTTGTTTCACAGAATTTAATCGCATCAACTCACACAATTGCCGTCTGGTGCCAGCTAAGAATACCACCACCCCATCTCATCCCGTGGGTGTCGGAAAAGAGGATTAGCCGGAGGATGGGCAGCAGTGTCCTTCAAGTACATTTATAACACAATTGCGATCGGCAACCCGTCTGCCAAACGTGGCGATTATGGCAAAACTCCCTAATGAGCAAATAACACAAACCCATACTGGTCGTTGTGGACATTTTTGGGGGAGGCTGCTGTCCAGCAGTGGACGTTTTTCGGCTGAAATGACTGATGAACTCACACACACATTCTCAGCTGAACAGGAGCTTCATACACTGCCATAATAATCAGAAATCACTGATTGTAATTCTTATGTTTTTTGATCAGGCATCAAATAAAAACACAATCAAACAATTAAGTATAATTCACACGAAGAGTCGGCGTCGGACCGGCCTCGAAATTACCGGAACACTACACCTCACAACCAAATTTCCTCCATCATAACGTTCAACAGATGTTTGATCAGCACTCTTACCACAAAGGAATTGAAAATCCCATTGTGACGAGATTTCAACCGTTTGACCCTCATAATGTAATACTTTGAGAACTAGGGATCTGTTTTTGCTAACTACTCTCATTCTTACTTGATTATAATAATAATAGTAATATATTTCACGATCAAAGTTGAAAGGCAGACGCCGTTGTTCCCGTATTTATTAGTCTTTTTATTCCATGTAACACCCATTGCAATAGACCTTATCGTTATAGTTTCCATCTCATACAATAGCCTTACACCACCGGGGACAATCCATGACTTCATTTTATAGTGCAGCCATGGAGAGTCCCCGGTTAGTGTCCCATTACATTTTAGATTAAAATTCTCTAAAGGGCCTCTGCGTGTTGGACCTATATCCCCGCGTAAGCCTGTCAAAAGACCGGGTTCCCCCTTACAGGGTATATAAACCCGTGAAAAGAGAGACAAATAGTAATATAGTGCTACTACTACTACTACCTATACATACTCAGCGACAGTCAAGCAGCTCTAAAGGCATTAATCTCCTTTAAAGTAAGGTCGAAACTAGTCAAGGAAGGTGTTATCCTACTAAACAAACTAGGAAAATACAATAACGTAAAGCTTATCTGGGTACCTGGACACGAAGGTGTTGAAGGTAACGAGAAGGCAGATCAACTAGCAAGGGCTGGTTCGAATAAGCAGCTCTTTGGCCCTGAGCCATCCGTAGGAATACCTCATGGTACCTACCAACAGGGATTACATGCATTTGTCGATAAAGAACATGTCAGAGAATGGAGGCAAGCGAGAGGCCTAAAAATTCCAAGACTTTCTGCGGCTCAAGACTAGACGGGTTTAAAAGACCATTAAATCTTACCAAAACCCATTTAAGGCACTATATAGGCGCAATGACAGGCCTCTTCGGCACAAGGAGCACCTCCATCGGATGAAGTTTAGCACAACGGATACATGCAGATTCTGTATGGACAATCAAGGGTCGCTCTGGGAAGACGTAGGGCAAAACATCTAGAAATAGCTTATCCATTGCCTGATGATTTTGCATGGCTCCAGGCAGGTGTGATTGCGAAGTACCTACAGGGACTTCTTGATTTTCCCGTGGAGGAGTAGTGCAGGGCTTTGGGCAGCACAATGGACCCAATAGGGTCGAAGTGCGTTCAGCGGATGCTGAGCCCGTAGGAGCCAACAATAGAATAGAATAGTACAGTGCTACTAGAGTAGTATTCTAGTATATTCTACTAATTATGCGTTTATCTCAGAATGGTGGAGTGAGCCGACAGAACGTTTTGAGAGGCATATAATTTTGCAGTTTTTCAACTCATATTTATCTACTTGATTTTTTGTAAATAATATTTAATGTAAGGAAGGAGATATATCATTACATAAACGTGTAGCTCCGGTCACAAATGTGCCTACCCCGTCTCCTTCCGTGGGTCATCGTAGACGGTGATTAAGGGACTTTTGGAACCCGGTGTGTATCATTAAACTCTATTACTTGTTGTCCCAAGGTACTTGGCGTCGGCGCTCAATTTAACTAGATAGTAAATGTAATGGACATTCTTAATGCTTAAGTATCCAAATGCACTCAGTGGTAACAAATGAAAAATAAACGCGGCAATTGATTGCACGGTTGGTGCAGTGGCTGATACAGTCGGCTGCTGCGCACCGGGTCGGGTTCGGTTCCCGCACGGAACAAATATTTGTACGATCTGCAGGTAGTTGTTCCGGGTCTATTTGGCTGTATTGTGTGTATAATTTGTGTCTGTAAATGCACCCACGACACAGGAGAAATCCTTGTGGGGCAACGATGTTTTTTAAAACGAAATAAAAAAAACTACCTAAAATAATGTTAATTTAGGGAATTCATAATGTAGAAGTTAAACTGATCTGAAATTGTTAATCTGTACCAATAACTTGAGGTGTCTTTCAGTGATTTCAAAATATCTACTAGGTATTTTATTTATTTTATGTGTAAAATCTGCTATTTTTACGATGTTTAATCATAAATTACTGGTTATAGAATTTTGGTAGGTCTATCTGAAAGTTTGTCTGGAATATGCTCTAAAACGGCTAACCGAATTTCAATGAAAATTTTAGGGATTAGAACAGGAATTTAATAACCAAAATTTTTGTGTATGTTCTATTCCACTATCTCACAGGGTGCAGAAGATATGAATATAAATTTAATTTACGGCTAGCGAAGAAGGCGTCCGTGTGGTGTCCAGATGTCCGTGTGGTGTCCGGATTAAGAATATAGCACCACTCCATCTCCTTCCGTGGATGTCGTAAAAGGCGACTAAGGGAATCTAAATGAGAGGGATGGGCAGCAGTGTCCCTTTTGTGAACCGGTAGCCATACTGCGCTCACCAACCCGCATCAAATCATCAATGTATCAAAATTCTTCAACCAATCGGAGCGCCGAACGCGGTAAACGAGTAGTTATCTATTACGTTTCGATCATGAAAACAAACTCGTACTAGGGGTACAGATGTTCTCTGATGAACGGATCCAGTTTCTCGGCGAACTTGTACTGACCCACACTGTACAAATTGATCGATCGCTAGAGGGAGCAAAGAGGAGCTTCGCTGGCACGGATAAATAACAAGAGCAAACAAGGAGCTAAGATGACACTGTTCACGAAACTGAATTTAAAGGTATTGTACAATCTTCTAATGTCACTCCGCATCCCTAAGACTGCAACGCTCCAATGGCATTCGAGTTTGTGTTTGCAGTATATTGTATTTAGTTCGGAGTACGCGTTGCTTGACACAATCCCTTAGTTGCTTTTATGAAACCCACGGGTAGATAGGAGATATATTTTCTTTGCTGAGACTACATGGCCAGTCTTCATGCATATTCCACATTTCTGGGAAACACATATCATGTTCACGAGAAATTTGTTGCGGTGCACATATAACCCAATGGTGTCAAATTACAATGCTCCCACTTTGTTTTCGAAAACTTTACGTTGTATCGGTTCTTTTGAATTTTCGTGAACGCGAAGCTACTGCGACTTATTCGCACACTTACGTAAAATGTCGTAGTGGCCTGGAGGAATTAGGACTCAGCTGCTGGTCACAGGCCTCCCCCAAATCACTACAACGACCGATATGGGTGTGTTGTGTGCTCATTGGGCGGTTTTGCCATCATCGCCACGCTTGGCAGGCGGGTTGAGTAGTTGAGCAGCTGTTGAGTTGTTAAGGAAAGCGAAGGACGCTGCTACCCATCCTCCGGCTAATCCCATAGTCACCTTTTACGGGTGAGGGAGGGACCCAAGGGATGAGATGGGTTGGTGCTATTCGTAGCCGGCACCACACAGCACAGTCAAAGAATGACCATTGCAAATTCAAAATCAATTTTATATTTTGATCCGAATTCGTCAACCAACAAAACCTAAAATTCTTATTATTAATCTTGTAGGCAGAGCTCTAGTGTAGTTCAATTTGTATCACTGATCTTATCCGTCTATCGTTATACACGACTAACGGCCAAAATTAATAATCAATCCAATCCATTCGTTTCTCAGATGAAAGATTTCTCTGTTTTTTTTTTGTGTTAAATGTGATCGTAACACAAAACATTGATTATTAACTTGAGCCGTTAGACGATGGACAGCAGATAGGCGCACTTAGTAACCAATTAGCTTTATATGCTTTCATTTGGATGTCCTACAGATAGTTGATCTTTATAAGTGAGATTTACGACGATAGACTCTTAACGATACAAGAAAAATACTGGAGTCAATAAAATTTGAAAACGGTACCTCAGAAGCATCTTTTTTGGTGGTTGGTAAACATAATAATATATTTAAGGATATCCCAACTCACCCTGTCCGCCACGCCGCCCGGCAGCACGCTCTTGACGACGACTCCCGAGGAGCGTCCTCCAACGATTCCAAACGCGAGTCCGGAGCCATCGTTCACTAGCTCCACGACCTCTACTTGAGCCCATTCGCCAAACACCTGCTGTTGGACAAACAACAATATTAGAAACTCGAATAGAAACTCGAATCTAAGACTTAGTCTCGAGTTAAGTTGTCGAAATACAGATTTAAATTTGTTTCAAGATGTTCTAGTTCAATTTCCTAAATATCTGCTGCTGAACGAACAACCGACGAATCTTCTCTGACATCCTAGGTAAATAGGTTTATGATGGGCTAATCAAGGTTGTTATCGTGTGATCTTCAGAACTGGAATTGAAATCGGCAGAAGAAATGTTTTAACTTTGCTGATACTATTGCAGTGCTAGATGCTATTACAAGGCCACTTGATAACTTAGTCCCCTGTAACGATATCAACAATAAGACTAGTTGCTACGAAACTAGAAAATTTAAGACTGGAAAACAAAACTAAGAAACATTAATCTTTAGTTCAATTGTGGTTCAATTCATAGCTTCGCATGAGTTCGCTTACAGAGTCGTTCGTTCTGTTATTAAATTGTGAACAGCACCAAGGCAGCTACTACATTGTTTTGACGGATCAAATATAACGAATCCTCCGGGGAAATAATGCTTCCTGCGTGGTTGCTCAAGTGGAAATACCCTTCAGATTTGAAAAGTTTTGCTCTTTAGATTGGATTACAAATACAACAATTATGCTACGCTATATTTTGCCGTGTGGTGCCGGTTTTGCCGTGTGGTGCCGGCTCAGAATGCCACTACCCCATCTCCTCCCATGGGTGTCGTAAAAGTCGACTAAGGGATTAGCCGGAGTATGGGCAGCAGCGTCCTTCGAGTACATTAACAACTCAACTGCGATCGCCAACCCGCCTGCCAAGCGTGGCGATTCTGGCATTTGAATGAGTCCACAACACATCCACATCGGTGGTTGTGGCGATCTTTGGGGTAGGCCTGTGTCCAGCAGTGGACTTCATTCAGCCGAAATGATGACGAATAATGATGTTTTGCTCACATACAATGTTTTAGAACTACACAATTATTATCTAAGCAACATTTAACATCAGCAGAATCCTCCCGTGCGCCACGCGTGTTTATAGCAACACCCTCTATGACCGCTTATTGGGAGGAACGTGTTGAACAGTGAACATACACGGAAATGTGATGACAGTAATACTGATGTACTTGATAAAGTTTCATACGTTATCGAGGCGTGAGAAGAGAGATCCTATAAAATACATTTACATTATGTATTATGTTATTTATTCCGATTAGGTTGTTGCAGGGATCAAGCATTCACATCTTCTTCTTGCTCTATTAACCTGGATAGCCTGTCAGTTTATTTATTGGTAGCTGAACCCTGTCATGCTTTGCAGTGTCAGCTCCACCTGTTATAAATTCTCCTACTGTTACAGTACTAACGTTTCCAGTCGAGTTGTGTTGTCTAAATTTTGACTTTAACTATAACCAGAACTCGATCAACCCAGTGGTAGTTGAGTTTATAAGTAAGGGTGAGATTCAGAGACATGAACGTAAGACGGGCTAAGAACGCTCTAAGCCAAGTAGTGGCTAAGCGCATCTTCAAAATTCGTATTCAGAGACACAGTCCCTCTCAAACTTACGTCGGTCTTGGCTAAGTTTGAACTCTATTCTCTATGGGCACTTTTAATAAGAGAATGTTTATCAGTGAGATAAGGTTTTTACAAAACTGTGTAGTCAGGCATAAATAAAAACAAAAAAGGATAACAATATATGAAATGCCATTGGAGTGAGCGAAACAAAATATCGAACAGACATCTATGTACTAATGTTGTAAATCGCAGGAATATATGAACATTTTACGAGTGAAAATTACTATTTGAAACTCCACATCCACCATACTAGAAATAAAAATACTGACGCAGACTTGAATAAAAAGAAATTTGGGGATGTGGACTGAAATAACCAGGTCATATAATAATCGAATAAATTTATTATTCTTACATGCGATATTACTGCAAGTAAGTAAGGACGATATTTTGTTAAATAGTTGAACATCATCATGGTCGTGCCCACCCCAATATCCGTTGGGAGCTCTGTTCTCGAAGTTGTTGACGAGTATGTCTACCTAGGACAAACTGTCCAGTTAGGTAGGTCCAACTTCGAGAAAGAGGTCAATCGTCGAATCCGACTCGGCTGGGCAGCGTTCGGGAAACTTCGCAACGTCTTTTCGTCAACAATACCGCAATGCCTCAAGACGCAAGTCTTTAACCAGTGTGTGTTACCAGTGATGACATATGGAACAGAGACTTGGTCACTCACAATGGGCCTCATAAGAAAGCTCAAGGTCACTCAGCGAGCTATGGAGAGAGCTATGCTTGGTATTTCTCTACGAGATCGAATCAGAAATGAGGAGATCCGTAGAAGAACTAAAGTTGTCGACATAGCTGAAAGGATTAGTAAACTGAAGTGGCAATGGGCAGGGCACATTGCTCGTAGAACTGATGGCCGTTGGGGCACAAAGGTTCTCGAATGAAGACCGCGCACCGGAAAACGCAGCGTGGGACGACCTCCAACGAGGTGGACAGACGATCTGGTGAAGGTCGCTGGGAGTCGTTGGATGAGAGCGGCATGTGACCGCTCGTTGTGGAAATCTAAGGGGGAGGCCTTTGTTCAGCAGTGGACGTCCTGTGGCTGATATGATGATGATGATGATGATGGACTAATGTAGCCTCCATAGTACAAAGCTAATGTCAAGAAGAATAAAGTTAGAATTGGGGAAAGGGCGGTTGTTACCCCGGCGCCATCTACGGCGTATTATACCTACAATATGGCTGCAACAGAGACGTAAGTAGATAGATGATTTATGATGAATATATGCGTATTTTTGTGTATGTACGTATTTCCATTCACATGGCGTCTCCGAATATTAGCACTGCTGGAGCTTAATAAAAACAATTAATTTAATCTCCTACCATGATGCGCTCAATTCGCCTCTTGCTGCGAGGCTGGCGCGGGCGACTTTCCGATCAGCTGACCTTCTCCGCCATCTTGCCGTCTCATTGACAGCTGTCACGGAAACAGCCGAATGTAACCGAGCGCACTTCTGGTACAGAGGTCTGCACTGTTGTGTCGCACATTATTTACATTTACTTTAAACTACTTTTTTGAACTGTTTGATTCGTTGTACGTTGGACGCTGAAACAAAGAAATAGTTTCTATTAGTATCGATGGTTAGATCAGTGGTCAGAAAACTAGTATCCGGATTAAGAATACAGCACCAATCAATGATATTATACCATAGATATGTTACGTCCATATTAAATGGCGCGCAAAACTCAGTCTGCCTGTATGTAAGTATAAAGCTATAAAACTACACACCTATTCTGTAAGAAATAAGATACAAAAACTACGAGAGTAAAAGAGATAGCTATCTAAAATGACAACACATGTACTCGTTGTCTTCGTCGCACCTGTGATAGAATATATGTGTTATCTCTTTTCTTTGCGTGGCCTGTGTTTTGTTCGAGAATACTATTCTATACATAATTTGAATAGTATTTTTATTAAAATATTTTATATAGTTTGATACTCATGTCTGGTATGAGTTGGTTGTTCTTTAATGATAGTTTATGCATTTTCTATGCGCATGACGGCATTGTATTACTTAATTAATAAAACAATTCAGATTGTGACAGTGTGTGCTCGGTGTCCTGTCTCGGGCGAACTGATTGCGAGGTGCTACAATTAGGGGAGTTTTGGTTCTTACTTTTGGCGCGATGGTAACATATCTACTTCTTTTAATATATAATATCATTGGAACCAATCCATTTCCTCCCGTGGATGTTGTAAAAAGTGACCAAGGGATGGGCAGCGCCCCTTCTGTTGAAAAGCAACCATTTTGCGCTCACCAACCCGGTCGCCAAGCGCGGTAAGTACTGGCATATTCCTCTGGACTTTTATGGAGGAAGCCTTTGTCCATTAGTGGGCATCTTTTGGCTGATATGATTAGGCGTTGTGGTCAGGTGTCATTCGCTTTGTGCATATTCAGCTGGACGGTTAGTGCAATGGCTGACACAGTCGGCTGCTGCGCTCCGGGTCGCGGGTTCGATTCCCGCACGGAACAAATATTTGTATGATCTGCAGGTAGTTATTCCGGGTCTGGGTGTATTGTGTTTGGAATTTATGTCTGTAAACGCACCCACGACACGGGAGAAATACATACTTGTGTGGGGCAACGTTTTTAAAATACAAAAAACTATGCTGCTAGCTTGGAAATATCCATTTTCAATTTAAATATACATTTTATACAGCACTACTCTATTTAGGGTAAGGAGGAAGGCATAATCTTACTTCTTACTAGGTACTATTATAAACATGAAAGTTTGTGTACTTGAATGGCTCCATCAAACTCAAAGTATGCGTTGCCTCATTTGAACGTTGTCACTGAAAGACACTAGCTCATACCCAGTTACAGCCACTGATTGGTAAGCGATCAGTGAGGTTAAGCAGCGATCAACGCGGTCAGTCTATAGTGATGGTGACCGCATAGTGGTATTTGATCTGAGCAAGTCCGTGCTTTGGAAGGTATGTAAAATGGTTGTTGTCTATAAACGGCAGTCGTTAACCCAAATTGGAGGCCTGTGGCCGGTTTGAACAACTCTGACACAACGTTGGTCACTAACCACACGAAGAAGAAAGAGAGACACCGAAAGTTCGAACGACAAAAATGCAAAATTTTGTGATATTTTATTGTTTTTTAAATTCATATTTGCCGTGTGGTGCCGGCTAATTGCCGTGTGATGCCGGCTCAGAATGCCACCACCCCATCTCCTCCCATGGGTGTCGTAAAAGTCGACTAAGAGATTAGCCGGAGGATGAGCAACAGCGTCCTTCGAGTACATTAACAACTCAACTACGATCGCCAACCCGCCTGCCAAGCGTGGCGATTATGGCAAAGCCCCCCAATGAGCCTACAACACATTCATATGTCCTGTATCCTGTATCCTGTGTCCAGCAGTGGATTTAATTCGGCCGAAATGATGAAGATAAAATTCAAATAAAGTCATCATTTTAAATATTTGTTTTATTTGAATATTAGAAACACAATTTCTTTTTTAAACTTAGCCCCACTCTAGTATTTCTCCTGTATCATGGGTGCGTTTACGGACATCAGATTTCCACATACAGTACACCCAGACCCGGAACAACTACCTGCAGATCATACAAATATTTGTTCCGTGCGGGAATCGAATCCACGACCCGGGGCCCAGCAGCCGACTGTATCAGCCACTGCACTAACCACTATGTTAAAATTAAAAACAATATGTTGTCACAATACTTTCATTTACTGGCTAGTAATAGGCCACAAAGTCTACAATGATTTCTTTCAAAACGTCGCTCTCCATATTTCACACCTCACTATATTTGGCAACACGGCTCAATCATTCAGAAATTCCGTATAGCTTACTATGTGTTACCTTTTAAAATCCTACACGGCTTAATTCCAAAAACTACTTGACTATGCCACCGATTCCCGCATTAAGAGACGACCAGACTCTTTGTTCGAAAAATAAACTGAGGGCCAATTCTCGTAATTCACAAATGTTCAAAATATTGTTCCGATCTAGTCTCAGTGTCATAAATGTCACAAATGGTATTCTCCTAAACTAACAAAGATGTCAAACGTGAACTTACACTGTGATGAGATCTAAAATAGATCGAAACTTGATCGAAGTGATAATCGGTATTCTGCTAACATTTCGAACTGTCACATGTACTAAATTGTCATTAAATAAACGTCAAAATTGAGATTGAAATGAGACTAGAACGAGATTATACCGAAATCCGACTGAACTTTAAGAGTAGCAGAATACTATTTTTCAGTCACTTCATAATTTAATCTCAGTTCGGTCAAGTTTCAGTCATAGTGCAAATTAATAACGAGAATTGGCCTTCCGTTTTCCTATTAAAAGTAGACTAAAATCGGGTGATAATGGTAATCATGTTCTTTGCCAATTATGTAATTAAAATTACTTCTAAATCGCTTTGTCGAAGTTCGAGAAAATCCCCCTAAAACAACAGCCCCGATCAAAAACAGCTCGTAATGATCCTGAAAACAGTCATATAATCATACTCATATCTACACAGAAGTACATCGTCTACCTACAACGTTAATACCGAAACTCCCGAACCCTTTCGATCTCGACTCTACAGTTAAAGTCAACAAAACATTCCTCCATTGCAACACAAATTCCGCGCACGTGGCGGTCGTACAAACACACACAAAGTTTGTAAACCGAGACGGAAATACGTGGCCGAAATACAGCCGAGTTCAGGTACTTGTTATGATTTGTTGCTGAAAGCGGTGGAGCATAACGGAGGCTAGAGACAAGATGAATTTGGAGCTTCTCCTTGGGATGGTGAATTTAAATTGCTATCCGTATAAAAGTGTTTAATTTTGTATTTCTGTTAGTATAAGTGTAAAAGACACGTCTCCGATCCGACATGAAATCTGATAAAAATGTAGCACAGACTATTGCCTCTGATATGTACTCCCAAACTAGGGGGAGTGAAAAAAGTAAATAGTATAGTTGGTATTTATGCGATGGAGGTTCCTTATGTCTGTCTAAGTTTTATTTTAATTAAATCAAATATCTTTATTTATAACATGGTGATAAAAGTAGATCAGGTTCAGCTTTAGTTCTCATTTTTAGCACAGTAGTTTAATAGTGTAAGTAAACCAATAAAATCCACTCGGTCTTGCGGTGATAGCAGATTCGATTGAAGTGGCAGCGTAGGACTCCGCCTCCCCGCGACCCTCCTCACCTTTCTTATGTTTACATGCAGGTGTGCGGCGAGCGGCGAACGGGTATTTTATTATGTGCGGGCAAACTATTAAATTATTTAATGTATGTATTAATTATTAATTTTGTTAAACAAATTTTTCTCGTTTTGAGTTTTTCCGTACTACTATATACTCTTTTTTGTAGGACCTGTTTTTTTTTTTTTTTTTTTTTTGTTGGGCTTCTCGCATACATTTCTGGGAAATGTGGTTGCTTAACCGGTCATTTGCTGGCGAAGCCAAAAGAGGCCTCCAGCCAGGCTTAAATTAAATATTAAAAACTAAGCAACTTTCGCTAAGGGCGCCCCCTGCGGGACACGGACCTCGGCTTAGGGCGTTGCTGAGGATATCAAGCTATTGTTTTTGGGGACAGCTGGATCGGTATTATTTAAATTGTATTATTATTATTTTTTTATTTATATTATAAAGCTACTGGCTCGGCACGGGCCGGCGCGAGCAAGAGACGGGAGGGAGAAGTGCTAACTTGAACGGGAAGGTGACGTGGCGATAGGCCTCCGCGACGTCGGTGAGGCGGGCATCCTCGGCGGCGAGGGCGGTACAACGGTCGGGTGTTTAGTGAACGAGACAACGCGAGTCTCTTCATGTGATCTAACGTGATTTTATCGTCTGGATCGACCAGAACGTGCCTCGGGCGGCGTACTCTACTGATACGGGAGGGTTCGTAGTCGGCGGCTGATACCACAAGGGGATTTGGGTGGGACAGGGCAGAATCAAGATAGCGTTTAGACGCTTGTTTCATAAATTGCCTGATGGTCGGCAAGTTAAGGTCGAAATGGAGTTGGTCGTTTCGCATGTACAGAGGCGCTCCGGTGGCCTTGCGCATGAAACGGGTTTGGAGGGTTTCTAATCTACGGAGTGGGTATGATTCAGCGTGTGCGAACACTGGGCTGGCATAGGTCATGATGGGTCGAATGCATGTGGTGTAAATTCTCACCTTATTTCTAAGGGATAATTTACTACGAGCGTTCAGAATATAGTGAAGGCGACCGAGCACAAAGGCAGCGCGGGCACGCACCATCTTTGTGTGGGGAATGAAGGTCAGTTTTTTGTCTAGGGTGACTCCAAGATACTTGGCGTGCGGTTCCCAAGGAACCGATTGGCCCAGCATCGAGATCTCCCTGAAGCGTGGGTGGTCGTCGCCTAATTTGCAAAATAGGACGGCTTTACTTTTGATAGGGTTAACTTCGATCCGCCATTTCCTAAACCATTTACCGTAGACGTTGGCTGTGGTTTGGAGGATCTTAGTTATATTATCGGGACTGCTACCAGAGTAGAATATGGCCGTGTCATCCGCGAACAGTGCTAATTGGGTCGTATTAGCAGGTCTTTTGGGGAGGTCACTGGTGTACAGTGTGAACAATAATGGGGCTAGCACGGATCCTTGTGGGATTCCGGCTCTAATGGGGTGGGGGAAGAGAGAGCGCCCGTGATTCGATATCGGAAACTGCGATTTGACAAGAAGTCTCGTATGATGAGAACGAGACGGTCAGGCACTCCGAGTTGGTACAACTTATATAATAAGCCATTGTGCCAGACTTTGTCAAATGCTTTCGCAACATCGAAAAAGAGGACTCCCGTCATCAGGCCGCGTGAGAATCCGAACGTGATGTGTTCAACTAGTCGGTGGACTTGTTGTACACACGAGTGTTTGGTTCTAAAACCAAACTGTTCGTCGGGAATGAGTTTCTTGGAATCGGCAAAATCCTTTAATCGGGAATAGATAATCCGCTCATAAATCTTCGCAAGAGAATTGAGAAGGCTTATGGGGCGATAGCTGGAAGGCTCGCACTTGGGCTTACCGGGTTTGGGAATACCGATAACGGTGGCCTGTTTCCACGTATGCGGAAAGAGGTTATTGTTTAATGCCGCATTGAAGATGACGGTCATTAAGGCGATAAGACGTTCGGGGAAGAGTTTAATCACCTTGTTGGTGATACCGTCAGAGCCGGGGGCTTTGCGAGGGTGAATCTTTTTCACGAGATTTCTGACCTCGTCTGCCGTGACCGGAGGGAGGGGGTCGTCAGGGTCCTCGGCAGGCGGAATAGCTGCTCTACGTTCGACTTCAGCGTCAACCTTTTTGAGGTGAGCTTGGTCTACAGGTAGAGTGCTTGGGGAACATTGCGCTTCTAGACTGTCAGCTAGGCATTCGGATTTTTCGTCGTCATCAAAGGCCGGCCTTTGGTTGGGACGGTTGAGGGGGGGGGACAGCATTGGATGTTTCGGATTTGAGTTTCCGTTGCAGATGCCAGAACGCAAGGTGGGTTGGCTCTAAGTCGCCCAACATCTTATCCCAGTTAGCCTCTCGGCACTCCTTAATACGTTCCTTGACAGCACGCTGCAGGTGGCGCATAAAGAGGCGATTGGGTTCGCTGGGAAAAGATGAGTACGCTCTAAGGGCTGCGTTCTTCTCCGTCATCAGTGCACGTACATCGTCAGGGAGTTTCATGCGATGGTCTTCCATCGCAGGAACTCGCCGTGAACACTTGTCCACGACGGACTGTACATGCCCGGTGAGGGAGTCTATCGCGCCCAGCGTGTCTGCGACTGACGTTATGCATTCGGGAATTCTATCTAACTGAGCGGACGAGGGGTCGTTGAGGCGTTGCCTAACTTTCCTCCAGTCCGTCGTCACAATGGTCTGAGGGGGTAGCCCTGTGTCCGTGGGGCCAAAGCGGGAGGTGAGGTGAAGGATCACAGGACGGTGATCGGAGTCTAGCTCTTGTAGTACTTCAATGGAATGCAACTTGAGGTTGATATTCATTAGAAGTGCTATGTCGAGTATATCCGGGCGATGATTTACATTGCTGGGGTAGTGAGTGGGATACATCGGGGCGATGATGTCAAAATTGAGGAGGTTACTGAGGGAGTATAATTTACTTCCTCTGTGGTTGTGGGTGAGACAGTTCCAAGACTCATGTTTGGCATTGAGATCTCCCGCCACTATGACGGAGTCGCCTAGATCGAAGAGTGCTTCGAGATCCGATTGAATTGGATCATCTTGGGCATTGGGGGTTAGGTAAGCCGACACTATAGTGATCGGTTGATGACCTGTCATGCCTATCCTGCACACAGATGCCTCTAGATTGGAAAGGGACGGGGTATCTAGGGGCATGCAATAAAGGGATCTCTTATAGTAAATAAGAGTGCCTCCTCCACGGGAGTGGGTCCTGTCGTTGCGCACTATATCATAGTTTGCAATTCTAGGGTTCCTGTGGGAGGGTTTCAAAAAGGTCTCTTGTATCAACATAATGTCAATAAGGTGGTCGCGGAGGAATAAGGCGATTTCATCTTTTTGGCCATTAATGCTGTTGGCATTGAAGATGCCTATTTTAAGGGATCGGGGTTTTAATCTGCACCTGTTTTGTGAATCCATTACGGATGAACGCGGTAGGAGAGGAGGGCGGATGAGACATCAGCGAAGTCGCTGAGTACTAACATGAGGCCGTATTGGCCCTGGTTTGCCCTAATGGCCGCGGCCATTTGGGCGACTCTGTTCGGGTCAACAGAGTTGAGAAGACCGAGGCAAACTGAGAGGTCGTCAGTTTTGAGAAGGGGTGAGGGAGGGGCGGCCCTCTGAGAGTGCACTTGTGGTGCGGGTTGGTTGTACGGCACGGGAAGGTACGGTGCCGTATGGGGGGCGGTCATCAGCGAGGGAATCGCTGATGCCTGGGTCGCCTGTTGGGTCAATAGACTTTTCCTCAGGGCGGGGAACGCTTGCTGATGATTCAGCGCGTTCCATGACGATGGCCTTTGAGGGCTGAGTCGTTGGGACGTGGGAGGGGCCTGAGAGGCGTAGTGGGCGGCCGCGAAGGCTTGGGTAGCCGCTTTGCGCTTAGCAGCCTTGTTGTTAGCTCGCGGGGCTTTGGGGCATCCGCGATAGTTCGCTGGATGACCCGACTCACCGCAAAGCACACAACTCGGGGGCTCTGTGCATTGCGTGCGATCTTTGGGGCGATCGCAGTCGGAGGTGCTGTGGTCACCTAGGCACTTAACGCACCTAGGTTTGGCGTAGCAGTGACGCTGCGCGTGACCATAGAGTTGGCAGCGGTGACACTGCCCGGGAGGACCATAACGATGGGGAGGTTCGATTTTTATGCCTGAGAGGTGGCATACAGTCTTGATATTAAAAATCTTCCGATCATTATCGGCGGTCTTTTCGCATATGGCGAGGACCATATCGTAAGCTTCACCGCTGCGACCAGCGTGCATGCGATGAACTTCGAGGACGGGGATACTTTGCGACAGAAGGTCGTCTTTGATGGAGTCGGTGTCGATCTCCTTGGGGATGCCTTTAAGGACTACCCGGAGTGGGCGTTCCTCAGCGAGAGAGTACGTGTGAAAGTACACGTTCCTGTCTTGGAGGGCACGGGTCAAAGACCTGAAGTCTTGGGCAGTGGGAACTGCCACTTTGACCCCGACGGCTGTGGTGCGGGCACTTAGGTAGTTAATACCTAGTTCCATACACATTTTGGACACGTCATTCCACTTGTCCTTGGCCTGAATGTATATTGCAGGCGGTTTTTTGTCCTTTTTAGGGACCTTGGCGGGCTGGGATTGGGAGTTAGCGGGGGTAGGGGTAGGGGGAAGACTGGCCTGAGAAGAGGCCGTTGTGGGGACAGGGGCAGAGGGCGGAGCGGAGGACGAAGCTTCGTCCGTTTTCGGGGCTTTGGCGGGCGCAGCTTGAGCGGAGGACTTGGCCTTGCGGGCCCGCTTTTTACGGCTACCGCTGACGAGTTGGAACTCGTCAGAGGCCGAATCGGAGGAGGGGATTTGGGGAGGAGGGGGAGAGTCCTCGCTCTCTGACATGTCCGACACGTCCAAGAGTATGGGCATGTCGGCTTCGGGGGACGTGGAGGCGTTCGTGCTGGCGGTGGGGAGGGGGGTTTTTGCCTGAGGGGCGGATGAGATGCCGGCATCTAATTCGGGGGTTGTGCCCCTTTTTTTGGGTTCGGGATAGGGGGGCTGCACTTTTGTGCCTGGCTCTAGTGGGGAGAGAAGGTTGCCATACTTGGCAACAAAGTAGGGGTCCTTTAGGAGGATCTCCCTAATATTTTTCCACAGCGTGGCGTCGTCGGCCATTTTGTTTATAAAACAAAATGGCGGACGGGGGACGAAAACAAAAATACGCTATAAGCGCGGAGGAACAATTGCGATTTACGCGGTCCCTAACCTCCCGGGTTGGATGGGCCCGGGGGTGTGTAACAAAACCCTCCCTGCCGGGTGTAGGCAGGGAGGTGAGTGTATCTAAGGTGAGCCCTAAGCTTGTATCATCCGTGGCCAGTCTTATTGGGCAAACGGGTCCCTGACAGCTCTTTTGCAAGGGGCGATAAGGTATCGCCCGCAAGAGACTGTATAACCTGAAAGCGTAGACTCGAACTAGGATCGACTAGGGTAGCCCCCAAGGCCGGTGGTCCTAGTCCGCTGCCGACTAACTGCTTTGCCCTGATGGGGCTAGGCGGGTGTGCCGGGTCAACACCCCACTCGGCTTCGTTGGCACCGTAAGGTATCCGCCGAGGACCACCAAACAGTGGTTTTTCCCTGAAGGGGCACAAAAACGCGATGAATTTAATCGGTCAAAGAAACAAAAATCAGTAGTCGCCTTGAAAAAGGCAACGCGTGATTTAAATGAAGTGACTGCAATCCGACGGGACGGATTGCGAACAAACACTACACGGCACACTGATCGGGGAGCGCGAGCACAGCACGACCGTCTGCGGCGAGCGTCAGACACGGAATGTTTGTAGGACCTGCAGTCTAATTGTTAATTTATTATTCGTAGTAAAGGGGACGGACTGAAAACCAGCGTTGACCAGTGCGTGGTTTAATCACTGCGCACTGCCAACATTGCTGAGTCCGTTCCTTTACCATACTACACAAAATTTGATGTATCTTTTGTTTTAATTTTATAATTATGTGTGTGTGGTAATAAATTATCTTTTATTTTTTATCTTTATCTTATCTCTTATTAATATTTATTTATTCACCACAAAAATAATAAAGTAGCAACAAAATACAACATTGCCTTGTGACTATTATTCATATTTATTGTGGGAGACACCAGTCTCCTAAGCTAGGCCAAAGCCTGTGTTTCAGGTCACCAGGCCTCCACCCCAAAAGTCATGTTATGTTTTGCCCATACAAATATTTTCAGGTGTGTATTACTATGATTTAAAATTTGCTATGACATAGTTACAGAAACATGACATAATTAACCAATAAAAAGACAATAAATTATACATCAATAATAAAATTAGCCAATAATCGATAGTATTCCCAAAATAAGTGCATTTATAATTGTTAAATCGATTCAAATAATATAATGGATGTCAGTTAATTAATAAAGAATCATAATAAAGGATTCAAATTTGAAGTCATACCATAAGTGATACTCTACAGTGTCAGATATTTTATAAAGCGATATCACGCTCTAGAATATCTTCTGTATCGTTAGTACTGTTTACAGATAAATCTCACAAATACCCGTTTTGAAAAACCCATCTATAACCCAAAGTATCACTATACCTACGACTCGTAGACCAAAAACCTAGTGCTTAAAGCTAAATCAGGGTGTATAAATTTTTTGCCTATATGTTTACTTACTAGAGGTACCTATTATCTCGTTGTAGAGATAACTTGGAAATAATACTAAACAGCGAAAATATTGCGCTTGTAAATTCAGTTCAGTTTTAGGGTGTGCATATAGATTCCATACCCATAAAATATACCCAAAACTGAATATTGTAAAACATTGTGCACAATATCAAGCAGTTAAATTCTTCAACGGTTCGTCAAGTAACGTGAAAAACAATGTTTATAACACTAGCATATTTAAGAAAAAGCTTAAAGCCTTCCGGTTAGAAAAATATATTTACTCTGTTAATGATTTTTAACCTTGAATTTAGGTTAGCCATACAATTTCTTATTTTATTTTTTTAGTTAAAAAACTTTACCTCATACTAGGATTTCTCCTGTGTCGTGGGTGCGTTTACAGACATGAATTCCACATACAATACACCCAGACCCGGAACAACTACCTGCAGATCATACAAAAATTTGTTCCGTGCGGGAATCGAACCCACGACCCGAAGCGCAGCAGCCGACTGCATCAGCCACTGCACCAACCGAGCCGTCAAGTCAACTTCTTTTAATGTATAATATCATTGGGTTAAGGTAACATATTTGGGTTAAAACATCGCTGGTATAATCTATAAGTTACATATTCTAGTCACATACATATTATTTTAAATTTGTAATTGATATTTTCATATCAAATATCACATTAATTTAATTTTTTCTTGAACAGTAATCATTTATTCAGAATTACAGACTAAATAATATGTTTAATAAAGCAAACGTTTTTGTTAAGTTTTATAATGTATTCGTTTTTAAAATTTATTCGTTTAAATCTGTCTTCTTCTTATATTTAATATTCAAACACAATTGTAATTGTGTTTGTACCAAATAAATCTCTTAAATCCGTGACTTAGTCTCATCGTTTTGACGTTAACAGCATTCGTTTTCACACTGGTGATGTCGAAATTGTAAAGGATAATATGGGATTTCCAATAATACCTATTTTAGAGAACAGACATTTATCACATCTGATGTTCGTCAAATCCTTGATAGGAAACATATTGCGCCAAAGCTGAGCAAGGATGGGAAAATAAAGTAAAGAAAACATTAATTAATAGTTATAAAAACAAAACCAGTTCCAACTTGAAGAAAAAAGCTTGAAATATTGCGGTTCAAAGTATCTCATGAAAGAAGCCTGCATATAGACTGAAAGGTCGCAACAGCCCGTCAGCGCCGTACTGACCTACTTCCTAAGACTGAATCTTAGAGATAAACTATCGCTTCCGATATGAGCTCGGCATAACATTGTTAAAAGTAGAAGTAATGCTTCTCGGTTGTGCCTACTTGGTTTTATAGTATTTCATAATAAACTTTCTGAGTGTGAAGAGTGATCGGATATGATTAAATGTAACATAATACATGAATCTCGTTCAAAACAAATGATATTCTTCTTCGTATTAATAGTTTTCAGAGGCCCGAGTATTGAACGCTTGTTTTCTTAATACTAATTTGTGACTAGACGAGCAAGTCAATCGCGTACTACTGTACGCATCTCGTCTGCCCATAACAAGAACTAGCCTCGCTTGGCACCACGCTGCCATCACCTTGAGACATTCATTTTTTAATCTCTTCATCATATCAGCCACAGGACATCCACTGCTGAACTGCTGGCCTCCCCCTTAGATTTGCACAACGAGCGGTCACATGCCGCTCTCATCCAACGACTCCCAGCGACCTTCACCAGGTCGTCTGTCCACCTCGTTGGAGGTCGTTCCTAAGCTGCGGTTTCCCGTGCGCGGTCTCCATTCGAGAACCGTTTTGCCCCAACGGCCATTCATCCAGAGAAATACCAAGCATAGCTATCTCCATAGCTCGCTGTCTGATCTTGAGCTTTCTTATGAGGCCCATTGTGAGCCTCATAAGAAATAAATAAATTTAATCTCTTATACCCAGTTATTTCTCTATCTACGGTGTACATCCTGTCCATTCATTTTTATCCATTTTTCATCCTTTAAAAATAAACTATAGAATTGCAATTAAAATGAACCTTAAAAAAACGTTTTAACAAAAAAATACCGACTTCAAAAACCCTACACGATATAAAAATATTAAAACCACAAAATAAAATAAAATACTTTATTTATGAAGCCGCTCGGGGCCAGGTATGGCCCCAGCCATAGAACTTATTGCAATTTGGTAGTAGTAGTTGACACTGAAAATAAGAATGTCTCAAATCGGTTAATCGGTTCTCTAAACTTGGAGGAATCGAAACTGTTAGACTTCATCTAGATAAGCGCATTCCAATTAAACCTGTTTATTGAAGCTGGTTAAAAAACTATTCAATTAAATGTATTAAAATTTATATGGGACCAATTCAAAAGCATTTTGCACCTTGAAAATCGAGTTATCTCGTTTGAGAGTTGCGCTTGTAGCGCAAAGTAAGGAAATTTATTGTCATGGTATAGGTATGTGATGAAACGAATGTGACTATGAGAATGATGAACATAAAATTTTATGTACAGAGGGACAGAGGGAGACCAAACAAAAGACGGGTGGATTGTGTGAGGGTGGATATAAAAGAAAAGGATGTAAGTGATGAGGTGACGGCCTCGTAACTTGGGACGAGAGCAAGAAGATTATGATGATGTAATGTAATGACATTTAGCCGCCTTCATGGCTAGCAGACATTACTAAGCACCAATTAGTAGCGTCTTAAAACGAAAACAATGTAAAAGATTCAGAATCTGAAGTACAAAAATATAAGTGCGGGAGTGTCTGTCACGTAAACGCAACGTCAGCACGGTTCGAGACTTGAAAAGACAATCTCGTGATGTTGCGTGACCGATTGGAGCAGTTATGTGCTTACTTTGTTATTTTTACGGCAAGTAGGTGACCTCAACGATTCACGAATAAATACTAATATAAGGCGTTAAGACGTAATATTAGTAAGTATTTATTTCACATAGGCCTTGACTGCCTCTTCAAAGTCAACTGTTAAGGTAATTCTTAAACTTTCGCGAATTGAATTCATGATTTTAAGATGGGTGGGTATATAATCTACTCCTGACTACGGTCAATGCAACTTGATCGAAACGTTGAGGTTAGTTAAAATATTATTTTTATATTAATCTGTGCGCGAATAGACCTGACATTATCTTAAAATCAACTGTCTAGGTGCATGGTTCAGAAAAGTTGGTAAGAAACTCCATGCCTGTTCTGTTCAGTGCTGAACACAGTCAAACAACTTCAAACTTATGGCTGCGAAGAAAAATTTGGCAGGAATGTATGTTGTAATTACCTTAATATGCAGTTGGATGACATCACGATGATTATATCAGCATGCAATCTAGACATCATCAGGACCGTTTTAGCATTTTTAACTTGATGTTTTACTAAAGCGAATAGACCTACTCTTATTACAAGAGTCTGACTAGGTAGCAGAGCCAGATGTTCTACTGCCAAGCAGTAACGTTTAAACCACAATTTAAACATTACTGTGCTCCGGTTTGAAAGGTGACTGTAAAGCGGTCACACAACCCCCCCCCCCCCCACCCTAAGGGGGATTATAAATGATCCCCCAAAGCGTCCCACGGCAGTGCGTGACCACATGCGTGTGGGCGTTACACCTGGGTGTCTGGACCCGAAACAACTATTTGATCATACAAATATTTGTTCCGTGCGGGGATCGAACCCTTAACATGCAGAAAGTCAATCACTAAGCCAACGTGCCGTCGTGCATTCTGTAATTGATGATAACGTTTTTCACGGTTTTTGACGTGTTTAACGTTTGGGTAGTGGGGTAGGAATCAAAAATCCGTACTGTACCCATAGTACGAGTTTCCTTTAACAATCGAAACTTTAAAAATAAGATAAGATGAGATAATCGCTTATTCTCACCACATTACAAATAAAAAATACATTGGTCAGATTCGGCAATGATACACAATTCAGGTAAGTATATATTGTGGGAGACTGGTGCCTAAGCTAGGCTCGTGGCCTGTGTTTCAGGACACCAGGATCCCACCCCTTTACATTTTCATTTTATGGATTACTATGCACTACGCGCGCTGACAGAATGTAGTAAAGAATCACATGATATTTTATAGTTTTATTTATTATGATTAAATCTAGGTTAAAGTATGCGAAACGAATGTTAGTAGATGTGTAGTATGGGTGATTGTGTAAACTACATGTTTACCGCATTCAGCGCGGCGACTGGTCCGCTCCATAAGCCTCCTTTGGTGCCGAAGATGACCGCTCCGGTGGTTTTAGCCGGTAGGAAACCCCTCAACCCTTCCCTGGGCCGGAGGGAGTACATAGCTTATATCTACTGGGCGACTAATAAAAAAAAAGGTACCTATCAACAATAGTCTGATACTACGCTGTTATTGTCTTCAGACAATTACTCCACTTTTTTATTTATGAAGCAATTACCGGAATGAGTTCGCTCGAGCAATATATCGCTATAACAATCAATCGATTTCAATTAGTGGTATCAATTCGATTATTACACCCTATAGCTTTGTCTTAATTAGAACTAATTAGGGAACAGAATCGTAATTTAGAAACGGCCAATTGGGTTTCTTCTAACAGCGATTGGAATTTTGCTGAACACATACCAAAGGATTCATTATCCAGGATGTTTGGCACATGGACCAACACAATTTTTAAGGAATTGGAGGGATCATTTTCTAGTTTTGATTCATATATTGATCCGGTAATTGAGATGTTGAATGAATGATGAATTGATGTTGATGAATATGGATGTTTTTTGTTTTCGTTTCTTAACTTTTTGTAACTCACGAAATAACTTTTGGTATATTATTCTACAATCTATTTATTCTATATTCTAAATAAATCATAACTTTATACAGTAAGTTTCTAGATAAAACTTTTAAACAAAAAAATACCGACTTCAAAATTATTATTACATCGTGTACGGTACACGATGTAAAAATATTAAAACCACTGAAAAGGAAAATAAAACTTTATTTATGAAGTCGGGCGGGGCCGGGGGCGCGGTCACCCTTGTGTCAGAGTTGTTCAAGCCGCCCAAAGGCCTCCGACTTCGCTTAACCACTGCCGTCTAATGATAACAACGGGAATGACGATTTTACCCATCCTTCGAAGCACCGAGACGCTAAGTTCAAATACTCTATGCGGTCACCTATCCAAAGACTGACCGCACCAAGTATTGCTTAACCTCGCCGATCGTTTACCGATCAGTAACTGCAACTGTGTGGTGTCTACGAATAGCACCAACCCATGTCATCCCGTGCATGTCATAAAAGGCGACTAAGGGATTCACATTAGCCGGAGGATGGGCAGCAGCGTCCTTCGAATACATTAACAACTCAACTGCGATCGCCAACCCGCCTGCCAAGCGTGACGATTATAGCAATACCCCTCAATGAGCACACAACATACCGATGTCGGTCGTTGTGGTGACCTTTGAGGGAGGTCTGTGTCCAGCAGTGGACTTTATTCGGGCGAAATTATGAACTGCAACTGTTTATAAGCGCCTATAAAAATTTAAATGTACTAGTTTTTGATAATAGCAAATTCCAACGGACTCTCACGGGCCTTAACAATGACATTTTCCATATAGACGCGCCATACACGAACATTATTGCTCTACAAATCGGCGCACCGGCCGCCATTAGACAGCGCAATAAAATAAAATTAAAACAAGAACTATTTTTATTTATAATAATCGATTTACGTTACGTATTTATTTATTACTGAAAGGATAAGTAAACTGAAGTGGCAATGGGCAGGGCACATTGCTCGTAGAACTGATGGCCGTTGGGGCACAAAGGTTCTCGAATGGAGACCGCGCACCGGATAACGCGGCGTGGGACGACCTCCAACGAGGTGGACAGACGATCTGGTGAAGGTCGCTGGGAGTCGTTGGATGAGAGCGGCATGTGACCGCTTGTTGTGGAAATCTAAGAGGGAGGCCTTTGTTCAGCAGTGGACGTCCTGTGGCTGATATGGTGATGATGGTGATAATGATTTATTTATTTATAAAATAAAACGTCTTTTTCTCTGACAATAGCAGTATACTTCGTGCATCGTCTATAAACACAGGATGTCATAATTTTTTCACAATATGTTACTGAATTACGCGAGACACGACACTGGTCGATGTGCGACTAAGTGAATTCCGGGCAATTACCTTGCTTTCATGTGCCCATCGTAGAACGCGGGCAACGCATTTACACTTATAAAAACATCTTAGGGCCTTAATGAGTTTTCTACCGAAACATTTGTTGAAAGCCGGAACAGGAATTTACATCAAGAAATAAAGTCCAAAATCCGAAAGCGGTCATCTAGAAAATTCACTCTTTCAAATCGTTTCCGTCGACTTATCCGGCTCCAACCTTTTCGTATATTACAGACGGACTTGAAACCCCACTGCGAGTGACCGATTGCCTGACGGGTGCTCGATAACTTTTATAGTTGTGACGAATCTTCTCACAAAGTTAAATAGCGTGGGTCAAAACGAGCAACAAAAATAAATAAACATTGGATTTTGGAAAGTATGTATGTGCGGAGTGTAATTCCGTTAGTCAAAGGTTTTTATTTCAAATATTGGATACGAAACGTCAGAATCTAAGTTGCACGGTTCCAATTAGTTGATCTTATGGCGAAGAGCCGGCAAGAAACTCCATGGATACTCGTTCAAAATAATTGAGAGTACAATGTTGATTGATACAAATGATAGTAAAACATAAACCGAGAAAAAAATAGGTTAATGTATAAAGATGTAACAAACAGACAAACTACAATAACATAATAAAACATTGCCCCACACTAGGATTTCTCCTGTGTCGTGGGTGCGTTTACAGACATGAATTACACACACAATACACCCAGAACCGGAACAACTACCTGCAGATCATACAAATATTTGTTCCGTGCGGGAATCTAACCCACGACCTGGAGCGCAGCAGCCGACTGTATCAGCCACATACATTTCATAGAAGATAACTGGCCAAGTCATCAGTTCACGAGCATGACGCATGCATTAGCATTCAACTGCATTGTAAGGTGCGGTCTGAACAATTAAATTTTTTCGAACCGCTCCCTCTCGTTTTGCATCATATCCATATTTTTTCTTAATGAAGCCATTAAATATGTTGCTATTATCTGGTTATGAGAATGTTTATCAACGTTTCTAAAATAAAGAGAATTAACGATTTGAATTTTTGAAGTGAAAACTTCTTTTAGCGCGGTACGCATATTTTTAGATGACTCTGGACTCGCGACACCGTTACGAGACGCTAGACTCGCTTTAGTTTGGCGTTTCGCCGTCGGGATCGCATTTACCCTAGTACCCATCTAAAAAAATGTTTAACGCGCCAAAATAAGTTTTCGCTTCTGTCGGCACTCCCGGAGTGCATTTTTTTTATTGTTCAGCGACCTATGTCGCCTGTGGGTACATTTGGCGACATAGGTCGGACGACTCCGCCAACAAGACATTTTAGTGAGCATAATAAACCAATACCGCCAGGCAAAAGACACAATCAATGTAAGTATTAAAGGCTACATGATGCTCACACATTTACAGTCTACCTACTCAAAACTTGCCGTTTGGTTCTCGTCAGAAAGCGTTTGGTGGCTTAATTTAGTGTTAGGCTGTTAGGGCTCGACTGCGGCGGCACAACAGTCCCAACTACTTCACCCGCCCTTAAGAGCTATGTGTGAGTGAAGTCCTGTTTCGAATGAAGCAAGTGTTAGCAATGCATCACTAATCAGTAGGTTCATTGCTGCGGTTGCTACTTGTAGACCGCAGCTCGTTTGCAGATTTTCATCATCATATCAGCCATAAGCCATCCTGCTGAAGAAAGGCCGCCCTCATAGATTTCAACAATTGTGTCGTCGTTTTGGGGGAAATTTGCCAGTACTCATCACACTTGGGTTGGTAAGCAAATACAATTGGTTACCAAAGGTGTACTTTCCTACACAGCTTCATTAATATACCCCAGCACGTTTCCACCTCTATTTAACTTTAGTCACAAAACACAGCCGAACATATCCGAACCCTCCCGGATGAAATAAAAAAGATATAGTCCCCATTGTTACATAATGTTCGCTGTCAATACAAAGTAATGTATAGCACTATGTAGGCATGTGATGTTGGTGGATTCAATTTTGTTTATGGCAACATACAGGCTTTATTAAATTTCTTTGGCCCCGCTTCTATCGACTTTCAGTCAATTCCCTTTCATCGAATTAGTTTGACATCGGCCTACGAAGGTTTGGTTTTGAGTGGTTTTTAAGTTGATGATATTTTGGTGATTATTCGATTTCCATTTAATATAATATTAGTCTGCACTGTGCCACTGTGGGGCAAAGGTCTCTTCTTCTTTTGTGCTACTGTGATATGAGACGGTCAAGTCATTTCGCCTGGACTAACGTGTTGCTGGGGAGTTTGTTGCGCCGTTTCTTCTCCCCAGCTTAAACACTAGGAAGCGGTGAAGGGTGGGCTTAATGGGTGCTGTCTAATGTTGACGTTCAAAAGAACTAATAATTTAGTCTATTTGAATAAATGATTATTTCATTTCATTTCATATTTCATTTCATTTCATATTTCATTTCATTTCATATTTCATTTCATTTCATATTTCATTTCATTTCATATTTCATTTCATTTCTGGTAGTAAGCAACACGTTAGTTATTTAGTCTCTTATGCCCGGTAATTTCACTAGCTAAAGTGCCATGCTAACCGGAGCACAGTAATGTCTAAAGTTTAAATACTACTGCTTGTCGGTAGAATTGGTATTCTGGTGGAACCTTTTTTCTTATTGGTCCCCAGTGGATATTCATAATGAACTTCATCCGCCCCGGGGAAGGGCGAAGTGGCATGCCAGAGTCCTACCGCCTAAAGCCACAGAAGTCATCGTCTTTGGCATCAAAGGTGGATCGCTCGGTATACACAGACTTCCCAATCTACGCGACCCCCGAGGCCACCTACCATATGGTAACGGCAGGGGATCAGGCATGTTGGACCTGGGCACCGGGGCGGTTGCTACTCCGGCACCGTCTCGTCCTTCTCCGTGCGGGATCGGCCCTCTCCCGATCCCGCTCTGCAGACTCCTTCTGGAGCATGACGCTCTCGCAGAAAGAGACCACTGCACTCCAATGTTCATGCTCTGCCAACATAGCCGACACTACTGCCGGCAGAGAGAGATCTTGCCCGATCGACCAGGACCCGCCGCTCGGCCGCCCAGGCAGGGCACTCCTGAAGCGTGTGCTGTGCGTGATCCTGGTCGCTTTCACAGTGGTGGCACTGTGCCGTGACCTCGCGTCTAACTCTAATTCTTAGACCCCAAAGATAAATTAATACGCCATTCCAACTCCTCTAAAATTCTTGAATTTCTTGTACAAATCAATATCAATCAACTTGCCAGATTCTTCGTCCTGTTAAGCAACTACAGCTACTATATGAGCAAGGTAGCATAGACAAAAAAAGTGGGCTAAAATCAACACACCGGATCACCAATCAAACCACCAAGTGACCGACTCTTCTAGCGGTGATCAGCAAGCCCTTGCTAAGAGGCGACGGGCCGATGTTAGCCATGAGTCACCTAATAATAGCCAGAACAAACGCTATATAAAAAAAAAAAGCTATTGCACCGCACCTAACATCAATTTCGCTCTTTATTTCACCCCAAAGGGATAAAAGGCACACATAACATTAATAGCATTCCATTTACATGGAAATTTTGCCAAATTACTCGTGGGACAGGGCTTACGTTTCAAACGCAGTTACATAAAACATCAAACAATTTTAAAAGGAAAATAATGAGTCTGCTTGGGACCACGAATTGTGACAGTGTTCGATACGCTGAGAGACTGTGGTGTGGTGTGTGGTGTTTTATTGAAGAGAAAACTTCTTTTAGCACGGTACGCATATTTTTAGATGAGTTAAAATCGCTGGACTCGCGACACCGTTACGAGACGCTATTTGAAGTGAAAACTTCTTGGTTTCGCAACGCGGCGGGAAGCGCGTGCTTTTTGTGAGGCGGCTCGCACCGCAGCCATATAATGTAGTATTATATTTTGTGAATTAGGCAAATAAATAAAAACATTTATTGCTATAAAATTTTCACTTCTGCCGGCACTCCCGGAGTGCAACCCGTATTTTTTATTTTGTATCTTACTTTGCATTTATATTGCGTTATGGGTATATATGTGCATAATTGAATATTACACGTATGGATAATACTGTAATATGTAATATGTTAATGTAAAATAAAAAATGTTTTACTGTTGTATATATTTATGTGTTTACGGTGCAATATTTGTTCGTGCATAAATACGCGTTGCACGTACACACACGCTACATATCAAGCTATAATTATTCAGTTTATGCTGATCTCTCATCGTACGGAAAGCCTATATAATGCGAGGTCAGCTTACTGGAACTTAATAGCTTTAAGCGGAATCGCACTAATAAAAGTTTAAGGTCTTCATTTCCTTTTTATGTTGTTATAAGTACACTGACAGCCGAATACTGAAACGCTAGTTAATATTAAGTCCAGCTTTAACTATTCGAGAAACCGATTAGCGGTTCAATACCGGGCATCTCAAATAGTTAAAGCGGGACTTAATATTAAGTGGCATTTCAGTATTCGTCCCTGAAAGACTTGAATTGATAGTAGGTCTCTTATTGAAACAGTCTAGGGAGGTAGCAGTTGTGTTTAAACTTTAGACAGAAAGAGAAAGAAAGAAAGAAAAATGAACGCAAAAACATTTTATTGTGTTACGGTTTGTGCATTACTGTGTTCCAGTTTCTAATTACTGGGCATGATAGATTAAACAGGGAATTAATGTCTCGAGGTGACGTGCGCAGTACTAGCAGGACTAGTCCAGCATTACAAATTTTTTATAGGCTCACGTCATGCTTAACACCAGGCAAATGACATGCAAGTCTCGTCACTAGACTATAAATAAATAAAAAACAATATCAAAAAAGTATCAACAATTATTTTTTATTTACAAATAACATGGTCTCTCTATTGCGGTCAGAGGCAATATGGCCTAATGTAAATTATTCTGATATACATTTGTGTAAAACAAAGAAAGCAGCCATACAAAAAGTAATTGGTATTTTGTGTACGATTGAAGAGCGAGTCGAATACATGGGTCAATTCGCTGTCGCATTGCCATCCTCGCCTTCTACAAGTATAAATTAGATGCTATAGTATAACCTAAAAAGTTTATCGCTATAAAACATTGCCCGCTCTTACTTTATGGTACATATCTAACCTGGTGGTTAGGGGTTGGCAAGAGACTACGTGCGGTGTTCCGCAGGGATCCGTCTTGGGGCCGCTCCTGTGGAACATCGTACAAAACCGGCTGGCTGATTAGCTAAAAACAGCAACAGCAGACGCGATAGCAGCTATCGCGCAGCCAAGGATCCACCGGTGGCAAATCTCTCTCTGTCGGCTATGTTGGTAGAGCATGAAAATTGGAGTGCATTCTGCGGGAGCGTCATACTGCAGAAGAAGACTGCAGAGCGGGATCGGGAGAGGGACGACCCCGCACGGAGAAGGACGAGAATGCGCCGGGGTAACAACCACCCCGGCGTCGAGGTCCAACACGGCTGAGCCCCCTGCCGGCGTTACATGGTGGGTCTCGGAGGTCACAGGCGCGCAGATTGGGGAGTCTCCGTGCTCACACCGAGCGACCCCCGGGAAGCCAGTGGCGCGCACGTGGTTACGTGCCGCCACGTGCGTAGCACAACGCACAGCGAGGCTTGGGGGATCCTTTACAATCCTCTCCGAAAAGTGCCTGGGGGCGGCCTTTTTACAGCCGCCAGCCCTCCGCTAGGGGGGATGACCGCTTTACAGTCATGCCCTCCGAGATGTGCCTAAAGGCGTGGCATCAATGGGCGGCTCTAGTGTGATCTTACGAGGACCTGGAGACCGGATGACCACTCCAGTGGTTTTAGCCGGTAGGAGTCCGGCCATACCCCTTCGCCCTTCCGCGGGGTGAAGGAAGTTCGTGTAGAATTTCCTCTGGAAACCAATAAAAAAAGGTTATATATGCAAACAAATATCGTGTAGTACGGTAAAAGGACTCAGCAATGTTGGCAGCACGCAGTGATTGAACCACGCACTGGTCAAAGCTGGTTTTCGGTCGGTCCTCTTTATTAAAAACCGGACGAAAATAAAATCAGAACATTGTTTACAAAATCATCATCATCATATCAGCAACAGGACGTCCACTGCTGAACGAAGGTCTCCCCCTTAGATTTCCACATGCCGCTCTCATCCAACGACTCCCAGCGACCTTAACCAGGTCGTCTATCCACCTCGTTGGAGGTCGTCCGACGCTGCGTTTTCCGGTGCGCGGTCTCCATTTGAGAACCTTTGTGCCCCAACGGCCATCAGTTTTACGAGCACTGTGCCCCACCCATTGCCACTTCAGTTTACTAATCCGTTCAGCTATGTAAGCAACTTTAGTTCTTCTACGGATCCCCTCATTTCTGATTCGATATCGTAGGGAAATACCAAGCATAGCTCTCTCCATAACTCGCTTAGTGACCTTGAGCTTTCTTATGAGGCCCATTGTGAGTGACCACGTCTCTGCCCCATATGTGATCAAGTTGGACCTACCTAACTGGACAGTTTGTCCCAGGTAGACATACTCGTCAACAACTTCTAAAACAGAGCTCCCAACGGATATTGTGATGATGATGGGCACGACATTGGCATTTGACATGACTTTTGTCTTGCCCATGTTCATTTTAAGGCCCACCTGTTGGGAAACTCTGTTGAGATCATCGAGGATTGTCCTGAGCTCTCGCAGCGATTCTGCCACGACTACGATGTCGTCGGCAAATCGAAGGTGAGTGATATACTTGCCATTGATGTTAATTCCGAATCCTTTCTACTCCAGTAGCTTTAAGGCATCCTCCATTGCAACGGTGAACAATTTCGGGGAAATGACGTCCCCCTGTCTCACACTTCTCTGCAATGGAATTGCCCCCGTGCTCTGTTCGCGTACTCGGACCGACATGGTGGCGTTTCTGTATAAACACTTCAACACTTAAATGTACCGATAGTCAATCTGGCACCGCTGCAGGGATTGCAGCACTGCCCAGGTTTCGATTGAATCGAAGGCTTTCTCATAGTCCACAAACGCCAAGCATAGTAGTAGATTAAATAAATATATTTAGATATAAACCAGCTGCCCGTTCCAGGTTCGCACAGGCAAGAACATGTACACCTGATTGCAGCACCACCTACCGGGTCTAACTGTGAATCTAAACTATCCATCCAAACTAAAATATATAAAAAAAAACATTAAAATCGTTTCAACCGTTTAGGAGTTCAGTGACATATACCTGTACAGAAGAATTATATGTATCAAGTTGCGTAGGCACCCAGGGGTAGGGCAGGGTGGGGCAGTTGCGCCCCTCCTCGACCTGGGGTACCACTTTATATAACATTTCTTTTTAAGTTAAATTACCTACACGTAAAGCTAGGTAAGCCCAAGGTTGCATGGTCCAGTACCAAACAGAATGTGTTAAGACTCTTTGTGTTCTGTACACTGCGACAATTAGGTAATTGCACGATTGTCGCTAATTAGCGAGGGGTAGAAGTTTCCTCGGCTTACACAAGGCAACGTCAGTCTTTCTGTCTACTGGATAAATTAAGAGCATGGTAAAATAGGGCTTAGGGCTCAATTATCTTGCATTGTGGATTCTCCCAAAATGAGTAACTTTTTTTATACATATATAATACTAGCATTAGCATGTTTAACTCGCACTTATCCGGTTATGATTTTATATAAGAGAAGAATATTGGAGGGCAAAAAGCTTCGGGTCGCATTTTTTATTCATTTTTATATATCCCTTTGGAAATTCATCACACACTTCCTCCGGCCTGGGGAAGTGCGGAGAGGCATCCTTCTGGCTAAAACCACTGGGCGGTCATCTTCGGCACCTAAAGGGTGTTCCAAGACCTCGCCTGATCACACTAGAGCCACCCACTGGCCTATAGACACATTCCGGAGAGGGTGATTGTAAAGTGGTCAGCCTTGGGGAGATGGTAAAGGATCCCCCGAAGCCCGACGCTACCCGCGCTATTTAATCGGGCTATACGCTATATTAACCACCACTACTGTAGGTGCATCTATGCAATTAGCGATCTAATATGACAAGGAAGCTCGGACCAATGTCAGCCCACGAATCAATATAACCCCAATATACTGTAGAAATTACGCTTTCTCCGTTACTTCGTGTTTCCCTAAACACGTTGGAGTCAACTTCCCGTCTAACCAGGCACCGGTATCATTTTTGGAACCTTTATTGGCATATATAAATTGCTCCGAACAACAAAGCAATGGATAGTTTTGTTTTCCTCCGAAACTGTATTACAACTGCTCGGAATTTCAATTTGCAAATAACCAAAACAAATAGTTTCTAGAACGTATTCATAATACACAAATGCCGAGTCATGCAATCAATCTGGAAATTCTATTCTTTTTGCCGCAGTATGACTATCCAAATGTTAGGAATAAGAACTAACTTGACGCGGATCCAAACTATCTGCATGTGTCAATAAAATTACGAAGATAAGTGTTTTTGGCTTTACTAATGTGTTTCGGAACAACTTTTAGTTTTATTTACATAACAAAAGTGTAAAAACAGTACATTACAATTCTATGTATGTATTATCATATGTGACGTAGTTTGGGATTTAGGTACTTAGTCTTATTACTCACGACTATTTGCGGTCAAATTATTTTGAAATCGAATTAACTATGATACAAATATGAACAAAGGAAGAGGTTAAGGCCTATAGAAAAAATTGGAAAGCATCTCGGAATTGATAGGTTTTTATCATTTTTGAGCACGCAATGTATCGTGTGCAACACGATCAAGCGATGCGCGATGAGCTCATCCGTGAATTGTAGCGAGACAACAGCCGTTTAGTATTTATTTACATTGAACTTTTATGTGAAAATAAATAGTTTATTATGTGTTTTCTTAAATGGCGTTTGGATAGACGACAACTGTTACTTTATACTGCAATCACTTAAATAAACGGGAAAAATATCGGAAAATTGGTGAAACGACCGACTCAAAATTCTAACTAATCTGAGGGTTCTAGAGTCAGTTACTGAATCCATGGTATCAGTTTTCGTTACGATGCCACTAACACCCGTTATGTACTCGTATATATATATAAAGTGCAAAAACCCTGTTAAGTGCGAGTTGAACTCGCGTGAAAAGGGTTCCGTACGATGAATATGTTAACTACCGAGTTCTTTTTAAATCTGGCCCAAATTTGTTTATCGTAACTAAAAAAAGTATATATGGTACCGGAGTGTAACGGGAAATTGCTAAATATGTTGTATATTGTTGAATTCGGTCTTGTACCAATTATTTATCCCCAGACCAAACTTAAAATTAGTTGAAAAACGTTCTTCTATACATTCCAGCTGCAAATGTAAGTTTGTACGCACAATATTGAAAGATTTACCGTGTTATTTTAAGAACATAGACTTTTTATCGGTTTTCCTGTAATCTCCCTCATATCATGGTATATTTTGCAAAGATTTATTCTTTAGTTTTCCCCAAAAATGACCCCGATATTCAAAATTAATTAATTTACGTTACACGTCCGTGTTTGGGTTACAGAGATCCATATATGTACCATATCGGTCCAGTAGATTCGGAGCAAATTGGCTGTGACAGACGGACAGACACACGAGTGGTCCTATAAGGGTTCCACCGTTTTTTCCTTCGGACGTTCGGAACTCTAAAAATTTGACCTTTGTTTGAAGGAGAAAATCAGTAGCTTTGAAATGTTGTACATAGTCTCTGAGGACCTGGAAAGTTTTCATTATAGAGAACATTAATAAAAACTTGCTAAGCTTGATCTGGAAGTTTATCAATTCACACAAAATGCTATGTGCTAATGAACACACTGCAAGTAATGTGTACGCAAGTAGCCTGATATAGTTTCCATATTTCATTTTTTTTTACATAAAATCTCAAACATGCCTTCCAGAAATTACCTGCTTTTTTACATTATTATGTGGTTTTGGTGGGGCATTTATTACTTTCAGATAATATCAGATGATACACAATAAATAAAGAAAATACATAAAAACATACAAAATAAAGTCATACATACATAATTGTACAAATATATACAACAATAATCTATACAAATAAATAAAATTGAAGTGTCTGTTTGTAATGTCAAAATAACAGCTTTTTACTAAATGCATATGAAAATATATCCGGTACATATAACAAAAAAAACAATTTTTATGTTTTTTGTCTGTCTGTCTGTCTGTCTGTCTGTCTGTTTGTTCCGGGTAATCTCCGAAACGGCTGGACCGATTTTGACGGGCCTTTCATTGGCAGATAGCTGATGTTATAAGGAATAACTTAGGCTACTTTTATTTTAGAAAATTAATTAGGGTTCCGCCCAAAAAAATTAAACCCTTGAAATCCAATAATCCAATATATATATTCTATGTCAAGTGTCTATGTCGAAGTACTCTAAATTTCTTTTAAATTAAACGCGGGTGAAACCGCGGGTCCCAGCTAGTAATACATATATATTATTAACTCATGTTGAGAGAAAATGCTTCTTACTTGTTTTCTTGATAACATCTGAGGAAGGGCAAGGAAGGAATGAGGAAGCGACTTCCAAAGGCGCACTACACGTACAGTGAAATACTCATCATAACAACTTGAAGTGTGACGAGGTTTACGAAGGAGAAGAGAAGAGGCCGTGCAACAAGGTTTCTATCAGGGAATAAGGTACTCAAAGTGATTTCGAAGATATGCAGAAGAATTAGGATCGACATCGCCGAATGGATACCCACTTCAATCGGAATTCGGACACGTGGTCGTACTTGAAAATGACGCCGAAAATGAAGTCGGTAATCCACCCAAAAGGACGGGCGGTGTGCAGGTGGTCACGTCTCGCCATGTGAGCCGCCATAGATGACCACTCAGGTGCTTTTGCCCTGCTTTTAATCCGGTAAAAGTCCTTGCGCCGCCCTTCACCGGGGCGAAGGAAGGACATTGCGTATTTCCACAGAATCAACAAAAAAAGGGTTTCGGAATTCAAGTCTCAATTCCTTACGAATCTATATTTATTGCAAACCGTGGCTGATAACAAGCATCCCATATTACGAAGTCATTGTTTTTACGAGATTAGGGTCGGAAAGCGACTGCCGCCTAGCTTGTCCAACCCTTTGGGAAATCAAAATGACTTGTCCGCGAAATCAGGATTTCGGAATACATTGTTATCAAAATACACTGAATGATCTGTAGGCGTAGCATGAACACCGAAGTCAACGGTCTTGTCGACGGAAGAGTAGACAAATCTGACATTTGGATGTAGACAGTGGCAATAATTCTACCATTCCGAGCATGGCGATCTGAAGAATGAACGGAAAGAGTAGTTTCTACTCTTCCCTAGACAAAAATATTCTACCATAGATAGTCTTTTTTTTTGTTGATGTCCAGTGGAAATTCTACATGAACTTCCTTCACCCCGGGGAAGGGCGCAGGGGTATGCCGGACTCCTACCGGCTAAAACCACTGGAGCGGTCATCTTCGGCACCGAAGAGGGGCTCCAGGTCCTCGTAAGATCACACTAGAGCCCCCGCAGTGATCCACATCTCGGAGGGGAACCATAGATAGTCTACATCCCAAGAGACGTAGACAAGAGTTTCTTCGTATCCAATGATATTCTACCATAGATATGTTACGTCCATATTAAATGGCGCGCACAACTCAGTCTCGCTGTATGTACCTACATACAGCGAGACTGAGTTGTGCGTGTTGTGTGTTGAGAGCTTTATACCTTATAAAGCTACAAAACTACACACCTATGCTGAAGAAAGAAGATACAAAAATTACGAGAGTAAAAGAGATAGCTATCTAAAATGACAACGCGTGTACTCGACGTCTTTGTCGCACCTGTGATAGAATATATGTGTTGTCTCTTTTCTTTGCTTGGCCTATGTTTTGTTCGAGAATATTATTCTGAATAATAGATAATTTGAATAGTATTTTTATTAAAATACTTTATATAGTTTGTTATTCACGTGCGTCTTTATTTATTTTTGCTTCATAGTTTCTGCATTTACACACGCACGACGGCATTGTTATTACTAAATTAATAAAACACTACAAATTGTGACAGTGTGTGCTCGTTGTCCTGTCTTGGGCGAACTGATTGCGAGGTGCTACAATTGGGGGAGTTTTGGTTCTTACTTTTGGCGCGCATGTAACATATCTTTTAATATATAAAATCATTGTTCGTATCTATATTGTAAGATTTTGTGTTGCGTTAAAGGATTACGGAAACTTAGCTAAAACAAAATAGTAAATACGCAATGCCGGGGTCATAACGCAACTATTTAATAGGTTTTTATGCCGAAAAGAACTCGAGGAAGGCGGAGAGGAACTCTGTGAGAGAGCTCACTGGGCGCTCGACTTGCCGGAGAATGAATTCCTCGAAAATTTTAAAGTTAGCAAGGAAATGGTTTTCTAAAGTCTCAACTGCACTCAGCTTCAGACCGATAGCGGAGGGACTTATTTTCTGATAACATGAGATATTACGCAGTAAGTAGGCTAGCTATATATAATACAAGTTACTTTTTTTATTGCCATTATTCACATTCACTACACAAGAATCACAATAGAAATTGTAAAATTTTCCCGGGTCTAATGAAAATTGAAACTTTAAAATAATACCACAGATAAAATTGCCGTTAAGCGTTTCGTTTTTACTTCTATTTAAAGAGTGTAGCAACCATTGTCCATCCTAAAGTTGCCTGGAAGAGATCGCAGAGAGCGATAAGGCCGCCTATTGTAATTTTACTTAATTCAAAACTTCTGTGACTATTTTTCGTGAACAATAAAGAGTATATTAAATAAATAAATAAATTGTTCGACGTATTATTTGGTAACGAAACGCAAAGAATGATTGGAATTGAATGGAATTTCTACGTCATTCCGTTGCTATGGAAAGGATTTTCCAAGTCTATGTCTACGAAGACAGCCGAGTCTTCATGTCGGCTCATGCTCGGGAAGAAGAGATATCGAGACGTGTAGAGAGCGCGTTGTCTATCTTCCGAAGAGAAGACTTTGAAATGGTCTTGCTACTCCTACTGATGGTAGTCTTATTGGCATGAGTAGGTACGACTAGGTAGATGAGACCGCAGTAACAGATATTCTGCTTAAGCAGTAATGTTTAATTAAATTTGAAACACTACTGTGTCCCGGATAAAAGGGCATTGTAGCTAAAGAAATTACTGGGCATAAGACTAAATAACGAATGTCTCGAGATGATTTTATACAACCAGCGAACGATTCGCTCGACTCATCACGCAGTTGTATAAAAAATGACGATGTTTGTGAACTTTATATAATTTTGTTGTTGTTTGTGAGAATGTCCTTGGAACAGTGAACATTTATTTTTATCCTGAGACTACACAGCACAATTAAATATCAGTAGTCTGTCCACTTAATTTATAATAGGCTGGCAGATGATGTCCTGCCATTTTCGGTAGATAGCGTGATGAGTTTTGAAGTCAAACGTATTAATAACTTGACCACAGCGACCTTTTTGGTCCAGATTATGTTATTTTCTTTTTGTCACTAAACCGACATAGTTATATTGTGGATATGAGTAATTTAGCTCGATAAATAATGTACGTAAGTCTACTCGTGACCACGGTCAATGCAACTTGATCGAAACGCTGAGGTTAGTCAAAATATCATTTTGATATTAATCTGTGCGCAAATAGATAGATACTGTCAATAATAGATCATTTAGTAATGTCTTAGGTTTTCGCGATTATTACACATTATAATAAAGCAATTTAAAACGGATTAAATCGCGTGTATTATTGATTTTTAATTTTCCGTTGTTGTTCATCCTCAAGTCCTCGCGAAAGAGAATCGTTATGTACCAAGAATGTTTCGTGAGGCTATTGAAATTAAAAATCATCCTAATTTTAATAGAGAAGATGGTTGGCAGGTACCACCTGTTTGGAATCCGGTTATTAAATTAATAAAATCCCAAACAACACACCACACTAAAAAAACATCAAGACACTGTGAGTGATTACTGCGTGCATCTAAACAATTCTTGATTAGTTTTGTACGGTAGATAAAATAAAATTTTAAATCTGTAACGACGCTTGTCACCTTAGTCATCCTGCGACCACGAACCCTGCAAAGTGTTCGAAACGTCAGGAAAAACAAAAATCAATAATACACGCGATTTAATCCGTTTAAAATTGTTTTATTATAAAACTAGCTGGGACCCGCAGTTTCACCCGCGTTTAATTTAAAAGAAATGTAGAGTACTTCGACATAGACACTTGACATAGAATATATACATTGGATTTCAAGGATTTTATTTTTTACGCGGAACCCTAATTATTTTGCTAAATTAAAAGTAGCCTAAGTTATTCCTTACAACATCAGCTATCTGCCAATGAAGGTCCCGTCAAAATCGGTCCAGCCGTTTCGGAGATTACCCGGAACAAACAGACAGACAGACGGACAGACAGATAGACAGACATAAAATTTAAAAATAGTGTTTTTGTTATATGTCTCGTACATACTTTCATATGCATTTAGTAAAAAGCTGTTATTTTGACATTACAAACAGACACTTCAATTTTATTTATTTGTATAGATTTGGAATTTGTTAACTACAGCGCCACCTATGGAATCTTAGGGTAGCTATGAACTAACGTCTCGGAGAAAAAATTATACTGTGTGTGAATACAATTTCAATAGGTCAAGTCATTTAAAAGTTACAAGACCACTGACAGACGCGCCTACGATTATACATATTTGCAAAAAAACACCGGATTTGAATCGATCCCCGTCTGAATAAATAAATATGAAAACGGTTTTATTCATTCGAGTATGTTACTGGCAAGTTGGTGAAGTGGCGTGGTGTAAAAATGCAGGTCCAATCGCACCAAACGCAGGTGCAATCCCTCATGCACTATCCACAATAACTGCTCTTGAAGACAATTCGATTTTTATGGACCACGCCTGCGCCCATTGTTCTGGCGACGTAGAAGCATATATTCTAAAAGTTGGTATTCGTCGTTTGGATTTGCCAGCTTGAAGATCCGATCTCAGTCTAATAGAGCATATCTGGGATGTTCTGAAGCAACGAGTAAGATCAGTGCAGCCCACTCTGCAATACACCAGGGAGCTTAAAAATTTCATAGCTAATAGAGCAGTACGTTCCACAAGACTGGCAAACGTCTGGCAAACGTTTCCCTCCTGCACACTGCGACCCTCTGGCACTTTATAATATATTTTATAATTTTAGCATGATTGAAGTGCTGTTACTCCCAATCAATGCTTTACCGTTTACAAAGAAATTGTATTATAATAAAACACTTTTAAATGGATTCTATCGCGTATATTTTAGATTTTTGTTTTTCCTGAAGTTTCGAGTACTTTGCAGCATTCGTGGTCGCAGGATGACTAAGGTGACAGGCGTCGTTACAGATTTTTTTAAAGTTATTTTATTTTATCTACCGTATAATTTTAATCTAAAAATTTCATGTAGCCATTAATGTTATATATTTAGTACCTATACTTTGCCTTTTGCCTGGATGTATCGGTCTGTCATGCTCACTAAAATGTCTTGCTGGCGGTGGCGTTGTGTATCGGGTCGTTCGGTTCCCTACAATATGGTTGAGCTAAGCGATGCTGATGCATGCGTCATGCTCGTGAACGGGTGCAGTCTGTTGGGACTGATCAACCGTTAACTGCCATGGCAAATAATAATTATAGTACAGTAGTATGTCTTTTTTATACATAATGCTCGTTATATATTTTACCATAATTTGTATCAATCAACATTGTAATCTCAATTATTTTAAAAGGGTATCCATGGAGTTTCTTGCCGGCGCTTCTCAATAAATCAACTATTTGGAACCGTGCAACTTAGATTCTAACGTTTCATAAGTGCCAATATTTGGTTTATCTATACAAATAAATAAAATTGAAGTGTCTGTTTGTAATATCAAAATAACAGCTTTTTACTAAATGCATATGAAAGCAGATACGGTACATATAACAAAAAAACGATTTTTAATTTTTTTGTCTGTCTGTCTGTCTGTTTGTTCCAGGTAATCTCCGAAACGGCTGGACTGATTTTGACGGGACTTTCACTGGCAGATAGCTGATGTTATAAGGAATAACTTAGGCTACTTTTATTTTGGAAAATAATTAGGGTCCCGTGCAAAAAAATAAATGAAATCCAATATATATATTCTATGTCAAGTGTCTATGTCGAAGCACTCTAAATTTCTTTTAAATTAAACGCGGGTGAAACCGCGGGTCCCAGCTAGTTTGAAATAAAAATATTTGACTTCGACTTAAAAAAAAAAGAAACCCTTTATATATTCTTGATAGCATGCCAATGCAAGTTGTCATTTACACACTCTAAAATGTCTCGTATTAAAATGTCGTCCTATTGCGTTAAAAAATTACTTTCTTACTTTACGAGCTGGTACAACTACTAGTTGCCTGGACTTTGACATGATTTTTCATTGATTCAATCGAAATTTGACAGAAACTACCCTCTGCTTTTTATTTTCAAGATTATTTAGGTTTCACACTAATTAAAATATTTAAACTAACTGAAGGTGACAATGAAATCAGAGAATTGATTTGAAACCCGTTTTTTGCAAGAGTTTATTAATAAATATTAGGGAACAATCTAAGAGCAGCCTTATATATCCATCTGTGCATCACTATAGGGTGGATCCTATCACAAGACTACTACTACAACAACCCTCACTGTACTACTACGTAAGCTGCTGAAGTACTTGGTTAGTCCTTTGTCTTTACCTTTTCCGACTCCTTCAGTGGCTCACGTAAATCTACGTAAATCTTCTACCGCATTCTACAGTTCGAACGCTACCGCTATCGACGTAACAACCTACGATTAAGTTATGACATGGTAACCTCAACTGTGTTAGTCTCTGCAGGGAATTGAAAAAAAACCCCGCTTTTCATGAAGTACTTAAAGATTTTTATGATTTACTATAAAGCTGTTAGCGTATTAATAATAATTCAGCCTGTGTTGTCCCACTGCAGGGCAAAGGCTCCGTTTCCTTTTTCCTCTCAACCCTCTCCTGAGCCAATATGAACCAATTCCGTCTATAAGCGTCGAGCTTATTCCATCATCTTCACCTGGGTCTGCCACGATGCCGCTGGACGTTTTCTGGCACCCACGATATGGTTGTCTTTGCCCACAATTCATCAGATATGCGGCAAACGTGTCCTGCCTAGTCCCATTTGAGTTGGTGACGTCGGCGATTTGTGTCTTGGAGTGCAGTATCGTGTTCTGTATTCAGTCTATAAGTCGAACTCAAGGATACTGCGCTCCATCGCTCGTTGGCAAACCTCAAGCTCAATCTTATGCCGAACTGTCAAAGACATAGTTTGAGTAGAGTATTACCACCTAGATTGCGACTGAAACTATTAACGTGACATTAGATCTAGCAGATCCGCAACGTCAATCTATTGCTGAATTTTTCATCATCATCATCAATCGCCGAATGACGTCACACACTCTACACTGCTGAGCCAGGTCTCCCCATAGATTTCCACAACGGCCAGTTGCATGCCGCTCGCTTATAACGACTCCCAACTACCGTTAGCTGGTTGTATATCCATTTCGTTGGAGGCAATCCCACGCTACGTTTGCCATATTTCGTTCATTGGTGATGGTTGTAAAAATTACCCATTGGGCCCGCTGGTTTTCTTTACCCTTCGTTACTGTTAATCTGTGCTAAATTAACAGCTAACTACTAAATCCAGACGAGCTAAAGTGTGTTTTTCTTCTGAGTAAGTTTCTTTCTTCTTCTTCTTTTCTTAGATTATGGCTTCTGTAGAGTATCTTCCACGATGTCAAGTATAAGGCAACGTCGTACGGTTTTTAGATGAGTAAATCTTTACATATTCATAAAATATTTGTAAAAAATGGAAAAATTATCTAAGAAATATGTCGCCAACATCGTACGGTTCAATTGTTTGTTAGTTTTCAAGTTTCAAACTAGCTTATAAGATTTTACTGAATGACATTTCTTTTAAAAACATTAACTAGAATAGAATATTCTTTATTGTACACCATTATAAAAACACCAGTATTATTTCCACCATTGTTAAGTATCTCTTTGATAATGGTAACATTTTAGAAACCCTAATCCTTCTGCAATTTTTAAGGGCCTTCATTTAAACCGATGATTAACTTGAGATGCATTAGTAATTGCATGATTAGCATCCGAATGCTTTTCATTAGTGAGAACAACTTAGACTTTTCCCTGGATTAGCCTTCCAGTTCAATTTCATCGACATTGCCCAGTATTCAATATATTCCTAGTATATTTGTTGGATTCCATAACACTAATACGAAATTATGGTACCTAATCTAAGCGTCATTGGAGTCTAGATTAAATTTCTTCTCGTATCATCCGTGCTGAGGTAACAAAATGAATTACATCAGTTAGTAATGCATTATGCATGAACATGTCGTCGTATATTTTTGTCTTTAGTGGCTGTAATACGCGAATAATAATAAAAATTTGATCAAGATTAAAATGAAGAATATGGAAAAAGAACAATGATTGTAAGTTTTTGCGATAGGAGTAATCGTGGGGAGACCAAAAAAACCGACGTCAAAAACAGATTACCCAAAAATTTTGCATTGTTGTTTCCGAATACTCTTACACTGACACCTGACAGTCGTAGAGGGTATCTATGTATGCCAAATAAGAGAAAAATCCAGCAAGAGTTCAAACAAATAATGTTCAGTGAAGTCAAAAAAATCCTATTAGATAAGTGGAAAGGGCAGTCTGCGAAATAAAAAGGATAGAAAATAATACGTTCATTGTAGACAATTTATATTCCCGAATATATCGATTTGTAATAACTGGGAAAACTCACCAAAAACAATGTGTCCGAGATTCTTTACAAAGCAGAGACCTTCGTGGTAATACTTAGTTACGAGTTAACACGCAAAATTTTATGGAATCACGGTAAAATTGTAGTTGAATTCACAAGATTTTATTCATTAGAATATTTTGTAAAACGCGATCGCGATCCACGTGCGTCTCGCTCGAACCGTAGCGTGGCACTGGCGAAATGGCGGGAATCCTGACATGCGCCCTGGGAAATCGATGCTGAATTTCGTGTAGGTATAATCTGTGGTCCCACCGCGTAAGTTTTCGTATGTTCAGCGGTTTTTCATTTTTTTTGTTGGGTAGTTTGCTTAAAGTATTAGGAGTTCTTCGCTGAGGAAGATTGGATAAAATCAGACTTATTTGATGAATGATTTTACCAACGCTTCGCTGCAATTCAGTTTTTGTAGTGTTTGTTTTTGTTCTGATACGTGTGCTTTTAGGACTAAGTGCGAAGCTGTAAAAATTAAATATATACATATTCAGATTTGTTTTTAAGGAACCTAACTAAACTCTTTCTGTTATATAAACTACCATTACTTGCGTAGTGAAGTAAAGCTTTAGGATATAAGCTAAAATGCGTGCGACTTATCCTATCTTTCAGAAAGACAGCAAAAAGGACGTTTAAACGGTGTTAAACTCAGGAGGATCTCTAGTGAAAACAGGCGTGCCTCAAGGATCAATTCAGGGCCCTTTTTTGTTCTTTGCTTATAGTATATACATATACATAATGACGAATTATCTAATATAATTATGTAAGCAGATGACACATTCCTTATTTTTAAAATCAATAAAATAGATCAAGATCTATTACATGTAAATGATAACTGATCTTCTCTATCTAACACCATACCTTTGTAAAGCACGTTAAGTTCTGCTGCATCATCATATCATCCAAAGGACATCCACTGCTGAACAAAGTCCTCTCCCATAGATTTCTACAACGAGCGGTCACATGCTGCCCGCATCCAATGACTCCCAGCGACCATCTTCACCAGGTTGTCTGTCCACCTCGTTGGAGGTCGTCCCACGCTGCGTTTTTCCGTGCGCAGTCTCCACTCGAGAAACTTTTTACCCCCACGGCCATCAGTTCTACGAGCAATGTGCCCCGCCTATTACCACTGCAGTCTACTAATCCTTTCAGCTATGTCGGCAACTTTAGTTCTCCTACGGATTTCCTCGTTTCTGATTCGATCTCGTAGAAAATACCAAGCATAGCTCTCTCCATAGTTTGCTGAGTGACCTTGAGCTTTCTTATGAGGCCCATGGTGAGTGACCACGTCTGTGTCCCATATGTCATCACTGGTTCTGCTGCATATGCAGTAGGTAAGAAAGATTTGGCAGCTGCCTGACGTAGCTACTGCCGGACTAGTGTATTTGACGTATTTTCACAGCATAATGTCCTATGGCATCCTGCTCTGGGGGCTATCCGCGTTATCTACAACATGGAACTTCGCGAGTCGCTTAAGTTTTTTAAAGCAATCAATATACTAACACTGCCGTCACTTTATATCTTCGTTAATATAATGTACATGCGTAAAAATCTGAACTCGTTTAATGTAAAATATACTAGAAATAGACATAAAATAAAGGTACCTTTATACAGATTAACTGCTCGGTGCCTGCGCATTAAAAAATAAAACACATTCATCAATCCCGCAGCCGCTCGGCTGATATGATCTGATTCGTAAAAATACGTTTGGTTCAAATACTATTGCCTCTATTTAGACTAAGAAAACAGTTTTGAGTTGTTAAATAAGGGCCGAAAGTAGGCTTGTTGCTGTATTATATTGATTTCTAGAAAAACTATTGAATATTTTGAGAATTTTTGGAACTATTATATTATGAAAAGGCAATCAATCTAAAGGCAGTATTTTTTACGGGTCCTGCGTAGGATTGCTATATAATCATATATATAACTTCATATTTCGCGGCGCCATTCTTATATCAAATCCAAGATAAGTATTTCTTCTTTTTCTTAGTGAATTGTGTCCGATTCTATCTATAACTACTTACCAAAACATTCTTTTTTTAAATGATTTGTTATTGGAACAAGTGGAAATTCATCTTGAATTCGGGAATCGTTGAAGGCCGGAGGGGCATGCTGAACTCCTACCGAGAAAAACCACCGGTACGGTCATCTTCGGCACAGAAGGGGGGCTTCAGGTCCTCTTAAGATCACACTAAATCCGCCCATTGATGCCACCCCTTTAGACACATTTCGGAGGGGATGACTGTACTGCGACCGCTTGTCGCCCCCTCTAGTGGAGGGAAGGCGACTGTAAAAAAGCCGCCCCCAGGCAAATCTCCGGGAGGATTGTAAAGGGGGATCCTTTTTCCTAAGTCGATGGTACCCACCTAGCCACTCTTTAAATAAGAGACCCAGTTGTTGAAATCCCAACTCGATAAAAAATGTTTATTCATTTAAGTAACCATTTACAGACACTTATAAAAATAGTCAGGACTTTGGTTGCCATGTACCTTTATTTGAATTTAGATGACTACATTGTTCAAGAAATGAAGGTTATGTGCGAACAATGTAGAAGAGTCTACAACTCCTATCCTATAAAAGTCTACACTCAACAAGCCTTATTGCAATATTTATTAATTTATCCTACTGTAGCGAACCAACTCAACAAACACATTATAAGCTTACTGCAGGAATATAACTATTTATTTATATCCTAACTACACTAGCATTGGGTGATTCAGGGGCCATGCCCCCTCCCCCCAAACTGTGGGATGCAGTTTAATTTTGATCTAGTATCTTTGATATAGTAATGATCTCTAAAAATCTTGAAATGAGACCCGAGGGCTCCCCCAGATTAAAATACCGGATCCACCCCTGAATTACAGCAACAGCTCAAGAGGTTAGATGGCGGACTGGTGACCGAAAGTCTTGAGTTCAAGCCCCATCCGCACTTTAAAGCGTAGTTGGATTTATAGACGTGCTGCTGCTCACCCGTTGACACAAACTTTGTCTTTCACGACAACATTTGTGGAGATGGGTTATCTCGCCTTTGCTGGGAACCACACGGAGTGTGTTACAGAGAGAAAAGGAACTTGTCAATTAAGGGTATAAAAATAAAACTCGTAATATTGAAATTCATATTGTATTTATTTATTGTTTTAATATGCATACTCAGCTCACAGCGGCTACGACTCTAATGGAAGATATAACGTAGTACACATACCGAGTCTGCACTGCACTTGTTAACAAACTGCCCTCCAACTATACCTCAACCGATCATAATAATAACAACTTGGTAGGTAACTCGAATAATTAATAAAGTTAATAAAATTATTCATAAAAACAGCTTTAACTATTTTTTTTCGTATCCATATCAGGGGGTGCATAAAACTGGTCCGCCATATTGGATTTAGAATGACGTCACTAAGCTAACCATAAATGGTCATCCAAACAACGTGTATGCAAAACATCAGCTCAATCGGTTGGGGAGTTTGTTTTGGGTTTCAAAATGTTAAACAGGTATCTATATACAGCCGGTCTCATATATCTATCAGGCATTTTTCCTCTTAAAGCTTCAAATAGGTGCCTTCTAATTTCTATCCCTGGTGGCAACCGCTGATAGATCTAATATTGGATTCCAGTGGTATGTGACACAAACATGTCAATTTTACTTACTTACCTGTGTAATTTAACCTAAAGTACATATTTGTGATGTTTATCCTGTCGATAGTGGTTTTTTACATAGATATCAGGGACGAAAAAACCTTAAACTGAAGGCAATGTTATTTCTATGTGACACTTCGTCAACTACACGAATTAGTAACACGCTACCTAGCGGACTTTTTTGGAAGTAGGTACTTAAACAATACCACCAACGTTAGCGCCATCTACCGTGACGTTCAGTTAGATTACGCCGAGTAGCGCACTCTCGCCATCTGTCAGCGAAGTGGGGATATGGCGTTTGGACCATACGTAGGACATAATATAAATCAGTTTACATCAGCTATAATATCATGAGGATTCCTCGTATCGAGACGAGGTAATTGATACTTATGGCATGCCGAGTACTGAGTCCGAGTGCAAATTCTCGAGAGTTTATTAAAGATTTATTTGCTGATTAACGCCAAATAAATTACTAAACAAAGGAGAATGCGTCCCCCTATATATGTATCTGATATATAGAAAAATAAATAACTGGGCCAATCCTTTGAAGATCATAAACTAGAGACAAAGAAAAGAGATAACTGATAATATTTTTATAAGACTACACGGGACTTCATCAATGTAAAAAATAAATATTATATATTTATAAAACCTGTCAAAGTACTATACGATTACAAATGCAACGCAGACTGTAACAATTTCTATTGAATAAATTACAATTAAAAACTATTATGCGATTACAATACAACAATATGAAGTGGCCGATATTGACGGCTCGAGACAAAACATAATATTAAATTTCCAAAATAATTACCACCAGCCGGCTATAGCCGGTACGAAAGTTCAGGAACATTGCCTTTAAATGAAATACAATTTTTAAAAAACCTGGCGCTTTTAATTTTTTATTGTGATGTTAATTATGGCTTAGAGCTTTGTCCCGTAGGGGGCAAATAAAATAATTGTACCGTAACACATTTTAAACGTACTGGCAAAAATCATTGGCACGCCACGAAATCGGTGGGGAGTACACATCGGGCCGAAATTATTGACCACTAAAAACAAAAATGTAACCTCCCAGCCAAGAGACATTTAAAATTATAATCTCATCTATTGTAACGACTATGATATAGAACATATAACTATCTATACTATAAATGTTATTTATACGTAGTCACACTCAACATCTTCGGTGTACAAATTAATTGGGAATAACACTTAAACATTATCTAATTTTTATATTACATATTTTTTTATTCCAACAGATCATTAGGTTTTCTACTAAATTGCATCTATGTGACAAACAGATATTTTCATGTACAAATAAATAATGTGTCTATAAACATTATTTATTACTAGAGCTATGTATTTATTTAGCTAAAAAATAAAAATTGTTCATGTAGATCATACAAAGAGTAAAATAAAGGTAATTTATCGAAGTTTTAAGAGTATATTGTTCGGTATAACTACTGATAACACTGAGACCTCAAATCGCAGGACGTTAATATTCGTCGCGCGTTATCAAAAATGTAAAGAACTACGGAAAAATGTACTTTTTTTTAATAGACAAGAGTAAAAATCGAATAACAACTTTCACTATTTAAAACTTCACGCAACAGTAAATGAAAGTTACCCTGTTTAGAAGACATTGTATATCTTAAAAATTGTGTCCTCAGCCTTTTTAATGATATCATTTTGTTTGTCTTTGTTTGACAGATAATATAAATCTGCAAGATTTGTAATATAATATAGATTTGAAAAGTCAAAACAGAAATAATACGATTACAATCTTTCTACATTCAATTAAAGCTTACTTTTTTAAATTAAATAATATAAAATAAACAACATTACACAAAAAAACACAGATCATATTATCTGTCAAAGTTAAATCACTAATTTGCTAAGGGGTCTATGAATTACAGGGCATTTGACGAATTTTAAACTTAAATGAAATAAAGTTCAAATTAACTTCTACGTCAACATTTGGGAGTGAGTGAGACGGATATTGGAGACGATTTATATCTATGATTTCTTTTCATATACGTACTTTTATCGCGCAAAATTATTTTATTTATATTCTATTTGTAATGGTCTTAAATAATAACATAAGTAGGAATGGAAAACATGTACGAGGAACTAAATGTCTATGCCTAATTTCTAGGCAATAAAAAGAATTGTTCATTGAAAGACCAAATAATTTTGCACGACTTTGTTTAGAATATCTTACATCTAAGGATGAATATATCTCATATATTAATAAAAAATCATCGAGATTGGAATTTTACGTTATAATTATCATTTAATATTATATTAATAGAATACGCCTACACAGTAGGAAAGTTAAACGGAAATGTTTCATAAATCTAATATACGATAGGAATATTTGTGTTGAAGTTATATCTTGAGTAAAGATCACAAGGTTATTCGAGTACTTATCTGAAATATGCCCAATTGCTAAGGCTTTGACTCGCAAAGCAGCAGCAAGTTCACATCTCAGCTGTAGCAGACATACATTAACATAGAAAAGGGGCCGCTAGCAAACGGGAAATTCATAATTCCTAACAGAAAAAATATTTTAAAGCATATAGTTTTAAATCTGAGCTTTCTTTTAAGCTGATATATGAACTCTGCTTTGCCAACTCATGGCTAATCGTTGAAAATCAAAAATCTTTAAAAAATAGAAGCCGAGGCAATCTTACAATGAATAATGTTGGATTTCCCACTGACATCTTCCATTCGTCTATAGCCGACAAATTGTAATGAGTTTACTACGCCAACAACAACGACAATAGACGACAATAAACGATGTTCTAAAATACAAATTTTAGATTCTCTAGTTCTTAAGGAAGCTGAATTCATAATTAATAGGGTAATTATATGTTTGTGATCTTTAGTCATGACATGTTCAAAATATTAATCTTAACATTTTACATTATTGGAGAATGTATTCGAGACGAAACAAATGCACAGTACATTGGAAGAATTGTCTTACAGATCGAAACAGAACAACACCGTCGGTAAAGTTTAATTACTCGGTAAAATACATATACTTACACACTACGTAATATTTTTATTTTAACAATTTCAAAACTTTTAAATCGAAGCTTTAATATTCATTGTTTTAAAATCCCTTTCTAGATACCTACTAATATTGGCCTCAAGTGTACAGGACGCGAAAGGGACCGACCAGGCGTATTATTAGCCGTTTTTTTATTATTATTCAATATATTAATTAGGGAATATTTAAATATACACACATACACTAAGACATGGCACGGCCTGTCATCTATATATTTTTTTATCAGGCGATTATCGAAATCAAGAGTTACATTTCCTTTTCTTTTACATTCGGTATTTCACCGTGCAGCCAGTTTTCTTACACAGTAATATAATATTAAAAATCTACTTTTAAAATATACATTAACTTTAATAATAAAATTAGTTATTTTTTGGCATTGGATCGTGGGGTTACACGATTATCGAACGTATTTACATAGTGATAAGGGTGGGTCGACATCACTGACTCGAATTGACACGAAAAACTATCAATAATCATTTACGATACACATAAATGTGTTTGATAGATGTAATATTTTAATCTTAGGGATGATAATGACAGAGTCGTTAGCAAATGGAATGCCGATACATATATTTTTGTCCAGTATCAAATTACCATTGTTAAGTGATTAATTGGAAGCTATACAGATTCTCATCTTGAGGATAGGTAAACTGCACAATCATGGAATATGATCGTTAAAAACACCGGTTTGCATAGAACAGTGTCTTTGAGTTTTATGTTTGGCGACCGATTTAGCATCTGATTACATAGTTGGAAAAAAAATGGTATGAATTATATATACAAATATTATGTAGCTGTCTATATATCATGCTATACATTTCCAGTATAAGTTGATCTGGCATTATATAGGACTTCCGAATACAAGGGGAGATCGACTTACACTGGCTATATATAGCTTGATATGTACCCAGTAAAGTGATATCAGATAATTTGCCTACAAATAATCAGAAGTTTTCTTAAAATATCATCAGATTTTGGATAAGCAAAAAGATAATTGAGACAGAAATTCGAAGTGAAGATAATAATATAATAATATTATCCCAACACTTGATGAAAACACGAGTAACACGTGTAGCGCCACTCACGAATAGGGCTACCCCATCTCATCACGTGGGTGTCGTAGTCGTTAAGGGCGTTGGCACCCAGCGCGTACCTTTAAGCACTTTGAGTTACCCGCAGGTGGCGATAAACCACGAACACTAGCATACCCAGTTGGAGTCATGCAGGTGGCTGACTGTAAAACCTTTTTGCCAAAACCTATATTGCATCGACCCCAAGTTGAGTCCAGGAGGTTTACCATGAGCTCGGATTGTACGGAAAACCTATACAATGCGAGGTCAGCTTATACTGGACTTTTATAGCTTGACATGTAGCCGTGTGTGCATATAATCATAACAAACCAGTTGAGGTCTTCAATTGACTCGTATTAAGATCTCATGGTAAGCATCCAGGACAGGAAGAAGAAGACTCGATAAAACTTATTATAATTAATTAATACTTTGGAAGAACTTTGATTGAAGTTATTCTTTAGTTAAAACAAACTTGAACAGAACACTTGAATCTTACGAGACATGACATACTTTGAGAAGTTGCTTTTCATCTTCAAAGCGTGAAATAATTTATGTACGTAATATGGCGTCATTCTATTTCATACGTCATTAGCCAGTCTCGAGCAGTCTTGGGGCGGTTTTATTCGGTCATATGCGAACTTTGGAAACTGAGTTTGGAGTTTCGATGCGTTCGTTAGGGAGTTAAGAATTTTGTTCGGTTTGTGAAAGACTACCGAAATTTATTTCTGTAGGTTAACGACATCCGCTTATGTGTCGTCAACGTCGTCGAGATGATTAAAAGGTTTTAGATGGGCTTACGTGTGGACGATCAGGGGTGCAATTCCTTAAGCTCAACAAACATCCATACTTCCTTCAATACAGTATTAAAATGACGGTGAAAATCCAATTTGGTATACGCTAAGATATGACTGAAGGTATTCAAGGACACGTTGCGCGGTGGGACGAGCCTTAGGGAACACCAAATTTCGTTACCACCGTTATTTCGATTACGGGGTGCAATTCCCTAAGCTCAAACATCCATACATCCTTGAATCATCATTTTTTCATCATTTCGGCCGAATGAAGTCCACTGCTGGACACAGGCCTCCCCCAATGATCACCACAACGACCGGTATGGATGTGTTGTGGGCTCATTGGGGGGTTTTGCCATAATCGCCACGCTTGGCAGACGGGTTGGCGATCGCAGTTGAGTTGTTAATGTACTCGAAGGACGCTGCTGCCCATCCTCCGGCTAATCCCTTAGTCGACTTTAACGACACCCACGGGAGGAGATGGGGTGGTGGTATCCTAAGCCGAATCTGTCTTTGTCGTGTGGTGACACGACAAAGACAGATTTTAAATAATGGTGAAAAACCAGCTTGGTAATCTCTAAGAGTCGTCCTCATGGCTCACCGTTTGCAACGTGTCCTTGAATAGTTTCAGTCATGTCTTAGCGTATACCAAATTGGATTTCATCATTATTTAAATTCTGTATTTAAGAATGTATGGATGTTTGAGCTTAGGAAATTGCGCCTCTGTATTTAAGGATGTATGGATATTTGAGATTAAGGAATTGCACATTAATAATAATTCATAGTGATTTTATAGGGTTCTACATAAATAGCGAAACTGATTTCAAGGGGACAATCCGCGTAGGTGACAACGTTTATTAAAAATTAAGTATAATTTGAATTTAATTTTTTATAATCATTGGGAAAAAGCGATTAGTTTTATTTTCGCTATTTTCTTATGATTTTTTTTTTACAAATAAAGGCCAATAGTCACTGTGATAAAAAGGTGATTTTGGTTTTTTACATTTTAACATCATCAGAATACTGACCCACTTGCTAACCACGGGCTTTTCACACGATAACAATGGCATTTTGGAGCCCTCTCAAGTGAGCCGTTTTCCTCACGATGTTTTCCTTCACCGTTAACGCAAGTGATAATCAAATTCTGATTCGCACATGAATTCGATAAGTTTAAGGTTTTACTTGATTACGAGAATTGACCCTCTGAGCAATTTCGATGCTATAATGTCACGGTTATGAAATCGTCCACTTAACATGAAACTATGAATTAGGAAGATGCCACAGTATGAGATGGGAAGACCCTAATATGCCAGTCATAAGCCCTACCAGTGTTTCAAGGCCATCAAAAGACCCGTCGATGAGTAGCATTTAAATATATGCCAAGATTGTGGTAATATTAAATTATATGTTTATCTATACAAATAAAACTGAAGTTTCTGTTTGTAATATCAAAATGACGGCTTTTTACTAAATGCATATGAAAGTATATACGGTACCTATAACAAAAAAACAATTTTTATTTTTTTTGTCTGTCTGTCTGTCTTTTTGTTCCGGGTAATCTCCGAAACGGCTGGACCGATTTTGACGGGACTTTCACTGGCAGATAGCTGATGTCATAAGGAATAACTGAGGCTACTTTTATTTTAGAAAAATAATTAGTGTTCTGCGCAAAAAAAAACTTTGAATTCCAACAAAAATATTTTAAGTCAAGTGTCTATGTCGAAGTAATCTAAATTTCTGTTAAATTAAACGCGGGTGAAACCCCGGGTCCCAGCTAGTCAATATATATCGATGGAACCAATAATAGTGATGTACCCTAGCGATAAATAAATTATTCATAAATAAATTACTTAAGGCGGAAGAAGCGCGTCGGTTGTTCGCACCATATTTAATCAAGATGAATAATTTATCGGATTAGTTGAGTAATATTTTAGCACATTCATTATGGATATTATATGCGAAATTATTCTAAGATCAGTGAAATTTCACTAACGCTACGTAATGAAGCCTTCGTGATGATATACAATAATAAATACAACAGTTCACTTCAACAGACGATTATAGCCGACAGCGCTTATACTTTGTAATTAAAATCTGTCGTGAATAACCGACGTCGTTGTCGCCGTCGACTATAGCCGATTGCAACCGTTTGAGGGGTAAAAAGCATTTTTGGCAAAATAGTTTGTCACTGATATATACTTGTAGCATATCGGCAAATTCGACACAAGTATCGTTAAAATGCTTGGGAAGTCCAGAAACAGGAATAGATAAAATTCGTTTTGGATCTTTTTCGATACAGATTCAATAAGATCATTAAACATAAGTTTTACAAACTGTGATATTACGTTTGATTGAAACCCAAATAAATAAGCTGAGTTTAAACGTTCCAACAACTTTACAGCGACATCAATGGACTATTCTATACTCACTCTTTGAAAACAAAGTTCTAAAAACTCTCACGCAATAAGAGACTTTTCGAAGATTCTTCGGAACAATGCATTTAGTATGTAGCCGTAGCCACTAATGTATACAATACAGATACTTTCTATATTCGTCGCCCGGCGCATGCGCATTTAAGCAACACGCGTTTATACGGTACTATATGGGAGTAAACGGCCTTACTCGCAATGTTCAATTAACCTCAGTCGGGTATATCCGACGACAGCGGTAAAATAGGAGTCGGCTATAACCGACAGCGGTAAAATAGGTGTCGGCTATAACCGACAGCGGTAAAATAGGTCGGCTATAACCGACAGCGGTAAAATCGGTGTCGGCTATAAACGACAGCGGTAAAATCGGTGTCGGCTATATTTACTTCAATTAAATATTAAGTGATACTGAGCACTGTAAAGGTCGAATACATTTTTACTACTGGTTCTCAAGGTATGACAGAATCCGTAAAGCCAGTATATATTAAAATTGATATATTAAGTAAACAGTAGATGCTTCAATTTGTTTGTTGTCGTCAAATAACGCACACATATCTTCCAAGTATTAAGTTCGTTACATATAGCTTAAGTATAAGTTTTTAGTAATATATAAGTTTTCATGTCATATAAATTGTTATCAGGAAAAAGTTATTTTAGCTATTACTTCCATAGATTTCTGTCCTATTTCAGAAACAAGCGACGAACTTTTAGTCCGAGACCTGTATAGTATCAATCCTAAAATAATGCATCGATGTCGTTGTAAAACCACCAGAAATTCAAAACAACCGACTGCCCCCATGAACTTAAAAAAACTCATGCACCTTGCGAAATACCGAGAGCACTCTTCATTTCTTGGCTTTGACAGTGACGTAGGTCGGCTCGTCGTGCCGCAGCAGCAGCGGCAGGCGCCGCTCGGCGTGTGGCGCGGGCGTGGCGTGTGGCGCGGCCGCGTGTGGCGCGGGCGTGGCGTGTGGCGCGGCCGCGTGCTGCGGCGGCGGCGCCAGCGGGGCCGCGTCTCATGTCTGCAGCGCCGTGTTTATCTCGCGGTGGATCGTGCTCTGCGCACACAATAATCAAATGAGACCCTCATAACCAGTTGCACTCACTGGTCGGTAAACGGTCGGCAAGGTTAAGCAACGCACGGCGCGGTCAGTCTATAGATGGGTGACCGCATAGAGGTGTCTGAACTGAGCGTTTCCGTGCCGGAGGGCACGTAAAATAGTCGGTCCCGGTTGTTGTCATTTAGACGGCAGTCGTTTTTGTGCGACTTGAAAGCTCCTAATGGCTAGCGACTAGTCACTTAACTTCTAGCACCCTTTCTTGTCTCATACGGTGGAAATACATCAGGTAGTTCCTCTGCCCCGGAGCAATGAACGAACAACTGGACTTCAATCGAATAAAACCACTAGAGTGGTCATCTTCGACACCGAAGAAACCTCCAGGAACTCTACACCAATCGCACTAGGGCCACCCATCGATGCCATATCTTTGGGCACATCTCGGAGGAAAGAAGGAAGGTAACCGTAAAGAGACCACGCAGTGATAGTACCTGGTGAACCATGTTCGACACTTAGATGAATACCTTAAATATATAATATATTATAATGAGGCGAAGAAATAGATTATCGCTGCGTGTTTTATGGTCACTCTGAGACCACCAATCCTTCAACCCAAAACGTCAACGTCATCTCATTTACACACGACGCGTGCACTTGACGAATCTCTAAGAAACTGAGGCTCGACGAAGCTCTGAAGAAACTGAGGCTCGACGAAGCTCTGAAGAAACTGGGGCTCGACGAATCTCTGTGGACATCAATAGATCTCTAGTCCTGCATACCTGAGACTGATGAAGAAACCCAAGACAAGAACACTGGACTACAATTACAGTACTCACCAGCTCATCAAGTTGGCGCGCGAACTGATCGTTGAGCGCCTGTATGACCTGCCGCTGTCCGTCCTGCGCGGCGAGAGCTAACTCAAGCTGACTTTGAGCGAGCTTAGCTTCGGCATCCTGCGAAACAGTGGCGAAATTCGTTTAAGAAAACATCGCCAAGACATTCGCTCGAAGACATTCTATAAAAACAACATTTTTAGTATCATTGTTTTGTCCTTATCTTATTGCCTTCCGAGATAAGACCGATTATTGCGTTATTTAAGCGTGTAGCGGTGAACGGTCGGCCACCACGACTTCACACATCATCTCATTGGCAACGTTTTTAATAGCATAAATCAAATCAACACGAACGATATTGATATGGACGCAAGCGTGCTCCGCTACCTGAAGTTAGCAAAGCTCAGAGTGGTATGATTCAGATAATCGCTAACT